>OU611909.1:3190823-3849037 GCA_914767705.2 Tenthredo notha | reverse complement strand
TTTGCACGATACACGTATTAGATAGAGTGCGGCGTTCCGCCGGTAGTAAAAGTGAAAGTAATTTGGTGTAAGCGTAGTAAACGAACACGTAAATTGACGCACGTTAATCTAAGAAGTCTCGAAGGCATATACCTACCTACCCAGAAGTACTTTCTGCTTTGTTTTGTCTATACAGATTTAACGACGAAGACTTTTGTTTGCGGAACGTTAACCGAAGTATATAGTTATAATAGGTGCGCGGGAACCACCATGTAGCAAAAGCAGAGAATTGCGTACCCAGAGAATCCCACGCGTTCATCTCACCGCATTTTATCTTACATCTAACAAATATTCTTGCTTGTACGTAGCCATGGCGAAAGATAAAAGGAAAAAAAAATTTTTATTCACCTGTAGGAGAAAGACCGGATCTTGAAAAAAAATAACAACAAAAATTTAAAAAAAAAACACGAAAATACTCACGTCTATAAAAATTTTACATCTTCGAAGGTTGGGTTCCTGCATTTAATGCCAAATGGAATAAATCACCTAGAATCACGTATATAAGTAAATCGCGTAATTCTGCACGGCGGTTTAAAATCGCGATATAATGTGAGAGTCTGAACTTCAGATACTTACGAAGCTTTAACACTTTCCTATAGTTAATACGATGATCTAGTTTATGGAAAGTTTACAGCTTTAATCTGTTAGTAAAACGGTATCAACCTAATCTAAGAATCGGTCACCACCTTCATCCATTCAAATGCTCTCCAGGATCGGCCTGAATTCCATAGTTGTTGTTGTCAGTGTCTGTTCGCTAGGCCATTAGATAGGTGTACTTGCAGTATCTGCAGTTGGAAAAGGACAGGCTTTGAATTCCTGATTTCTTGATGGCGTCATTTTCCGTTTTAGGTTGCGGTTTGACTTCGTTTCGATGCGTATTTCCTCCACTATGTATATATGTATGTTACATACATGAAGCTAATTTTCATTTCGTGAAGTTAGTTTTGTCGTACGTCATGGTTTAACCGATAATTAGTCACTCGTCTACTCGGGACATGTAAATATTTATAAACATATACACGTTGCTTTTTACCTCCAACACACATTTGTGCTAGACGGTAATTTTATTTGCTATGAATGGTCCGCGAGTCTTGGTGAATATTCTTTGGCATAGAAATGAATTTTCCTTCAGAAATATCATTCCATCATGTTCGTCAAGCCACGTAACATCGAGGACGTAATTCCCCCGCATAATAACTGAAAGAGAACAATAAAGCGAGAATAAGAATAAAAGAGGATAAGAAAAAAGGAAAAAATTCGCTACCCTATACCCAGAATCTTTAGCGTTGGAGGTAGTGGAAATATAGCTGGTCCCCAAGTGGCGCAGAGTCACAAGAAGTGGAGGCAAACAAGCCAGAAGTACTTGACGCCTTGCTCACCGAACCACAGTGTGATATCAAGGAAGTGGTGCGCGTGGTTGTCAGTGCAGTAGTCTTCTGCCTAGCAGATTACCGGTGTCGCGAATAAACCAGCGAATCGTATCATTCGAAAAAAAAAAAAAGATTTATTGCACAGTTCGCAATTTATTATACTCAACAAAATGATAACCACGAGGATTATTATTGCACTTAGTTGTTTCACGGTACGTGTTGTCTTATTTTACATCTAAACCATGCAATTTTTTATTCTCCACTTTCCTCTACATTCGCATTCTGCAATTGCAGACATAATTATTTTGAAATCGTTTAAATCTGCTGATTTGAAGAGTTGGAATCGGGTTCCTATAGTCTTGACAAATCCTTCGATCTTCTCGATATGGCGAGTCTTTTACCTTCTAAGTCATACCTAAACAAGGATTTCAAAAAGGAGTATAAATCGCCTTGAACTTGTACTTCCTTCTTAACTTCCCATAAAAAGTGATCGACGAAAAATTTTGGCGGTGTTCCGCTGAGGGAAATAATCCAAGGATTGGGTTCCTCGGATTTCTGAAATTCTGCTCATTGGTTTGACCGCATTGCTGGGGTTTCATTTGACATTAAAGTTCATATGGATACATATATCGTTACATTAACGCCAGGTATGATGAAAAAAAAAGAAAAGTTAAAAAACGTATCCAGTATACCGTGAACTTTAAATATCACGAAAAAAAAGAAACCACCCATTTTTGTTACTATTCGTATCTAGACCTCGACATTCCGATACCATATAATGTATTATCCATCAATTTTCACAGTGGCTGTAAACTAGGGCTAGATTGTTCTATGAAATCTCATTAAAAACACGTAGCGCGTTCGATACCAAAATATCATAGAGACAAACAAAAGGCTGTTAAATTGCTTTCAGGCTTATTCCATTGTTGTGGTATCGAGTAGGCGAAGATACCCGTACCGTTAGAGTCTAATAATTTCTATTGTCGTACCAAATCCGTAACTAAATTCTTGATTATACCGTGCGACACGTCTTCTGATGAACTCTAAGACCGTCAAGAATTCTTGCCGAATACATCGCCTTTCTATATCACACGTTCATATATAAACCTCTATGATCGTATGAGTAGGACATAACAGCTACCAAAAAAGAAAAAAAAAATGCTACGGAATTCTTTCCTTTGAAAATGATCAATCTGTAAAGCTATATAGTTGAGAATTTTCATCACGTAAAAATGAACCTGAGTGATGACTAACTAAAGTGTGACTCTATAATTTTACCAAATGTATCGTTCCTAGTTTAAATCGATTTATATAATTGAATAATAATAATAAAAAAAAAAAAAAAAAAAACGATTGATGAATATCTGCAAGGTTGGATGACGAGGATTCTTAGTGGGGGTAAAACCATACCGTCACATTGCGTAGTAACCTTAACATTGAATACCGAAGATGCAATGCATGTACCTATTTACCATTAACACGTAAGGAAAGGTGTATAGAGAGAAGTTTGCATTGATGTATGAGTAAAAGTACAAACGTGTTTATTTATTTGTTATATCTTTCTTTTTTTACTTTTTTAATTTTTCTTTTTTTTTTTATTATTCAAATAGAAATAACGCGGCTTGGTTAGATAGGTACGCCTTTCCTATTATGGTCACATCGCGTGCTGCATTGCGGGCGGGCGGACAGACAGGCGCCGCGGATCCCAGCCCCAAGATGCTGTTTGTAGCAACGTCCCGTTCTTGGTACTGTGTAGTCATTCTCGCGAACCCACTTACCTGTACCTTTATCCCGTATAGAACTGGTTACGTTATTCCATAAAATGAACGGATTAACGACGCGTCATTCGAAAAGAATTATACACATGGGTTAAACGACGACGTGGGTGGAAAAGTCCGATACCCAAAACCGGCAATTCCTTATTATTATACATAGAAATTCGCATCTCTTTCTTCCTAGATTTCTCATCAGATTATAATAACGCTATAAAATCTGACCGTATTAAATTTTCACCGTTTTTTTTTTTTTGCCTTTTTTGTTACTTGTTCATTCGTTAACACCTTTTTGACGATCTGATAATATGCCAATTTTTTTATTTCCAACTAGGGAAAATCGGTAAAATTGCAAAGTATCTTCCATGGAGTTTGGTTTCATCTCATTCATTCACCTTCACCTAGAAAGTAAATTGAACAACTCTGTCTTATTGACAGTTTAGCGTTTTTATAAGCAGAGAAAATAGCATAGCAATATCTGCAGATCGCGGTTATGGAAAGTACATCTTTATTGATAAAGACAACGATGTATGTAATTAAGCTTTTTCTACATCCGTAGACCTTCAGGATTTCACTGCATTGACGTATCAATAAAACTGCATCGAATAGTCGAATATCCGTTTGCCATTATCATAATTGTCACCTAAGCCATTATAATCTTTCTTTAATCACTTCCGTTCATACAAATATTTCTTTTGATTTCATACATCTTTTAAATACCTACGTAATGTCAATTTTCGAATTGTTGTACTGTAATATGATTGCTAGCCCGTTTAAACAATGATGATTTTGAAAAAAATGAAAAAAAAAAATACACCTTATAACAAAAATGGTCGTCAAGTTTGAGGATAATCCGGTAGCTATAAAGCAACGTGTTAAAAACATATTCATTACGAAAAGGAGCAATTATCTTATTAATTAATATACCTACCTCTATGCCAGTTAAGTGGATTTGAATATCTATTAAGTCGATGCCACGGCAGCGCAGCAACTCTCACCTTCGAAATTACGGCTATAAAAACTAAGTAGAAGAAAATAGAAAAAAGAGAGAGAATAGAAAAATAAATAAATAAATAAATAAAAAAGGTGTATAAATTATTCTCATTAGACTGAATGCAGGCTGATGCGTTTGTTCTTATACATTATTTGCTATAACTAGAGTGCAGCGAGACATAAACAAGTAGGAGAATGGAAAAGAAAATCTAACAACTTATGTTAGCTGTTCACTTAGCGATCATATACCTATATTATCTTATACGATCGACTGTCGTTATATACCCAGCCATATAGTTTCGTGTTTAAATATAATTATTCTATCGCATTCCGAAAGTCAAATAATTTTATTCAACTATCGTTAAAATAGCGAGATATAAGTTCAAGGCTTTTTTTAATCCATACGTGTATATATATATATATATATAATTATTACTATATTTATTTCAAGACTAAATTATTCCTAAACGACTTAATTACAACGTGTGAAAATTCCGGTTTAAGGTAAATTATTTTAATTAACGGAAGCAACTTCTACGTATGAATAAAAAAAATAATAATAATAATAATAATAGTAACAGAAGTAAGACAATGGCGGGAAAGTGATTAGAGAAGAATAAAAAAAAAAAAACGAATTCAATTCCGAATCTTGATGTCGAGCTCGCGTGAAACATACAATACCCAAAAATACAATAAATCACATGAGCGAATTGAAATACGAAATAATAAAATGAAGAAATAAATTTGCACTGATACAAATCAGCTTTCATTAACATTGCATGGAAGGTTCTTAGCCTCGGCCAAGGTATCAGTGTTAGTAGGTCGAATTCACGGAGTAGTTTGTATTATAGCTATACTCTAGAGTATTAGAACCACGTGCGAGAATTTCATCGAGCATTGAAGTCTCCCGTGGTTATTATATATAGATATATATACATATAATAAAAATCGTTCAAATCTTACAGTAAGGCGATGTTATACGTATCGCAAATCGAATTCAAAGCTATCTAACATCGTAAATGACGTCATTTATTTAAGATTGATGTAGATATCCCGTCACCTTTAAGGTACTTTACTCTAATGCGGCACGCACGCCGATAGAAAGTAATCAACAATACGCTTACGCAATCAAAAATAACTTCAACCATTCAAGAAGAGAGATTCTGATCCTACACACACACACACATGCCTATATATAATATATAGAAATTCCGCTATAATCAAGCTGACTTGTTAATAGGAAATGGTCATGCCTTAAACTGTCTGATTTATACAGATTATATCGTTATATACCCAGAAATATACATTTCTTTGAAAGATCAGTAAGCTGTGTGCAAAAAGTATCTCCCCAGGTGTTAAATTTATTGTGAATCTAATGTAACACTCTAAGTATTTTTTTATTTTTTTATATGACATATGATTGAAATTTCATTCGATGACATGCTACAACTGATGTTTTATACTGCATTGAGAGAATAATGACGATGCAATCAATTATAGCGATTGAGAGTATAAATGGAAAGTGTGATTCAGTTCGGATTTAAAGTTTTTGCAATTTTTGCCTCAGGCGATGTCTGCATGTGGTTTGTATCGTACTTCTGTACGATACGTACAGGTACGATATTCGATCTGCGGCAACGTGTGCTTGAAAAGCTAGGGTACAACGTTGTTTGGCAATCTGCGAAATTGAAAGCGGTTATTTATCTCGTCTCATTTCTTTTTCTAAGCAATTAAACGAGCGCGTTGCATGGGCTGTTTGCTACTTTCAGAATCGCAAATATAGCTATGAGAATTCGCAACTCGCCAAATTTGGTATTTCATATTTCTCATGAAGATACATTCGCGTAACATAACTACCAATGTAAGATAGGCTTACGCTCAGTCGCGTAATTTCAAATTTTATATATACAATTGAATTGCAAATTTAGCAAAAAAAAAAAGTTTTATACGCGCTTACACATCGCGGTTGAATAACCAAATTTTGTTTTCCACGATGCGCCTGAACGATCTCCGATCTCTCCCAATACGGTTTTTTAACAAATTCTTAATAGCTTACGGAAACTAACTATAGAATTGCGACTTCCGTTTGCGTGAAAGTGAAATGCCATGCAGCGAACAATGAGCTTTAAGACGCTAAGGTATTACCCAGCAATTTAGCGCACTAATTGGAAAAGGCTACGGCTGCTATCCTATAAATACAGGAATTTTCTTCTCTCTCAAGGACTTAAACCTCGAATTAAAATTACACAATAATTTCCAGATCGAGTTCACCTTGTAACTTTACTTTCCCTTGAGATTCGACGATTTTAAAACCCGATCAGTCCTCTCGATTCGGGGCTCGCATATATTTGTTAAAAAAATCTAGATCAACGTTTCTGTTAAAATTACGATGAATATTCCGGCTGAAAGCCTTTGGATTTTTTTGTTTTTTTTGCCCGGATTAGATAAACGTCATTTTAGCAAAGAGGTGTACATAAGAGACGGTCAAAGAAAAATAGAAGAAGTCAAAGAAAATTACGAATTTGAAATTATGAAAGTTGCCCTACGTCATGCATCGTCGGGTTACGTCAAATTCAAGATGCTAGCATATCGACCAGCAGCATACGCCTTCAATATTTATAATTACAAATTTTATTACATAAGAAATAATTGATCACTTCATCTCCGGAAAAAATGTCCAACTTCTCTTCTCTTCCCACACGTTGTGCAGCGGCTAAGAATTTCTGCAATATTCTAAGACCGGTGCTAAAATTTGCAAAAACAAAAAGTCGATTTTTTTCCTCATTAGTTCACAGAACTTTGTGAATATCTATTCCTGTCAAATTAAAATTCAAATTTCAAGCTAAAAGCAAAATCTAGTCGTTGGCTAGATTCTCCATTTCACCATATTTCTTGCAACCTTTGTCACAAAAGAACGTAGAAAAGTTATTGCCATAATTTCGCACAATTTATTCATTTATTTATAGTGCTCATGTAATCGCGAGGGTATACTATAATGCAGATATAACTTCACACACACCCATTGCGGTATCCAGACTAGTAGTGATATGGGATCTCTTAATATGGACAGAGGCCGGCTTAAGGCTTTCCCAATCCCACGCACCTTTGCCGCATATTACTCAACGAGGTTCGACCTGGCTCGAAGCGGTCGAGTCTTACGCGATGGCATATTTCGACCAACTCTTCGCCTTCTGGATAAAATGGTTATAATCTGTATTTCTTGTTGGCGTCAAAGTCTAGACATTGAAATTAATCCACGGAATTACTTTTTATAATTTCAGAAATTGTCTGTTTCCGCGAAAACAAATAATCAAAGTCGAGTAACATGAACATATTTTTGTATAAAATGATGCAAATTGCAAAACTGCACCCACGTAGTTCTGACCAAAGATGTAATTCGATCGCTGTTTATATTTCATAAAAATCTGCGTATTCTCGGTGAAAAGTCCCAATGTCACTCACACCGATCTATACATATATTACAGTTTGGTTTTGATCTTGTTGTTTCAAAGTCACCACGTCATACATACCATTAATTCGCATGGGTTTATTCAAGGTTAATTCAAACAATTTCGAGGCTGAAGTCGCCTACCCGAATGCCAAACGCTACCCACCACATTCTTAATCTTACTCAACGTGCAGATTTCTATCATTCAATCGACACCGATTACACATCAACAAGAATCACTTATGTTCCTACGATCAAATTGTTCGAAGTAATACTAATCATAATAATTTTCGATAGATATCTAAAGAAGTTATATAGCAAATGACTATACTTCGATCTTCATGCAATTTCTAATCTTGGCTCAAGTACAATCGTATAATCGTACTTTTGCAGTGTGAGAGCAATGTCGACGGCTGAGCAAGACAATATCGTATCTCAGAGTTGGTCTCAACAACATCGTATTACAAAATTTCGTTCAACTACATGGTATTAGCAAATTTGGTTCAACAACATCGTATTAGAAAATTCGGTTCAACAACTTTGCATTAGAGAATTTGGTTCAACAACATGATATGACAAAATTTGGTTCAACAACATCGTATTATGCAAATCAGTTCAACAACATCGTATATCAGAATTTGGTTCAACAACATGATATTAAAAAATTTGGTTCGACAACATAGTATCTCAGATTTTGGTTCAACAACATCGTATTTGAGCATTTGTTTCAAGAACATCGTATTACAGAATTTGTTTCAAGAACATCGTATTACAGAATTTGGTTCAACAACATCATATCATCTATATCTTATATACATAGATACGATGTTTTTTCTACTCAGCCACCGATGTGTGCTTTTATAGAAGCAACTAAATCGTCGTAAACAAATTACTGCTGATCAAAGTCTGACGTAACGTTGAGTAATAATAAGTTGCCTCGCCCTGAGAGGCAGACTGACTCAACCGTAATAAGTGTCGCATTGTTTACGAGTCATTAGCAAGTTCCAGGCATGTAGCATGTCAATGAGAGTGTCTATTCCATAGATGGACGTTTGGCATTGAAGCTGAATGCGATGAGTCTTTGTTTGCATTAACCAAACGCGTCGTTCAGTTTAATATTTCTAAAGTATTTTGACCGGGTTTCCTTTTTTGTTTCAGTTTGCCAATGCGTTATCTAAATAATTAACATATTCAAATATTCAAAATTAATGCCTCATTTTTTATTTCCCATATAATCTGTAACTCACTCAAGTATATATGTACTTGATGCCCGTTTCAAATGGGTACGCAAAGGTGATAAATGACTTCATTTTTCATTAACATGCGTACGCATAGGTACTATAGTTGAAAGTTTTTTTACACGTCGATTAATCTAAGATAGTTTTATAGTCAGATTTAACGGATCATTATTTATGAATATGTAGTATTATATTTTTCTTTCATTTTAAGATCTCAAAAGTATGGTATAATTATATTCAATTACTACGCCTTCATTGATCCCTAATATATTATCAGACCAATCCGAAATTAGCTAATTGAATTATTTCTAAACATGATACAATTATAGCCATAGAATCTTATTTAATTTCTGTCTATTAAAAGTGAATAACGACCATCACATATGGTAAATAAAATGATAATTTAAAAAAAGAGTAGGATGAGATTTCTGTTTCAGTATAACGTTAAAAACCTAACATTAATATTCTTTTAATTTTACTTTCCTTCCGGTTATTATTTCGTCATCGTTATATAAGTTTTTTCAATTTCTCTATTTCTCCGTTTTTTCTCACATCACAAGTCTTTCGCAATGAGAATTCATTTGACGAATTTCAATTCACTTTAAGAATACATGGTGAATCATTTATAAATTGAAATTATCTCCATCAACAGGTTTCGGTCTTCTGCCTAACCGCAGGAGAAATTGAAGCACAAAAAAGTGGTTGGAACATATCACCGAACACACAGTACCATATACAGACTGACGAAGGCCCTGAACGCTACTTCCGGTACCAGACCCTAAACGGTCAATATCGAAAGGAAAAACGACTTGCTGATGGCACCGTGATCGGTACTGAGGGCTGGTTGGATCCTCTGGGATACTTACGTATCAAGGATTACATCGCCGATACCCAGGGCTACAGGATATTGCGGTAAATGATTAATTATTCATAGATACATTCATTTTAGCAACAACATGAAAAAAGAATTTGGAAAAAAAAACTAAAATAGAAAAGCTGTGGTAATTATTTCGTAGAAAGGAGGAGAAGAAAGAAAAAAAAAAAGATATTTCAAAGAGTTGTGAAACTGTAGAAAGAAATGCAAATATTGATTTACACCCGATTTTAATATTTATGAACGTTACGCAATTTTTTTTTTTTTTTTTTTTGCGATCCTAGTTATACCGTTTAACTTACACCAAATTGCCAGCTAAGTAGACGTAGTTTATTATTATGTAACATGAATTTATTACAATAATTAGCTACCGTTTTATGATTTCAAAAACTATTTTCATCCTCTATTATTTCTATCTTGTCTATAGGTCTAAAATGGTGTATGTCGGAAAGGATAGACCTATTCAAGACGCAGTCTCGATTTCGAAGAAAGTACCAGCCCAGAGTGGAATTCTAGCTAAACCCCAGAGGCCAGTAAATCCTTTCAGGTAAATATTTGCAGGTGGATTGGAAACGCTAATTTCAAGTATGATCAAGAAGCGGATACTTTCTTATAGTGAAAGCTCTCTGAGAGTCAAAAATTGTCTGACAAAAAAACAAAAAAAACAAACACAAATTGGTATTCTTCATAGCCGCAAACTAGTGAAAAAAACTAAAGGGCGAATAGTCAAAAGGTTCAATGAAACGAGAGTATAGCTAAAGTCAAAAATGATATTGTCAGGGTTTGATTGAAGTATTTGATCAACGACGAGCCAATCTGCAGAAAAATGGGTTACATTGAATCCATCCATCCATCCCTTAAATCATATTTCGTGTTTTTTTTCCACAGACAACCCGAAATAAAGGAGCTGCCAAGTAACAGCATCGAATCCAATACAGCAACACCCCTCATTTCAACAGCGTCTGCGCCAGTGCATCCTGGCGTCCAATATCATCCCCCAATCTCTACCCCAGCCCCGGTGCAACCCTCGAGCTTGTACTCTTCGATAGGTGCCGCTTCTCCGTCTTACAGGGTGCCTTTTAATCAACTTGAAGATGGCTACTCGCAACCAAACACAAATTACCTTCCAAGTCACCAATTCCAAAACCCTTATCTACCACCATACCAAAATCCATATGGCTATAACCATCCACCACCTCCGTCACCGCCGTCAATCGTATTCCAGCCTCCTTCGTATAACAGCAATAAATATCCTCAATCGAACCAGCTACTTCCAAATCAGGTGCAAAATCCTGCTAATACATTTTACCCGACGCCAGTTCCTCAGGCTTATGACACAGCAGCTTCTCACGTTTATCCATCCGGCCAGAACTATTACTCGATCCAAAATGCCTCTTACAATCAGCAAGGGAGCCAAATTGGGCAAATTGTTCAATCGAACGATCGAACTAGTCCAGTGGAACAGAAAGTCGGAGAATTCCCTGAGTACGATGGAACGCATACGGTTAAGGATGGGTTCCAGTATTACCTGAAAACGCATTATCATGAGGAAGAAAAGAAGCCCGATGAAGACAAAAAGATTGGATCATTCGGGTACATTGATCCGTTTGGAATCCGCAGGGTTATTTACTATCAGGCTGATGCTGAGCATGGATTTCTACACAAACATAATAACCGATACGTCGGGTTCCAGGCGACACCATACGACCCTCAGCTTTCAGATCGTTCATAAATTCCTAATCACCATATCCTCTGTGTACCACCAGGTGCTCCTAATATTTAATATCAGTTATTTTCTATAGAATGAAACGAGTCAACGCTGAACCCTCCTTGTGTTATTAAGTATTATAATAATTAATATTATTATCATTATCGTTAGAGTTATCATTATTTTAATCATTCGCTGAGGGAGGTCCATATCTAGTATTGCATCTTTGTTTTTTTTTTTTCATATTTGTTCTAGCGTTGATCAAACGATCATATATATACAAACGATATTTAAATTAACGAAACGATTCGCGTCGCGTCGATTATGCAAAATCGTAATACAACCACGTGTGTCGAAATTTGGGATTAGCTTTTTGCTAGCGGTAGAGAGTTTTATGTAACGGGCATGAAACACATGCGTGGGTGGACAGCCGGACCTGCTGACACCCACGCTCTAAATTTTTATTTTTATTTTATTATTTTTCCTATTTAGATAGATTAGTTTGTCTATTCCTGCCATAAACTAGGGTATTCGTCGCTCGCTACAGCGTATTAAAATTTACAATTTACCTTCAGGCATTAATGCATAATCAAAACTTTATGGGATTATAAGATTAAAATTTGATTCTACTACAAAAGCCACTAATGCAATTGAGGTCAATTTTTGTAAGGTAGAATTGTGAACGTAAAATGATCGATGATCAATGATCATTGTCGTCAGTATGATCATCGCAGACTATTGCCATTCCCAAATCATTATCTATTTTGAATTTTCGTATATAATTTAGCGATGGACTTATACCCTAATCATATTATATTCTTAATTCTAATTAAATAATATAAGTTGTTGCTAATATTATTAATAATTATAGAACTGTGATGCCTGCCCTGTAGATCACGGTGGATTTAAATGACAATTTTTTTTCACATTTCTTTAAACTCTAATCAAATATTAGGCATATCCTCGATTTATAATTGCTATATAAATACATTCTGGTCACAGGGCTATGGATGAAAAGTTTTCTTGTAAATAGATACGAATAAAAATGATTATCCCACTTATTTATTAGCATAGTAAACACTCGATGGACTATCCAACTCTTTCTTCTCGATATTTGTGTATCTATTTTTTTTTTAATAGATGTTCGCACCTTTTTAAGAAGTGAGTGCTTCCGCGATATAGAGAACAACGAAAGACTATTAAACGAAAAGAGCTAAACTGACTACGTAACAGTAATTTCAACGCCTGTAGCACAACCTGATGACTTATGAACGACAGGAATTGAGTCATGGCTTACAATTATTTTACTCAAATGTTATTCATATGAGAGAAATGTATTTAGAATTTAGTTTTTCTTCTTAAACACGTTATCAGTTTTTAATTTACAAATCTTATTATGAATTCATCATCGATTCCAATTGCTATGACTCGATTAATAAGCTGCAGAAATTTATTGAAACGTGTATATTTGCATAACTCGTTAGTTCAGAAATGAGAACTGATCAAGTGACCTTCGCGTTATTTAATCTAGATTTACGTAACTATTTATGAATGGCGGATGTGATATAGCAAAGTGTGTCAATCGGATTCTCATACATCATTAATCGAGTTGCAATAAACTCGAAGACGCACGCGAATTCGAAACTTGTTTTTCATATAGATGAAATAATATCTCTGTAACTAGTTTTCTTACGGTAATTTCTTACGAGCATCTCACTCAATGAGAAGACAAAAATGAAAATGATGACTATGAAATAATTCGAAAAGAAAAAAAAGATATCAGGATTTTTGTAAAACGATATTTTCATTTTTCTTTATTATCGAGAAAATCTAGTGGATATAAAAGGACGGAACACTCATTACATCAGATTTGGCTTATGTGTAACAATTATACAGTAATATCAACACTTAATAATGATTGTAAGAACGCCGTAATAATTTGGTGTAATATAGTATGTGAGAAATGGTACGTTGGGTAAGGCGAAGATAGGTGCATCATGCACATATAGGAAAAAGGGAAAGTGACAAGGAATTAAAGAGGGGGTTGAAAAAAAAAATAAATTACAAGATCATTATTTTACTGCCTTTGTTGGTAGATTCTATCCTTCTCATCTTGTCGCTGAAGCAACTGAGCCGAAGGCTGAGGTCCCTGTTTTTCCTCACGTGCAGCTGCCTCCTGAAATAAAAAATCAGCAAATTACTGTCTGGAAAAAATGTACGAAAAACTCTTCTCCCTCGGAAAAAAAAGAAAAAATCAACTTTAAATAAGCAATTCAATCCGCAACTGATTTTATAGACTAATTTTAATCAGCGAGAGCGAAGATTATTAGCGCAGCAAGTCTGACTAGTGTGGCCGACCAATACTGAGATCTACTACTGATTCAAAGCTTCTGAGGTTGCCATTCGTCAGGCGCAACGCGATCCAATATCTTACACCGCGTGTTTATTGCCAATTGATTAGACGCGACATATTTTGTTCTTATTGAATTCTGAATGTTTGAATATAGACTAAATTTTAATAACAAAAATAGTACAGGTCCTTAGGGATATAAAAAGGAAAGGAATAGCTGATTTGAATCCTTATTATACCTGTTGTAGACGAATGCCCTCGTAGATAAGGTCCAGACCCTTTTGAATTTCCTCGCTTACTGGGGGTGGAGTGGGTAAATGATCTCCGAAAACTTGGAAGCCCATTTCGTTTGCTACGTAGCGGGTGTTTATTACCGTACCATCGGGACTGGTGTACGAATAGCTACCCTCCTGAACCAAAGATGGAACATCCTTGCCTTCGTTATCTTGAAGAGTCTTAATGTAGCCGGATTCTTCAGCTACAATATTGTTACCGGTCTCGTAGCTGATCAAGGACGAAACAAAAAAACGAGAATTAGTCAAAAAGGGGTTCAATCATTAATTCTATTAGCGTTAATTCGTCTTACGTGAAATTTTTTTGCTAAAACTAAGGCTTGAGGATATTACTTTGTCTTGTAGGTTCCGTCAATGTCCTGTTGCTTGTTCCACTGGATGATAGGGATTACTGTAGAAGTGCCTCTCCTGTCATCAGGAATTTGTTCTCGATTGCCCGGATTGCCTCTGATTTCTTCAGGATATGCCTCACGCTGAGGCCTTGCTGAAGCGACAGCCAACAACAAAGCTAAACCCTGTATACATAAAACGCATAAAAATTTTTTTAAATGATTTCAAAACATTTGATATTTCGTTATTATTCTAATATCGAAGCCATTTTATTCGAACAGAAATTATGTCCAAGTGAAGCTGCGAAAGTGGTTTCGATCATTTACATAACTTCTAATTCATCATTTCATGAATAAATTCATAGTCAAAAAACGGCTCTCAACTCTGTGTCATAATTATCCACGCTAGGGTTCGTTTAACGGAAAATTAGTAAGCTAGTCAAATTCTTTATATTCACTTTCACACACTCTATACTGGTACACAATGGATCGTAAAATTAATTCATCGATGATTATTCACGACGACAAACGTGCCGCGAAATTCAAAAGTGTGACGTTATCTAATACCTAGGATCAATCTATGATGATGGATCTATAATTGAGAATGACCGACTGTTTCATGTCTGATTTTCATATCAGATCATTAAAATTCGTAATCATGACTAAGCTTCTAGTAAGAATTTTCGTTTCTATTATTCACAGTCTAATTTTTTTTCAATCTTTTTTTTTACAAATTCAGGAAGTATTGTATGCACTTTGTATTCATATTTTATTGCATATTTGTGCACTTCAATTCGCTTTGACTAAAGTCAAGACGTATTTCTCATAGTTATTTCCTCTCATCTGAACCGCGAGAACCGCATAAAGAGGGAAGCGCTGTAGGATCGCGCAATCGTAATCGTTACGTATGTATAATACAAGCGGAGGATGATCCCTTCTCGCGTTCTCGCGGCGGGCCACAACGTCGATGGCAGATGAGTGAAAGTATGGTCGAAATGTCAGCTACGGTCATTTAACTCCTGACCCATCCTATATCTCGCTTCAACCATTACCGCATCTGTTATGCTAATATTAGCTCGACTCACTTCCCTCCATAAGGTTGACTAATATTTTTTTTTTTTCGAACTCTCAAATTGTTAGAAAGAAAGTCATAGCTTCGAAAAATGTCACAAGCTTATCCCAGACACCGCGTGAACCAGAATCTATCCATATATAGAAAATTATTTCGACTGCGAAGCACGTTGCCTCCCCCATGAAAAAAAAATATGATTGGTAAAAATTTGGCTCCGAATTCACGTTTTTATTTTTGTTTTTATTATTTCTCGGTCACGTGATGGTCTTACTCTGTTTTGAAACTCAATATTGTAGATTTAGTCCGATTTTGATATTCGGTCAATAATAATTTGCGGAAAAATTCTATAGTTAAGATTTTTAGCAGTTTTCTTACTTAGCCAATGAAAAAAAATTGATCCTATTTTAATTGAATTGGGTAAAAGGATGCATCTAATCTACCTGCAATATGTTTGGTCCAAAAAAATGAGAATATAAAACGTTATATGATGGTAAATAATATATTAGGGTGAATATTTTTGATCTTCTTATTATTCGAAATCAATTCGCATATTGATTTGAATATCGAGAATAGCAAAATATGTAGAAGAAAAGAAAAGAAAAATAGTACTTACCAGAAATTTCATTATATCTCAGTTACTGTCGGTGGTTAAATTTTTTAAAACGAACAGTTATAGTGATTACACCTAACTCTGATCTCAGGAGAGTAAAGAACCCCTTTATATAGTAACTCTCACTTTACCCCTTCTCGCGAAGAAGTTCGCCTGACAAGTATACTATAGTGAAGAGTACCAGCTGTAAGAAATTTGGACTCCTTCACCATAGGCTGCGTAATAAATTCGTTACGTTGCGTTTCGTCGTTGTAGGATCGTAAAAAAGTTGAAAAAACTTCTTTGACGCCTGTCGAGACGATCCCGTTGCCCTCTGTTTCGCTGCGCCCATATATTCGCTCGTTCCAAGATGCGATCGCGTAACTGTATCATCTTTGCACTTTCGATCATTTTGACTTATGATTTTTAAAGGTCGTGGTTAGTGGAATTTTTTTTTTTTTTTTTCTCATTCAATTCCCAATCAGATTTCTCAAAGTTCATTTATGTAGTACGTTCGAAGAATACCGGAAATCGATCGTTTTTATTTCAATATCTAGGTGACATACATATAGATAAATACATAAGGAAGACACAGCTTCCTTATAGTTTTCCTATAAATAATTCGTTACGTATACAACACCATTCTGATCAGCCGTCATTTGTTCGATAGAAAGTTATCCGCTACTCAAGTTTTGAATTAAAAAAAAAAAATTGAAAAAAAAAAAATGTCCAAGTTGCCAAAAAAAAAAAAAAAACGATGAAATACTGTTAGATTCTGCAAGGACGTCGATAGTTCAAGTTCTCAAGAGCTTTTTACACGTTGACACATAAGATTGCATGATGCTAATTACCTGGTAATTTCATTTCGCAATAATGTAATTGCTGCTGTAATGTTTCACAATAATAAAGAGATCTCCGTATTTTTGATTTTTCTTTTTACGTCCTTAAGGAACATTAAATTTCGGTCATCATTATTTTAATGTACCTACAATCAAAGAATTCGTGGTGAAACCCAGTCGCAAATGAGTCCAATGACAAAAAATATCAAAGTTTAATAAAGTACACCGAATATAAGAATTTCTATTTTTTAAATTTAGATCCCTCTTACATAATAAACTATATATAAATGTTATTCAATCACTGCTTCGGTGCAGTGTTATAATTCTGGAATTTTAACTCTTTAATTTCTTATTAGTGATCAATGCAATTTGTATGTACTTTCCGTCAGATACGCGAATAGCAACTATCCCATCATCACCCACCTCCAACTTTCACACGACCTCGTGAAATATTCGAGGAATCCGTAGAGAATATTCCAAGTAAATAGGTATCGCTCATATTCAATTACGTGACAGGAAATAATAAGAAAAGGATATAAATTCATCGTATAACTATAATTAATAATAATGTATATCAAACAATACTGGATCTACAAAACATTAAAAAATGTTAAACATTATACAAAATAAAAACTTCACAAAAAGGACGGACAAAATACGGAAAATACATTAAAGTATGCAGTCCAGCTGAAATGACCGAATTCCCATTAGCTGGAATCATGAAGATCTAGTAGCAGCATTGTCCACATGCTGAAAGAAACGAAGAAAAAACACTTCCAACTCTGGAAAAGACTTAAAATAATCACATTTTTACTCACGATTACAGGAATCCGAGGGTGGACACGGCGGTGCTTCCGGTGGCAGTGGAACCAAAGTGCCAGGAGGAATGTAGCTAGAAAGTAGAATGGGATACAATTTTTTTCTTCACATTTTTGATGTATCCAAAGTATAGTAATAGAACTATACCCTCATTTTCATATACCGTTCCCGAAGAATTGAATGAGAATTATAGAAAGTGAAGGATGTGATCTCTCCAATCAATGATCAAGGTCTACAAGGCATCCGACTGAACAATAAAAGTTCGTAGCACGAAAATATCTATCTATATTGTGCAACGTGCATCACCATCACGTAATATGAAGAGACACCTAATAAAATACCGATCTAACGAGTCGATCATTGTGCAATGAAGGTCGCTTCTATGAATCTTGTTATGCACCAATTCTATAGGAAAGGGGGCCTAATAGTGGAAAATCTAATGGAGGTATGGTTCACCTAAGATTGTAAGTGGTGTTATCTTCCATCGAGGTCGTAGGAGGATGATAACTTTGTTTAGCACCCCAAGGCTTGTCAACTTTATCAGCGACTTCAACAGGTTGATAACTAAGCTTCATGGTGGTTTCTCCTTCCATTGGGACATCAGATCGCCAATATCTTCTCTCAGGGGCATATGATTTTATGGGAACAAGCGACTTTTCGTTTATCGGCATGAACGATAACCGATTTGTGGTACAGCCTGATATTATTCAAGAAACTTTAGCATGATTTTTGAAAATCTTGAAACTGATTACTCGTAATGGAAATCTTACATTCTAATGGTAATGGGGAAAACTCAAGATTGTCAACAGGCTTGAATTTATCACCGCCTCCATTATCAGCACATTTCCAAGTGTAATCGTGCTTTTGGGTAGTAACTTCTTGCATCGGACCTCTTCCTAACAATTGTCTCTGGCACGGGGTTATCGGAGTCTCTGGTTTCACGCACCAATTTCCAAGGTAGCTTAGCTGCACGTTAAATGAATGAAGAAATCAATACCAGAAAAGTGATTCGAACGTAAAAGATCATTCATTAATATCTATCGACTTTACGAAATCAATAATGGCTAGAAAACATAAACGTTGCCGTAATCAATTACCCGATTAGTCGTATCATGCGAAAGAGGACAAGGGGAGAGACTAATGTTCTCTGATTGTCTTATCGGCTCTCTTTTGGCGTCAGCCTCACATCCGAAATAGCTAAGTTTGTAAGTAGTATTATCATCGAAGCACCGTTTTGCATTTAAGATATTCTCTGAGTCAGGAGTTGAGAAAGGTTTCCTAGGTATTTCACAATTTGGCCAGTAGCTAAGTTTGTAAGTCGTACATCCGTCCATTGGATTTACTGGCGGATGATATTCTCCCTTTTTACACCAAGGATATTCTTCCTACAGGACGAAAATAATTCCAAAATAATAAATAACATAACGAGAGAATTTTTCTGTAATTAATTAAACAATCGATCAATTCATTTGCTGACTTTCTGAAAATCTTAAATCTAAAATAAAATAAATTCTGTTGAATGATGGAAAAATCACACTATTTTCACCTTGGCTGGGGCTACTGTGGGCCAATAACTAAGTCTGTAAGTAGTGCAGCCATCCATAGGTACGTCGGATTTAGAGTATTCCCTAATTGGGGCGTACGATTTTATCGGTAACAAGCAATTGTAGTTATAATAGCTCATCCGGTAGGTAGTGTCGTCTGCAAAAGAAAAAAATCATATGTTAAGGGATGAATTTCTTTACGAAAGAGCAAAGGAGGGTGAAATTGGTGTTGAAACGACTCTATATTAATTCCATGAGAAATTGGTAAGTTAAAATTGTCCATCAGCTGCCTACCAGACATTGAAGCACATGGGGAATAGATGTTCGAAGTTCCCTTGAACGGTTCAGTACGTGGTACCAATTTCCAAGTATAATCATGCTTTTGGGTAGTTACATCTTGCATGGGACCCCTTCCGAGTAACTGTCTTTGACAGGGTGTAATAGGAGTTTCCGGTTTGACACACCAATTTCCAGGATAACTCAACTGCAGTTTATTAGACATTTATCAATATTTTATAGCCAAAGTTGCTATTGCGATTAGGTACCCTGTGGGTTGTGTCATCGGATAATTCGCCTCCTCCAACGGTCAAGTTATCCTCTGGATGGAAAGGCACGACTGGGGCGCCAGGACCCTCCCAATACGAAAGACGATAAGTCGTGTTATCCTCCATAGGGACATCTGGCTTATAATAGTACTAAAGAGGCAATAAGTGAAAGCGAATTTAATAATTTCGAGATTATTGGATATAAATGATTATGAGAAGGCATATCATTAGCATCAACTATAATTCTTTGCTGATTGCGTTCTTGATTGAGGGAGTTCAACGCAATTGGATTTTTTTGAAAGCTTAATATTTTAAATATAATCAAAATGCTGCTTGCATGACAGACATCGAGTTTTTCAATTGAAACTTTTCTGGTTAATTAGTACTTGTAACTTGAAAGGAATTAACATAACTTTTTTTATATTCAGAAACTTCATTCCTATAGTGGAAATTATTTAGCGATTTTGGTCGAATCGTCTATATAGGCCCCCTTTCAAATAAGTTTACTGAATTTGTAGGAATTCTATCTCTGTTAGTAAAGTAACTATATAATTGTGATTTACGAGTCAATTGACCTGATATTCTTCATTGGAAAATGTTGAAACCATTAAAGAAGACCATCTTCTACTATAGATACTGATGTCATTAAATTGTAATTTTGTTTCCAATCCATTGAATGACACGCTTACATAGGAAAGGTATTTCGAAAACGGCCTGGATAGCGATTGAACTCCCCTTTTGGTATTGCAAACCTAACTCACCCTAATGGGGGCACAAGACTTGATCCGCTCTGGTTGAACATATTTCTGAAATCAATCAACCTTGAGCAAAAATGAACATTGTCAAGCTGATTAACGAATATAAGGTAAAAGCTTATCTTACAAGACACTTCGGTTGCGGCATACAGCAGCAACAGCAATTACAGCATTCGTCATGACCAAGCTATAAATAAATAAATATAAGATGATAAATAATCAAATTAAGGATCACCGTAGTCTTCATAACTCGACTTCTATTCTTTTAGTTTTTATTTTATTTTTCATTTTATCGTAAAAACGATACTAATAATTGTTACTAAATAGTGAGAGTTTTTATTAGCATCTGTGCGTATACTAACCCGCAGTTTATTCTTTACTTCTATAATGGAAATTGGAGGATCGATGGATGACCTACTATAATTCGGAAATCAAATCGAATTAAATAACTGTATATTAATCTAATAAATAAGAACCTCCTTTGTAATTATTTTTTATTAGAATATCAAATAGACTGGAGAAAAAAAAATAAAAAACTTCAAAAAAATTATAAAAGCTCTAATTTTCAAACTGTAAATTGTAATTTATTACTATAGTCACTTACGGTTCAGCTGGACAGATCTCCATATTAATTTTGTTCAAGAGCAGTATAGGACAGAGGCTGCTGATAATTTAAAAGTATATGATTTAAATTAATAAAACTTATTGACACATCCTGAAATTTTTATACATGAAAATCTTTCTGACAAGACAATCGAACTAGTTGAAATGAAAAACAAAATTATACGAAATAAAGCACGCCGAAATTTAGTGGGAAACGATTATTCTCTTTAAATTTACCTATAACAAGATATTTCTTTTTTTTTTTTTTTATTCAACTAGATAAAATTATACATAATAACAATATACCTATTATATTTATACATAATCTGTTGTAAAGAAAAGAAAAAACGAATTATATAATATACTATCCTCTTATTTATCATGTGTATAAGGAAGTAGGTAAGTATAGGCATTTATACGTATAGTATAAGAATAATATTTGTTTTTTTTTTCTTTTTATACTTTTTTTAGCGAGTATTTGGTTGACTTGTTTGTTTTTTTTTATTTTATTTTTTCTTTTAATTCCTATGATCCGTAAAAAACTACAGAGAATTATGCGAGCTGAGATGAAGTTTAACGGTGATAATCATCATCTCAGTTCAATAGACCGGAACGTTTAATATTAAAACTAGGCCAAACTTAGACCAAATCTTCTTGCAACCATCGGAGAGTGAGTTGCAGCTACTGCTAGAAGTACGGGTATATCAGCTGCATCTAAATCCAGAGCATCAGTCAAGGAGTCTATACTAACATCCTCCAACTCTGCACCCATCAACATTTCTGCAAGGGCTTCACTGCGCAACCACATCTCTCTTAATTTTCCTTCCAAGACTCTGACACACTAAGAAAAAAAGGAAAACGGAACACATTAATCTATTAGATACTCCTGTAAGGACATTTCTAAGAAGGAGTAGAGTCAGCCAGTTTCATAGTAACAAGGGTCGATTCTTTCAAAGCAGGAATGCACTTAATTTGCTTCGTCTTTTTCGAGTTTCAATGCGAACTTACATGAACAGGGGATTGGTATTTCCGCCATACATATGCAAAAGCCTCTAGCATGTTTGCAACAAGCCGAGACATTCCGACAGGAAGTGGAGCCCTTCGCGGCGGTGTGTTATTGGAGAGAACTCCGACTTGCCAGTTGTCTACATCAGCTACAATACAAAGTGCTTCAGCAACAGGCTGATCAACAACAGAGGAATGGACGGCGGCCTCCACTTCATCCCTAATGCAGCCCAGCCATTCGTCTTCACTTTCTTCATCAAGTTCATTGTCTAAACTTTTCTTCCTTCGTTTCTTCTTCTTTCTTTTTGACAAGCCTTGAACGACCAAGCCCCACGTGTAGCCAGCCGTGTTAGAGGAGTCAGTCTTTTTCACAATACTTACACTCCGGACTTCTCCGAATTGTAGAGAACTGGCTATACCTGTTTGGTGATCAACCTCGTCGTTATTAGTGGCTGTGATTTTCTCCGATCTGTAATGATAGGGTTTTTCACAATTGAAATATCTGTTAAGTATACAAAAGCAATGTGAATCACTGAGAATTAGATAGAAATCCGCTAACCGAGGCATCGGAAGTTCCACAACTCCATTTGCCTCCATCAAATACTCCAGGCTGTTACAGCGATTGATTCTAACTCCCCGATTAGAAACCGAACTTGCGCTGTTACAGGTGCGAAGTACCTCAGTGGCATTCGTTGGTGTTTCAAGTAACAGATTATTGCCTTCGTAATTATAAGAAGGTAAGCTTTCGCCGAAACAATTTGGGCAAAAGCCGGGGTATCTTTCTTTGGCTGAAGCTGTGGAAGTAGATTTGATGCTTTTTGAGGACTCGGGAAAGTTTCTTTGAATGATTTTTCTCATCACCCCTTCGGGCAGCTGAGCTGAAGTGCTAGGGGCTCTTGAAAAAGAGAAAGCGCATTGACAGTAGCACTTTTCGTGCAAACCTAGCTTAGACTCTATGGACTTGTCCTCTCCGCCAAGTACAAAACGGACGTTTTCTTCCTTGCTTAAATTTCCCATATTTCCCTCCCCGAATGGAAAGTCAACAGCATCGATACCACTCGAACATAACTTGTTAGCATCGAAGTCATTCTCTCTATATCCTTCAAGAGACTGAAGTTTAGCGTCAAGAAACGCCTCTTCGACATCTCTGTCTTCAATTTTACTTTTCAATTCACGGAGGGGCGAAGATCTTTGTAGATTTTCAGTTTCCTTTTCCCTTTGAAGAGGTGAAATTTCGCTTACAACTATCTTAACAGAGTTTGGGTTCTGATCTTTGTCGACGCCGTCAGCTAGAGTTATTAATTTTTCGCACTCGTCGTCGTCAAAGGACTTGTACTTCATCCTAGAGTTGATATCTGGCTTGGGAGAGTCCAGGCTAACAACGTCAAGATTTTGTAACGTGGTTTCACTCCTTTTTAGCTTAGATGCTTTAGCCTCGACGTTTCTGCTGAGACAAACAGCCCGAGATATTGAGCCGGCGGAATCTGTATTTGGAAAATCGACTCGTCTTTTAGAACTCTTTCTGTTAAAGGAAGAAGCTGTGTTAATTTGATGGGGTGAATTCGCCTCCGTAAAACCGTTCGCATTGAAGTTCAAACCGCGTTTGCTTTTTATCAAAGAAGGACGTTTTCTCTCAGATTCTTTCAGCATAATCACAGCCTCTTTCAACTCTTGATTAGGTGAACATCGCCGCTCTCTTCTTCTCTCTATATTACCGCTGCGTATGAAGTAGGACAAAAATGTCAACACCGTATTTATTAAATCTGCTTTTTCTGTCTCACCAACGATAACTGTGTGAGCAACTTTCAACGGCGTACCCAAAGCCCCGTATAAATCGCAGAGTTGAGCCCAGAGCGGATTGCAAGGATATCGCTTCGCCAATGTTTCAACCTGTGGACGAAAAACAAGGAAATTATAATCACGATATAGGAAAACAGCAAGAAGCCTACATTTGAATTTTCTGATAAACCGTAATTCACAAATATCATTGATTGTCAATTACCAATTGACGATCGCTAGAAGACAACACGGTGTGTACCCAACCCAGATGATGTGTTAACACGGCAGTGACTAGGGTGCTGAGGAAGCTGAAAATCCATGAAACAACACCATCAGACTGTTTGGTTTGTGTAGATTGATAGAAAACTCAGGAGGACCAATTATTGCTTACAAATTAGTTGATTTTGTATCGACATCGTCTAGCAATCGGCACATCAAGTGAAGGCTGCGTTGTAAAGTGAAGACTTTGGGTTCCCCCGAAGTGTTTGGAGTTAGTAAAACCTTGTGCCACAATAACGGAGTGGGAAGATTTGCAGAGTCCATAAACAAACGCAATAACCACAAGGCGCAATAGACAGAAGCTCGATGCATTCGGGCCACAAGTCCTTTGCCTTTGTTTTGACCACCTCGACTGCAAGAACGACGTAGACGGTCCAGCATGCCTTCTATTAAAGCTACGTGTTCTAGGAGCCGAGCCTCCATGAATCTGTTGATGATTATTCATTTTCAATGTTATTAATTTTTTGAGATTGTTCGGGGGATGTTTTCACTACCTCAAATCGATTTGAAAAACGGGTTTTTCGATCATCGGAAATTACTGAATAATGAGGAAACGTCGGGTAATAAGAACCCACTTTTCATGGCCTTGAGTCAGTCTGATCAAAACGGCTAGACCGATTCTTGTCTTGTGTCTACGACTTCGAGTTTCGCTATTCTCATGTTGTCCATCGATTGAAGAGACTCCAAAAAGATCCTCAGACTCAGAACGGCTCAAGGAAGTAGTTATAGCTCTTAGCCACCTTCGCCGAAGACTAGATAGACTCCCTACCCCGGATGAGCCGCTGCTTTCTAATGACTGCGAACCTGTAATACAGGAAGAAATTATACCTCCCATTTCTTCATTGAGTTTATTCAAGGGTTTTACGTTCATTCAACATTCGAAAGATTCTACTCACTGCCACCACCTGGCGGCGCTAGAGAAATATCAATATCCCAACTACTGCCGGTGCTCGAACTAGTAGAATTTTTTCTGAGCTCTGGACTGAGCCGATTTCCATAGGAATTCACGAGGTTTGGATGAGACACTGAAAAAATTCAAATTTCAGAAGTGATTATTTTCTACGACTGATTATAGTGTGAAAAAAAAATTCAAGGGATTTACCAACGGCCAGCATGCTCCCATTGCTAGAACCAGCGTCCATGCTCATGGAATTTCCCAGTGTTTCGCAAGAATGCCTTTCACTGTAAGGTAATAACTGGCTTAATGGTAAATTCGTTATGAAAATTAGAAAGCAAGATACATTTAAGTGTGAAATTAAGAATTTCAAAGCCTACCTTTGTTTACACGACGTATGTTCAGGTGCTGGAAACACCTTTGTACACATGATACGTCTCGGGGAATCCATCGCATGAATCTAGAACATTTATTTATAACTGTTTGGACACAAACACCTGATACAATATCTCTCGGATCCATCAATTGATGCTAATCGTATCTAAATACATAACTTCTTTCAAACCACATACATGATGGGAATTGAGCAAGGGCTTACTGCGTTTCTTACTATTTAACATATCTAATAACAGTTCTGTTACAAGGAAGAGGATCGTTCTTCGCTCATCGACAAACGATATGTTGTTACAACCAGGGTTTTTGAGATCATTGATCATTTCAACTGCTTTTTGAATCTCACCTTGAAAGAAGGTCCTCTGTAAGTCATAGCGACTGATCCAAAGACAATTTCTTTCAAAAACTTGACATCGTCGCCTTCGACTCTTTTGTGCTATTGAAAATAAATAGGAACTTTAATTCCTCGGTAAGTTTCAGGCGGATTAAACTAAATCTGATAATTCCAATTGAACAAAAATCTAGTAATAATTTTCATAATTACCTCGTAGATGAAATCATCGTCTACCTCCGTATAAACATCATCTTTTTGTTCTGACAATTTCTTTCCTCCACCGCATCTAAATTTTGTTGATATCTTTTCAACTGCGATAGAATCGAACAATAATTTTCTCTCACCTCTTCGCTCACATTCTCTAAATAATAATACCCTGATTTGATCTTGTTGAAATTGAACAGAATACCTGAAAGAGTAAATAAATATACGTGAATTTAAACAATATGAAAAAAAATAAATAAATTGTTAGAAAATAGGAGGATAATAAATAGGGTGAAAATTGTTATTTCCTTTTTTAATTAATGTTTATTTTAATTTGTAAAAATTAGATGACACGCAGTTAATTATCGGATATAAACAATATGGTATTTTGTTATTTTGTTATTTTGACGTACAGGTAGAGGTTAGGATTATATTATATTATGTTATACAAGTAATTCTAAATATGTTGAAAGATTTTTCAAACGAATTATTTTGTGTTGGTTGGTTGGTTGGAAAAATACGGTTGATGATGATCCAGACGAGTAACGTAAGGCTCTTTTATTTTGGCTTAGGAGATGATTGGTATTTAATGTATGTATACCTTGAGCGTAGACATAATTAGTTAATGACATAAATGTGAATCTTACCTATCGTTAGCCCCGTTATTGGGTGGCAGAAAATGATCTAGGTATTTATTAGGTTCTTTTTTAGTCGAAAACAATTTCTTGAACAAAGGCATTATATGTATACTAAGGTATGACTAGAGTTCCCACATTGCTCGCAAAATGGAAATCCACCGCTTATCGTCGTATGAAAAACTGCACCATACATATTCGCGAGATCTAAGCCAACTGTAAATAAAGTCACGTGCTGAAAAGTCATGTGATTTTTCGACGAGATGATTCATTGTCTGATTATCTTCAGATTGTCTTATCTGACATTATCTTATACGTGACGTTAAATTGTTAACGCTATCTGACATCATTACAACAAAGTTTTAATAAAGACTAGTTCTCTTCATCACCAATAGATGGCGAAACTCATATCTGGGATTCCCCGTTTTACGCACTTTTCAAACGCGATGAAATATTATACAATTATACTTCGGAAGTATACGATCAATAATTGATTTTCAAGTTAGGATACTGACTTGTCTCCATTTTTAGAAATCATTTGATAGTAAACTCGATATGTAAAACAACAACGTTGACGTTCATTCGAAAGATCTATCGTCTGAACTGTACACGAATATATGTAACATGTCTTTGATTTTTTTTTTTCCGAAAATGTGTCGCAATGATTGTTTTTTTTATATAATCGCTGTATATTTAGATATCCCAGCTAACTAGAATGGATTGAAACGGATTGTAAAAACTTAAATTTCAATCCCCTGTTCATTCCTATTTTCCACAAATCGGAATGAAACTAGATATACAAAATACAAAGTCCGTTTCAATCACATAGAGTATTGTTATAACTCCTTTGCTGTTATATCAATGAATTTCGAATTAAGATCATTGGAACAAATCGATATATCGTGTTCATCTTCTTGTTGGTATATTCATTAGAATTAGACAAACAGCGAGAGTCGAATTCACTGCGGAATGAATTTAAAACCATTCAAAATTTCAATCTGCAATTGTAAATTCAAATTTTCAATAAATACGGATTTGTAATTCGTAAAATGTGTCTGATTCAATTCTATTCCAATCCATTTTAGTTTGCACGAATTCAACCAGCGCGAGTGCACTCACTCAAATTGATTACAATTTACCTTCAAACCGATGCGAATCTTTCTACCTACCATTGAATTTTTCATGATATGAATAATTTTCAGAGTACCTAATGTGTAAAGAAAAAATTAATAAACTTTATCAACAACTCGATAGTAAATGATTGTTTATTTAATTACTTCTTCGAACAGGACTATTTAATTACTTCTTCATAACAGGACTAAATATATACTATATTCACAAAAATTTGTTTCTCATTATTGAATGTCTGCGGTTCGTATTACGTCCTGCACATATCCCTCAACTGATTATTATCTTCATCCCCTGATCGTTCTTTGCGTAATGGAATATCGAAATCGATGTTTCGCCGAAGTTTTTCTTCCAAAATAAGTCGTTGAATATATTCTGCGTCACCCCTGTCACCGCCAGCTGACGATACTCTGAATGCCTTCTTGATATAATTCTTACTGGAGTTCGGTAGGTAGGCAGGAAACTCGATTTTGAAACGTATAATCAAGTCACCCCGTTCCTTAGGGTTCTCCACCAAAGGCAGCCCCTCGCCAATCACGATTTTTTCATAATCTGGCCTTATATCAATCAGCAATTTTCATTCACAAACCAAATACCCATAGCATACACTCGCAGATTATTATATTGTGAATAGGAAAAGAAAAGATAAGGAAAAAGAATAACTAAATAAAGCACCTCGTAAACTATTTGAAAAATAAAGGTGTGGCCTGCTTACGAGACAACAGAACTTATGGGTACCCGTAGAATCCTTTCGTCTATGGTGTTGACAGTGACGATTAATCCTGTTAGAGCTTCTTTTAGAAATACATTAACGATCATAATAAGATTCGAACCATCTCTAACGAAATTTTCATGGGGTCGATCCTCAGTTATGAAAATGATATCAGCTATAGTGATTAATTAAACGTGATTAATTAAACACTAGTAGGTAGGATGGTAAAAATTCGATATAAATCTATGGTGTAAATAATTCCCGTGACGAAGGCAGGCGAGGCGAGATGCATTGTTGTGTGGTTTGAAATGGGAAATGCGGGGGCGGTTTGTGAAGCGTCGGTGAATCGCTGATTAACCCTCTGCAACCAGCCCTCGCGCGCGGGTGAGATACGTAACAAATCGATATCGCCAATCTACCGGGTATTTTCGTAGGACCTTGGTCACCCTCTTCAGGATACAGGATCTCGGTCCCCGAGGGAAGCCCCGGCTTTATCGGAATCGTAAGAATTTTTTCCATAGGTATTGTCGTCGACCTATCATCCCCCGATAATACAAGTCTTTGAATCTTCATTTTTTTAACTCCGCCAAAATATATCTGAGAAATTTTGTCAAATTAATAGAAATGAGATAAGAATTTTATCAGCTTTGAATCGTTTTTTAATTAATGACTGAATGGTAAGAAGAAAAAAAGAAAGAAAAAACAAAACCTCGTTAAGAGTTAGCAAAAGTGGTTTTATCAATGGCTCCTCTTTCCGTTTGATTCCTCTTCCTTCGGGTAATTCATAGAGCGGTAAAGGATTGGCTAAAACATCTAAAAGATCGGCGTACGGGCTTGAAGTCCCAAAAAAATCACTGTGAAACATATAATCGTTAATACAGAAAGTATTAGATGGCGTATAATGCATTAATGAGGAATATTGTATGCCTATAAGTCCTCAAAGGATCCCCGTGAAAAATATAAGGCTGTATATAATCTTGCGGGCCAGGAACTCCCCTCTTAAGTCCCTCCTCACCGTACTGGTCGTAGATTGCTCTCTTGAGCGGATCCGAAAGTACATCGTAAGCCTCAGCGATCAGACTGAAGACCGCTTGAACGTTCTCGTCTTTTTGTCTTTCAGGATTATAATGAATTGCCAATCTCCGAAAACTGGATCAATAATTCATCACGCGAAGAGATTTATTAATAAACATGTAAAAATTTCATTCCCAAAGAATTAGCAGAATGTATAAATAATTTATAATATTAATTGTTATTATACTTTGTAAGATTTTTCTTACGCTCTTTTTATATCCAAATCCTGTGAGTTTTTATTAATTGACAAAACGCCGTAGTAATCTATCCCCATTTTATCACACTCGCATCCTTTATCAAGAAAATGATCCATTTTTTTTAGATTTATCTATCGTCGGAATAGAAAAATACAATTTTTGGTTTTTTTTTTTTCTCTTTTTCTTCAGAATAGAAATATCGCAGTTCATTGAACTTGCGTTATTTAAAGGAAGAAGGCGAGCGCGAGGATCTTTTCACCGATCGTCTTTTTGTTGCGATATAACAAAAGCAGAGAAACAATAGCTCGAGGGAAATGGTATCGATTTACGTATCGATATCAATATATTTATACTATACATCTACCATTGTTAATCAGAGCCACCCTAGATCGTGTTATAACGCTTGACAACGAAGATCTGACAGGACAAGAAAATCGTTCACATTTTTTCAACAACTGATTACTCCAACAACGAAGCCAGTATCGGGTATTATAGTTATAACGTGAAAATTTCAAATCAATTAATAATGTCGCAGACATTACTTTAACACAATTGTTAAACTCATTTAACAATACGACTTTAATTACGCGATATAACACAGCCGAATTAAAGCCGGATATTTATTATAAAAAACTTTAAGTTCCGGCATTATGGAAAGATATGATCTTATTACAAGCATCATAGGATCAAGAGGTAAGACCTTACCGTTCGCCCCTTTATTTCATGTCGATTATTCACGGTACCTGCAGGGGTCGTAGATCCCCGCTATCGTTATCGAATATATAAATAACCGCTGAGTTAAATTTTGTTGAAAATTAAAATGGAAAATAAATTCCTTAATGAATGAATATACGTAATAAAATTAGGCCGATCATCCCTTCCGAGGCTTAAATTAAATCCTCATATAATTTATCCTGTGGCTTTTTTTTTTTTAAACCGATTTAATACAGCCGCGAAAGCCGATGATTCCCTGGATGATATTGAGAATAAAAAACCGTCTCTATCACCGTCGCTCGAAGAATGCTGCAGTCCGAGAATACCTACTTCAACAAATAAGCTGATAAGTATCTTAGACGAAAATAGTGGAGTCGAAGGGTCAACTAGAAAGCCAATATGCATTGAGCCGAAGCCACCACGTAGGAGAGAAACACCGGTTGGAAATATCCTTCAGGTTCATCTTCAGCGAGGCAATTGCGGCGTTGGTACACCCGGGACCATAGCAGCTAAATATGCAGCTATTGGAAGCTCGGCTGGAAAGCAGAAGATCCCAAGACCAGCGAATGCATTTATGCTGTTTGCCAATGAATGGCGAAAAAAATTGGCCATACAAAATCCTCGGGAGTCAAACAAGGACATTAGTGTCAGGCTAGTACCATTTTATACTTTTTTTTCTTTTACTCTTCGATTTTTTTTTTTTTTTCACATTCTCTTCGGGTACTCTGATACTTATCACCTAAGACGCGCATAAATCATTATCGAATTAGTCAACTGCCACCGTAAAATCGACGACTTTAGGTCACAGTTTAAAACTTAAGGGTCAGTAACCCCTCGAAGTACAATTGCCCAGACAGATTAGATGCTCAACCAACTCCAGCATGCAACCAGAACGATCTTAAGGGGCACATATATAGCTATATACCTACCTACCTTATACCTTGAAAGACTAAAATGGCCGAGAAAGTCTGCAGTCAAAGTTCGCTTTGTTGTGCATTGAAGAGCAAGGAACGATCTCCACTTCAGCGAGAATAATTGCTCGCGATTATTTACTCCTCTTTTTCGATTCGTAATTCCATCGATTCGCTTCACGAATATGCGGCTATTTTTTTTTTTTTTTCTTGTTCTTTTTTATTTTCAATTTACTACCAATTTTCATACTTCTTCAAGTTCTTCATAAAAAAAAAAAATTAATCTTCTGCCGCTAGTTAGCAAACGATTCGAATAATACGGTCAACGCGGTTTACTGAAATCTATTTATCTCATACATTTCAATAAAATTATACATCATAGTCGTTCGAAGGTAACCCGCGTCAGATTTACTCGGGAGTAATCATTAGATTGATTTTTCAAAATCTATTGGAACTCATGGGAAGTTCATAAAAAATAACGCCTGCAGAACTCCGGCGAGATGAATCGTTCATTCACTTCCATCAATCGACGAGTGCGGCATAGCTCATTAGGTTCCTAATTTTATCGATACCTGGGAACGGATTAAAGCCGCGACGAAAAAAAGGAAAAAAAAAAGAAAAAAATAGACAAATAAAATAAAAATTGATTTTCCACCCCTCTATAAGGTATACGCGGCTCGTTAAGCCCCGAGCAGCCGGAAGAAATGTCATTCAGTTACTTCCGCGCTCGGAATTAGAAGTTTACGAACAGTTTTTATTATTATTATTTTTTTTTAAATTTTTTTATTTTTCTATATTTCGCGCATATTCTCTCCTCATTATAACATAACTGGTAGAAGAAAGAAAAAAAGATTTAATCTGACGGTAAAAATTCATTCCGGAAGAACGTGCGTTTCTAAAAAAATACTATATGCGTGTATGGAAATCGAAAATTGAAATGATATTGACGATTTTTATAACGAAATGAAATGTTCAAAAAAAAAGATTATCGATTAAATAATTTTTAACTTTTCGTTTCAATGATATACAGGCTTGGAGTTCTGTGGAAGAACATGGCCAAGGGGATCAAGGAGAAGTATTTCGCCCTAGCGCGAGAAGTCGATGCGGAGCACAAGCGGAAGTATCCCGGTGAGAAAAAGCGTGCGTCGCACTCGCGTCGCGCAACTACATACTGAATCTCGTCGTAATTCTCACAACGATCGCCGAGCTTTTACAGCACGGTGGTCCATCCGTTCGTTGCTCTGTTCGTAAATCCGTACCGCGAATGGATGTACACATCAATATTTCACGAAAGATAGTAGTAGAGAAAAAAAAAACAAGACTAAATGAAAGGAAAAAACAAATCCTCACAGGATATTTATTAGATTAATTATTCTATTTGAATGAATTTTATTTCGTATTTTAATTCGGCTCGACAAAATCCATAAATTTTTAACTCGTCGATACAATTTCGCAGCACAATTCTGATAAACCAGAAAAGTTCGACGTGAAATTGTAAGAGCGACGCGTCATTTCACGAAGAGTCGAGTCGTCGTACCTGTTTATGAAGAATCGATAGATTTCAAAGAAACTTTTGAATAACTAAGTTTTATGACAGCAGTTCACTAGCCTTTTGAATAGTATAATCAGATAAAAGTTAGGATCTATATGTATATAGGTGAATGTGTAAGACGTCGTTTCATATAGTTATACATATTTAACAACTTTTTTTCAACTTTTTCATTCAATAGTATTTCAACAATTAATTATTGACAAATTGTCAACAATGTTGCAAAGATTAATTATATCTTTACGAGATTTTATATTTCCAATAATTAATGATACTAATTCTGCGATAATATTTCATACATTGTTTAATATTGCCAATAAGAAAATTAGATCACCTCGGAATAGTCCTTGATGACCAATTATAAGGGATGAACGTATCTTACAACGACCATTTTTACTTTACCTGACTTTTACCTGATTATTTTTCAAAATGATTATCAATTTCATTTTGAAACAGACCAATCATTTTTTTTGTCAAAAAAATCAATCCGATAGAAGAATGAAACTCTAAAACGAAATCAAAAATAACAAAAAAAGCGAGAAATCGATTTCTCTCCCTTCAAAACGAAAAAAAAAAAAGTAAAAAAAAACGAAAGAAGCAAAAAGCCCAACACACATCCATAAATACATATCTATCCCTTCGTCGATATCGCGGTGGGTCCGTCTCGCCTAACGTAACGATGATCGGCGGGGTGAGGTGGAGCGGAGGGTTGCTAGTAACGAAAGGGATGTACGACCGGGGGAATTGGGGAGTAAGAGGAGTATGAGGAGGCAGGCAGGGTGTTGGATCGAAGTGCATGGCAGAAGGCAACAGAGACGTCAGACCCTCCACCTAGTAGAGAAATACATCTATACATGCTTATAGTACACCTATATACACATATACATGTATATACCTATACAAACATATATATATACATATATACGAGGGCGAGTTCGACGGGCGAGTACCCGGAGGGTCTAGAGGGGTTGCGCAGAGGGCAGGTGTACACACATACATACAAAAATTTACCATAAGTGTGCGAGCCTCAGGGATGGTAGAGGACGAAGAGAGCAGGGCGAGGTACGGTCGAAGGTATTGATTGCGTCGCGGCGTCCCGGCGTCGCGGTTTAAGGCCGCACGTAGCGCGCCGCTACACCGTCGGCGTCACCTATATACAGGGTGTTCAGCCACTATTTTATATTAACAATTAGGAAATATCAATTTACTATTCTTATATATATAATACATATATATATAATTTCCTTTACTTTTAAGGACCTATATGCAATTTATAGGATCGATGTACACAATCTATACAAGATTCATTCCATGTATAAATGTACAACGTAATAGATATACGATATATATACATATAATACGTATATAGGTAGCATGCGCAGGTATATTATAGTATATATATATACGTGTATATATATATCGTGGAAAGGACAGTTTGAGAGAAGCAGCTAGCAGCTAGAGGCAAGGCCGCCGGCGCAGTAGTAATCAGTCCTCGCGTCGGTGGTAGCAACGGTGTCTCGGGCATCCTGGTGCGCGCACCGTCGCCTGCCACCGCTACCGCGGACGACGCAGTCCGATCTGTCAGCCCGCGCCCCGAAGTCCATAACGGGACCCGAAGACGAGGGAATCGCGCGAAAATGCAGTCGCGTGGCCAGGACACAACCCCAACGCGGCGTTTACCCGCGCCCGTTTCTTTATAATCGTTTTATAAAGCTCGAGTTCCGAAGGGTGGAAGACAGAAAACTAATAGAATTTCATTTTTCTTTTAGTTTTTTTTTACTTTTCCCTTGTTTTTCATTTTTTTTTTTTTTTTCACCTCTCTTTAAAGAAAATTAAAGAAATAAAAAACGAGGAAACGAAAAAAACGAGAAAGTATAACTGAGACGCAGGACGTCGATAAATAATGATCGATTCCTTCAAAACAAAAAAATAATATTATATATATATATATATATATAGATATACATATAATGTAACGGGAATTTATCGATAAACTTGAAACCCGGAATAACTCTTCTTCCGCAAAATATATGATAGATTAGTTGCAGGGTGTTGGAAGAAAACAAGAAAAAAAAAAAAAAAAACTAACACCGTAAGTTTAAAATATTCGCGAGTGTTTGAAAGAAGAAGAAGAAAAAAAAAGGAAATAAAAATCACAAGAAACTGACCAATTTTAACGGGATTTTTATTATAAGAAAATTGATAATATATAGATACATAGATATATATATAATATATATATATATGTATATAATTGATTTAGTATAGATAATATATAAAATATATTAACCATGGGGATATTTGTGAGGTATGACTATTGTGCTGAACATTTATCCGGCCAACACCCACCGCTAATAATTGAAATAATATTAATGTTAACGTTTAATATTTGTTACGCCGGTTACCGGTGGTACAATTAAGAAATTCCATGGGACTTGGTGAAGGGGTTGCAGGGTACCAGTTTGTTATACTGCCGAAGATCGTTTATTGGTAAAGAGAATATTATAAAGTCAAGAGTAAGGCAGTCGTCGATCACTTGACCGATTTTTGGTCTTCCTTGAAAGAAAGAAACGAAACGAAACGAAACGAAACGAAAAGGGAGAGAAGAGAGAAAAATAAATAAAAAAATCGCAAGTTTATTGGCCAAAAACTATATGTGTTAGAGAGCCAAAGATATAGGAATAAAATAAATAGCAAGAGCTGAGTTGAGTTTGATATACAATCCCGTATGTTAATTCTTAACGGAATAAAACTAAGGGTGAGAAAAATTTGTATGAAAAAAGGATTGATAAAATATATACTACATCCGCATACTTTATCCTATAAATCGTTTGGAATCATTCAATATTTTATTAGTGTAAATGAGAAAAGAAAAAGAAGAAGAAGAAGAAAAAAAAATACACTCTGGTCTTCCCTTAATGAGTTATGTACGAATAATCATATAATATAAAAGACCGATAAGAAACGCCTGCGATTATCGAAAAAAGAGTAAAAAATTTCAAAAAAAAATAAGAAAGAAGGTGCAGAAGTATATATTATAATAAAGAAGTAAAGAAACACTATAGGAAAGTGGCCAACAATTAATTCTTCCATGATTAAAAAAAAAACAAACCTAAATGTCTAAAATAATACCAAAGTTAATAAACAAAAGTAAAACAAACAAAAAAATATAAAAAATTCAAAGAATAAAAACAAATTAAGAAAATTAAATTAAATGTTTAAGATGATAAAAATCTCGTTCAATATAAAATTCAAAATAAATTGTTAAAACATTGATCTATATATATACATATATATATATATATAAAAAAAAGAAAAAGAAATTAAACTATACCAAACTTAACTATGCTTAATCTAATTACCTAAACGTTAATCAATTTCATTAAACTAATCAAAATTAGTCCTTACCTACCAATTATCATTATTATTATTATTATTATTATTATTATTATTATCATCGCATTATTATTGCACGAAGATGGATTGCTGTAACTACGTTCAACCGTACACCGGTACCGGACACTTTTATCATCAACAAAATTTTTATTATGAAAATATGAACGCCTACGCGTCTTACAGTATGACTCCGGGATCAAATGCAATCGAAAGTAACGTACGATACAATCGACTACCACCTGCATATCCGACAGGTAGACGATACATTCGTTACACGTATCTTTATACCTATATACATACATGTATATCTCCTCTGTCAATTTACACATACATTTAACAAGTATATATATACATACATAGATTCACATAGAAAAGTACAATATAGGTGTTGATATATGTATATATATATGTATACCAGGATGATGTAAACCACATAGCACGTGCAACTACCTCCCACATATATAAATTCGTATACATAGATAGACATTTACATATATGTGTGTCATGGGTAGTGTAAAATGTATGTTTTTCTCTGCTGTTCTTCTTCTCTGTGTTATGTTGTGTGACTAACACACATTCTCGTCAGTACGTTGCCATACGATCTATATACCTTCGATCCATACCGCTCCATCTCGACGCCCACAAACCCTTATCTTTGTGGCTGACCCAGAGGCTAAAAATATTCTTTCGAAACTCTAAATACTTTTCATAAGTTCAAAAAATCACCAAAATTCCAACTATATTCGTATTTAAAACAATTTCTATATGATTTGACATCAGTTTTTTTTTTAACTTTTCAAAAAATTTGAGCTCAATTCTTTTGAGAAGTTCGATTCGTGATTATAAATTGAAATATCTTCACCGTATTCATTTTTATTCATCGATTCAACAAAATTAACACTTTTTTTATTTCATTTTTGTGAAGTTTTTGTAGATTTTTGAACGATTTTCTCAAACTTATCCAAACGTGTTGTACGGAAATTTTCCCGGGCAATGAAATATCGTTTTTCTTTTCTTCTGAATCGTGGTACAATAGTCGGGTAAAAATAATACTCAAAAAAAAAAAAGAAAAAAAAATGAAATAAAATAAAATAACACACAAGAAAACTCGATCACCCGTGACATCGCGAGCGGGTATCCAATTATCGTAATATCCATTATTGACCCACTGCAACGTCTGTCCGTTTACACGTTCAACGCGCTGTCGTACGAGCTGTAAAAAGAATTATTCATACTGACAAGATTCGCAATTTCGCTATTCGTATGCAACCCTTCACAGATATTGAGAAATTAAAAACTCTTTTCGTTGGTGTCGGAAATAATTGAAAGAAATTGACGAGAAGAAGAAGAGAAGAAAAAAACAAAAAATAGAAAAACTAGCCAGATAATCATGAAGCATTAGACTACTCGGTCAAAGTCGTTTGATTGGGCTCTGAATATCCTCATGCCTCTTTCGTGACACGTGCGCTGACTGGACGTCCTTAGGAATCTGATTTATCGTAGAAAGTAGCCACACGTTTTGTCAATAATCTGACAGCTAGTAGTTAGAATGAATTTTGTTTCATTCGATAAGTTCCCTTCCCCAAAGGACACGACAAGGTCATCATAGGCTATTTCAGCTCGAAGCCCAACAATTTCTTTCGTTTTTTTTTTTTTTTTTTAATTTATATTTAAAAAACGAAAAAATTCCGTATATTAGCGGAAAACTTTTGGGTGGTTTTGCCTCGTTTTACGCTGCACTACTTGCAATTTAAGAAACAGGATTTTGTTAACCCTTAGAAAACAAAAAAAAAGAAACTAAATCCTGAAATTCTTTCATGGCTTGAAGAGTTACGAATGGAAAGGCTTAAACATCCAGCTGATCGTAATACTTAAATTGCATTTCAGATTACGTGTACAACCCGAAAGAAGCGAGGCTTCGAAAAGCGATGAGAGAACAGAGCAGGGAGTTATCGCGTCAGTCGATTCTTCAAACTGCGATAGCGTCCGCTTCAGGAAGTGGAAATGTGTCCAATAGTGGCGTTGTTACGTCTTCTAGTTTCCTGAATCATCCTCTGACCTGTTCATCCGCATCGGCATCAGCGGCCGCAGTATCATCCCTGCCGAATAGCCCCTCGGTTAATTCCGGCCGGATTATTAACCCCTGGTTTCCAGTCGGTCCCACGTCATCGTCGTCGCATTTAAAACCCATTATCTCGCCAAGGGTATGTCCTCGATAGAATTACCTTGTTTTACTCTTCAATTTCTTTTTTTTTTTTTTGTTTTTTTTTTTTCTTCTTCTATTACCCTTAACGTTATACATGCAGAACTTTAAAGAGTTCGAGGATCACATCACATTAGCCCTTGTTTACAATCACTTGAAATTTCATCCCTAAACTAAACTAAACTAAACTAAACTCCCATCATCAGTCGCATGATCATTTTCACCCCCTTTTCTCTTCACGTTCCTAATTATTTCTAATTATACTAAGTTCATGTTAAATCTATCAGTCTACGCGGATTCAAGCTCGTCGAGTTACCTAATCCTTCTGGCATTATCAGCTCCTCTTCGCCAAGTTCTTGATTAATTCCTATTGTGTTATTAATTTATTAAACGATCGAATTATACCCGAGATACTGAAATATGATTTCAGTTCATGGCTGCCCATCAAAGAACTTTGGAAAAGACGAAAGAAGCCATGAGGAAGCAGGTCGAATGCGCAGCAGCCGGTGCTTTCTCATCAGGATCCAACAACCCATCAGGAAACACTCCCGGCTACGGTAGTGATTTTTCAGCCCATAATAATGCTGCAGCCGCGGCTCAGAGTACGAACGACTATTGCATTATCGCCGAGTTCGGAGACGGTCAAAAGTGGCATCCTTATCAAGTAAGTTTTACCCAAGATTACAGAAAAGCACTTATTGCAGTCGAACACCGTCAAAGTATCATCTTTGTCTCATCGAGACGTGAGACTTGTATTTTCTTTTCTTTTTTTTCTTTTCAAATCATCATTTCGACAACTTTTGGATCTGAATTTCGTTATCCAAGTTTTTTTTTCAATTTTTTATACTGCATGTTCACTTTTGTTCATCTGGTGAACGTAAGGGATTATAATTACTCTCTTGTTGCACTGGGGCCTTATGGTGTTATACGGGTTGTAATTTAAGTTGACTGCATCAACGTCGAGGGTACTGCTGTGTCATAAATATTCTGATACCTATAATTCCGGGTGTAGTATAATCCGGTAGGTAGACATAAGAGTAGTAGATTTTTATGGTGATATATAAGGTGTGTGTAAATGATGATAATATTCCAGAAGCCACCTATAGTTGAGAATAGTTACGAAATGACCATATCGTAGAGTGCGTATGTGGGAATTAATAATTGTATAAACTGACTCAATAGTTATCTATGGTAAATCAAATATTGATATTCTAAGATGTAAATTCGTTATAACGGTTTTGAAATCTGAGAAATCTTTCCTACACATTGCTACATGGGGTCTATAGTCCATCTTCTCATCGTATGTACACTATAGCTTTATAGTTTATAATTTATAATTTGAAATTTATAATTTATACGTACGATTATGAATGAATATATTCATATCAACACCGCGAGCGTAATTAAGACTGTAAAAAAAAAAAAAAAGCTAGGACCATTCTTTCTATCACCTGCACAATCAAATGTAACAGAAAAAAATTATATTGAGTAAATTATGCTAGAAGCGGGGTTTAACAAAGGATGATTAAATTAATAATTAACCGATTGAAATAACGGATGAAACTTTATAATATATACATACTGAATGAATAGAGTGATGGAAAACTTTTTTACACCTCTAGACGGAGAATCGTATTGAGACTCGTATTGCATAATCAGGTGCTAATAGTTACGCGATAATTTTAGCACAATTAATTACCAAAGATTTTTAAAAGAAAACGAATACAGACCTATATAAGTCTGATAATCGGAGGCTATGAACACCAAGATTATAATTAAAATGCATATGAAATCACGTTGGTTGTTCAAAGTTTGTCGAAAATTGAAGAAAAAAAAAAAGAAAATTAAACATTTGCGAATGATTTGAATTAATTGTATAAAAATTTTACCATCTAATTTATCTTTTCTTCTTTTCTCCCTCTCTCTCTCTCTCTCTCTCTCTCTTTTTTATTCAAAGAATGGGGGAAATCCTTATCACGGTAGAGGACCTGCGATGTCTAAGGTTGGATTACACCAAAATCCAAACATCCATGGGCCTTGGACACAATTCTGTGGACTACCCCTGCGTAAGTATATTATTATCAGAATCCCGCAGCTGCTGAATCGGAGTAAACATCCGTTTGATATAAGTTTTATACTCGGGTTTTATACGTGCTTATGTGTATTATTATTTTTTTTTTTTTTTCATTTTCATTTCTGCAGAGACTTCAGCAGCAGCAGCAGCAGCAGCGTCTCAGAATCCAGCAATTCGTCCACCAAGACAGATGGTTTTTCTACAAGAACAACAAGGTCAGCATTGCGGATTCTCAGACGAAATGCAAATGGCTTATGCCCAAAATAAAATTGAAGTCAATCCTAGACTACATCCGGGTTATAATGGCCAAGGAGATTCTCAGGTATGCAAATTAAAACCACCCTTAATCTTACGGAGTTTGTGTATCTTATCTATATTTAAAAAAACTGGAATTCTTTTCATTTCCTTTTCCTTTTTTTCTTTTCTTTATGTTTGGGTTGATAATTCGCAGGTAAAGACATCGGTATCGCCTCCTCAAATGCAGCAGCTTCAGGACGAGGTAAAATGCGTCGAAGGTGTACAACAGGGTTGGGATTCAGGAGCCTCGTCAGGTACCGGAGTTAACAACCTGCTCCAAGAACAGGTGCATCAAGAACACGAGGACGAAATTCATACAGATGGAAATGACGAGCTTCGGCAAAAGCCGAATTGCAAGCAACCGTTGCCAGGATTTCATCAAGCTTTTGGCTCGACTGAAATCGGCCGATTTTCAAGATCCGAATTCTTCGCGAATATGGTTGGCGAAAACAGCAACGTAAGTACCAACGGAGGTCATCAAGGCGTACAGGGTTGTCAGGGAGAGTTAAAAAACAATTGTTCGATTAACCGGCCAGGAACAGGTGCGGTATTGAATTTACAACACGGAAGTTCAGGGGGTGGATGTGGTGGTGGTGGTGGTGGAGGTGGAGTTGGAGTTGGAAGTGGGACAGGAAATTTTGGAAATTTAAGTAATTTTGGTAACGTAGCATTGGCCGCGTACTACAATGAAATTCGAAGTCCAAATACCCCCGTAACGAACCCGCGTTGGCACAGCCCTTACGTCGGGGTAATAGGTAGCGAAATTTAATTAAAGGAAAAAAAAATAAAAAGGAAAAAATAAACAGAAAATGAATAAATAATTAAATAAATGAATGAATATATATATATATAAATATATAAAATAATATATTAAAAATAATGAATTCGAATTGTTATATGAAAATATAATATAGATAACGATTAATAGGTATTTATGTTACTTATGAAAAGACGTCACGCTCTGTGCTGGATATATATGATCGACTTGAATTATTAATTTAAGCGAGACAAATGAATTATTTAATATATATAAATATATATATATATATATAATATTAAATATATATAATATATATGTATGCATATAAATATATACATATTATATAATATTTAAAAAGTAAAGAAATAATATATATATATATATATATATATATATATATTTTATCGATAAATTTCAATTAGTTATCAAAATTGTGCCTTTGGATGGACTGGATATATTAAGTATTATTATTATTATATTAATTAAGATAACGAAGTTAATCAATACCTATAATATCTCATCGTTTTCATCGTAGGTACGCTTTCAACGCTATCTACCTATCTAAAAGAAAAAAAAAAAAAAAACTTTCATTATTATTCAATTATATCTTATTTAATAACTGTCTAATATAATATACAGGTTTATTCGAAATTACTGCTGCACCAAAATTCGTGGTTCAATTTCATATGAAAATCTAAGACTAATTGTAATGTAATGTATATTCTCATTCACTATAAATTCGAGGGACAGTATGATCCGATTTACGATTTACGAACAATCTTACAATTAGTGTGATTAATTTAGAGAGTTTTAAACGTAATCATGATAGGCTGCAGGCCGGTTCGAGGATCCAAATTGATCAGATTTCAATTTTATTCCTAACTAATAATAAATACCTCTGATTCGAATGTAGCTTCCATAGTCATCCACGGTGTCCATAGGTCTTTCGTTCATGGTGCCTGACCCTTGATTGTATTTTTATTTTTATTTTTTCTTAAGGATCGGGCATCGTGTCTGAAAACGATCGCAAGATCCGGCTCAATCTTGATCTTGATCGCGTATAAGCTATATATGCCACGACTGGTCAACTTGATAGGAATCCCTGTAATTCGTAAAATATCGTTCCCCACGAATTTTTGATAAGTTTATTCATGGTCTTAGATATTTCTATGAAATGCCACCTATGACATGTGTTGCGGTAATTTTTATTGACCCTATATATGTATATACATATTATTAATTCCGTATATAAAAAACTATACGTATATATATACAATATACATACATATAGATCGGGTACATACATACATACATACACACGTCGTAGATCGTCTTAAAGTTAGAGAAAAAAAAATAATAATAATGAAAAAAAAAATAATTAATAATAATAATAATAATAATAATAATAACTATATAAGCCGTTGAAAAATCGTCTTTTTTCCCCCCGTTTAATAAATACTATACATAGAAAAGGATTAAATAATACATACATACATACATACATACATGCATACATAATGTCATAAAGGTGATCGATTTATCGTACGTCTATATATATATTAAATAAAATATTCGTAAATAAATTGAATAAAAATAAAAAAAAATTAAAAAAAATACTTCGTGATTCATACGTAGGTAGGTAGATAGACGAGTACCTATGCCTACTTATATACATAAATATTATACAACAACTAGCAGAATATTAAATTTTTAAGAAAAAAAAAAAAAATCAAAAACAAAAAAAAAAAAAAAACCACTAGAACTAAAACTAAAACTAACAAACAAGAAAGAAAAAAAAATTAAAAAATATAAAAAAAAAAAAAAAAAAAAAACCATTAACAATTTAAAAATCAAATTTCAACAATGCATGTGTCTCGTACAGTATATAATAAGATAATCAAAAATGAAGCATTCTATATGTTAACAATTTATCATTGTTAATAATAGTATAAAACTAATGTTTATTATTAAATGATTAAATATGTGATATTTAGTAGATCTAGGTCCATATATATATACATACATATATATATATATATTACGTAAATGTTATAGACAAATACAGGATTATATAGATAGATATACCCTGTTAATTAACAAACAAACAAACAAACAAAATAATATCTATATATGAAAGTCCTATCTATCATAGACGTATATTTAAAAAAATTAAAAAATCATGATTATTAAAAAGAAGATAAAAAGAAAAAGAAAAAGAAGAAGAAGAAAACAAAATACATTGATTTATCATTATTCATAACGATTCATGCTAGATGACCCATCTTGTACCTATAATGGGACCAAAATCTTGATTTACCCGAAACATTTCCAGTTCCAATAATTACGCTCACCTTCTTCGTCATTATACTATATTAATATTATTAGTATCGTTATTATTCTTATTATTATTCTTATTATTATTAATATCCATTAGTCATTATTGTGTCAAAATTCTTCTTCACGATCACATCTCGCGTTGTCGACTTGTCAACCCAGGGCTTTGCAGCTCCAAAATTGATTCTTCCATATATATTAGACCATCCCAAAACAATAAAAAAACAAAACAAAAAGAACGAATATAGAACGAAAATTATACGCAATTAAACACAAGAAATCAATTCGATGACTTGGACGAAGAACGTTAAATTTAACAAGCGATTTTGAAATCGCTCTGTAGCTGTATTGCATAAGTCAATAGCACTACAGAGCGGTTTTGGAATGACTCGCTAGATGCAACGTTATTCGTACAAGTCATCGAAATTTTTCATTTTCATTTGGTAATCAAATGGATAAAATAAATCCTTCGTACGACACTTCTTAAAAATCACCGTACGGCGTACATCACTCACCTAGTGCGAGGAGCCATATTATAAGACTAGTATTACCTAGTTTCAAGTAGTGCGAGCTGAGAAAAAAAAAAAAAAATTATTATTATTCTTTTCTTCCGGGGTGGTTTAATATAGTATATGTGGGTTTTTCATGATCGTATAATTTTTTTCCCACCTGTTTTTTCTGACCATAGCGAAATTTATAATTTCCCTTTTTTTTCCGCGGTCAGTCATTCAATTTTCGGAAATTACTTTATACCATTTCGTGAAAAACTAAAACTGTAACACCGGCGGTCGTTGGATATGCAGGGGTTAAAAAAAAAAAACGAAAAAAACGAAAAAAAAAATACCATTGAAACGCTTGCTGGCCAGACGTAAATTTGTTCAATTCTTTATAATTGTGGCAAATTAATTCTTTTATCAGCTTTTGTTGTATTCTAAATAATTGTATAGTTATAAGCTTATATTCGTCTAGCTTCCGCAAAGTCGTGATATATAAAAATCTATACAAACGATTTGGATAGAAAAAGAATAAAATTGAAAAAAAAAACAAAAAAAATGACAAAATTTTTGACTTAGTTTCGGATCGTTCGAATCGTTTTTAAAATAATTACAACTCTTTATATAATTAATTCAAATTATCTTTATCGTAAATTTATTATATCCTATATAAGAGTTTCTCGGCTGTCAAATCACAACGCGATTCCCTCAACAATAAAAAACAAAAAAACAAAAAAAACCATCATTCTGGCATGAAGAATAAATCGTGTGAAACCCCGAGTACCGATACGTATATAATATGCAACTACATATATACATAAGATCCGCACCTATTTCTTTCGTTTAACTATATATGACTGTTGAAAAAAAAAAATCAAAAAGAAAAAAAAATAAAATAAAACAAAGAAAGAACCTAGAGCATGAGAAACACCTCTGACTTGTGTTATAGGCATGTAAAAATCCTGAAATCCTCTGTGTAATTCAAGCCACTCATCCATCGGCTTGTATTACACGACTACTATATATACGATTATTTATTATACCTATACTATATTATATTAATTGCTTTAGAATAAGATAAGTTGACTCCGTCTGCTAATTTAATTCGCTTGAATGAAAGAAAGAAAGAAATCAAGAAAAAAAAAATAATAATAATAATAATAATAATAATTTGAGCATTTAATCAACTGTTTATGCTGTATAGGTATGGTACTTGGGGTTAATGTTATACATAATACATATATAATATGTTCATATCTATATTATATATTACCCGCGATACTGCGCGAATTGGTTGTAGAAGAAGAATAAAAAAAAAAGTAAGAGGTAAAAAAATAAAGAACGAACAAACATCAAGATGAAAAAATTAAAAAAAAAAAGTATATAAAGAAAGCAAGCACTTCCAGTTAATTATTATAATATTTTAAAACAATTAACACTTCGTTCTATATTATAAATATGGAATCGAATATAATAAATAAAATAATGAATGTTTGTATATCAGTAAATCTCACTATTGTTTAAAAAAAAACATATTATTATTACTATCATTATCATGATCGTTAAACAAGGCGTATGAAATATTGAGATCGAATCCATCAAGCGTAGGTATTTAATATAAATTATATATTTCAACAGAATATATTCGCGGAGATTTTTATAGTATTTCAACCAAACAAGAAGAAAAATTAAAAAATATATATATATATATTTCGTTTCCAATTATATTCGAAAGCATTCGACTGTTGAAATATTTACTAAACCATATGAAGGCATGATGGAAATGAAAAAGCAAAAGAAAACAAGTAAATATTATAATATTGACCAAAGAAAACCGTTGATCGATCGATTCGCTCTCATAAAAAAAAAAAGTAAAGTAAATCGCTTATTGCGATAACATATTGCCATAAGGATCGCGTATAGACATGTTATACTGTCTAATGTGATACCAGAGGTTCGATATAATGAAATACGATCCATAAATTGTGACTATATGTTAACTCGAATAGTAAAAAATATGTCGTCATTAATTTTCGGTCGCTGAAAATGTGGCCTCAACTCTTCGATCGGTACGAGAAAAAATAATAATAAGAGAAAAAAAAGAAAAAAGAAGAAAAAAAAATAAGGGATAAATTTTGAAAACAAATGTCCGACGACAGATTAGCTTTCCTCTATAATTATTCTGCATGCTATTTCTTACTTTCTATATTATCAAAACTACCGATCCAATAAAATATCGCAATTCTGCCGGACCTATTCAACATTGACTGATCGTACGAATAGAAAAATCGAACATGAATCAAAAATTTTGGGAGAGATTCACCGCTAAAGTTTTCTCTTCGTCGTTTTCTTATTCAATCTGACAGTTTTTCAATACGTAATTTTGACTCCTCTAAACGCGAAATCACTCCAGATCTATTTGTTCGATTTTTTCTGTCAAGTATAAATCGATTATTGAATAATTACGCGATACTGAACGTTTTTTTTTTCTTTTTTCTTCCTATTATTTCATTCGTTTATTAAGATTTTGCTGCAGGAATATGAACAATCATTTTTGCCTACAAATTTATACCAATGACACATATCATTTCGCTTATTTTTTTCATCACCAAAATATCCTCCACCGATAAAGTGATCGTATAATTAAACAATAATTGAATGGGTCAGTGAATGGCTATAATATCGTTCGTAAATAATAATAATAAATTAACCAATTCGTAACTTAATATAACTTACTACAACTGTGTCGTCGAATCGGAAATGATCTTCTCCATATATATATATTATATATATAATATATAATAATAATTATATTGAAAATTCCGATAAAAACAAAAAAATAATTATTATGGGAGATATATGAAAATAAACGTTTATATATAGAATATGAAAAAAAAAACCAAAAAAAAAAAAAAATCATAATTTTTTCCCTACCGCAGACGATTCCCGAAGCATATCTTCCTGCTCCTGTATTCCCATTTTCCCCGACTACTCAAAGCGTTCTTGGCACACCAACAATGTCTTCGGTAGCTGATGAGGACCTCTTTCAAATGATGCCCGAAGATTGTTACTGGCTTGGAGCAACACCAAATCCATTTAGCCACAGCCAGAGCATTGAGAATGCAACGGTACTCGGTTATTCCCTGATTTCGCCTGTATGTATAAAAAAAAACAAAAAAAAAACAAAAAAAATGGGACCAAAAAAATGGTAAAGAAGAAAAAAGAAAATACAACTCTGATATAATTTGTACGTACTTCTTTTTTTTTGTTCAATTTCTCACAGAATTATGCAGCGTTTTTGGATTATTCTCACCGTTTATCGATGAATCAGGAATGGATTCATCCTGGATCAACGGCTCATGAACTTCAAGCTGCATTTATTGAACAGCCAAGTCTGTTTCACGAGAGTAACAGCCTCCTTGGTCACGAGCATTTAACATACGGAAATTATCCGTGCTCTGGTTACGATCATCATAATCGTCAAACGGGAAACAACGGTATTAGCGATGGAAATTTGAGCGAATTAATTGAAGCTAATGAACAGATGGCTAATTCTAAACAATCCGTTGTCGTCAAACAAAACGATAGAATCTGCGTAATGTTGGAGGCTAATCAAGCACAGATTGAAAAAGATATTTAATATATTATTTACAAAAAGTGGTATAGATATAAGTAATAATATCTGTATGAATTTTCAACAGCTTAATTAATTGAATTATTTTTATGTTTACCTTTTCTCGAAATCTCGATACCTTAACTTTCGTTATTTCATTATTATTACCTGTTAGATATACGTCATTCTCATTTAATCTACAGAATATTAGATTAAGGAAGTAGATACACCCTTGAAAGAAAGAATTAAAAAAATCTCCATCGATACTATAGATTTGAACCTAAATAAATTCGGTGACTATTAATTACGATAAAAGGAAGCAAATCGTGGATTTCGGTAAATACTTGATAGTTAAATCTATTTTACTGTCTTAGAAAGCTGTGATTCAATTTTGACATCATTATACTAAAGAGAGAAAATTTGGAAAGATTATTTATCATTTTTCAATCACACTCTCGTCATTGAATTTCGAATCCAAAGTTCATGATATTCGAAATTTATTAACAATTTATAAATTCTTGGTAACTTTTATTGAAATTGACTCGTCTGCAGTTCAAATTTTCTCGGGTAACTCAAAAAGTTCAGTCTCGCATCCTTCAATTTTTGAAAAGTTAATATTCGAAAAAATGAAAGTACATTCATGCTTGTTAGTGTATTGCTTGATATTTCATTAGATTCATTTGACGCATATAATTCATCCGATTCATTGACGACGCCTGGTTATAAAGAAATCAATTATATTGTTCATATTACGAATCGCATGATTATGTTACTTTTATATCTGTACGTACAATTTACGTTCGATATTTTATTTAATTCGTTAAAATAAACGATGCTGAACCTTCAGTAATACGATTTTCAAAGTCTACTTGAATATTGCTTGAACAAGAATTTACCCAATTATCAAATAACAACGAATCTGTTGTACAAAATTAGTTTCTAATCCAATTATTCACCCTTGTCATGAATTTTTTTTTTTTCTTCTTCTAATAATTACTGTAATAATTGAAAGGCATGAATTAATGCAACCGTATTAAAACATGTACAGAATAATTGCGAAGTTTTCGTTTCTTTTTTTTCTTTCTATTTTCCCCTCCACGAAATACCTGTTGCAGAATTTTTATTATTTTTTATTTTCCGGAAGCATGAATAGCTACAGGTATATATATATATATGCGAGGACAGGACCACCGGGATATAAATTGCTGAGCACCCGGTTTATTATGATTATTAGGTGTATTTTATCTTATACCCGCGTAGCGTTACTTTGACGGCAAACAAGTGTAGGCGGTATCCCCTCAAATATAATAAAATGAAATAAATAAATAAACTAAAGAAAGAAATGAATAAAGGATGGAAGGAAGAAAAAAAAAAGGGAGGAAAAAAATACAAAAAAAGACCTGGGCTAAAACCTTACGTAATTGCCTAAATGCAGCCGCCGTCGCCTGCACCGCCCACGCGTTATCCGCATAAGGGTTGCCGGCGCGAGTAATATTAGGTGCTAGCTTATAGCTACATCTAGCTTAGCTCAGGTGTTGTAAAATGTTAAAGCACCACTAAACAATAAAGATTGATTAACCCAAGAATTTTTATAACACTCACTGCCACTTCGTGGTTCGCTACCATGGATTCGTCTTACTCTTATGCTTTTAAATTTTAATATACCTACCTTATATACGCTGCAGGGTGTCGCGGATAGTGGAGATTCGGTCTCGGATAAAATTCACCAAAATTTACCGCTATTTCATATCAGGAAAAACTTCATATGAAATCATTCGAAATCTTTAATCGGATAACGACTGGTTGCGATTGATATACTACTTTCTTAGTACAATTTCTAAGATCAATTTGGAGTATTTCATATGTTCTGTTTTCCATAAGAAATTTTAGACTCTTCTAGTTCATCATATTATACAATAAGGATTCGATCATTATTATATAGGGGAAAAGGGGGGCAAAACAGGCACCAAGCCTAAAAATAATCATTTCGTTTAAATTGATTTTTGGATCAACAATAATACAAGAAAGCCAAAAGATGAATGAATCGTGATGAAAAATTGATTTATAATCGCCCAATTCCATATCATCCTCATCAGCTCCAGCACGTGAACAATTTTACCTATTTTTCGCACTTTCTTTGCGTAAGTAACGTCAGAAAACTGAAATACGTAGTTTTGAAGAAAGGTAAGACGGTGCCCGTTTCGCCCCTGTTTCACCCCCATCAAAACTTTCGAAAATTGGAATTCGGAAGATGGAAATAATTCTATAAATACTAAAGTGTATAAATAGAATGAAGTAAGACTAATTGTCCGATTTTCAACGTGTGGAGTATAAATTTTTATATATCTACTTGAATAATAAATTGTTGAAGAAGGGAAGCACTAGACTATCAAGTTTTATACAGTTTGGAAATTCTTGTGAATAACTTGGGTAAACTAAGAAGCAAACAAGAACCAAACTTAAGGCCGATCGCAAACAACCGATCAAACGAACTCTTCAAATATCAGAGTCTGCGCGTCTGTCTATATTATACCTGCGACTTATGCGCTAAGGCAGGTAGATAGGTAGGTAGGTAGGTAGGTAGGTATTATAACCATTCACATACACATATATATATATATATATATATAAACTCCTCAACTGTGCACTAGCACAAACAAACTATGTGCCATGCACTTTGTTGATTTTTGTAATTTGTCGGAGAACATCATGCCGATCCTTTTCCTTTGGTATTAGCTGCCTAATTCGACCTCGCTTATAAAACCCGTACGTGCACGGTACCTGACATTCGAAAAAAATTTCTCGATCATAATAAATTGCAACGATATACTAGATAAGGATTATTTCTTACTTTACAATCAAAATTTTTGGGACTAATTAATTAAAAAAAAAAAAAAGAAAACAAAAAGACTTTTCTATTATAATGAAGATGCTCCGAAAGTATTTCAGTAGCTAGAAATTATCTAGACTCTGTCTTCGGTTAATGAAAATTGGTCCTTTTTATACATCAATGATCATTTTTATACATCAAAGTCGAAATATGAATTTAGAACCGTTCTAGCTCTGGTTTTACCTAAGGGGGCATGTAGCATGTAGCAATCTTGCCAAAGTTTTAAGATAAATCTTGCTGTAGAAAAATAAAGTTGCCAAAAAATCGTATAAAAAATTGTTCAAAAACTGAAAATAGTATTGCAATAATTGTTAACTGGATTTTGAACTCAATTTGAAATTGAGAACTTTTGAAACACTTACAATTCACACTCTAATATAGTGACGATGTATTAGATTAGATAGATGATTGTTCTTGTGTTCTTAATTGTCTATACGTAACTCGCAATAATAAGTAATAATAATAATAATAATTAATTGAATATTCCGTTACCGTTAATTTCCGGGAGTTTCGTATCTCCAGTATCTTCGTGAAAGGAAACTAAAAAAAAAGCTCCCCGAAGAAACGTTGCCCCGATTTTATACGGAGCGAAAAATCTTGTTACTATTTCTTGGCAAATTTTTGCCATCGTCTTAAATTTCTCACCGTTATCACCTGATGGTTTTCGAGTTCACGCAATATATAACGTTTACAAGCTTCGCCTTCATAATTCTGAATTTTTCACGATGTGGTATACATATACGATCACCGACGATTAAGTAAGGAATAAATCACTGTACAGTATTATTATTATTTTTTTTTTTTAAATTTATTTCTAAGTTATGAAAATATCGCGATATTTAAGTCAGTTGGCTAGATCTGAACGTACCAGGTTTAATCCTGAACGAAATAAAGCAGAAAACGTATATGGCAGTTAAAAAGGCCTCCATGAAGCAGCGTTAAAGTTAAATCAACACGAATATATGTATAAGAATAAGGCGTAACTTTAGCAGTAAAAACAGGTAACAGGTAGCAGGCTTTACGAAGGCGTATACTACCTAGCTTGTATAACTGAAGAAGCCGGTCTAGAGGTTTTCTAGAGAAAAAAAATTGACCTTAAATTGACCAATGACCGAACACCACGACCTGACTAAGGGCAGGTGATACAACATTGACGAAGGTGTGCCCAGGACATGCTAAACGATTCCTTTGACCAATGGCGGACCTCACAGAGGGGAAAAATAAAAGAGAAAAAAAGAAAAAAGAAAAAAAAAAAAAAGAAAAAAAAAAAAATGTACTCTGAGAAGGGGCCCCTGGACAGGAGAGGGAATCCCAGAGTGGCCAGGGAATAGAGAGGAGAGAGGAAATTTGTAGAGAAGAGGTAGAGTAGAGGTAGCCGTCCATCCATGGCGGTGGTACCCTCGAATAATTCTAATTAACTCTAATTATTACGTGAAGCTTATGGCGAATAGGGGGTGGGGGTAAAACAGCGCGAAGTAAACGCGGTACCGTAGGCCGTAGGCCGGAGGCAAACCTCCGCAAGAGTAAGACACATAACCGGAGTCCTGCGGCAGCCAGGTTCGCCGAGTAGTGTGAAATATCGCAGTCAAGTGTGACAACCAGGTTCACCCACGAGTCGGAGAGTACGACGTCCCTGCATCCGTCCCCGCGCGAGGCCTAGGACGGGCGTAATAATTACTTTGTTTAGTCAAGTGTTAGTGAGGTGGCGTCGGTGATTAAATCGTCTCTAATTGATAAATTCATCAGAAAACCCGGGAACTAAGTAAGAACCGGGTGTATATATAGATAAATTAATGTCAATGATGCATTCGAGCAGCCTGCAGGAACAGCGAGCAAATGCCGCTGCTGCTGCACCATCGGACGACAGTCCGCCTAGGTCCTCCTGCTGCGAAAGAGATCGCGAACTCGTTGATGAGGTCAACAACAGAAATGATCCAAACGGTAACAACGCTGGGTCACAATGTACCGCCGGACAAAATTTATCCTTAGCTCTTGAGGACAGAGAACTTTGGACAAGATTTCAGTGCATCACCAACGAGATGATTGTTACTAAAAACGGAAGGTGCGGAAGGATTACGCGTTATTTATCGTATCAAAGTGTTATTTTACTTCATTATTTATCATCTATAACATAATTTTCATTATATTCCATTTCCATTTTCAATATTCAAGCTATTTTTTTTTCTCTTTCATTTGCCATCATTGCTGATGCATCCCTGTTAATTAGTGGTTGTGATTGTTACATACGTACGTGTGCATGTGCATTATAGTGTGTAAAAGTTCCACCTATCTAGTCTCCAGAAAAAGGAATAGAAAAAAAAAAGAAAAAAAATGGAGAAGATCTGCGTAAGGATTCCACAATTTTATTCACGTCTATTAACTATTACAGGCGAATGTTTCCTGTCGTCAAAGTCGTTGCTAGAGGACTAGAGCCGGCGGCCATGTATACTTTGCTTCTGGAATTCGTTCAGGTTGATCCTCACAGGTGATTAAAATTTTTACATCTAGCTTACATCTTCTTTGCGTAAATTTATTCACATAAGATATCGACTTGATTGGAAGTAGAAAACTCGCGATGGGTCGGACACTTTGATATGTCCAGTTTTCACAATCGTGATAAGACATACAGAGCACAAAGTCATTCTGCAAAGAAGTGTTTCTGTAGTAGAATGTAACCGTCGGGTAAAATTCCATTTTGAGTTCAATGACTACCCGTAGAAAAAAAAAATTAAAAGCACACAGTTCAGTTGGGTGACTTGAAATATGATATGAAGCGCTTCTTTTCGAATGCAAAAATACAGAAAAAGGTATTTTCAAAAATCGAATGCTGATAAAATGGTGAATATCTTTCAGATCATCTATCCTCTATAGACTGCAGTAAGAAATTATATCTACTGTAATATTTTACTCCGTCACCCAGATGTGTTTTATAGTATGTAGTTTGCGAAATTAATTCAATGTTACGGAGAACACTTGGCTATAAAAATCAGGTTTTTTTGAATACAAATGTTGTTTTATTAACGAATGACTTTGTACAGGTAGAATTACGATATCCGAACTGGTTAAATCATACATCACAATTTAGGGCCATAAACTATGGTGCAATAAATATAAAAGTCTATTTCTAGGAACTATCTACATGCACATAGACATATTATTCCCGTTATAAGATATACTGTGATTATAATGGTCAAAAATTTGTCGCGAAATGAAACCAATGATTTTAATTTTTTGAAAATCGTTTCATGATTGATCAGTGCAGGTGAAAAATTAAGTTATTGTGCAGGAAAATGTGTCTCTGACTTAAGTTCCAGCGGATAAATGTGGGCGAAGAATTCATGTATAAGGACGTTATTTCTATTGACATTTCTAATTAGCTCCTTTATTTTTAATAACAGCTAGAAAAAAAAAAAAAAAAAACTACTACGTAATATCGCGGTTTATCTTATCTATTACGAATAGAAAGCAACAGAGAAAGTCTCTAGTATTTTCAAATACTGAATCAAAGTGTTAGTCTGGTCAAATGTATGTATATAGAAATAATTTAGAAGCACTAACGCAATTTCTAAATGTCTGAAACGGTGGCTAATATTTTTAAATCCTACAGCATGATGTCAGCTTCGCAATATAGAATGAGAAAAAGATAAATAAATAAAAATGTAAAAAAACGTCATGTGCTCATGAAACTATCAATGTTTGATCATTATAATGAGGTTCTATATCACGTGCAATTTAGTCGCTAAAATAGTCACGGCCATTCCGTAACATTTTTTTTTTCAAAATTTGTACATTCAATTATTTATTGCAGTCCACGTTTCCCCGGAATTCATCTCCCGAAACACTTTTTTGTCTTGTCAATAGAATGACAAAATATTAAGATACGAAAACATTCTTCTTTCATTTCTTGTTGTTTTTCAAACATCGAATGTTATCGAGATTCGTGTAGTTCCGAAAATAAAAATTGCAGAAAATTAGGGCTAGATCTGTGTACAAAATCGTACAAGAATAGTAGATACTTATAAATTATTTAAGAATTTTTAATACATACTGTAGAATTTGATTTTCCGAAATAATTAACGACCACACGAACACAGGTGGAAATATGTAAACGGGGAATGGGTACCTGGTGGAAAAGCTGAAGTGGCTCCACCGAATCCGATCTACATTCACCCCGAGAGTCCAAATTTTGGTGCTCATTGGATGAAAGAGGCCGTATCTTTCGCAAAAGTCAAATTAACTAATAAATCTAATGGAAATGGACAGATAATGCTTAACTCGTTGCACAAATACGAGCCCCGAGTACATCTGGTAAGGGTTGGTGCAGAGGAGCAGAGAACGGTGAGTTTAGAAGCTATTTCCACCTTACAGATATACGTATACAAATGTGAATGTTAATTACAATAATCTTGAGAAACGGAATGAAAATTAATTCCCTTACTCGTCGCAGGTACTGACCTACAGATTTCCTGAGACTCAATTCATCGCGGTTACGGCTTACCAAAACGAGGAAGTAACTAGTCTTAAAATCAAGTATAATCCATTTGCTAAAGCGTTTCTCGACGCTAAAGAAAGACCGAGCGATACTCAATCTTATCCCCAATGTAAGTGTACTAATTACATCTATGTATAGAAATAATTGTTGACTGTCGATCTAATTGGCCTCGTTTCTCATTCACAACTCTCTACGATACATCTAGCAACCATTTACGTTTAAAATATGCACACATCGTTATTCGTTATACTGTAAAATGATCCGATATTCATGTATTTTGCCATTTGCAACAACCCTTGATCAATTCATGTCACACTTTCCTTTCATTCATTAATTTCGTTTATCCGAATGATTGCATGACCAACTAACTCGATATTATAGACACTGGTCCTTGGTTCCTACCGCAGTCAACTATGGGTTATGACTATAATCCCGCATCAGCCCTTGCTGTGGCTCAAAGTCAACCGCAGGGTGGTTCGACCAGTCTACCAAGTTCTCTTTCAGTAAGTCATAAAAACGCCTGCAGACCTGGCCCTTACACACTCAGGACCAAGTACATTCAGGACGGTGAGTTAATGAAGTCATCTTAGTTTTTTTCATCGTCTTCAATATCTCCACAGATATTGTACCACATCGACATTAGTATCACGAAAACAGGTTTAAAGTTGTAAAAGAAAAGCCATAAGAGTCAATCGAAACATTCGATAACATTCAATCGAAATTTTCATTCTTGTAATATTTATCTAATTTCGTTCGCAGAGCAACACGTCGATCCATACGGACCCGCTCTACTTCATTCAACAACCTACGTAGGCTGGGCACCCCGAAGTCCTGAAGCCCTTCCAGCAGGTCCTCTTCAGGACTGGCCTCCAGCCTCCCCCTCACCATCATCATCGGCTTCTTCGCCTTACGCACATGCCGCATCTGCAACAACAACCACCACGACATCATGCACGTTATACGTTCCTTCCGCACCATGCAGCACCCCAACTCACGGACACACGCATTGTGGTGAACCAACGGGATGGCTTCATCCCTCACCTTCTCCAAGCGATCAAATGCAGCAGCCATATCTGAACCTAAATCTTCATTTACATCATCAAATCTCTCCTTACCCTCCGGCAACCCCAAGTCTTCATCAACCACTTCATTCATCTAATGAACAAGGAACTGAACCAGACACATCACCGCATGAATATCACCCTGAATATCATCATCCTGGTCAATCAATTCATCAACATCAACACCATCATTCTCAATTACATTTACAACACCCTCAAGGAACACCGTCTCCAAATTCAGTAGCGGAATACGAGCCTCCTAAGGATATTCATAACAGTGTTAGTTACGCGGAACAAAATAACCCTGAGGATGATACAGCGAGTGATACCGGGCGCAGGTTTAATACTGTTGTTGATATTCATCACCGTCAACATCATCATCAACAACAACAACAGCAACAACAACAACAACAACAGCAACAACAGCAACGACAAGATGTGTCGGGTTCAGAACATCAATCAAATTGGTCGCCACTTACCCCGCCACCAGCTTCACAGACCACCGCGATCTGACGCGACGACCCGCGGTAAACTTAGAACGATTTATTATGAATTTTTAAACACTTTTAGAATATTGGAACACCGTACTTTAATTTTCGATAAGAGAAACGTATTTTTTTTTTGTTTTTTCTGATTATTTGATAGAAAATTAATAGAAATCGTTCATACAGTATGAAAATAAGTTTGTAGGATTGTTATAATCTATTGTAGACGGTTTTAGTTAAACCGAGATGATAGTATATATGACGATTAAATTTCACTTCTATATTATATGGTATAGTACCATTAGATTCTTCGATCTGTTTAGCTTTATAATGTAATACCTTATATATAAATCATGAAGAAATCCGTCCATTTTTGATGAAAGTATTCTCATCGCTTGTAAATAATATAGTTTATACAAGTACTTAGGATAATTATTCTAACAATGTTAGGGAATTGATTCCAAGACGTGAAATTCAATTTTTCTGTTTTTCTTTTTTCCTTCGAAATATGAAATATCAATAATTTTCAAAATTTGAACCATTTAAATTCGACTTTCAGCAAATTTCTGGTACCCAGAGAGTTTGAAAACATGTATATTTCCGACTTATGAACACCTCCAGCTTCCTGGCCTATGATTTTATTCAAGTCTCATCTGTTAGTATGTTGGGATCCTATACCCTCAAAAATAATCATTTTATAGTATACATTATTACAGTTTTGATCGCCACAATTACATTACACAAAAGTTTTACTAAATTAAATATTTACTTACGGATCACTTTTGCCAAATTTACATAGTGACGGTAAAAAGTTATAATCTGATAAATAGATACGATTTGGATACTTACATGTATTAGATTGAATTTTCCACTTATCGCGTTCTAAATTAGACAATTTTTTATTTACTCATACTGAATTTGCTATGAATAAAAAAGGGAAGAAAAAAAACCGTGAGTGTTCGTTGTTGGTATTTTTTATTAACATGTAAATACTGTACAGCCCGTGGGCAATCGAGAGGTTCCGGGTATAGAGAAAGAAATGGATAAAGGGGTATATCTTATGATTAAAATAAAGAAAGAATTCAACGATTAATTATTCATTTTAAACACCTACTACTACGTATCACAATTATTTTCGCCATTGGCTTGAGACAAAGTATTGTGCTATGAATAAATTCAAATCTTCTATATCATCCAAACCAATGACTTCCCATGCAATCCCTCGTCCATTGAGTCTGGCAAACCCAACACCATTGGAAACCACAACCAGCTCTTGTACAAACCATGTGCATACAGCCACCTGTAATTTAGAATTCAGGATTTTTAGTATTGAAAAATCATCTTCAAACTTAGGTATTATAACTCTAGTTTCAAGATGTAGCAAAAAAAAGGATGCACAAATGAGCTAGAAACACCGATTCCAACTGGTGTCTTTGATTTCCCAAAGCATAAATTGATATTCTATTACTTCGTTTAACAGAGTTTTCAAAATTCAAAGTAATTATGCTTCTCATAAACAATATTACCGTCTCTTTCAGTCGGCGTCCTGCACTTTGGACACGGTTTTGTTGATATTTGAATAGTTTTTTTACTTGCTTCATCCCACTTGGCCTGAAATTTGTACAAAAATGTTCATTGCCTGATCAACTCAAGACCAAACACTGCGCAGACGTGATATAGCGTACCTCACTAGCTCGAAGAGGATCAATCGCATACCCTGAAGGACAAGAGGTACCAGAAGATGAAGAAAAGGATGTTGGCTGCTGTGAATCGCATTCACCAACATGAAAACCTTGAAGACATCTTCTGCAGAAAACATACTGTGGAAAGAAAGTGTGTTTTAGAGTAAAGGGATTCTAAATTCTCAAAATAGATTCAGGAATCGATGATATGAGTGAATAACGCACTCCGCAACCACCGATACATTGAATTCTGCGACAATCATCATCGTCTGGTGACTGACTACGGTCCTCGTCACTTTGAGCTGGCGGAATGATTCCCATACCACAATCTGGTCTTGGACAAAGAAGACCTCCGGCTCTTAGCACGTATTCCTCAGTTCCGAAACGCTGGTATTGCTCATACTGAAGTTCGAAGTATATTTATTAGTTCTATACAGTCTTTCGTATAATATAGAAGGTAGTGATAATACACATAATTCAAGGTATGAAAAACGCGATACATGAATCTAGCAATAGAATAATGGGATGAATTCAATACATCCGTACTTGTTGAGCAGAAAGAAGTCTGAAGTGATGAACTTCGGTAATATGTGAATTTTGGCATCCAGCAGGACAAGGCAGGGTATAATATCCCTGATTATTATCAAATTCGAACTGCCTATCCCCCAAACGAGCTACACAATAATCTTTAAAACAATCTAGACAAGTAACATGTCCAGCTTCGCATGGAAATACCAGAACAGTGTCCCTGAAAAACAGTAATTTATACCAATACCGAAAATGTTTTAAGAATAATTAAAAGCTTAAAACATTCTGTCCAAACGATGAAACCTCACCTCGTATCTGTGCAAGCAAGACAGGGGACATTCCTCAGGTTTGGTTTAATCAAATAAAGCGGAACAGCTTGATCTTTTTCACCAAGACTAGCGTGGCTAGCACATTTAAAATAAAACTGTGCGTATCGTACTTGATAACCTTGGTCTTCCTGCGCCGAGGAAGACTGACAATCGTCATTTTCGCAATGCACAGTTATTCTACTAGGCTGTTGTACATCGGGCCAACATTGTGGATCTCGATCGACGGTAACAGCCCCGCTACCACAAGTCGCACATCTTACTCTAAGCTTTCCAGGTTCGACTGACTTACAGGGCAACGAGCAATAGACGTAAAAATGAGCTCGATCTCTTTTCTGCGCTGTAGAAAATGAGCAGAAAATCAATGAAATGAAGGAAAACCTTTGAGGGGGTAAAATTTTGATAAGAACAGTTACAGGCTGTGAAAAGTAAAGAGACCTTCGTCGCTGTGAATATTATTCTGACCATTCGAATCGTCTAGAGATAAATCTACCAAAGTTTCGTTCATAGGTTTGCTTCCGCTTTCATTTGCCTCCGAACCTTCGGCGATAGATTCTTCTATCAAATTCTCAGCCTTGTGGCTTTTGTTTGGGCGGTTTTTACCCGGAGGTAGCCTTATGGCGTGTAATATGCTTTGCTGACCGAGATCGCATTCCTAAATCGTAATATTTCGGGGTTATGTTATGATAGGTTATATTTACGTTTGAAAATAGTAAATTTTTGGTTTAGTTTATTGTTTATTGATGAAAGACGTACTTCTATTGTCGTTGAGTTGTGTAACTCTTTTCCAGCAAATATGATCTTGATATCCTCTGGAGAAATGCCTAGTTGAGGACCTACAATTTCTTTAACATTTCTGATGTCCCATTTCGGATCCAAATCTACCGATAGTGTATTTCCAGTGTTTGTTTTAACGTAAATACTCAAAGAATTTGAAATTTTTCTTTTACCAAACCAAATTAACTGCAACATTCTCAATAACGCACTTCTCAATAAGTTAAACAAAAAACTCATTATACGATACAACAATGTCAAATCTTCTGGTTAATTATCGTCTTTGTTATCTGGGTGATAACCGTTAATGAAGATAATTATAATATGGCACTATAGTGAAAGCGATAGCGAAGAATTCTGCAAATAAATAGACCTTGAAAATCAGCAGGAAGAGGTTTTATTTTTAGATTTAAATACATAGCATTTTTTGGTTAGAATATAGAATCACACATTAGGAGATATATGAAAGATGACAGGATTGTTTCAGGCGATATCGTACTATGCTGCTACCTATACGGGTGTCTGTGGAAACTAGGAATACGATCAAGAGATAACAGTGATAAGGCAGTACTGTTTCAGTTTTTCTCAAACTCTGCCTTATCATGATAAACACAAGTTCGTGCTTGGTAAAAACCGCTCGCAGAAATATAAGTATTTTGAAAATAAATCAGTGGTCTGTTGGGTAGAGTATGATGAACAGATAGGCTCGTTAGATTGAGTGAATAATTATGTTAGACCGAATATGTAATTAAATGGGAATCTTTATTGAGTTTCGAAAATGCATACAATTTTTCAAAGTACAGATTGGAATAGATAACAGTCGATGGAGCTGTGATAACAATAATTTTGAATTACGTGGTAAAGCTATAACTATAAAGAACTATATTCGCTGCATGAGCAACGAAGTTATCATCTATTATCGTGTCAAGTGAGTTAAATTTTATATTTATAAAATAAAGAAATTTTTTTTTCATCAATCGTTTCATCGTTCGCAATCAATCGATAATCTGCATAAATTATTGATGCAATTTAATTAATGCATCATTTGATTATGGCGGCTAATAAATAAATGCGCGGTAAAGTCCGTGTAATGCATCCCATGATCCCCCGCGGCGCACCAGTAAACCATCAGTTATCTTTGAGCAAGGGATGCAACAAGTCCGCGCGAATCGCTTTTGTGAAAACGATTTATCCACAAATAAGTAAGGATTCGGGCATTTTGTGAGTTCAGCTGATTCGAGTCTTGATCAAAGTCAGTTAAATCGGGCGTTAAACATAGATTACATTCGTGAGATCGCTATGTTCGGTTATTTAGCCAGTGTGCCGGTAAGGTGTCGAGCGCTGGGGGCCGCGGCGGCGGCGGGGTCGGAGGGTTGCGTCTTCACATACCGCCAAAAGTTTTCTCTCGTTCGATTGTTTTGGTACCTAACCTGGAATCATTGTCACCAAAAAAGTGTATAAAGTGCGGGTAGCATAGTGGGGGCAACTTAATATCACCCATAATCCCCCGCGGCGTGGTGGTTACCGGTCAGTCTCATTTAGCCGGAGTAAGTAACGCTTTCGTGCGAGTTGTTCTCTTCACGCGAATTCAAAATAGAGGCGATTTATCTCTAACGAAGTGTACGAGCTTATCGTTAGTTCGGCTGAATCGTATCCTGATTGAAGTTAGTGGATGGGCTGTTAAGCTGCAGATGATCATATTCTCGAGATTGCGGTATTCGATTTTTTATAGCTAAATGTACTACCAGCGCGGGTTTTTCGGAAAAATGTCGACCAGTTGATGTAGGGGAAGGGATACACGGTGACTATTTCTCGTTGAATTAAATATGCATGATTTTGAGGCTATTAATTCGTTCATTAATGCACGCCTAAGCGATTTGGCGATCATCCTGCTGGCTGTCGCCATCCCTCGGTATCTTGTCGCAACTCAAACTTATGATTTTATTACTAGTTTCTTTACAACTCGCATGTATAATGTATCATTTTTTGACTATAGTATACTAGAGTGTATAGACAAGTCAGCACTATACGATATAATATGCAAACGTATTGTAAATTATCTTTCGGTTAACCACGATCGTAATCGCACTTTGATTCCGAACCGGTTGAATAATAAGGGAATACGATTTTTTTTTTTTTTTTCAAGTTTTCACAAATATTGTTTACCTCTAGTGAGAACATCGGAAGAAAGTTCGATTCTATTCTAATTCACGGACTGTTTGTTTTAGTCGAGTTTACTAATGTACTTGAATATACCTCGTTTCGCGAATGTAACGTAGTGTCAGGAATTATCGGATCAAATCTTCGTGTTTTTATCTACGATATTAAAAATATTATATAAATATTTATTATGTAAATATTTTCCTTATCCTAACTTAGCATATAGTGACAGTGCAGAATATTGCCTTATATTGGAATATAAATAAAATAATATAGCAGTGATAGTGAAGTTATCTCTAAATTCAAACCCCATGTGAAATACATGAGAATAAATCAACAGAATGTGTAGTAAAATTAAAAGGAAAAAAATGTATAAAATAAAGTGTAATACGAAAATAATTCGTGGTGAAAATATAGTGTTTATTAAATTCTATTTACAGTATACGGAATCCATGTATACATAATATATATAATATATTCGCAGTGCAGTGAAATATTTTCAGCATTAATCGCACAGGATCAAAGGATTATTATATTTATGGATATAGCTTATTCATCATTCCCATTGTACTCCGAGATTCAAGGTAAGTTTCGCATGTGATATTATTAAATTTCTTTTAAGGTCCTTACGTATTATTCTTCACAATAAAATGATCTCTTTGTATAATAATGAACGATCAACATAAATTTAAAGACAACATTTTATGCATCACAATTTAGGGATAAGAAATTATTTTTTTTCGCGCTCCGGCTTCGAAAATTATATCGTTAAAAATTTCATGAAAATAATCAAATTAAGCACCATCTTAGTACCTACCGGTGTTTTTATCGGCGATAAGACATGATAAACGGGAAAGTGTCCTTCTATAGTTCCGAGAGGCACTCGCTTCGGGGGCAGCACAAAAAACGCGATCGCCCGAAACACGATCATGATTTATCTCGCTCCTTATCTCTATCAAAGCCTTCCATGCGTACAAAGAGACGATACGATAGCAAAAATCTCATTATATAAAACGGCGGGAAAATTGGGTTTATCTATTCGAATGTTTGTATGTGCGTAAATCATTGTCATCGGTTATCTAATTTTTAATAATGAGTAGTAAGAAATCTTGCCAGACTCATTATAGGATTCGAATTTGCCGATGAATCGTCTAATCGTTAATTCCGAAAGTTAGATAAGACGATCGATTAATAATCAGGCTATAAATCCGTTAATATAAATCGTTTTCAAAAACCGATGCGATATACTATAATGAATAAGAAGATCTTTAGCATCGTATAATAGTTTATTTATTCAGTATAATAATGCGGTTATGTATATATATGTACTTGCTACTATATAGATATAGATATGTAATTACATAAATATACATAGACACACACACATATACATAATTATATTATATACACAAGGGTTGGTGATTCGTAAAGTGTTTATAAATGCTTGAGCCTGCCTATGCATTTCGTAGTTTTTTTTTTTTTTTTTTTTCCTTCATATTGCATAATATAATATAATATAATATAATATAATATAATATAATAATATTCTGGTATTTTTAATACTTTTTATTTTTCTTTTCTCTTTTTCTTTTATTATTTTTATTTATTACTTTTAAAATATATCCTACGACAAATATTATTTAACATCATTCCTCTCCGATCGACATCTCGTCGTCAATTTTCAGCGAATGAACATTGGTAGTATTGTTATTATTATTACATAATAAATTTTTGTTTTTCTTCTTCTTCTTTTATCTTTTTTTAATCATCATCATTTCTTAAAAGTATTTACAGTTTGTCCGTAACTATAGTTTTTGTTTTTTTCTGTTGCGCAGTTACCAGTGTTGTATCTTTATTCTCTTTATTAATATTGTTTTCTTTTCTTTTTTTTTCCTTTTTGTTTTTGTATTGTTGCTTATTTTTCATTTCTTTGTTTCATTTATTTTTTTTTTTTTTTGTTTGTTCTATTTTATTTTTATTCTTTTTCGGTTTTTTCATTTTTCATCATTTTTCTTCTGAGGAACAAATGCACGTCTCAACTTTACACTGTCACAATGTAGTATGTATGTATAATATTAGGTATATAATACTTTAGCGTATAGACTCCAGAATTTTATTTTATGTAGATATAGGGGAGAGTGGTCCTGAGTCGGCACTGTGGGTTGAACCGGCACCACAGTGTTTTTATGTCTTGCGTTCGAAATTGCGTCCCATGACTATAGAGCAGAAACACTGAAAAGGCAAAAAAAAAAATAACAGAAACAAAACAAAAAATTAACAAGATCAAAATAATTGAGCTGACACGCACGCCATCTCCGAGGAACACCATGGTGCTGGCTCAACCCGCAAAGCCGACTCAGGACCACTCTCCCCTACTAATAATAATTATTATTATTCCTATATCAATATAAGATCTCTATTATATAATCATAAGTAAATGATTAAAACATAAATTAGACTTTATAAAAATACTATCAACGGCCGTACACGTAATTTTTCAATACACAATTCCGGATACATTAAATCATTAATCAATAAAAATATTATTATTAATAATAATAATAATAATAATAATTAGAATAATAATCATAATAATAATAATAATAATAATCAGGCCATTAGTAGTACATATATTAATTATCCTATAATCATATTTTGGGATTGCAATGGCAAATCCTACAATTTAAGCGTTTACTTTATATTCTGATATTTTATCTCATTTAAATACAATAACAGTAAAGTGCAATTATTATTCAGTTCTAGACGTTCCTTTTTTCTTTCTTATTCTTTTTTTTTCTTCTCATTACCACAATTTCTTTCGCATATATCAATTAATAGAATCTATTAAATCCCCAACTGCATTATATTTAATTTTTTTCCCCACGCTGCGATTATGTTTATTCTTTAATTGATGAAAAGCTGCATTCCTTTTTTTCTTTCTCTCTCTCTCTCTCTCACACCCCCTTTCTCCTTTTATAATTATTATTTTTTTATTTTATTTTGTACGATCAAGAAAAGTTATTTATATTCCAATGCAAGTTAACAAGCTATCTATAAACTGTTGTCTTTTAAATATTCTTACATTATATTAAGAGTAATCCTTTTTCTTTCATTTTCTTTTTCTCTTTCTCTTTCTCTTCATCTTTCTCTCTCTCTCTCTCTCTTTCTTGTTTATCTCTCATTAAATTGAACTAAAGTTATTTTGGAATGATTCTTCAAGGCTCTCGAATGTCAAACACCGAGGCACAAGAGCAGCAGAGTTATGTAATTACGTAATAGATAGTTAATAATACTTTAGCAGAGTAGAGGCAGAAATATTCGTCGTCTTTTTTTTTTTTTTGTATTCATTTATTTATTTATTTTGTATTATTTTTTTTTCTTCTGTTATTGATTTTTTTCTTCTTCGTAATTTAAAACTTACGCCGCGAGACTGTCAATAATTATTCGGTGAATGCCTACATTATATTGATTAACTAGTGATAATAGGCTTTGGATTATTTATTTTATTTTTATTTTTTTATCTATTTAAATCCAAAAACCGGAATCTTAATGGATCTCTCTTCCAATTTATGAGAATATTCTTGTGACTTCTATTTATTTATTCATTCATTTATTTATTCATTTATTTATTTATTTATTTATTTATTTATTCATTTATTTATATAATAACGTAATATTTCTCTTTGAAATAATCATCACCTCAAATAACCAAGTCGTATTATACTGGTTAAAAAGTGACCTTTTATTTTTTTCTTTTTTCTACGATTTCTTCTTTAGTTTTCATCTCATTTCATTTCATTTCATTTCTTTTATCTATAAAGTATGTGTATATATATATGTATGTTTGATTAACGTCCGTTCATATCTTTATCAATGAACTATTTAAGTCTCACCCTACAGGATCCGCATAATAAATCTCTAAACGAATCCTATCAATTCCAATTTGAAAATAGACAAGATACCTAGCTAACGACTCGTTTAATTAACGACGAATAACAGGTTTATCGATAATAGGTAGATTTATAGAGGAATATGCGTTAGTTAGTTAGTTAGTTAGTTAGTTAGTTAGTCAGTTAGTTAATTAGTTTAACGGAAGGCAAAACATTTGTTGCAACAGTCCTTTCCTGGGACTCTCATCTTCCACATCGTCGTAATCATTTTCATCATAATTGTCGACCGCATTGTTATTGCTACTATTTTTATTATAAGTAATATCCGCGATACTTCGACGTCTTGTAAATACCGGATCGTCATATTTAAATGGAAACGGTGGTTCGACCCTATCCTCGTAAAAGTTATTGTCGTTTCTTCTACTTTCTCCATAATGTTCCATCGTTATCAAATTATTATGATTACGATAACGATGACGACAGTCGTTTGTTACTTGAGGCAATGTAGTATGGAGTTGAAGCGTAGCTGATCTATCCTGCAGGTCATTTAAATACCGACGTTGCTCAGGTTCTTGATGCAGGAAGAAAAGCGGCTCTTGTCACACGCAGTCTTCAAGAGACATAAGTAAAGGATTTACATACTCAAATCCTTCAAATTCACTTTGATCAATCCTGTCGATAACTCTCCTGTGAAAAAATTCAAATATTTCAAATAAAATTCAACATAAAACACCATGTATTTAATTTACAAATATTTGAAACAAAAACTTACGCATCGTCGGGCGTAAGATGAACAGGTTCGTCGGTAAATTCTGGTGGGAAATTGGCCAAATCCCTGTCAGAGTCTAGCCGCGGTTTGTAAGGCGGAGTAACTTGTTTTTGCTCTAACTGTAATCAGAATTGATAAAACCATTTGATCGGCGAGCTAAGATATCCAAGGTTTGACAAAAAAAAAACAATCAATATATTTAAAAATCTAATTCGAAGTCTTGTTCAGAAATTTGTGAAAATATGTTTACCATATCCCAATCGATTGCTTTGAAGAACGAGTGTCCGGCGATATCAAAGAACCCAGAAGATCCACATCCGAGTCGTTCGGCAGGATCTTTACTGAGAAATCCTTTGAGAACAGAAGCTGCCTTAACGGAGAGAGATCTCGGAATACGTATAGTTTTTTGAAGAATAACTTGGAAGAGATAATCCTCCGTATTTTGGTCTGGATTTTCGGAAGCCCCTGCTATATCGAACGGACTACGTCCTGCCAACATTTCGTACAGTAATACTCCAAGAGCCCACCAATCTACCGAAAAACTGTAATCCTCGCCTCTCAGAATTTCTGGTGCTATGTAATTAGGTGTTCCGCAGAAAGTAGCCGTAGTATCACCTTCCCTCACACCTTCTTTACACATTCCATAGTCAGTTAATTTCACGTGACCCTCGTGGTCTAGCAAGACATTGTCAAGCTTCAGATCTCTGTAGATGATTCCTGAAATAATCAAGAGTCATTATGTTAGTTGATTGACTTTAACATTGTCCTTCCTTTCGCTTCTGACCCTTCCGAAGGATGTAAGTCAAAGAAATAGATTTCATGGAAGTAATATAAAGTCCCTCACCCTTTTTGTGTAGAAAGTTCAGGGCGAGACTGATCTCAGCCGCATAAAATCTAGCATGTTCTTCAGGTAATCTTCGCTGCCTCTGCATATGGAACATGAGGTCACCTCCGCGAACGAATTCAATGACAAAGAATAGGCGGGAAGGTGTTTGAAAGCATGAATGAAGACCAACAAGGAACGGATGATTGGAGGCTGTCTCAAAAACGTGTTTCTCCGTCTGTACCCAGTCGATATCTTCGTCGTCCGTTACCAGCGCTTTCTTGATCACTTTCATTGCGTAAATTCGCCGCGTACGTTTCAATTCAACCATTAATACCTTCGCGTATGAACCTCGACCAATAACTCTGATCAATTCAAAATCACTCAGTGAATATTGCCTCTGAAGTTCATGCATGTTCTCTGAACCGGTTCCTGCTTCCAATGGCAATTCCTCATTCTCATCTCCAGGCGCTCCTGTAAAAATTTCCAGATTATCAAATGCTGTTCCATAGTTTCTGACACTCTATTCTCTACTCTGCTCTGATTAGATTAATTTTCTCTGAATGAGAATTAAAGTGCTTACGATTGCGCGCATGATCCTCGGATGCTAATTCAGCAGAATCGTCATCAGGTGGAACAGTAGGAGGGCAATGTAGAGAATCCGACTGTTGTTGATCACCGTTTCTATCCGTTGTAGGTGGTTCTGCTATTTGCAATAGCTGCATACTGAAACATGGCTTGCCTACTACCTTGTGACACTTCTTGTGAACAAGAAGCTTGCATTGAATGCATTTGAAACCTTGCCGTCCCAATCCCCAGATCCGATCTTGACAAAACGCACAAAATGCTCGCTGAAAAGTAACAAAATTTAATTAAAAATAATCTAGGAGGTGGTGAAAAAAAGATGTATGTACATAAATTTTACTTGGAGCATTTGTTATATGAAACTTTTATGTAAAAAAAAAAAAGAAAACATAAAGGGCGGAAAGTCACATTTATGGAAAAAAAATTGATAAGATTTGAAAAATTGTACTTTTCCAAATTTCATTCAATTTTTTTTTTTTAAAACCTTTGAATGGCTTAACTCCTATTATAGAATGTAGCCGAAATTTCATTCAATTAAACTACATAGTGAAGTAATTGTGAGAAGAAAAGTTTCTTACTCGGTTGAAGCGTTTTGCTTGAAAAATATGTCCATTGACACGATAAAGCTTCCTCCATCTTCTAGCCCCGCGTCTGTAGATACTTCCTATAAAAATCGAATTTAATGAAATTAATAAAAATTGATAAATGAATTAAACGATTATAATCATCAACAATTTTAAGGACGAAAAAAAAAAGTTACTCACTGTCTTCGCCTTGGCAGGGCATTCCAGGGGCTGCCGGAACATTTGGAAATACTGTAAGCATTAAAAGAAAAAAAAAAATACATTAAAAAAAAATCTGATTAAACCTATATTTGGTTGAATAAAATATGAGTTGTTACGCTGGTTCTTCGGAGTAGAAAAAAAATGTGAAGAGTCCAAACAAAAAAAAAAAAACAGAAAAAAAAAGCTTTAATAAAAATAAAAATAAAGATACCGTGTGTTAAATACGCGTATCTCTATGTCCGAGTTGACTTTTATTTTTTTAAACGTCTGCTAAAAACGTTAGGCAAGAACAGGGGCAGTGAAAATATAAAAATAAAAAATAAAAATAAAAAAGGTAAAAAGATGTAAAAAAAAAAAAAAAAACCTGCATGAGGGGAAATAAAGTTATCCAGTAAAGCCCGATAAGCTTTCGTCGGTACGTATAGATACTGTAGCAATATACAACTCGCGAGTATAGAGACACGAGAGAGACGGTCCTTTCATTTAGACGGAATTCGCAAATACATCTGTACGTATGGTACGTTACATATACATACTATACATATACAGTATATATATACATATGCGGATGAAAATCGGCATTGCAGTGAGGGAGGTTTGGACAGTAAAAAGTGTTCGGTTTTACCTAAAATACAAATACAGGTGAAATAAATTTCCCGGGGTTAAAATTTGGGTGTGGTCGAGTAGCTGAGGCACGTAGGTAGGTAGGTAGGTAGGTAGGTAGGTAGGCAGGTAGGTAGGTAGGTATTAGTGCACTAGCTATAAGACGCGTAACTATAGAATATATCTAGAGTGATAAAAGCATCGATCCGTAACCCTGACCATACAGCTTCCCATTCATCCATCCCTGACCTCTCTCTTCTCGGTAGCATATCTCTAGTTACATTTATTTTGGCTTCGTTCCCATTTCGCAGTTTCTAAAACCCATACTCTATATACCTAACTAGGTACTATGTAATACCGATACTGCAAACCCAACGCTACTGCGGTATTTTCTCGATATCTAAACTCAATATATGTATATATATACGTGAATACATATGTATATGGATATACTGCATGGTCTATAAAAGGTGAGCCGAGGGCGGTGAGAAATCTGACCTTTTTATTATTATATACGAACCGCGTAAGATTTCTAATAAAATTAATTTAGGAAATACTTCGCGATGTGTATGTATATGGCGAAACATAGTAACGTTATGTATATATATAGATATTTGGTCTGAAGTTTTTGCAAAGTATTAACTCAGGGTTCGCATACATATATAAAATATACTTATATATATATATATATATCTACAGTTTGCGTTAGGATTAAAAAATACATGAATAGCCGGGAGGAATTGCGAGATAGCCGGGGAGAAATTTCTTCCTTTTTTCTTCTCTTACTTAAAAAAAGCTGCAAATCACGATTATTCAGTTCTCTGATATTATTCTATACCTATAAATCGGTACGTATATTCTTCAACGATCGTTGATGGTTACATTAAGGTTCAAGAAGAAGAAGAAGGAAGAAAACAAAAAAACAAAAAGCTCTGCCCAGTGACAGATGAAAGGTATTACAAGATATATCGCAAGTAATGTGATATTTTTTTTTATTTTTTCTACTTTCCTTCCCTCTTCTTTTCTTTACTCTCGTTGTTCCGTTCGTAACATTTGTTTCTGTTAGTCGAAAGCCGGACGAGAGTAGGTATATACGGTATGTAAGATACATAGGACAAATATTTTGCTATAGGATTCTGTTTTTTCCTTTTTCTTTCCTTTTTTTTATCTCATTTTCTCTTTCTTTTTACTTTGTTTTTATTCGAAAGCTTGCGAGTTTGATATTGGTTACCAACACCACTAGCAGCAGCAGCAGCAACAGCAGCAGCAGCTTCTAAGTAAAAAGTTTTTTTTTTTTTTTCTTTCTTTCTTTTCTCTTATTTCCCACTGATATACCAAAGGGCATCAAGACCGAGAACTTTTTATCCGAAGAGAAACCGTGAAAAACTGTTCAAAGTTTTTACCTATATATACCCACACATGTAGCGAGAAAATCCGTAAGTCAGAGTATTACCTTTATTTTAGTAAGTAACAGTGTTATTTGTGTAACATTCGCGTTGGTTCAGACGGTGTGAAAACAAAAGAAAAAATATATAGAAAAGAAAAGAAAGAAAACAAATAAAAATAATAAAAAGTGTATAAAATCGAAGAGCAAAAGTATTTTTTTATTTTTTTATTTTTTCAACTTGATTAAACTATTGGCACTTTAAAAGTTGTGTAACATGACTTATTTCTTAGTAATTCTCTGTTACGATCGTTGCGGTAATCACATGTCGCATATACGTTACTCGTGTGTCTGGAATTATATGTTGTTTGTTTTTTTTTTTTGTTCTAAATAAAGAAAGAACCGAAGAAAAATTATTATAAGCAGTTAGCTCGTGACTACATGCGGCTGCGGTAAGATACGGACACGTGGTTAAATACTGAATAGTAAGAAGAAAAAAAAAAAAAACGAGGATACGAATGTAAACCAGTTTGCATATCAACCGCAATCTACATCTATTATACGCACCCATGTAATATATGTATTATGTCATATGTTGTGAATTATATAATATATAAACCGCATTGATATCATAGTCACTATACGAGACTTTGGATGAATAATATTATATGGTGTGTATAGCGATTTTTATATCCAATATCTATGTAGGTATATATAATTAATATCATTAATTTTTCATCGCGGTATAATAATTTTTCCCGCAGAATTTTATATCCTCGAAATTTAAAAGTTTAGTAGCGACGTAAATTGGAAAACGAAAAGTGGTGTAAAAAGCCAATTAGGGTAGGGTACTATACTACCGCACCTATACCTATACCTATATATGGGTTATTACACTGTAATAAATTGCAATTAATTATTTGTAATTAGTTAATGGTTTTCGGTGTTGATTAATGGATTAATGGATATGAAGTTTCGCTAAAATAAAAAAAAAATTCTTTCCCAAAATACATATACATGTAAAAATTAATCAAATTATTTATAACTAAAGTCAATTATAAAATGTTAAAGATTCGAATTTTTTATTTTATTTTTTTTCCATTTCCATATGTACTTCAAAAATATATCATACCTTTATAATGAAATGAAATAATCAACGAATATAATAACAAGAAGATTTTTTTATCCGATGAATATATTCTTTAAGAGCTTCGGCGGTCTCATTTACCAATTTTTTTTTTCCCTTATCTTAAATAAATGTTATTGTTATTATGATCATTATTATTATGATGAAGATTATTAACGTTTGTAAACACTGGGGGATAATTTCTAATCCCTCGTTTTAAACCCAGTGCTGCAGCAGCAATCATACGACGACGTTATGCTAAATTTAAGAAAATCCGATTCCGAACTCTTGCCTCGTAATAATTAAAACAACACTCGTTATTTTTTATATTATGAGCCGGAAGTGTTAAAGTCCTGTGTAACAGATGTCGCTAAATTGAAAATGATACTAAATTAAAAAAAAAAAAAAAAAACGAAATGGAACACTTTATCGATCTATAGATATATAAACTAACTTGAAAATACTTTCATAATGTTTTTTTAATTTATTATGTATTTTTTGAAGTATGAGTGATTATTCAAATAATAATAATAATAATTGTGGTATAGAGTGTTTATAGATAAAGCGAATATACCTTGTTTAGTGAAATTATAGCTGTAAGACAGTATGTCCTGACATAGCATCGGGTAACCGTACATCATTGCCATCTTGAAGGCATTTAGATTTGAACTGCCAAACGCCATACCGCAGATAGTTGTATTATTTATGAAAAATCTTAAACACCGTTAAAGTCAGTTAGAAAAAAAAAATAAAAAAAATGTTAAGAACTCTCCTTCCGATGTGAGTAAGAAATGAATCACTTTTTTTTCTTTTTTTTAACTTTTATTACATTTTATGTTGTGTCGTGATGCTGTGTCGTTAGTTAAAACCAGTTAAAACCGACAATAACTCACTAGACTAGTCTTTATTCAACTCAATAAACTCAACTTAACTGATCGAATCTCTTTCGCGTAAGGAAAATACGATCTTAAAGCGTGTTTAATTCTTCTTACTTATTCCTTACTCCCTCCCTCCCACCCTTCATTCCTTCATCCATCCGTCACCTCCTTATTTCTATATATATATAATGAAATCAAACGCTAATATCCTGCGTATATATTTCTTTGTATAATCTACTCCGTGACGTGCAAATAATGTGACTAAATTCGGGCGAGGATAGGTATAGTACATATACGCGCTTACAGCTGTAGATAGGTACTACGGGGGATTCATAAAGCTTGAAGATAACGACGCGTTATCATTTTCGATATATATTTCACTCGCCGCACCTTATCGGTTATCGTTTGTTGGGAGGTATGGGTATCGAAGGATTTCCAACAAACTGTCCCCTCTCTCTCTCTCTCTCTCTCTCTCTCTCTTTCTATCTCTCTCGTTCTCTCTTTTGTTGGCAGAGGTCATTGTTATATAGAAATATACTACAAAACAAGAAAATCAAAATCGCAAAAAATAAAACGAAAAGGTAGAAGAATCGAGATTCGTGATTCGTTGAAAGAAAAAGCTTTTGAAATTCGTAATGTGAAACTGTGTCGCCAAACTCTAATTTGACAAACTTCTAAAAGCACGTAGATATACTGCCAAAGTGCTCGCCTCGCTTTACTTCGGATAACGTGGTTATAGTTTCGACCTAGAATTCCCTTTCCATGTTACTTTAGGGTACATATGTACGAGTTGAAAAAGAAATAGTCGAAGATTAAAGTCGAGCTCGATAGAGACGAAAAAACAAAAAAAAAAAATCCCGGCCTTAGGCTTATTGGGACATCCAATATTCCTATAGTCTTTGTCTTTGTCTTTGTGTATGGGTATGGGTATGGGTATAGGTAACCCAAACTGTCCCTCCGGAACACGAAAGACATGGCTTGGAGCCAAATTGAAACGATAGTACCGGTGCTTTTTGTCCAAGTAAAACTTGCAAATGGAACTTCAGCTCTTTCGAAATTATAGACACGAAGAATTGTTCCTTGATTAATTAACCGTATGGACTACAGCAGCACACGGTCCAAAATCTTCTAATTTTACGAACTAAATATCTAGGTATATTTGAAGATTTGAAGATTTGTCTTTCAGTTATTCATTTTTTTTTCTTTTTTTTTTTGGTATAGAAGAAAAAGTGAAGACGAAGAGAAAACCTGTGTTTTTTTTTTTTTAAATTCTATACAATTCGTTCAAAAATCCTATACAGTCAGGAAGGAAGCAGGTGTAATAAGCCCTTAGTAAATAATAGATGGTATATCTTCGCCGCAGCAGCAGCAGCAGCAGCAGCAGTAGCGAAACTATACATAACGAAGTTTCAAAGTCCCGGCCCAGTTCCACGATAGGATATACATACCTATATAGCTGAACTGAGGACATGTTTTATGAAATAACAATTATCTTTTATGCGACTCAATCAAGGCGTGTGTTAATATTTAAAAGAAAAAAAAAAAGTTTGCTCTTTTTTCAGACAAGCACAGTGCGAAGTATAAGGTATTCGATATAACGCAGGTCGGGCTAAAGGACTGCCAGTTCGTGCGCGTAATAGAAATAACCTTATTATATATATTTGCTGGAGAAAAATTATCATCGTTTTTAGAGGTTTCGCGGAATTATGTCTATATGCAATTTGGAATAACGGATTCGATATGACCGAGGAATACATGTGAACCAAAAATTAAGAATATGCTCGATTTTCATGAAAATTTAATCCCATGTGTTTTCTGCCTTATTGATTACGAGTTTTAGTTACAAATTGCGAAATTGAATATGCGGATTTTAGATGACGAATAAAATTTCAAATTTTATGTCAGATTTTTATGAAAATATATCAGGCGATTGTTACTAATCTGGGACCTCAAAACTGTACGAAAATAAAAATGCAAAAAAAATTTTTTTTTAATTTAAAAAATCTTTTATCAAAATTTCGGATCTCATCATATTGGATTCGCAATTTCAAATGACTCAATTTCTATGTTAATTTCTTATCAAACGATTCGAAGAACCGCAAGAAAGTTAGTCCTGATAAAAGTTACTCATACCGTAATACACCAACGATGAATTAAGAGATACCGCAATCATTCTAGTTCGCGGATAAGAAAAATGTGCCGCGTGCTCTGCCGCATTCTGCGGTAGTGTGGTAATTGACATTTGGCGTTATGACCGAGCGGTAGCTACTTCATGTATAATATGTAAGTAAATATTTAACTACAAGAGAAGAGAATAAGAGAAGACAAGACAAGACAAGACAAGAGTAATGAGTCACTGGTACCTACTACAAGTACTGTTTCTGTAAATGAAAATTAAGTTGCTGGTTAGAGAGGGATTCCCCGCGAGAACAGGGCCGTGTAATATTGTGTTCAAGTATAATTACAAACATCCGGGACAGGTGTGCGTTTCCGATCGTAACGAAAATTTTTCGGCATTTTAGAGAAATATATTTTAGTAAAATATATGAAATACGTATTTCTCTCTTTTATTTTTTTATATTTATCGGTTACAGAGATTGTAGGGTTTTACTGCGCCGCCCAAATCTCGGTAAGAAATAAAGGAAATCCTTACCCATATTTTTCTTTTATTGGTTTCGATTTTCTTCCGGGATTCTAGGGGTTTTTGGAAATTTTCTAAAGCCAGAATAAGATCGACGGATCCCAGGCTTTGCCTGTATATTTGTAATAACAAGAAAACTGTATATTGTCAGCCAGAATTTAACCGCAAAACTTTTTGGTGTAATTTCAAAGTGCGATTAGAACCTTGGCCCGATTTTGCAGCAGCGTTTAGTACCGGATTCAGACCGTAAATTTACCTAAAAAGCCATTGCTGGTTTCTACAGCTGGGATGACCCGAAGCTTAATTGATTATTTTGTGTCCCACGAGATTTCAGGCGATTAACTATAATTATCAAAGTTTCGAGCCCTGCACTATTGGGTTACTATAACATGCTGCAGCAATCGCTGCAGTCATTGGCTATGCATTCATATACCTATGTAAAAAATTCTTCCATCTCCTGCACAATTGACTTTGTCCAACGTTATAATCGCATGTGAAAATATCTCATTAACAAAAAGGGAACACAAACAATAATAAATAAATAAATAAATAAATAAATAAATAAATGCAAATTTCATTCCATTATTGATTTCTGAACCAGCGTATCATGTTTAATGCATACGTACGTATAGTATATAATATATTCAGTGCCTTATTTTGAATAAGATTTTCATTTTTCGTTCAAAAATTGCGATGGTAATTTTTTTTTTATATTAAAAAAAAAAAAAAATTCAGTTTGACACCGAACATCGGTCTAGCAATATTAGAAAGTTAACTTTTTTTTCCACAAAAAAAGCTGTCTATATATGTGAAAGCGTAAACCGCAATTCAATTGAAGATGTATCAATATTGGATAGACGATCAGCTGTTCACAGAAAACGAAAGTGATTTGCGTAACATTTTTATATCGAGACTATATACGGTTTTTTTTTTACTTGACAGGGTGCATAAGCGACTGAAACCTGAAAAATGAGTTTAGCTAATTTTTGCCAGATTTTTTAAATGACACAATTGTCAAATCTTATCCTCATTTCTTTCCTGTAAAATAATTATACACTGCGAAAAAAAAAAACAGACACTACTTTTCAAATAAAAGATCTAGAGAATCCGTAATATCCATTTAATAGTGTTTCAGTAAATCCTCTGCCTTAGAATCAACTTGTTAAGCCGGATCTACTTTTGTTGGATTTCAAAAATTGTCTTAAATCCAACGAATCCACTTGAATCTATATCAAATATTTAATTATAACTAGCCTCGAGAATTTAGAGAACTTTCCTTTTTTTTTTTTATATATACCCATGACTTCGATTTGAACGATATACGCGTTTTCTTGTTTAATTTTCTTCGAATTTTCCATTTCTATAAATAAAAATATTCACTTTTCCGAACTTTTTCAAGTATTTTTTTTCCAGTAAATTAAATTTTTCCATCACTTTTCCATAATTTTCAGGTCCACTCGGCACCCTGTATATACATAATGCTTCTACCTTAGTTCGCTAATCGATCATTTCATACTTGCACACTTTTCGACTAGAAAAGAGTCGAAAAGTGTGTAAAATTTTCCGTGATTTTCCGGCTATTTGTTCGAAAATCAGATATACACAATTTAAATTTTCGTAATTTTCAGCTGATCTAATCACGGTTTAACTTGATCTAATCCTACGAGAAATCATATCCAAAAATCGCAAAAAATCGTTTCGGAGCGAATATCGCCTAACGAAGTAAGAAAAAAAAAAAATCAAAATTGATTAATTATTTTCGGTCTACGTTTGCAGCGTCTGATATCGCGCAATGATTTTTTTTCCTCCTCTATATCAATCTTAACCACCTTTTCTCGTGAGAAGAAAAAATTTGATCATTCGTAAAATGAAAACCTACACCGTGTACCGTTAGACTCTGTCGAGTCTCTGCCAGGCCACGACCTACCCCAGGTGATGTTATTGAACCTGCCGAATTGAGGGTTGCCGGAATTAGTAACAGCTGAAGAATAATCGGCAATCTGTATGTTAGATCCTGCCGAAAGTTGAAGCGTAGGATCTTGTCCAGTAGCGATACAAGGTCCATGTAAAAGGCATCCAGCGGCGAGGGCATTCGATGCATAAATAAGTTCAACATCGTCATGATCATTATCGTCGTCTTCATCATCGCCTCTGATACCTCCCACGCCTGTACCAGCATTTATAACAGGTCTTCGACTAATTTGAACCGTTGCACCATCTTGATGTACATAAACACCGTGTTGTGCTGCGGTATCGTCATCTGGTGAATCGGCACTCGATGGTGAGGGTGGAAAATTATTACCACTTGGACCTGGGCCAAAACCTCTTTGTGTATCACGGGGATGAACTGCGGCCTGCAGTGCGGCACCTTCAACCGCTGAAGCTCTTCGTCCGGCTGCTGCAGCGGCCGCAGCCGCAGCCGCTGCCGAATATGAATAGAAGGAACCGCCTTGTATCATTAAAGTACAGGGTGGGTCTTCCCCGCCACCGCTACCACCACCACCACCACCACCACCACCGCCACTACCACCAGCCGAAATATCACCTTGCATTTGTTGAACGGAGTTAGAACCTTGGATATATTCTTGACCGGTTGTTGACGACGTTGTTTGTTGCTGAGTCGATGATTGTTGTTGTTGTGTATTTTGTAGAGTTTGTTTATCCTTTTCACGTCTCGGAGATCGGCCCCTGTCACCGACGGATGTTGCGCTCCAATAGCCCCACGCCATTGTAGTAAAAAAATGTACGCTGACTTTGTTATACGTGTAAATAGTATTAATGATCGAAAATAGTAAGTAGGAGAATAAGGAGTAGGTGGAGAAGGGGTAAATGTGAGTGATAGTAGTTGTATTGTGTAATAATATTGCTTGGTGTTTGTAGCAGTTGGTTTGAATGAATATAGAAGGAAAGAGGAGTAAGTTGTTTTTTTTTTTTGTGTTTTTATTTCTTCTTATTTTTTAACGACTTAAACAGATTTAAACCGACACACCTTTGATCAAATTTAATATTCACAGTATAGTTGAAACACACTGCAGTAGGTGTATAAATGATTTTTATTTTTCCTTCTTCTTCGTTTCTTTTTCCTTAATACGCGAGATAAATGGTCGTTTAATATGTGGTTTTTTTTTTTTGGGTACTTTCTTCTTATTCTTCTTCTTCTTCTTCTTGTTCTTCTTCTTTCTTTTTATTATTTGATCATTTATTTTTTATATTTTTCTTGCATTTGTTATCTCCTCTTTTTTCACTTTATTTATTAGAATAAAATAAGAACCCCTTGGTAACGGTGATTTTACACTATTATATATCGCCCCGCTATTTAGCGGGGATTCTCTCTACACGCGAAATGGGTAATCAGGGCGAGTAAGATATCGACTGCAGCAGAAGCTCTACTGCCAACCGACGCCCGGCGCGCCTCTCACGGCGCAAACGCGCACGCAGCTTTCTAGTTCACTATATAGGTAGGTATTACCTCTGCTGCTTTTTAGAGATGCATTATACGTAATACTGCGGGTTAATTTATATCGTGTTTTCGAATTTCGGCAATTATTTTTTTTTTTATCTTACTTCTCAGATATGAATTTCGTCAATTTTTTTCCCCCACTTTCCTTTCGGAGTCAAAGAAATTTCATTCAATGATTACCTGAACACACTGAACAGGTATATATGTATACTGTATATTTATTGGAAAGAGAAAGAGAGAAAAATCAACCTTGATGTCGGTAAAAAAGGCAATTTTATCTAATATTTTGTCATTAATGAAATAGCGAAATAAAAAATCATTATAATTGACGAATAAAAACGAAGAGTCGATATTATAATATTCAATAATAATTGAGTAACGAAAATATATCGTAGTTAAATTCGTAACTAGAAATAATTTACCGAATCAATATGTATAGTCTAATATAGGGTCAATTGTTAATTAATTTTAATGAATTTTAATGAATAAATATCTGACGTAGGTATAATAGAATTGTTTCTGTCGCAGAAAAAAAAAAGTATCGATAAATAATCAAAAAGATAATCAAAATATATATCGTCTATAGTTCTATAGGTCATAAATTTATAAATAATAGACTAAGAGGGTAATTTAAAGTTTAATACTATACAGAGTAGAACCTCTAATTTTCACACGTTCAACATTGTGATTGTTATCTGTTACATGATTCTACATAGAACGTTTAGCAAGTGATTTTAATGCTAGAGTTCAACGTTTTTCACCTTCGTTGATGATAAATCTGTATTTTGAATTGGCAAAAAAACATGAATTTGCAGCTAAAATTTGAATACCTTTGATTTTAAGAAAAGATATTTTCGAAATGCTTGAAATTTGTGAAAAGAAGAAAAACAATTGGACATTTTTATCTAAAATAAATGTAAAAAGTGTAAAAAATTTTAAATCGAACGAATTTCAAACAATGTTATAATCAAGCGAAGAAAAAATTCCGAGACACAGCCTGAGGAACATATGTGCGCAGTGTGCCTCGTTAACTGAGGCAGCACTAGGGTCAGGAAAAAATTTTTCGAGGGTGTCAAGGCCAATTAGAAGCATAAAGAAATATAGCATACGAAACGTCGAGGGAGAAGCCCCGATTATTTCGCGCTAACAGCAACTTGTACAATTTTTATTTTTCGTTTTTTTTTTTATTTTATTGAAATTGTTCTTATAGCTCGCGTATCGAATAATGAAAAGGTAGATTTCGAGTCATATATAGATCACATAGGTATGTGTAGTTGGAACTTGACTTACTGCAATTACTGAACATAATAATATTCGAAAATATGTATTATTAATAAAATAAACGTCGAAAGTTTTGGGATTTCACGTATTTATTATAATTGTAAAACTAGCTGATATTTTTTTTTTTTTTCCACTCTAAATTCATGGAAGTGGGTTAAAGAACGAAAATAAATACGACTATCAATATTCTCAGTAAATTATTTCGATGTGTTAACCGCAAATCGATTATTAATCCGCAAAGTTTGATAATCCCGCGTGTTTGTACAGTGTAAATACAAATATATATATATATATATCTATAAATATTATAATATGTTGATAAAAAGTAAAGAAAAATTTGGCCTAAAAAGTTGAAAACTCTTACGTTATATATATATATATTTATTATACCAAAAAGCAAGACGTTGAAGTGCACAAGCGATAAATAAACAAGCCGTTAAATCTCGGCCTAGTATCTCGCGTACACATGCGAAGATAACCCGCGAAGTAACGTAATAGTTGAACGTCTATAGAACGGCGGCAAAGAATTAAGATAAGAGAAATTCCGTACAAACGCACGCTCGTACGCACGCATGCACGCACGCACGCAAACCACTCTCGCACGTAGTCTGATTAGTATTATGAAAATTCTTTTTTTTTCAAGTTTGCGCAAGCGTTTCAAGAGATAGAGAGACGGAACGAGAGCGCGGTAGTATTTTAATCGAATAGAGTTTGTTAGGAATCCTGAATCCTGAATCCTGAATCCTGAATCCTAAATCCTGATTGAAAAACCTGCGTATAGTATAATATAATAATGTAAAATGAAAATGAAATGAAATGAAAAAGGAAAAAAGAAAAAAAAAAGAGAGAAGAGTCTTTCTTTACGCAGGCTTTTTCATAGATGATATAAAGCTTATAGTACCTACCACCCACAATTCTAGGCGGTGGGAAATGAGATCGAGACCTTTGTGTATTTATACGTAACGTAACAAACGAGAACCTCTCCTGCGACGGCGCGGCGTATTATTCAGGCGCATATAACGTATAGAAGAATGGGAATGACGGAATTGGAGCAACGGATGCGACAAAGGAAGTTAGGAGTGCCTCTGACTAATCCTTTTCCCATTATTATTGACCTATATTAACATAGGTAACGAAACTCTTTACGTAACCTTGTTCATTTTTATTATATACTTTCCTTTCAGTTTTTCATACGTGAAAATCTAGAATAATTATAGAAAAAAGTAGATAAGAAAAAATTAAAATAAATTTAAAAAAAAAAACATACATTTTTATAGCGATTTTAAATTTCTTGTAAATCTTATCTTACGCATAATTTCGTGATTAATATATATATGACTCAAAAAATCGTTGATTAACAACATGATGAATGGCGACGAAAAATGTACCGCGGTTTGAGATTCGAATGTTATAGTATAGCGATCTACCACTTCGTTAGATAAACACAAAACATACGTTTTGAGTTTGAAAAAAAAAAATTCCGTCCCGTTGCGGGGCGCGGCATATACTTAATACTTATACCTATACGTATACGTCGCGTGCGGAATAACGGTTTAAACGGTTAAAGACACGTACATAGATTAAAATAAAATAATATACAATACAGTAGAATACAGTACAATGGAATGCAATACAATACAATAGAATAGAATACAATACAATAAAGAAAAAAAAAATGATAAAATAAAATAAAATGAAATAAAAGATACGATTATAGCCCAAAAGATTTTATCAATATATTTATTCTGAATACTACTATAGTCTCTCTTTATATAGTCGTTAAATGATTATGTATTTATACATAATAGACACGCAATCTAAATATGTACGTATACATACAAAACATACATCCTGAAGTTTAAACGATAAAATAAAATCGCGATCTTTTTTTTTCCCCGACCTCCGTGACGTAGCGGATGCGGTGTACTCGAATGACCCGAAACGTTTGATTAAGATTTACTCAACGAGAAAGACTCAGTTTTCTCTTTTTCTTTCTATCTCTTTTATTTCGTTTGTTTTTAAGAAGCAAAAAAGCTTCTCTTCATTTATAAGATCGTCAAATGTGCAGACGAGAGAGAAAACAAATTGAAAAAAAAAACGTAGACATAAACAAGAGAAGCGACGAATCAGCCTGGTTTTGTTGTATATGATAAAAATATGAGGAAGTGTTTTACTGACCATGTATCGTAATTTCCGTGTCCTTATTTAGCTCGTATAAACGCAAAGCCTCGTCGAGTTCCGGTTGTGATCCAATAGTGCATGGATCGCCTTCCTCGTCGACCCATTTCATAGTAAATTGATCATTTTGTAATTGATCAGTACCAGATCCAGAACCAAATCCACAAATTCCTCGCATTTCTTCACGAAGCGCATCCACGGATATTCCCGAGCCGGCAGCCACGTACGTTATTTGTACCTCGCTGTCGAAAAACCGTTATTTTATTACGGAGGGAATAAAACAACAAAAAAAAAGTAAAAAAAAAAAAAAAACGAAGAAACGAAACACATGTTTTTTTTTTTTTTTTCAACTCGCATATAGCAATCGAATTCTAAATTTTGTATAATCAAAACAAATAGAAAACAAGAACAATAAAATAAGAAAAAATCAGAATAGTAAAGTTGATTCGTGTTTGAGAGAAAAAAAAAAAAAAAAGTTACCCATTGTAAACAATTTTCACCCGTATCTCGTTGTCCGTTTCGCTAGTCTGCGTTGGCATTTCTTTCTTCAGTTTAATATGTAGTTCGCGAAAGAGGGACTCCGTTTTTTCCCCGTCACCTAATATTCCTTTATCGTCCTCGGTATTTCGTTTATTTTTCTTCTATTATTTTCTATGCTGAAATAATTTGATTAATTTATATTTTGAACTATTGTAAAATCTAAGAATGTTAGCGACTTTAATTATTACGTGCATTTGAAATGAAATAATTATAACTAGTTGTAGATATATTTTCAAGCAAAGCGCGCGCAGCGTGTTTACCAATTTCGTTTGATACACGCGTTTGGGTAACAGAGTACCGAGTGCCGAATGCCGAGTGGCGTAGCAGCAGGCGTTCTTGTCTACCGACAGCTTCAAAATGCGTCTATGCTACGGGTACGGATTGTGTAGTAGCACCGAGTTGTTATAAGAAGCGATGCGTATGCGTAACTGGCTAGACAATAGAATGAGAATTGTTTTAAAAGGTTGATAATTCAAGATGATGGAATTCGAGGCTTTGATACTGTGCTTCTAATACAGTATTTAATTTTCTTCCCCTCTTTAATGCCAATTAACCTTATTTATTTATACGTGACACCGCGGTGCCTGACTCACCGTATTCGTTAAATAATTCTAAATTTTCATTAGTTTTTTTACTATATACTACACTAATTTCATTATTATTTAATATCAAATTATTATATCTTTTAACCATTTCCTGAAATTCAATTTTTAAATAACAAAATAAACTAAATATAATGGCATCAAATTATAATATTACACTTTTATTAGTACAGCGGACCGCACTGTCACTTGCCAGTTGCCATTATTTCGAGATTAACAATATGGCCGCCAAGAAATACCAACGCGATACAGATGGCGACACTTTACGCTTCGGTTTAGTACTAATTTTGTAACACCCGATAGCAGCGCTTCGTAGGCGCCATGAAATTCAAAAAAAAAAAAAAAAAAAAAGATTGAAAAAAAAAAAAAACATGAAAAGAGAGAAAAAAAAAGTATAATATGTGGGACGTTATAACGTATTACTTTTATCGTCATGGCACAAAGATTTGCATTCTTTTATCTCTGATAAATATTATTTATCTACATAACCTGAGGTCCAACGTTCGCCTTAATTGGTGATAATAATATAGTGTAGGTATATTTTGCATTACGATTATCAGACCGGTACTTACGGTGTCCGAAACCGTTTTAAACAAATATATTTAACCGTTTGATCAATTTCATATAGAAAAAAAAAAAAAAAAAAAACAAAGTAGGTATTGGATGGAGAGTTGGCTAAAGAATGAGTAAACATTTAATGTACCTACTATACCCATTGATATAGACTTACAATCTGTTATGGGTTTCAGTTGCAGGTGTCAGAAACGTAATACGATAGATAAAAAAAAAAAAAGCATTACTTTAATATCATTATATCATTTTCACTTATACTATATTGTTTATTTTTATTTATTTTTTTGTTATTTTTCTCATCAGAGAGCAGATGTTCTCTTCTACAAGGTTTACTGCTCTCCTACTAGTATTTTAGTAATAACTAATTTCTGTTTGGGTCTTGGGTCTTGGGAAAATATCGTACCACATGGCATTGACATAATTATCATTTTATTATTATACAAACACACATATGTGATATGTTGTTTTATTATTTTCCTGCGCTATCTCTCCAGAGTCTCGTTTATCGTCATTTTGTACAATTTAATGAAGTAATGTATGTGGTTGCATGCATATCGCTGTACTTCTATAACGTCTGAATATGAGGCCAGTTCAGACTTATTCACACACGTGTGGCGGTATAGACGATCAGTTAACTTATCTGTCTGGCATATATGTACATGTGTGTTATCGGTGATATGTTGTTTGTCACGGATCGTATCGTACGTATCTCTGCATGCGTACATAGAGAATAGGTTTAGAAATTTGCGCACTTTTAGAAAAATATATATTTGTGCGTTTTTTTTCATTTCCTTTTTTTTCTCTTTCCTCAATCTGGGTCGCATAGAACGCCTCGTGTCAACTCAGAACTCATCTATCGTATTTTAACTAACGATAATAATAATAATAATAATAATAATAATTCGGATTTTTTAGAACTGAAAAACGTCGGATGCGTTAAGCTAGTAGACCCCTGACATCGCATAAATATTAATACCGTCTGACACTAATTTACAAGAAATTCGCAAACAGAAATAAATCCCATTCGAACCACGCGGCCATACATAGAATATGTATGTTCATAAATACGACAGAAAAATCACAGCGCAAAGAAGAGAAAAGAAGAGAAAAAAGAAAGATAAAGATAAAGATGATTTTCGATATATCTAGCGGTTTTATTACACAATAAATATCTCAAATCTCCGATCATAAAACAGCGCAAATTCCTAAAAGAAGAAATATATATATACATCTTTGGTACACAACGCGTGATAATAATATCTTCGTCATATCAGATTGCCCAATTAAACCCAACGATTCTGTAATAAAATCGTAGTATTATAAATGAAGATAATGTATAAGATAGTGGAATATGTGCGTATACAGCATATACGCGTTAGGGCCGAGAGTTTCGCGGTATAGGAGCGAATCCCAACCCTAAGGAAAAGGATAGGTGGCGAGAGAGTAGAGCCTGGTGTGGTTAGGCGAGGTGAGGTGAGGTGAGGTGAGGTGAGACGAGGCCAGGCGCGACGAGGCAGGGCAAGCAAGCAAGCAGGCTGGCAGGCAGGCAGTCAGTATGTAGGTAGGTAGGTATGTACCGTTGGCGAAGCAAAATATGAATCTATATCGCAGACTCCTTCCTGGCGCGCGGGCTCGGCCAAGTCCGATATGCGACTCGTGGTAACTCGTGAGTCCGTGGGTACGCAGGCTATTTTGACGGGAAGGTCACATGACTAGACGCTCCGCCGACGACCGCCGCCGCCGCCGCCGACTGCCGACCAACCCACACATTAACGTAGAACGCGTTAGAGCGAGATAGAAATAGACGGATAAGCAGAATGATAAAGAGAGAGGGAAGTTATAAAAAGAGAGATGCGCGCGCGCGCGCGCGAACCACCCCCAACCGTGCGAACCTGGGTCGCTCGTCGCACTTACAAACTCTTCTATGCATACGTCTGTCTGTGTATCCCCGACACACACACATCCATATACATCTACATACGTAGAGTTGCGTGTGTGGTGCGCGCGGGCAGCGAACGAGTCGGACGAACCGAACCGAACGAACGTCTCGTTTTGTATAGACGGTTGAAGAGACGTTGTATGGTAGTGCGTCTGTAGAGGTAGAAAAGGGGCAACGGCGAGAGAGAGGAGCGGAGAGAAGGAAGGAATCAGGAGTGAGGAGGGGGTAGAGGAGAGACAGACACAAGAGTTTACCGAGATTCCTCCTTACACTACACACACGTAACGTGTGCGAGGGCTCGCGTCCGTTGTGAACGTAGAGATACATACATACGAACGACACGAGAGACTCGCGAGGCTCGACACGCATACATATAGCTAAAAGATTGCGGTGGGACGAACGAACGAACGGAGCAGACGACAACGACAACGACAACGCAACGACGACGGCGACGACGACGACGACTACTAATACTACTACTACTACTACTATTACGACTACGACTACGACTACGACGACTCACATATACATAGAGGAGGCGATTTTTCAACAGACGCACACACATTCGCGCATCGGGTACAGAGAGAGAGACGCTTGACGGGGACGCGGCGGCGACGGTGTGCTGCTGTCTGCGTAGCATTGTATCGTGCGTCAGGCTGTGGATAGTTCACTTCACTTCACTTTACGCAGAAATATGCGTAGCCCCGCTACGAGTCTAGTGTACCGTGCGTGCTCGATCGATACGCCATTGCGGCGTATAAAGTAACCCGTGAATATATACATACTGGACCCGCGTGTATTTATTTGTTATAAATATTATACGAAAGATATATAGATATATATAGGTATAGTATATATATACCTATGTACATGTATACGTATACGCTACACACATCCAAGTACACATACGTATATAGTTATATTAAAACTGACTAGACATGTTTTCGACTACTATGTCGACGACGAAAACTACGGCCCCAACAACAACGACAACGAGAACTACGACGGGTATGATGATCAAGAAAAGAACTACCACGATCGCCTATCAACTCTCGTAACGTATAATATTATACGTTATACCTCTGGCCGCCAGCAGCAAAACCACGCCGTTATAACAGTTTACTAATAAACACTCTCTCGTCGTATCGTCATAGCCAATAACGAATGGTTATACATTTGATGAGGAGATGTGATGTGCAGGGGGATTATTAACTAGACTAGAGACAGACGTACCTACATACATACAGACATGTTGTTGTTTCGTCTCTGGTACTTCTGGCCTCTGATCGCACTCGGACTTGAGCGGCCCGAGGCCCAGGGCAGGCCAGGCCCAGGCCACCGACCCGTAGCCGTCTGAACCTGAAGTTGAAGCTGAATCTTAATCTGAAACTGAAACTGAACCGTCTTCGTCGTCGTCGTAGTTGTCGTCATCATCGTCGTCGTCGTCGTCGTCGTCGTCGTCTTGGTTGCTGCTGCTGCTTCTGCTGTTCCTGCATCTAGATAGATACACACACACACACATACAGTTGAAGAAAAAGGAAAGATAGAAAAAAAAAAACGTGGAACGTGGAGTTCATCGTCGTCATCGTCGTAAGATTAGCGAAACAAGGGGAAAGTAATAAAGGGAAGAATAAGAATAAGAATAAGATTTTTAAAGAAGGGTGTGAAGTGACTGGTGGCAGTGTGGTGCGACAACCTCAGTCAAGAATTTAAAAACTCAACATCTCTGATACCTTACTCTGAAAACAAAGTTCTCTCGTGTGTTTTGTATCGTGGTTCGTTCTTTCTTTCCTTTTTTTTTTTTTTTCTTCCTTCTTTCTCTTTTTATATCTTCTTCTTTCTCTCTCTCCCTCTCTCTCTCTCTCTCTCTCTCTCCTTCTTTTTTCTCTATCTCTATCTCTTTCTCTTTCTCTCCCCATCTCGCGTGTTTTGTGCATCAGTCGCGGTGTAGTTCGTTATATACCTACGACTCTCATCCATACATTGCATATACATATATTCATACACACATCTATAACACTATAATATATACGAGTAACGCGTTATTATTATGTATACTCACATACCGATCATTTTACGGTGGATGATGATCATGATGATGGATGATAACTCGTCGTCGTCGTCGTCCTCCTCCTCCTCCTCCTTCTCCTTCTCCTCCTCCTCCTCATCGCGAACGGTAGGTATTATCATCGTACCAAACTCGCGCCAGAACTATAACAATGTGTGAATAGAAGAAAAAGAAGAAGCAAAAAAAAAAAAAAACAACAAAAAACAAATAAAATAAAATATATATTGTGTTTAAATAATATAAATAAATATAATAATAACTGGATTATTTAATAATTGATTAAAATGTGCTGCTAATATATCAGTGCTGCTATTTGACGGTAATGCAATAAAACAAAAAACAAAACACAAACAAGAAACGATCTCACATATTTTATTGTACTAAACAAAAATGATGATACGTGATTATTTCCGATTGTTTAACGAAGGTGATAACAATAAACACAAACGTAATAAAACAGTGTGTTTTCGTTGTAATTTAGTAACGTAAATGAAATTTATTTCTAAACTATTTAACCACATGTATACAGAGAAGTTTATATCAGACTGTATAATATTCACCCTTTGAACAATTTCTCAAATATACCAATTATACGGTCAAATGCAATGGAGACACTATTGTCGACAAATAATACCAGCCAATCTTATAGTCCACAATTAAAAACCGTATTAAAAACGTACCAATTATCTGCTGTGAAAAGCCTCCAGGGTCCGAGCTCGGCCCTGTTGGGCATGGACTGTAAAGGGCTGCTACAAGAACCGGCGACGACTTTTCACTTTTCAACAATAAATCGTAATACTAACGGTGGAGTATCAGATTCTGAAACCGATCGTCCAAATTCAGTTAAAGAAATTGATAAAATAGATAAAATTGACAAAATCGACGACCTTATATCCCATAAAGATATATTAGACGATTCAGACTCTGATCCTCAGCCAGAAAGGGCCAAAGTTATTGTCGATAATAAGAGAGAACAGGAATTTCAAATTCCAATATTAACTGCGCCGGATCAAAACTGCTCCGAAAGGTGTGAAACATCCCTGGAAGGGGAGAGAATATCATGCTTTGTTGTAGGCGGAGAGAGGCGTCTCTGTTTACCGCAAATACTTAACACAGTTTTGCAGGATTTTTCTCTACAACAGATAAATCAGGTCTGCGACGAGCTGCAAATATATTGTTCAAGATGCACTCGAGACCAGTTAGAGGAATTAAAGCTGTCAGGTATTCTGCCAAGAAACGCGCCATCGTGTGGTCTGATAACACAGACAGATGCGGAGAGATTAGTTAGCGCTTTATTGCTTAGAACCGAGCCCTGCGAACCACAGGATATCTGCGAAAGCCAGAAAATTATCGACGATTCTAAGGAGGATGGAGAGGACGGTTTGTCGTCCGGTAGATTCAAGGTGTACCACGAGTGCTTTGGCAAATGCAAAGGGATTCTAGATGCGGATTTATTCATTAACGAAGATTCTTCCTGCATAGAATGCCTAGAATGTACAGGCAGATTTTCACCACAACGTTTTGTCAGGCACGCGCATAGGTCTTTGGAAAATCGGACTTGCCATTGGGGATTTGACTCTGCTAATTGGAGATCTTATCTTCTGCTCGCCAGAGATCAGCCTCATTATCATCAGGTCGCGATTATTTTTCGCGACCTCAAACAGAGACATCTTCCCAATCCTAAAAGAAAGCCTCAGGTATACACTTAGTCAATTTTTGGATAAGCGGATTCAGAATGGAGTGAATTTTGCGATAATGGATTCTCTCCGCTTCCTTATCGTTCATATTCTGGACATTTCATTCCAGGTACGACACGAGGCTGAAAAGCTTACGAAAAGAGCTAAAAAGGACTGCAGTCAAGAGTGTGCAAGTAATTTCTATAAAGGAAACGGTCTCGGGATGTACCACCACCCAGTATCAACGGCTGGTGGTGTCAACGATCCTTATCTACAAATGCAATGGGCAGTACTTGAGATTGCGGCGAGAGGTGCCTCCGCTTTTCGGCCTTGGAATGCTGCCGGATCTTGTAAACACAGGGACGGGTATGTTTGTGCGATAAAATTACATCTTTGGATGAAACCGAAGAATTCAGAACGCTTTTCTTCTCAACAATATTTCTCTCTCTATGTGTAAACAAAGTCAAGTATGTTTGTCAAACTTTGCAAGCTGGCTATCTTGTTGCTATAAAACTCTTTTTACTCGGTGTTTATTAAACGGACACCTTAGAATCTCGTTGGTAATTTAAACCTCCCCAGTCTTGTTAAGCTTGAGATAACGTAAGTTGTTATAAGTCAAGAAGTTTCCTTCTTTCAATTGAGATAACGAAATTGAACGGTTTATCTTTAAATCGAGAAGCTGATTGCAAAATAACACTTTGATACAGTACTTTGTGCGATTATATACATCCATATCTGAAAAACAATTTTATTTATCTATCTAGCACGTCCCATGTGCCTGCATACTTGAGCCGAGGACCTCCTGTACTTCAACATCCTGAGCGAGTGGTTCCTCACTCAGAATGCGAACGTTTTGAGCCACATTTTCAGCCCAACGTAGCTCTCGCACCTCTCCCGTCACTGAATCTACCTCCGCTAGTTCCACCCACGTCGCATCACCACCATCACCCAAAACGTCGACATCATCATCGCCAGCCAAGTCCTGAAGGAAAACAAGACATACTACCGGTTACTGTGAAACTGGAAAAGCCCTCTTCTCCTAGCCCTGTGCCTGGGCCTAATCAGGCGTCGCCTTCTTCACCTCCGACGTTATCCTGCACGACGGAAGGAGACGAAGATAGTAGTCGAGGCTTAATACCAAAGGAAAATGAGGAAGAAGAGGAGAGTAGTACGGCGGTGACGTCGTCAACTGTAACAGTCGATCCTGCGCCACCAGAAATTGCTACTTCCTCGCCAGAAACAGATTCTGACTCTGATGGGACTGTGGCAACAGATTTAGAGTCTAGATTAGCAAGTCTTGAAGTACCGAAGGAAGTAACTGAGCTTGCGAGGCGTTTGGTTTCTCAAAATGCTAGATTAAGACGAAACCGACGAAGAGACGCTAGGGAAATATCTAGGCTACGTAGCCAGCTTGATATGCAACAGTTACAATGTACCAGTAAGGAAGAAGGAAAGAGTAACGAAGCTAATGCTAATGTAAATGCAAACGGTAATGCAAATATAAATATAAATGTGAATGCGAATACGAATTCAAATGGGAATGCGAATGCGAATGCGAATGCGAACGCTGCGGATAGCACAGAAGGTAGCGAAGAGGCCGAAGCTCTTCCACCTTTAAATAATAGTAAAGATAAAGAAGATCCGAATGACCCTGCAGCTGGTAACGATTAGGTTTTCTATTAGTTATGAATGAAGTTAGAAAGAAAAAAGAAAATAAATAAGGAAACTGCTCACCAATCACTGCGCAGCTTGTATTTTGGCCAATCAAGTTAGCGCAATGAAATTATTGTTCAAATAAATAACAATCTAATTAAATGAATAAAATAAAATAAAATAAAATAAAGTAAAATAAAAATAAATTATTCTAAACTCGTAAAAGTAAAAAAAAAAAAAGAAAAAAAAAGAAAAGAATAAAAAAGAATAAAAAAAAAAAAGAAAACTGTCTGGGTTATGTGATATATAAAGAGCCTTTAAAGTTATTTCTATTGATTAGAAGTTCTTAATTGTAAGTATATAAAACTTTATAAACGGTATTCATTATTAACATTAATGATCGTTTGAGTGTAGATATTGTATGATACGGAAGAAAGTAATTAGGTTTAAAACATGAAGAAAGAGAGGGAGGAAAAAAAAATTAAATAAACAAATAAAGATAAATTAAGAAAAAAAAAAAAAGAAGAAAAAAAATAAATAAATCACAACACAACAACTTATCATGCCAATAACGATTACGTTTAACGATTCATTTAACTCTAATAAGATATAAATGAAGGTGTAGAATAATAATAATAATAATATTAATATTAATAATAATAAAAATAATAATAAATAAGCATTTGGGTATATTAAATATACATCATCTGCACGAAATGATTTTTTATTGGTCATAATATTATAATGTTTTATCGTTTAAGTAGAACGAAGAAGATTAAGAAGAAATATAGGCTGCTTTTCGGTTAAATCCTACTCCTCTTTGTTCGTTATCTCCATCTTCACCAACACCTCCAGATCCTCTTCCTCCTCCTTTTCCATATCCTTTTCGTAACCATTATAAATCATAATATCGTATCGTGTAAATACATTCTCTCTTGTCATAGATATTATATTATATTATATTATATGTTAATCATATTAATTAATATTATGCGAATTAATTGTGAAAGTACAAAAACCCTAGGTGCTATGTTGTTACGTTAGCTACGTTTCGAGCAAACGGGGGCTCGTCGCAATACTAAAAATGTAAAGGAAAGAAAAGAAAAGGAAAGGAAAGAAAAGAATAGAAAAGAAAAAACAAACAAACAGCGACAGATGAAAAAGAAAATGAAAAAGAAAAAAAAAAAAAGTAAAATCGTTCGGTTTCCGCCATTGTCTTCATTAGGTACAACTATAATAATTATATTATAGTATCTTCTCTATTATACATATAAATATATATATCTCTCTCTCTCTCTCTATCTCTCTTTACTCCCTTTAGTCTCGATTATAACTCGATTATAACCGCGTCGCATTCTTCATTCATATTATTGTATTTAAACTATAATATATAGTATACATATATATATATATATATATATATTATATATATTATATATATATATATATATAATATATATATATATAAATAAAAATAATGAAAGCAAAAAACACATAAACAAAAAGAAAAACAACAACAAAGAAACAACATAATTCAAATGGCAACGTCATACATTAGGACGAAGAAATAATTAAACATTGTTTGGTATACTATATTCTGACTTAAAAAAACAAAAAACAAAAAAAAAAATGAAAAAAGAAAGAGAATTTATATAAGAAAAAGAGAAAGGAGAAGAAGAAAAGAAAAAAAATTAAACAGAAGAAATTTATTATTTAATTATTCGTCAAGTCAAAACACACACACACAACCCGTACTATTCTCTACTATAGAAAATAATATAAATATTAAAGTAATAATAATAATAATATTAATAATATTAATAATATTAATAATAGTAAAAACATTTAAAGAAGAAGAAGAAAAAGGGAAAAAAAAAAAAAAGAAAAATTACAAATAAATAAATAAACTATTGCAGTTCATAAAATCGTATACATATTTCAATTATGTAAATTATAAATTGATGACAGTTGAATAATTCTTGTATTTGTATACTTGGGGTAGGTACGCATTAAATTTATACCCATTTAAGCGCATAATAGGGGGAATGCTTTGAAAGAAATGAAAGAGAGAAAATAAATAAATAAACAATTCATTCGAAACGATTTACCATAAATAATAATAACGATAATAATAATAATGATAATAATAATAATAATAATAATCATAATAATAATAATAATAATAATAATAATGACGATACCACGTGAAAAAAAAAACTATTCGAAATTCAAAAAAAATATATTATTCTGTATAATATACAACGTACAACGGTTTCGTAAAAAAGAAAAACAAAAAAAAAATTAAAAAAATGAAAAATAATATAATGAAAAAGAAATTCGTCAAATTTCGACAATGAAAGAGATAAATTCTGAACGATAATTGAATAATTGTTTATACCTGCAATAATATAAAAAAAAAAACGAGATTTTCAAAGATATCCTGTTTAGCACAGGACATGATATATACATATAATATATTATATTATAGGTACCTACATACAATCACTTACATACTCTGTTCTGTATAATGGACATTCATATTCATATAAAGATATAGGTATGAAGTACGATACATGATAATATTACGATATAAGAGTCCCACCTAAACTAAAGAATGTAATAATCTACGTTTTTCATACACACTCAGTTATTATATACATACTTATCTATGGTATAATGAATTACAATAGTAAATAATATCTATCTTATCTACTACTCAGCTTAGAATGCATTTGAACCATAGCAGATATACACATAGAGTTATACATACATACGAATATATATATATATATATACACAGACATTTATAGTATACAGTTTGAACAGAGTCGTAGGTATAGGAGATCTACTATACTGCTGTATTGCTTTAAATTCAATTATTCTCTCAACGCCGGACGTAACCGACCTCTTAATATATACTACTTGGACCTAAAAATTAATTCGTACAAATTGACGGTTTATATTATACATTTAATTCAGGAATAAAAAGATACGTCCAAGAATGATAATATTACGGCGGTATACATATTGTAAACGTTATTATTATTCGAAAATTAAAACAAACAAAAAAAAAAACAAAAAACAATAATTGGATATGATTATTCGAAACTGTTGTATAAAATTTTTTAGACATATATATATATATACTATATACTATAATTGAAGGGAAAAATTTCAGAATCTGTTTTTAAAATATAAAAGTGAAAAAAAAAAAGAAAAAATTCAACTCGTTTTTCTGCAGTTATGAAAATTTTTGAATTATTCGTTCAGTTCATTCAGAAACTTAATATAATTATATGCTTCGAGTATTATAATATTGGCTGGCTAGTTATTTTCAGTGACTGGAATAAATATGAAACTATTGGAAGAGAAAAACAAAAAAAAAAAGGCAGTTAAAATAAGTATCAATGAATTATATTACGTAAATAATTACTAATCACGAAATATGTTTTCGTATAGTTTCAGATAGTTATTTCAAGTAACGCAGCCTATAGGCGCGTGTGTTTACTCAACTGATTGTGAGCAGATTCGGAAATTTCACTCTGATACAGAGTAAATTCTTTTTTCATTTATTTAAATGAACTGTAGTTAATTTAATGCGTACAATAAACCGATTGTATAAACATTAATATATACATAAATAATACATTAAACAGATGATATTATTCGAAACGTTGTATACAGAGTTCTTCTCTAAATTTCTCGGTATTTATTTACGATTATACTTACAGCTTAGAATGCGACTGTTATGGCTTGAAATGTATTTTAAACCCGAATACGAATGTATTACAAATAAATACGATATTTGTGATTCTGATTTTTTTTTTTTTTATCAACGTTTATTTCTTTTCATTCATATTTCCCACGTGTAAATACATATATACATCAATACACATATAGATATGCATATACATTATACATACATGAATTATTCATTCAACAGAAAATCGATTGGCAGTTTTGTACACTGCAGAAAATGTGTATATACGTTGTTTTATCGTTGTCACGCAGAGGTCATGGTCAGACGAAAGTATAAACTATACACGTTATACGATGCGAAAATAAGTAATCATGTTTAATCATAGAACCCGACGTAAAAATGAATGAACTTTATATAGCTAGTAGTAGTAGTATTGAAATAGTTACAAACAAACTATAGACTGTCTAGTGACTAGTCTAAACATAAACCCATTAAAAGCATTTTGCTTATTCCGAATTCCAGTCAACGATCTTTCTCAGAATTTAAATCAAATTTCAGTGTATTCGACATCCATCTGAATAACTTATTCTACTTGTACATTATCATTCCGCAAATCGGTATCAGATTTAACTCCCGTATCTGAAAATGTCTTCTATTTCTTATCTACGATAAATACGAACGATGTTTTTTGGTATATCATTTATTTTATAATATTCGTAAAGATATATATGATAATACAGATTTATATGTATTATTTATTCAATCAAATCATCATCTTGATTATTAATATCTAATAAATAATTATATTCATTTGCCTGCAAGGATTAATGATCATTCCGGCCTTATCGACAAATCGCGATATTTCTTACCGGCTGAGAGATACATAGATCGTGAGAACGAGGGGCCCGGGGTATTGCCTCGGTCCAAGGCCCATCCCCACCACTCCCCACCCCGGAATTGATTTTGGGCCCAACTCCTGCGTCCGTTGGGCCAACTTCCCATTAGGATTTAATGCACAACAGGTGCGTGAACTCTATCGCGTCTGAATTGATCGCAATTCTCATCCATCCATCCATCCATCTATCCTCGGAGGAGGATCGATTTCGTGCTGATATTTGCGTTCTGATTATCAGAATATATAGAATTGGCTAAAACCGATCTTTATAAACGGGATATTAATATTTTACTTCAGTAAAATATCCTGTTTCCGAAGAACCGCGAGTTATATATATATATACAGCGACTATAAAAAAAAAAAAAACAAGAAAAACAAAAAAAAGAAAAAGGATGTTACTCACTAATTAAAGAAAATGTGAACTCGAAGCCCGAAACTGCGGGGCTCATTTGAAAAAGGATGGCTTTTTTGTGCCCAGTTCGTATACGCCGAGGGAAAAAAAAGAAACGTATGTAAAACTAAAAGTATGAAGACTATCATATATGATATCGATATAACGATAACGGAAAATGTGTACACTATTTAAATAAGTAGAAGAAAAAAAGAAAAAGAAACAGAAAAACTACAATTTATGTAATGAAGAAATAAGTAAAAATCAATCTTTAATTAACATCTTCCAGCTGGAGCTCATAATTTTAGTTTAGAAAAAGATGGGGGCGGGGGAGGAGCCGGGGGTGTTGGACTTGGTACGAGAGTCCCTCTACCTCCTGGTAGGATAACAGGAAGCGCAAGCATTGAGACTTTAGTCAGAGTCGGTATCGAGAAGGAGAATGGACTCTCACCGGACAGCAAGATGGTCATCGTTCATGATTTTACACCTTGTGTTGACGACGAGCTCCAAGTGAAGAGGGGTCAGGTTAGCGTTAGTCGGTTTAGGTTCCTCACATTAGAACGGTCTATTTCTTCTAGAAAGAAAGAAAAATAATCAGAGTAAGTATGGGAGAGAAGAGTGTCTGGTATTCTACACACTTTAAAACATCAGAAGCGACCCTCATATTTGGTTGTCTTTAACTATGGAATTTATAAATCTGGATGAATTTGTCGAAAATTGATAATTAGTCAAAGATATTTGCTCTTTGTTTCCTTCCTTTGATATCATCAGATACATGGAATGCCACACACTTGCCTGCGATAGTTACTATATCGTTCCTGAGAATGATTCGTTGAACGGAAACTCTGCTGTAATCAGAATTTCTAATGTCTGTATGAAACATTGGTTCTTAATGGTTTTTTGAAGCTGATTAAGGAACGTGTCTCAAGAAAGTGGGCATAGCTTCTAAATTCAATAAAATTGGATAATGAAACATGCTGCTTATAGTAAAACGGTCAATTTTGCTGGAATCGATCCGACAGTTATCAAGCTATGCCTCAATTGAATTTCAAACTCCTTTCCCTCCCACAATTCGTTTCCAAATTTTATTGCATTTGGGCAAAAAGCTTGTTGCCTCAATAACTACAAAAGAAAGAAATCTCATTTAAATCCTACTAGCGGTCGCTGAGATATTAATACTTAACTGAAAACAGGTTCTTCGTTCCCCTTTCCAAATCCCTTGACCAAGTTTTCCTCAATTCAATAGTAGATCTAAAAAATTATTCAGAGAAATTCTATAAAACGAATTTTTCAAATAATGAAGTACTTACGTGAAGGTTCCACTTTCTTGAGACACTAAAAGATCAAAGACATTCTAGTTGTTTCCAATTTTATTAAAAATCTAAAAAACGATTTGTAATATGTTATAGGTGGTGAATATATTGTATAGAGAAAATGACTGGGTATATGTCATTGCGGCAGACACTCGGATGGAAGGATTTGTTCCGCATTCATATTGCGCCCCCTACGCATCTCAATTGGCCGAATCGACGTTAGCAACCCTGATGAATAATGTGAAGAAGAAACTGCCCCGTTCAAACGATAACGAAATTGAAACATCCAACGTTTCTAGATCTCAAACACTTCAGGATATACAACAAACAGATACCGGCTCTGCTTCTGACTGCGAGAGCTATGTTAGGCACAATATTGTAACTACGGATGCTACAATTAATCGATCCAACGTAGCTCAGTCACAAAATTCGTTACAAAGTACTTCGTCTCAACCGGATGTGCATCCGTTCTTTAAGGTATATAGAAAGAGGACAGAATAGAGAATCTAGAGATGATTATTTTTCGTTCACATTTATAGATATCGATATAACTAAACATTTACTGTACTTAAATGTATGTATATTAAACTCAGGATCCATCGGCAGGAAGATATATAGTACTTTACACGTTTGTTGCACGAGACGAGAACGACGTGAGTGTTGAACGCGGGGAATTTGTCACCGTTTTAAACCGTGACGATCCTGACTGGTTTTGGGTACTACGTCACTGCGATGGCAACGAGGGCTTTGTACCGTCTGGTTTTGTCTACCCCGGGCACATATTGCATTCCCATACTTCTACGGACCCCCACAATTTGGGTTTGTTATTGTTTTTTACTAAACTTTTATTTAAAATTGTTTGATTAGCTACTCTCTTCCCAATCAATGTATTGAAAATTTGCTCTTCATGTTTTCTGAATAATGTGTTTAACTTAAGTCTCTTCTTATGTGTTTCATCCATAGCAGTAACAGGAAATGTTAATGTAACGGGAAGTGAATCTCTTCAGCAAAAAGATCTGAGAGATTTCCGTGACGAAACGAGTGGCACAGAGCTGGTAGTTCTCTACGATTACAAAGCTCAAGCGCCCGATGATCTCTCAGTGAGAAGAGCGGACTGGATTTATGCAGATCTGGCTAATCAGACTGTAGATGGATGGCTGTGGGCTTACGCACCCAAAACTCGCAAGTACGGCTTTATTCCGAAGGCATATGCTCGTCCCCCTGCAATGACTAGCTTATAATTAATTAACGACACGTTGATTAATACGATAAATAATAATAATAATAATAATAATAATGATCAAATTACGTTTTATATTTGTTAGTGGGATATTTTCTTCGATAGAACATATTGACTCACTAAATTCATTATACTATAATACTGTTGTACTCTTTACTTTTTATACATATATATAAACTTATATATTGATTATCTTCCCTACTATATTGTTACGCATATATTATTATATTATATCATCAATTATTCATATTATTATTGTTATTCACCAATCCAAATCCTTTGTGTTTATTATACCACTCATCCAACTAGACAATAATAATGAATGTGGTTCTATTTATCAAACAATTACACACATATTGATGAATTTAATAATGCGTTTTGGTCTTTAATATTTTTTAATCAAATGATTATAGAGGTAATACAAAAAGGAAGCACCACAAACATCGCTCTATGAATTTTTTCATCAGTGTACAATTACATTAATATTTAAACTGCTGCAGCTGGACGTTATGTGGTCTATAAGTCCCTGATGCAATATTACGCAGTCTCCAGTCCTGAATACTTCACGAGGGCGTTGTGCTGTTCGTAAAGAATTCACAGGCCCTGTATACGTCAGCGAACGTAGTTCTCCGTTGTCGTTTCCATCGACTGCCTTAATTGAACGTTTTTATTAATGAAAAAAATTCAATTTCTTGTCAGCAAAGCCAGGGAAGGAAATTTTGTTGAAATAATTTTATGTTCTTTAAAAAATTGACAAAATTTGGAGAAGAATTTTCTGATTCTTCAGGTTTTTACAGAACTAAACTAAAGTATCTCGAATTCCTATTACTTGGATACTGCATCGCAATGTTCCCGTAGTAGCAACTCCTACATCGAGTCCAGCGACCCAGGCAATGATAACATCCCCTTGACCCTGTCCCTCGCCATGAGCATAAGTCTCATCATTGCAGGGATTCTGATTTGAACTGCAATGCAGACGGGCAGCTAGAACTGGAAGAGGAAGCCTGTTTCTATACCTTGGCTGGATCTGACTTCCATTGAATAGTCTGGTAGCTGCACCCCTATCATAATGTCACAAGGAGAACAAGCCAATGATGAGATATTAGAAGAAAATTGTATCTTTTAAGGACTACTACTCTATATACGATTGATAAGATAATCAGCCAACGATCCATAGATCCATTCCCCACTTTCCCAATAAACCAAAAAACGAACGCAAACTTACGTAAGTTTACCGGAAACAAGGAGCAGAGCAAGACAGCGACTAGAATCGCAGGACAAAGCTGCAAAGCTAACAATAAGAGTGCTTTTCGTGCCTGGTTCAACACTGAGAATCGGAACTTCTGGATGATCGAAAAGGAAGTGATGAGTAAGTGCCGAAAATGCGACATTAACGGCACAGTCTAATCTAGGACATCTTATAGGCCTTCTCGAACATTCTGTATGGACCAGAGCCGCGTTTCCCTGTCCTTCTTGGACGAAGTTACTGATTTTTTGCACTCCTTCCGCGTCTAAGTCAGCATCCCCGATTCTTAAACTGGAGTAACTTCTTCGTTGATTTTGCGGTAGTCTTGAATTAACGTTTGTTTGATTAGCGCGTATCGCGTCTCCCGAATCTCCGTCCCATCCCGAATTGTAACCCGTTGTAAATCGAGAATTATCTGCCCAAAATATTGCGCCGTTATCAGCAGATCCTGGTCCAGATAGCTCGTTACAATTTCGAGACCAGTTAATCTTTGGTTGATTAGATTCTTGGATGTGACTCAAAGCCGCTGTATTCTTAGCTATTGCCTGCACACCACTGCGAGAATTTCTTAATGATGATTGCAGATTGGGATGATGCGAATTAGCGCAGCTAGTCACTTGGTAACACGTTGATGTTGACCTGTAAAGATCTGCACCACATACTACGCAACCAACGTCTGAAATATAAGAAAAATTTAACAGTAGTCTGAGTTTAGCAATTTCATGCAAATATAATGATAATAATTTGCCGAAGGAAAGTAAATTTCTAGTATTAGTTTTGGTTGAAAAATGACTTTCTGATCATTTCAACAATTGTTCACGTTTAGGTCTTTGGGACTGTAAAATCGGACGAACAGGTAAAAAAAAAAAAGATGAAAGGTCTGTCGGACAGACTCGCGGAATGATCTTAGAAGCTGCGGATTGTAAGGACCGAAAATTTACAGGATATTACATTCGAATAATGGGAATGAGGAATTATAAAATCATAGAATATCTTTCATCGATTTTTTATATTCATGAATTTCAATTCGCCCTATTATCTTGAAGTCGACTAGAATTTCACAAATTGCAAAATCGTCCATGAACCATTTCACTGTCCCTTTTATTGGATGCTTATCACCGATTATTACCACTTCCGATCGTTACGATTACAAGAAAAAAAACAACAAAAATCTAAAATACATGGATGTAAAAAAAGCAAGAAGAAATTTAAGCTCTCCTTCGAACCTGAACAAACAGTGTAGCGATGAACGCATTGCTGACAAAGAAGATGACCCTGGGTACAGGTGAGCATTGGCCCTGGGCTAGCAGAGACTCCAGCTACTCCAGCAACTCCTGGTGATAAATGGCAAATGCCACATACCAATGGTTTTCGATAAGATTTTGGTTCCTTGGATTTTACTGCAGACTGTTCATCAGTGGCATCTTCTTCCGGATCTTCGTCTTCGATTTCGGTTGAATCCCCAGTCGTAGTCTGAGATCTGTTGCTATCATTATCGTGTCGTTTTCTATCATACGAGTTTTGGTTGTTTAATTTCGGTTTCAGACGGCTGTTAATTTCGCTTTGAAAAGAGTTAGAGGAATTTTCTAATCTCTGAAGTCTCTCCATGGTTCCTTTCTGTCTTAATAAATTTCCCTGATATTTCTGTAGGATTTTGATCCCGGGTTTCGTTCACCTTCGATAGAATATACTCCCGGATTTTTACACTACTTGTTTCTTTTCTAAATCGACTTTGGTCAAGCCTGCAGTGTTTCAGTTCCCGATAAAACATTGTACATTTAATAATTTCAGGTTCTTATTCCACTCGTCCGATTATGCACAAGCTTTTCTGGTCGTTTTTTTTTTTTTCTTTCTTTCTATTTTGCTTTTTGCTTTCCTTCACCCCCGCAGATTATCAAGTCAGCAATAAGAACGATAAAAATAATTTATTTATAAAAATTTGTAACAACTAACGTATAATCGAGGGAACTAACTAATAACGTTAACCGCAAGGCTAACATCGCTAGAACTCCATATTGGCAGAGACAAAATAATAAAACAAAATGCATAGTATATATCGATTTATTAGGTTTTAGAAAAAATTTATTTTTTTGTTAATCGGTTTATTTCACATGACATAATCTAGACCAGAACAAAAGCTAGCTATAATACTACCGTCACATTATGTGGTAGCCCATAACACCTTTAATTACTGTGTGTCTAACGGCTAAATAACAAATATTATGCGAGTTTTTATTTATTTATTTTTTTAAATTTATTCGCTGACACTTCTGTTTCTCTATTTAAATATTAGACAAAATTATTCATTGTTTACTTAAACATACCGCATCTATTCAAATACCCAAATGTCAAGAATATGAAATTTGGTGTTTTTGTACACGAGAAGAACTGGCTCCGCGGCATAACAGTTAGGATAATTTTAGACTTCGAATTTCGTGATGCTAACGATCACACATACAGCGAAACTGTTTTCCATTAATTTTACGTGGGTAATAGTGGGCTGGGTCCATAAGAAACGGATGATTCAAAATACGCCAGGTATACCCATAGTACAGAATCAATTAACTGAACCGCATTCGACACCTGCAGGATTCTAAATCGGATTCTCGATTCATATTTAAATAAAGCACTTCAATGCGGGCGTTTTATACATTAGCACTCCTCATTTATAGCACGCCAAAAAACAAGTCTATAATAATTAATAAATTTCAACCAGAGATAGGATAACACCGATTCTATATTTTCGCAGGCGTTTTATACATTAGCAATTTGTCATACCATGCCATAAACCTTTCAACAATATAATTAATAGATTACGTCCAGCGGCAAAACTTCAGTCTTCGCTCTGAAACGTGAAATTTTTTTTTTTCCCTCTATATATGATATGCTAGATTAATATTATTATTATTATTATTATTTTATTCTTTTACCATCATTGCAGAACTGACAATTTTACGTATACTACAAATTTTATCGGTGATATTTAGTTTACTTCATAATTCTTATACATACCTGTAGCCTCGTGTATCCGCGGTGTACGATACACGGACGATTTTTTTGTTCTTATAATCGGTGTATCCGTACTCCCCAATCACCGTACCATTCTGCAATTTTTCTTCAGATCTAAACTGTTCGTTGCCTGTTGGATCTACGACGTTGTCATAACCGAAGGCGTAGGTTCCTGGTCCCTGTGTAGATAATAAAATTTTAGAATACGATGTGATTCATCTGATTCACGCGATAACACAATTTTTTTTTTTTCTTCAGTGAAAACGTACATTTGGCTGCTGCAAACTATATGTAGAAAATTCAGCTTCGGAAAGTCTTTCCTGTTTATATCTGCGTTCATTAGGTCCTAAATTATATCGTAAATTACCGCTTATCTGATCCCTTAGTTCGTTGCTCTTTAACGCACTTTCGGAAATTTTTTCCTTATTAAAAGAACTCAGTACTCTTCCCTCAGTCATTGATATTAATCCGATAATAAAAGCGATGAGTTTTCTCCGCTAAAAAATAATCACGATTATAAATAACGATTTCACTAAGTGCACCGGAGGTTCGAAGAGCTAAATGGATTAGCAAATAGAAGGTGAAACGTACCGTCTCTGCCATTGAAAATTATTAAATAAATTTGTTTATCGGGTACGAAAGAGAGAAAAAGAAAAAGAAAAAAATAAACTAGCAAATTAACACCGAAGGTTGTTCCTAGCCCGTTGACAACTGTCTAACAAATGTTTCGGAGTATTCTGTAACCCTTATATTAATACCTTTCGCGACTACATCCAAGAGAGACCGCATACGAAACCGCGAATGGTTCCGCGCTGAATCCCCACCCGTAAAATAATATCGTCATTAAAGTTATTCGAATGAAATAGATTCCCACGTATTCGTTTTGACCCATAACTGTTGTGTTACAGATTATGCGGGTCTATATACCATTAATTCGTGTTTCCATAAGGTACCGGGTTATGGGTTACTCTTTATATTACAGTCATTAAATTCATAGATGATACAAGATCATACAGGAAATTGAATTATAAAAATATATAAGGTAATAAACACGTGGTGGTGCTGCAGTTGTATATCATAACTTTGAAATGTAATAATATTCCTTTTCCTTAATATTAGTGCAGTAGTCGAAACCTCTGTGTATCGTCCATAACTGTATCTGTAATTCATATGTTTAACTATGATCTCTTATCATGCTGACCTTCGCTAATTAACTTTACGTATATAGCATTTATACATCGCGTTATATATAGCCAGTGGGTTATATAGCTGTAATTCAGTAATTTATTAGTCTTCATATGTAATATATTATGTAGTAACTACTACACCACCTAATCAGGACTTGGGGTTCGTCGAGTTCTTAGTTTCCGCATAATATATTACGAAGACTAAGTTCTGGGTCAGGTCAACGTAGGTTCTCGACGTGCTTAGATCTATGATTAAAAATTCGTAATATATAGACAGCCCGATACGGGGTGATATGGACGATCGTATAATCGCCCATTTACGCATATAGGTATATGCAAACCTGTTCAAAGTGGCTAAAAATTACATACATATGTAAAGTGTACGTTCAATATTTATATTTGACACGTATTTGACAGGTCAGCATCATCCAATATGATCGTAAGCTGGGCGATAGTCGCGTGGGCTTAAGGCTCTAAAATTCTATTTGGTACCCGCATAGATATTATCGAATAACTGTTTACGGTTTTTAAATTTATTTATGCGGTTCTATCATCTCAGAGTGATCATTTTTTATTTAACAATTTATATACCTGCAGATGTTCTACTATGGAAGAATTAACTCGCCAAATTCTGATATGCTATAAGAATGCCTTATATTATCATTAGTTTGAAAAAAAAAAAAAAAATGACGACGATATTAAATCTTCTTTTACCCGTTGTATCATATCTCGTTATTATCTGACAATTAAGGTCTTAAAAAACGGTCATAAAATCTCCCCGAATTTTCGTTCTCTTCCGCCTTAGCATAGGCAACTACTTCTACCTTGCTGCATGAACGATTGCAGCGATAAATGATGAAAAATCGAAGCAGATTCATAGATGATTATACGAAGTAACTGTAACTCGGATAAAATGAAAATATTTAATAAAAGACACATGGAATCTATTGCTTTGTTTTTATTGTATGAAATATTGAATAATACATTCGTTCTATCAGGTTTGAATTATAGCTGGGTTGCGGTCACGCAGTGAGTTTAAAAAGTTTGATTAATCATTATTGATTGCGTTATCAAAGCTCTTTGATTGTTTATAGCTACATATCGTTGAATGATTCTGATTATAATAAGTAATAACGGTGTGAAATACCGTACTTCATATGTCGAACGTATTCGATTTCAAATATTACCCGCGCTTATAATTCGGCCATTTTGTTTTCGTCTATTCTCTTGTTTCGTTCCATGGCCGCAGGCCGTAGCAGAATAACATCGTCAGCCATTATTGTGAAACGTAAAGTGAACTCGTCTCGAAAATAATTTGTTAAATATAGTGTTTAAAGTCTTATTTATTGCCGATAAAACACCACCGAAAATATGCATACTATTACGGAGCTAGGAACTAGCGTACCAGCATTTCTAGGCAAGTTATGGAAACTTGTCGAAGATCCAGAAACCGACGACCTTATTTGCTGGGCACCCGTGAGTTTTTCTCATATCATTTATTTCCCATGTATACCTATTGTACATTTTATTCACGCCTGATACTCGCTTATTACTATTTCTTATTATAAACTAACTATAAACTCGATCTCATAACACCTCTAATGTAACCTGTTATCGACCGTTTGACGTCTCTGAATTACATCATTTACCTGCATTCATCCTACGTCGCATTGAATACCTCCAAATACATACATACACCCAACAAGTGCATGGGGCATAGTATACTAAAGTATATTCGTATTGAAATTTTTATAAATCCCTATAGTTGTCCTTATAAGGATTTATTCCTTACTAAATATCGAGTAAGATATAGTTTCAAACTTATTTAACCGGCTAACGCATGGTAGATCTACTACGTAGAACATAATTAGCTTTTCATTTCTCACGTAGATAGTAATAACACGTGTTGAATCCCGTATATAAAAAAAAATAAAGAAGTAGCGTAAAAGATTATATTTAGAAAAATTATGAAATCTTAAATCCGGTATTGAATCACCCCGAAACAAACACGTTACATCAATTCGTCAATCAGTCATTTACATCGTAATAGAATTTCTAAAAAATCGGGTTTAAACACGTCTGTCAAAATTGAGCTCTTTGCGTTTTATCAATTTTCCAAAAATTTCATCATCATATTTCACACTAATTTTTATATAAAACGAATTCATTAAGTTTGTCTCATTTTATCTGATATTTTTTTAGTTTCGTAATACCGAGAAACAGATTAAGAAATTTCAAAATAGTCAATATAAAATATTTTCCTAATTATGTGTTAGTAGGTGACTTATTTCTTGGCGCATAAATCTATCCACCTAAACATCATAGTTGTAGAGAAATAACTTGTTACTTTGGCCATAGAGTATTGAATCGCTTATGTTATGTAACCGCTTCAAATATAATCAATACCATTGTCTTTCAATTTACACATACATACAGTTCAATCAATACGTATGAAAATAATATTAATATATGTATATTGTACTCTGATGAATCATTTATGACCAGAACTAATCATCGATTGATTGGCTAAAGCAAATCATTCTGCAAATCACTATCACATAATACTGTACCCAGATTATTTAGAGGAAGATTATCTTCCTCTAAAAATAACAAAGATTATAGAGAAGTTCGTCATATCATAGAGAAGATTGTTTATCAATCAGGGTGAAGAGAATTTCTGATCTAGGGCTGTCCTATAATTAAGATATCAATATCAATTTTAAACCATTTTCGCAGAATTTATTGAAAGAATCAGAAATCCCAGTTTTGAGAATAATTCTTACATTAGTTTGGCAATAATTTCATAAAAGAAAACAAATATAACAACAATAACTGATAAAGTTCCTTCTTCTGCTTTCTTTTTCTTTTTTATTCATTTATTTTAAACAATTACAGAATGGAAGAAGTTTTTATATCAGAAACCAGGCGCAGTTCGCTCGAGAGCTGTTGCCCCACTACTACAAACACAACAACATGGCCAGCTTTGTTCGGCAGCTTAATATGTGTATGTTATATTTATTATCATATTTTCGATATGAATATTTATGATAATTTGTTTGTGTAACTAAAATATTTTATTCACTCTTATCCAAACTTGAAACAGAATCCTTTACCTCTACACCTTTTTTATTTATTTATTTTGTTTATCAATTACAGATGGATTTCACAAAAAAGTATCAGTCGAATTAGGAGGCCTAAAATGTGACAGAGATGAAATGGAATTTGCACATCAGTATTTCTGTAAAGGACATCCCTGCCTGTTGGAACACATCAAACGAAAGGTGAATTATTCTCCGATTTCTTTATCTCATTCAGATATTCTTCCAAAATGATCATCTGTAACTAAAAATGTGATATTGCCATGTAATTTCTGTCTTTATTTAAAACACTTAAACAAATTATTCATAATCATGTATTCCCGTTCTCAGATAGCGTCCAGTAAAGGCCAAGATGCAGCACAAACACCAATGAAGCCAGAACTGATGAATAAGATGTTAACAGAAGTTAGAAGCATGAGAGGACGGCAAGAGCATCTTGACTCACGTTTGGGCACAATGAAACGAGAGAACGAGGCTTTGTGGCGAGAGCTAGCAATGCTGAGACAAAAACACCTTAAACAACAACAAATTGTTAATAAACTCATTCACTTCTTGGTCACTCTTGTTCAACCGACTAGAACAGGAGGGGGAGGAGGTCTTTCGGTAAAACGAAGATATCCTCTAATGATTGACGACCCTAATCGCCAGCGAGCTAAACAGAGCAAAATGTCCAACGTTACTAAGGTAGCGTTTAAGACACTTTTATCATTCAGAATTATAAGGAATCTGAAAATCTTGATATAAGTTTCATGCGATGAGCCTCTCAGTCATTGAGAAATGAATTATTGAACTAATTCTGTGTGTTTTGATGAATAATAATTCAATTTGTGATTTTATAGCCCAACACATCGCCTACAGGTCCGGTAATACACGAGATAGATCCTACAGATCAAGATTTAGAACCAGAATACATTGTAGCTGAGTGAGTTTATCGTACTTTATTATAACAGTGTATAGTGTGGGATAATTCGTCCAAATATCAATGTTTATTTTATTTTCTTTTGCAGAATGTTAGAGAATACCATCAGTCCTGCCGTCCAAAGTCCAGATCCCCACGATATTCCGTCAACGGAAGATGAGAGCATGGAGACTGTACAGCTGGTCACATGTCCTATGAACAGATCAGACAGTGTACATTTAATTGCGCCACAAGATGTCGATAGCAAAAAGAAACGTAGCAGTAAAGGCAAGAAGCCGTAAGTATAGATAAACTTGATATAATTAGAATTTGGAAATGTATTATCTATTGTATTTTAAGTGAAAAAATCCTTTGATATTCACAGCGGTCATTGTCGATAATTATTATTGGAATTTAGGTTCCTTTAAGATTATTTGTTTAAGTTGAAGAGATCATTTACTTATACAAAGAAAGCAGTTGGTAAAAAATTCTTTGATCACAAATAATTAAGAGTGGAAATAATTTATTATAACTGCTTTTTTTGGGGTAAAAAAAAAAAAAAAAAATTTCCTGCTCATCCTAAAGAAGCAAAATTGATATAATATCGCATACGATACACCACGAATTGTGAATGTTATTATTTATAAGAAATGACTGCGTGTTGAACGCTGCCAGGAGGAAAAACAAGGTGCCAATCAAAATTCTGATTCCACCGTTGGAACAGGGCGAAAATACAAGGTTAATAATATTCATCTTGTGATCGAGTTTGGTGTTGGTCTCAAGATTTGTCATGCTTGCAAATATCGTTGATATTATTTTATTTTCTGTTGTTTCGGTTCTTTTTTTATTTTTATTTTCGGATTTTTTATTGTCATATAAGAGAGATAGTCAATCTTCAATTGAGGAAAATCTCTTTAGCAAACCAGTTTTTCAATTTCAGTACAATTATATTTAAAAGTAGATGCGCTTAACTTATTCTGCATGAAACATTTGGAAAACGATCTTTTTAAGCAGATCACAAAAAGCGTAGCTTAAAAGCTGATAAATGAAAAAATTTATTTCCACAAGGGCAATATTTGGAGATTCTATTTTCTCACCAAATTCATGCTGGTGATAAAATTCACAGATATTATAAAAGATTCAATTTTATTGTTGCATTTGTAAAACGAAAATGGAATGCATGTTGGTTGTATGGAAGTATTTATGTATAAGGTGATATGTTGTACAGTACTAAGTTCGGTCGTCAACTAAAATAACTCAAAATTTTGTGTTAATTCATTACTGTTATTCTGTTTGAGTCAATATCAAATGACCAGTTCAAACTTCAGAGGGGATAATCATTTTCAGCATTATCATACCACTACATCTTTCTTAAACGAATGTATTCAAAGTTATTTCATTTTTTCCATTTCATTCACATAATGTAATTTTACTTTGATAATAATGTAAAAACTATTGTGTATTCTACTATCTAATATATGTGCTCAAACAGACCAATAACGAATTTATAATGAGCATTTCACGTCTATTGAACATACTTAAGGAGGTATTCGCACCATGGTGTCTAAAAATATTGTTATATTTACATATTTTGATCATATTCAATTTATTTATATATCCGATACTCAGAAGACTAAGTAAATTAGATATGATCAAACTTTATCCTTACTACAGGGTATGGCGTTAAAATATATCAATACTTCTACACTCTAAGGCACGAATACTCCCTTAATCCAGTATGCTATACGGTATATCAGCAAAACAAGCATTAGCAATTTTTGTGATCGAAAATGGTATTCGTTTTATTTCTCTAGCACGACTATAGATATAGCAATTCTTTAAACTTTTTATTAGAAACTTTTGTCCGTGAATTTGAAACGAAAATCAGTAATTCAAATAGTATTGGAAATAATGTTTGTATCTATAGTTGTGCTTAAGATGTAGAGAAAAAGAGAGTGAGAGAGATTGTTGAGACTGAATGAAGAGCGATATGAAAATCAAGACTAGCACGGAGCTGTCTCGGTTTTCAGGGAAGAAACGCTGTTTCTTGAAGTGCCTCCGACAACTTCAAGTAATCCATCTGAGAAAGACCCTCCAGCGGATAATAGGGGAAGAACAAAGCCTGTACCTCTGGCTACAGTACGGAGTTCAAAACTGGCCGCAATGGCTGCTAACATGAATTCAGCGAGCGACTTAGAGACCGATTTGGACACAAGCCCGAATGAAACCGCGGAAGAGGATAGAAATGTTGATAATACTTCACCGATAGAAAAGTTAGAGAAGCTCGATGATATGTTACTAATTTCTGACTCAATTGAAAATGATAATGAAACAAACAATGAAAGACATAATGAGGAAAGATCGTTTGCTGACGAAGCTTACGACCCAGAAACTATGCTAGATCAAACACAGGACGGCGGTGAAGGAACTAGCGAAATTCCTAAAGATTTATCATTGAGTTGTTGCAATGAACCTATTAGATTAGAAAATACGTAAGTTCAAATCAGTCCCAAGGTGCTAAAACATCGTTAATGGGATCATAACTTAATCCCGAGTCCTGAATATGGGTTGTTTAAAACTCATTGATATCCCAAACGATTTGTCATATTTTATAGTAATTAATTAATTAATTAAACAACTTTATCTAGTCATTTGAGCATGATCAAACATTCAAATAAGCCATTACCTCTACAAGTTTTTTTTTTTTCTTCATTTCATACCAGGAAATCGTTTGGATATGTTACACTTATTGCATAATGAGATTATTTTACCGACACGCTATACTTACCGGAAATGAATGATTTATCTTTAGGGAGGAAGTCGATAACCATCTGGAATCTATGCAGACTGAATTGGATAACTTGAGAGACCTGCTAAGAGGCGAAGGCTACAGTATCGACGCTAATACTCTTCTTGGAGTATGTATAAGATGAATTTATCAATCGATATATTATCTATGCCATTTTATACCATAATTAATAACTTTCTAATTTGACTTACCATTATTTGACGCAGTTATTCGGTGCCGACGATCCAATGTCTTTTGGAATACCAATGAATCCTGAACTTGATCCACATTCTCAGACAAACAGAGATAAGGAGGATGAAGACGTTGGTAAGCAGATTGCTCGGAAACTTAATATGAGTTTTAAATCACAATTATTATACGATTATTTAATTTTGCAGAACTAAACGGAGGTGGTGAACTCATGGCGTACAACCCGCCGCAGAATTTCCTGGATTTTGATAACGATATATTCCTGGGTGCTACCTCTTCGCTATCATCTCCAATGGCAAACACGACAAATAATGATCAAGATTCTTACGAATCTTATGATTTAGAAGACAGTAAGGCATCGCTTCTAGAATCTTTGAAGGCAGTTAACGAGAACCCAGCATCATCTTAAGTCTTCTTATGTGGTGAGCACGTATGTTTATAGTTTAAATGTTTCATTATTATATATACATTAACTAAGTTACATCCTAAACACGTTATATGATGAAAAAAAAAAATATATATATAAAATTAATATATTTGGCGACTATTATTTTTATCAACGGAAATAAAAACTCTGAATTTGCAGTAGGTTTATTTTAAATTTTCGTCTATTTTCCTCACTTTCTGAGTATGATTTCTTCTATATTTTAATACTAAAGAGAATTCAATTTACTATAGAATATAATTTCACATCACAGAAATAGCTTTTAGATTGAAAAATTTTATCAAATATTTCATATGAAAAGTATCCCGGCTCGTTTTTTGTTCATAGAGCTTTCGTTCACTCATGTTATTTACTATTTTCAATAACTTGAATGAATTGTATGCATATTAAATATTAATCATTTATCTTTAGTCAAGTTCATTTATGAGGTATAATTCGGAGGAGAGATTTCATGCATTTAGTGACTAAATACTATCGAAAATACGTTTTCTTTTTTGTCTTAATGCATAAAATGTCCGAAATGTAGAAATTTCAATAGAACATTTTCTCTATTACCTATTATACATATATGAAGGTGATGGCGGTACTATGATAAAGATAATCTCATGCTATACTCGATAAACACATTATATTTTATCCAAATTGTTTATCATGATATTACGATGTGTTTTATTCATGCAATCTTTGATAAACCAATGAAGTTGTTGAAGTAACGTGTGAAACGATTGATTATCTCAAAGAAATAAAGAAAGCCTGACACTGATGCGTTGATAAATTCTATTCTTCGCAAAAAAAAAAAAAAAAACTCTACACATCGTATTTCAATCTCATATCATTGAACATTTCATAAACTTGTAGAGTAGTTAAAATTATTAAAATAGATAACAATTACCAAATTCTCATGAAATAATCAATCGTTAGATTTTAATAACACTGACTAATAAATTCTCACATTCATCAATTCTAACTATTTATATTTTCACAATTTTTTACTAGGAATCCCTCCGGGATGGAATTTTTTCTCTAATGAATATCGGAATCCGGATATTGTTTAATAATCGTGTAATTGTTAACTGATAGAGTCTTGTCTCACTCTCTTCTTTGAGTTGGTCATACAGTCAGTTTGTTACGCCTTGCCGTTACGTTCTAGGCTCTCTGCCAGGTCGTCTAATGAGTCACAATAATATTTTCCTAAAGATATCTTTCAGATGATCAAAAACTTATTACAGTGAGACAGATTTACCATTAAAAGTTTGCAAACTCTTAGCTGAAGCTAAATTAACTGATAAATATCAATATCAAAATATACACACAGTTTTGCAACTTTAATCAAGTATAATGGTTACATATTGTATTTTAGTCAAAATAGGTGAATAAAAACGTTTGATGTTTGAAGTTTTCAAATGTTCAATATTTATAAATAATATTGAATAAAAAGAAACTGTACAAGGCATGAGATTTTGATGAATATTATCACGCAGTTAATAGCTAATATACATATATTTGAGATTTTTGCTTTCATTATAAGTGTTGCACCTGCCTCATAAGATTAGAGCAAAATTAGGTACTGTGAAATCTCAAATTTAGGTTTAAGATAATGAAACTAACGGATCAAATTTTAATTAACAATAGAAACTGTTCGTTTAATAACGAAGTTGTAAGCATATTGTGTAAAGTTTATGGTGCAAAATAAAATAAAAGACTGAATATCATCCGTTTTTTAATGGAATATAATTTTTTCTAATTTTTTTTTTCGTTTTTCTTTCATTCCTGCATTATATTCTTTATCTATTTCTTATTTTATGTTCACCGATCTGCTTACCTATTATTTCATGAACAGCTATCTCTTAGGGAATGGTAAATGCGTCTTATTTTCACTGATATCAAATTTCGGATCACATTGAGTTTTTCTTTTAACATCCATCAACTTGCCAGTAAACATAGTTTCTATTATTTGATTGCTTTAATTAGGTGTAGTCCATGTCTTATATGTACTTTATTATTAATGAAACTAAAACTTTCCTTTCTTTTTTCTATTCTAGAATCTGAAGAAAGACTAAGGGTATCCTATAATTGGGTAATTAATGAAATTCAATTACCTTTTAAACATTTTCTATCAAAATATAGTAATAATAAAAAAAAGATTAACAAAAAATTTATTCTCTATTGATTAATTTTTAACTCGAGCATTGTTTATTAATAAAATTCATAGACAAATAATGAAATATTCATTTCTATACTAACAATGATAAAATAAACAGAGTTTGAGAAGGGTAATAGAAAGCCGATCAAATCTCGATGTTTCAACACAAAAAAAAAACAAAATCATATAAAAAAAAAACATCACTTCTTCCACCGCCTGACTCGTAGCTAGTTTATGTATTTTTAAGTTCAGGCAATTTACTGAAGTATTTTACTTTAATCAAAAGCTTGAATAGAATTCATTCTGATGTCTAAGTTTTTCAACTTAGCCAACCAATACGTATATATATATTATATATATATATAGTATATATATTTTCTTTATGTATCAACCAATCAATAAGCTTCTACAAAATAAATAATATACCTAAATAGCATTATATTAAACTTTGAAAATTGTCGAACAGCATATTGCCTGTTAACGCGTTTTAATAACACTATATTCTACTATTTCCTGTATTAACGTAATCTATACGCTGAATTTTAATCATTGTAATTTCATATTATCAAATGCACAGACAAGATAGATAAGTCTCATGCTATTTATTGATTCTACGTTACAAAGATATGAAATTCTTGACCAAACTTGGATAATAATCATCAAAAGGGATTTTAGTTCCCATAATTTATGATGTAATATAAATTACATCAATATTTAATTTTCTTTTAAGGTTTAAATGAAAATTTTATTCATACTGAATGAAAATTTCAAAATCGCATATAGTGATAAGAAAATTTGAATTCTGTAGAATCATATCCCTGTTGCTATTGAATCTAGAACATATTTTTATAACAATCATTAGAAAGTAAAAATGTGTCATTTAACAATAATGACTTAATTTATTAATCACATGTTACAGTATGATGCTAATACAGTCAGAATTTAAAAAAATCTTTCACTCACTTTAATGAATATCTGTAATTAATTAAAAGAAATATTGTTCGTGCTAAACCTATCTAATCTATGTTCAATTGAAAACCGATTATTTGTAATCTAAAGAATAGTTTCTTTCTTTGATTATACACAATTCGGTCAGCATTTATGTAGATCTTTGAACTAATTAATAAGCAAAAGCTTAGCCGTGGCAGTACTGACTTACAATTAATAATTAATGTTCAAAAACATTAATTTACTTTGTATTTTATGTATTCATTATCTCATCACCTTAACTAAGATATCACAAATGAGCAAACGTAACTACATTTTTATTATTAACATAATTTTATGACATTTTATTGATAAAACTCTAGCTGCTTTATAAAACTTTCGTATATTTCTTGGTAAGAAGAAAAGAGATGTTGTATAACGTAAACTAAAGTGAATTAAATGAAATTAATCTGAACACAACACGTGTATAATAATAAATTCAGTCTAGATCCCCCGAGAATTTTTCCTGTACTGTAAATATTCATGAACAATGATTTATCATATATTAACTATATATGGTTTGTCAAACTGAAAAAAAATATTACTACCAGTGGCTATAGTTAACACGTAATTTTGTACATATTTTGTAGTTTCCTAATTATATTATAACACGGTTGTATAATGTTTTCTAAGTTGTGAAGAGAGAAAAGAAAAGAAAAAAAAAAAAAAAAAACAAGAAACACCAAATGGAAATGAAATGTTTTTGAAAGTTGCTTATGTCATTGTAAAAAAACATTTTATGCTCTATTAAACGCTATTTTCTCATCAAGGTTTCAACTGTAATTTATTGAATATATTTTATTTATATTCTAAAATTAAATTATTTCCCTATCAGGAATTTTTTTTTTTTTTTATCCCTAAATTGATAAAAAAGAAAAAAAAAGGGTGAAAATTTGATGCACACATTTCTGTTTTGTTCATGATTAATTTATTAATTTAAATATTTCACAATATTTTATATACAAAACGCAGTTCAAAGTGCAAATAGGATAGAATTATCTATATCGAGTACTTATTTTATATTTTATTATCGTAATTGTATCTAATTCACACTTTGTAATTGGATAATACGTTGACTCACATTTAATACTTTTTTCTAATTAATTAAACTATAAAAAAGATAGCAACCAAGTTAAGTTTAGATTAGGTAAACTTTGTGTCAGCAATAGCTTAAAATTCAGGCTTCCATACAGTAAAGTAATAACGATGATAAAATTTGATTTCTCTTTTACCAAATGAACATTTTAAATAGGTAATTGATGTACACCTGGTACTACATACACAATTGGAAAATGTTATTGTTATAAACGTGTAAGATTTCATAGAGTTGAAAATACGTTTAAATTATTCATATTCTGTTTAATACAAAGAAAATTTACAATTTATTACCAATATTCAAATAACAGATGGCTAAAAAACAAAATATTGTAGCTTTTCAAACATAACTTATGAGGTGGACGAAAACGTGACTATTTTATCAATATGTTTGATAAACTGTTTCACTTATTAGCAACCTTGTTTTTACAGACTTTGGGAGCCACATGATTCTCTTTGACCAAAAAAATCTCAAATCTGTACATAAAAAACAATCGAACCATTCGATTCATTATGTACTTTTCCTTCTTCATTATATTACAAAATTTTGAAGGATTGAGAAAAACCGTAAAAGAACACATATCTATAAATTCAATACTTTAGAGAAGACAGGTATCATCATCTCTATCGTCACATTTACAACATTTGTTATCTCCGCATAGGCGGAGCAGGTGGGGGCTTTTTATGCTGCGAAATGTCTTCTGGTTCTTTAGAATAATCAATGTTCAAGTGAACTAGACTCTCTATACCAGCAACTGACATTCCACGACAGGCCTTAACGTCCAAAAATTGCAGTGCGGAACAGTAGATCTTTATCGAATCCAAGCTATGATCTGTTAGTTGCGAACATCCCTGTTCAAAGAAAATAAATGATTAGCAAATCGTTTTTCACCAATAGATTAAAGCTCAGGTCACATCTTACTTGCAAATAGAGTCGTTTCAGTCTATGTAATCTTTTTGCAATATAAGATATTCCAGTATCCGTAACGTTATGACATTGGGACAAGTGCAATTCTTCCAAAGCTCTGTTATTCTTGGTCATAAAATCTAAACCCTCGTGTGTTATCTGTGAAAATAATGCGGAGTAGCTATGTTTTAGTAATTATCTTCACTAATTGCACACGTTACGTCAATAATTTTCTCCGTTTTACCTGCTGGCATAAGCTGAGATCGAGAACCCTGAGTTCTGGGAAGTTGAAGGCATACTTCAAGCTAATGTCTGTAATTTTATTGCATCCGGCTAAATCCAATTGCTTCAATCCCCTGAGTCTAGCTAAAGAAAATCCTGAGCTATCCGTGTTGCTAAATGGCGTTGAAAAGTCTTCGCACATCTTTTTCACTTCTTGTTTTCGCTTAGCATCGCGCCAAATTTCTTCTTCTACTTTTGAGCCCAAGTGTATCCTTAACTTGGGCTCTGGAACTTCTATGAAGCTCTGAGTCCACGCACTTTCTATGGTCTCTCGATTCCCAGATCCCATTCCGGTCAGGCCTAAGTCACTGACTTTGTTGCAGCGGCTCAGCGTCAGCGATCTCAAAAGCACCAACTCTTTGAATATCATCTGAAATGATGAAATTATGGAATTATATTGTTCAAATCGAGTTCCAGTCTCAATTTCATCGTACCTGTATGCTACTGTCGGTAACAGCGTTGAAGCAATATCCAACATCGAGCAATATTAGCTTAGGACAGTTCATCGCTATGCTAAGAATTGACTTTTCGTCCAAATTCAGAGCATTGGCATGAAGTTTTTCCAGTTTATTGTTCGATCTTTTTTGTTCTTGCGGTTCCAACGAATCAGAAACTCGTATTATTGGCTCTTGCTTTTCGTTATTGAATAAATTCTGGTTATCCCCGTTCTCCTGATCATCTTCCCAGTTGATAGCACATAGGCCATCCGTTATACAGCTGCTAGTAAGCTGTTCGCATTCAGATATGTCCAACTCTTTGAGATACTTAAGCCGTCGTACTTGTTTTATGCCGTGGTCAGTTACCGCACGGCATCTTCTAACATTGAGGGCCTCCAACTTGACTAAATTTTTGCAAATGCATACTAGACTGGCGTCTGTTACTCTAGTGCAAAAACTAACGTCTAGAACTCTTAGATTTGTCTGATGCTCGGTTAGAGAACGTATACCGACGTTTGTCAGCTGATCACAACCGTGTAGCTTCAATGATTCGAGTTTCAAGTCTCTTATTGTGGATAAAGTGACCAAAGCTGTGCCGTCTATCAGGGTTGATCCAAAGCTTAGATACTTTAATCTACTTGCTTGGCGTTTTAAAAACGTTGTTATGTTACAAAACGTTAATACTGATTCAGAAACGTGAGGAACAGAGCCGTTGTTGGGGTAAAACTTTTTGTATAAACCAGAATGGAAGGATATTTGGCATCCACTAAGACTTAGAGAGACCAAATTTGGACAAATGTTTACTAGTCTGTTGAATAACGCGTCGCTTAAGTATCTGTTAGAAGCTAGACTAAGTTCTTTCAAGTTGAGGAATTTTTGTGAAAGAATTTTGACGTCGTTTTCGTCATCTAGAAGGCGTCCGGACATTAGACACTCTCTGCAAGCGTTAATATGTAAAGTTTGCAAGTTATCGCAGCTTTTGAGGATTGATACCAGAGTTTTTTCCCCCAGGTCGCAGTTCACCTATCAAATATTTCAATATTTATAGTTGAAAAGATTATGGACTCGTCTAATAATTCTTCAAGTAAATATAATCTATTTACCAGAATAAGGCTTCGTATTCCAGGGCCAAATTTTTCCCAAAATAATTCTGTCCTTCTAAGTTCAACATCTTTGAATATAAAGTTGTAGAAAGGGCGCGCAGAGTGTCTTAGAACATTTATAACTGTGTGCAAATTGTCTCCAGCAAAACCTTGAGTCAGACTGACTACTTCTTCTTTAAGAAATTTCATATCTAGAGATGCTTCGTGCCAATGAGAGCTCACTAGACCTGCTGCATTTCTGTCTGCACCATGAAGGTACGACATTATATTTATAAGAACCTGTAAGAGTTTGACGATTCTCTTTAGCTTCTATATAAATAAAAAAATCATCCATTTCTTTGAATATTATCAGCTTAAATTCAACTTAATATTATCAGCAATTTGACCACAGGCTATGAATCAGTCTAGACAAATGTGATATAAATATTTGTTTTTCATTGATATTGATATGATCCTGTCTTATCCGACAATGATATCAGATTATGGATTATTTCTATACGCTAAATTAAATTGGCAAACTAAAATTTCTGTCAGCCAATTGATAGTAACATTATTGGTCTATGAATCATAATAATGATTGCAGTTGCGCAACAGGCTTGGATAGAATCGTCAAAAATTTATTTGATAGTAATTTGATTGGGGTACTTGGGTATAGAAGTAAGTCTATTGATATTGTATATATAGTCATATGGTTGTATAAGACAAAGAATGATGTGCGGAATTTGCAACACTTGTGATAATATTGCTGTTGCTAAACATGTTATAATAAATGACTGTAATCATTTATTCGCTTTTTTTTTTCAAATTTATACTGTAATTTCTTTGTTTCTGAATCTTGAGATACCTTGGTGTAACGTTCGTTCTTGTTAAGTTTAATTGTATGATTGATGGTTTGAAGAGGAGGATCAGTAGGTATTTAAAAGAAAATTGCAGTTTCTTATTTACAATGTATATATTATTTAAAATCTGCATTAATTTCTGCAGAAGATTCATTTGAAGCGAGAGATACGCTGGTTTTATAATTGAAAGCAATTTACTAAAAAGCTTAAAGTTATCGTCTGAATTATTTGGGGAAATATAAATGCGGAAATCTGAGATAGAAATAATCTAACGCGCTTAGAATTCCTAGAAAGAAAAACTATACTGTGCAGTTTACTTTAAACGGGATAAAATTTAGAATGTAATATACACTAGGAAACAAAGAAGTCATCCATATTAAAAACCTTCGTCTAACTTTCAAGGACAGCGATTGCCAATGTCAGAACGTACGCTCACGGGATGAATAATAAAATCTACGCGTTATTCAACGTTTCAATGCATGTATTATATATTATTACATTTATTTCATAGATTCTATACCGAATGCGGTCGGTCCATGATAACAACGTTTCTAAATCATTGAGGCATATTCACTTTCGAAATTTGATATCGCGCGTATTTATTACAGGGACGAATCACCGTCAGCTAGAGCCCCAACGATTTTAAATTTGAGTTTCTGAATGATGAATAAATTAAAATCTTTTAATTCGTAAATTTGACGCCGATAATCCATCAGCAAATATTTTTGGATTTCGTACCATGGGAAAAGTGTCTTAAACTTTACTTTGCAAAGCTCTATATTTGGAATCTTGATTCGTTTATATCTTCGAATAATTCACACGTCTAACATAGCTGTTTTTCTCGATTTGTTATACCATTTCATTGCAAACATATTCACGTATCAGAGATGTTAATCATTTTTTACTTATTATTCGAAATTGCGTTCCTATATGAATACGGTATGTATTATAGATCTCAGGCAAGACAAAGAGTGCATGATTAAGAATATGACAGTGACAGATCGAAGATTCATGCCCATGTCACATGTGTAATCGTTTTTTAATTACACTTTATACAAAACAAATATAGTAGATAGTACTACACGTCATGTCATATTTTCTTATTGAATTTTAAAGCGTATTGATTATAGTATAGCAACATTTTTGGAGTAAAAATAACGGGGAAAAAAAAACCTTTTTTGTTCATATTATGATATATTATGACATTGACAGAGACAGAAATGATACAAATACATATAAAAAAAAAAAATAATACACAGAAGCAATGGATTTATAATAGACAATTCTAACCTACCTCTGTTGGTAGATGAGGGAGATCAGAGTTTCCTGAATTTGTCATCTCGAATACACCGTCACTAGTTATTGCCATGTTATTAAATTCGCTATCTTTATAAGTTAGGACTCGATAATATCAAAGAAGAAATAAACAGTGTCTAGTAAAACTGGTGAAGAAATTTATCCCTTTAACCGCAACAGTCAGCTGATCACTGGCAGCAGCTGCCTTCGTATGTTGATACGTCACAGCACTGATGTATGTTGTAAAATTATCGCCCCGCATAGAATAAAAAAAAAAAACAGAAAATCGTAAATTTTAAAAACGTTAAAAAAAGGATTTCGTGGATCATCAAGCGGATGAATTACACTTATCATTATTAGGAGATCTTTATTATACAATATAAAGACAATTTTTTCGAATAAAATCAGCTCTAATGTTGTTTATAGTGTATATATTGATTAAAATAAACTAAATCTTATAATTATGAGTCTTATGACATCTTATGAGATGTTGATGAATCTGGGCATTGGAATTGTAAGTAATCGATCGTTGAATCATTTTCCCCTATCCTTTCCTTGCCTATGAGTCAAAAATCATGAAAATTGCATGATTTCATAAGTTTGAAATCATAAAGTTGCCGCACCAGGTGACAAACAATGATGCGCTTTACCACATGCAACCCGCATTCCACTCATGTAATGCACAGGTTGATATTGCCTATAATCAGGCGCATTTTAAGTAACGACAAATCTGGCAGTTGATACCTTATTTTAGGAGCTGATTTTCTGGCAGTTGATACCTTATTTGAGGAGTCGATTTTCTGGCAGTTGATACCTCAGTGAGGTATCAACTGCCAGAAAATCGACTCCGAAAAGAGTAGTGTATGGATATAGGCATGCATACGTGGAAAGGAGTAGTGTATTGATATAGGCATGCATACGCTGCTTCGTACACGTCTCTCCATAGTTTAAGTATAATAGCTATTTTTACAATTTTCTGAATTTTAACTCGAAAAATACTCCTGGTATCAGGAGAACAGCTGACCCGAGGAGGTGTGCTGAAATTTTTTGTGGGGGAAAGGAGTATAGTGTATCGATATAGGCATACGTGTCTTCATGTATACGTCTTGATACAGGACACAAAAAACGTCAATTTTCTGGCAGTTGATACCTTTTTTTCGGAGTCGATTTTTTGGCGGTTGATACATTACTTTTAGTCGCTTTAAAATGATGTATCAGCTGCCAGAAAATCGACTCCTAAAATAAGGTATCAACTGCCAGAAAATCGACTCCCAAATGAGGTATCAACTGCCTGAATTTTCGTTACTCAAAATGCGCCTGATTATAGGCAATATCAACCTGTGAACTACACGAGTGGAATGCGGGTTGCATATAGTGAGGATTATTTGTGCGTCTCCCTTAGCAAGACGTGCGATTGCTGTGCAACCGTGGTAGTCATTTTCAAACAGCCGTAATAGCTATTACGCTGTTTAAAAATTTCATACGATAGTAACAATAGAAAAAAAAAAATTTAACCGGCTGTCAAATATTACGGCGGTGAAACGTTTAACGGACGTTGATGAATTCGGGAATTAAAGAATTTCTCATTCCCTTTTCTCTATATCGTTGTATGTATGCATTCAACGGCGCTTGCGCTTCCACATTCTTCCTCTAACACCGGGCGCCGCAATTCTAGCGTCGGTTGTCGCGCGTCGGGGGTGGTGTGCGTGTCTCTTCTCCCCCGCGAATACTGAGGGTAAGTTAGCGCGATCGTCACTTGTCGCGCGTCTCTCGAGCGGGACGGAACACGGAAGTTCGTCCGGGAGTCGGGCGGCTGTGCGGCACGCGCGACGTTCGCGTTTCGAGTGCAGGTGGCGTGGGACTAGGGACTCGGGGCGGGAAGGGTGGTAAAACCACGTGGTTTCAACCCACTACACGGAGGGTCAAACCGATCCGCCGTAAATTATATTACGTCGAGTTAATATAAAAACTAAACGTCTTCAACCACTAGCGAGTTTTTTTCTTTAATCTTTTTATCTTTATCTTTCTTTCTATCTTCAGTGATTTAAATAAAAGAGAAAAATGAAAAAAAAAGAAACAGTGACTCAGATATAATACCTACCGAATTTCTACATTACATTTTAATAATAATCAGATAATAATTATCAGATGATTTTTATATTGGTACAACAGTTCGATAAGGAGAGGCTGTAGGTTGTGCTATGTCAAGGAGGAAACAGGCCAAACCAAGATCTCTTAAAAGTAAGCTAAAGTTATTTAAAATACTCGATATATTTTGTCCCCGTTATTTTTTATTTTTCAGAAGTTTATTAATCCGCATTTTTTATTTCTTTATCCAATCATTTCTGAACTTATAATATGTAATCCTAAACTGAAGCGAAGGCGAAGTAAATTGGCGGTAAAAAAGCTGATTTAAATATTAAAATTAAACGCCGTGGTGAAGATGAAAAAAGATAAAAAATTCTTTCGCACTTTGCATAGTGCTGCAGGGTTTGGAGTGTGTATTTTTTTAATTTTTTTTTGTTCATCTTTTACCTTGCAAATGACTTCCGGTTCATGTCTGTATCTTATTATCATCTGTTTATACATTATATACACTTATATACCTATAAGTATACGCAGCACATACATAGACAGAGATACCCATCTCAATATGTATCTGCGAAGCTGGTATTCGGTATACCAGAGACTCTAGACTGAAGGCGTGTTGGTGCGCGACTCACTAGTCAGCCAGGATGGAATTAGGTGGAATCCCGCAGGAACTCAGCTTCCCCTTTGGGAATCCCCGGCCTCTGTAATCACCAGTTCTACTATCCTATCCTATCCTATCCTATCCTATCCTATCCTACATCCTATCCAATCCGGAATTTTTCTTCGTGAATACGGCGTGACTCTCGTCACATGAAATCGCATGTCTTATGAGAAATATCTGTGTGTATGTTTTTTTTATATGCATAAAAATCGATCAACACGATGTAATATGTATAGTAAAAATATTTCCGAAATATTTCAAATACGTTATCTGTTGTTACTAAGAAATCCAGTCGATCAGAAATGACCTGAATTTTTTTAGTCTATAGATCACAAATTTTTGAGTTTTATAGCATTTTTTCTATCCTTGATTATGATTATCATCCTCTATGAAAATTAGATTCAGAGAATATGAAACATCAAATAAAGAGAGAGAGAGGGAGATGGTGCAATATTCGTATGTAATAACGAAACGTATCTACATAAATAATTACATATCATCAAACAGGGCCAGTAGAAATGGTACGGGTTTAGTCAGACCTGACCGCGGAAATGCAATTTCGAATAGGTATATTCTAACAGACGAATATTTGTATAGATTGTAGCCCCTAGCTACAGCATCGAACGGGTAGGGTCTAATAATTAATATACTGTAATGAACCGCGTCGAAGCCAAACCTATATTAATAGATTCAAATCACAGGTTGCAGCATCGAGCTTTCCGTTATGTTATAACAATGCTTTTACGTTCGACTATGTGCATAACTGCATTGGCTCGATAGAAAAGCAGCATCAATAGGTACCTATACACACGTGAATTTTACAATTTGGGTAAAACTTGCTCCGAAAAATTGTTCAAATAAAAAATAAACGAGAGAAAAATATTAGCAAAATATTAAAATCCACGTAATAAATGTTTGAAATGTGAAATTGAAGAGATAAAAGAATGAATGTATCATCGATGTTCGGAGTCTTCTGGTCTTTTCGTTTTTTTTTTTTTTTTATATCTAACTATGTGCAATTTAATTGCAAATTTAGTTGTTTTTTTTCTTCATATTTTTATAATTTTATAATTATTTTGCCAAAATTTTGATCAGATATTGCGGAAGATTATATGAGCAATAGATAATCGGGAAAGCGACGTTGTTATGTATGTTGCAGTAAATCGGGAAGGTAAACATATAATCTAAATAGAACCCGACAGCCTGAATCACTGTACAGCGTACCAAGCCCTGATTGTAATTTGTACGTGCAGCATAAATGCATAATTATTACTCGGGAATGAATTTACGTCCTTGTTAATTAATATCGACGATTGCTGCGGCTGCCCACAAGACGACTCTCCCATTTTCACTCAAACAAACGTAAATCCTATAACTATAACACGTATACAGCTAATGTAGTAAAATTAATAATCAGGCTTTATAAAAAGAGAAAGGAAGAAAAAAAAAGGACCAAACTCTGAATAGGAAAGAGAAGAAAAAAGAAACAGGATTTTCAATTTTTTAAATTATACATTATAGGGTAAAGTCAGTAAATATAGACCAGCGCGTATTGATCATTGACTGTGTCTTTTCTTCGATCGTGTTTGACGAAAAAAATTGAAACTTCCCGAGTAGTGAATGGTATTTGGTACAACGTATATGAATGAAAAATGAAAAAAAGAAATTTCGAAGGGAGATTTTTTTTTTTTTTGGAATTGTGAAAGATTGAGGATAAATGTTTGGAACTTTGTGTTCCGCATATCCACTCACCTTACCCTGTATAATATTTGAGTATAAAATCAGAGGATTTATACCACACACCTATATAGTATATCGAAGGCTTTTCTGTTCGCCCTATGTGTAACCATAAGCCAGTATCAATATTCTAATAAGCAAATACCGTTGAGTTTCAAACTGCGAGAAAATTTTGTGTATTATATAAGATGAACGTTATCAAAAGTTTATTTTGAGTTGAAAATTTCAAGTGAAATTTATACTCCCTAAGCTTTTAATCACAGGACTTCTAAGACTTAAGCTTTAATGCGCAGTCTGCCGTTGTTAGTTTTTGCTGTGACAGGGCTCAACTCGTAGGACGTCATTATTGTAATACCACTACGAGCCAAATGGATTATGACGTCATATTTTGCCAACGATTCAAAACTGGCCTTTTCTACCTCGTTTTATATACTTTTTTTTATACATATGATGATACAACGTGTATCAATTTCTATTAGATTGACAAATATGTTTTACTGCCTATACGATTTTTAACTAAACGTCAGCGATATAAGATTTAAGATTTTCAACTTCCTGTTTCACCCTCTCCTGCTAGTCTTCTCTCCTTCTCTCTTTCTCTCTCTCTCTTTCTGACTTGAATGTCCAACTTTTAACTACCCCGCGGAGAAACTCGAGGGGTGAAAGATTCGGCGAGAATTTAAATTAGTGTCATTTGAGAGGAGGAGAAGGAGTAAAGTCAAAATTTGAGAGTAGAGAGAAGGAATTAGGTCAGAAACAGAGAAAGAGATGATAAAAGCATCTGAGTACTTTTTTTTTTTTTTTATTCGAGTCGTTGTTATTTTACAAACAACTTTGACTGTAAAGTCAAACTCTGTTATCTTCGAGTCGAAAGACAGTACAAAGGACCAACATCATCAATTCTCTAATTGAAAATAAGCTCAAAACCAGAGAAAGAGAAAGAGAGAGAGCTTCTTTCATAGGAAATCTGCAAAAGGCCTTTGACAAACTTTTCGTCGGCTGTTCTTAGGCAAGAAATTGTAAGTCGAAAGGGTAAAGTAAATTTCTCTCTCGTAATTAGAGTTTCTTTCATCGAATTTCTAATCCTCTCGATTTTAGAAATAGTATAAATATTTTCTGTATTTTATTAAATGTATAATAAAAAGATGCGTAGATCTTTGAAGTTTTCTAGTAATAAGTTTTTTGAGGTAATGTTTAATGAGAAATCGTGCCGAGCTTCTGTCCGTCTCTTCTCAATTCCAACATGCGCCTTCCACAATATCTCTAACTACTCCAACTCTCCGTTCCCGACGTCAGGGACTACAGAGACCTGAAGCCAGTTTCTGGAAGGGGTACGTTTATCCCATGGGAGTCTGCTCTCGCGTCAGAGCTACCCTGGGTTCGTTCCCTAGGGATGAAGGAAGGCAACCTCTCCGCTTCCAATGGCTGCCTGACTGCTTGTCAAGGGGGGGTCTAAGACACACGACAATTCTGACTATACAGAGACCGAGTTTATACCATATATTTCAAAGAAAATTCTAATTTCTTAAACATTTTTTGCTTTAGTTTTTTTTTTTTTTCTTCAACTTATATCGCGTTTGGCGTGACAAAAAAAAAAAAATTTATTCAAATAGTCACAAGGATTGCAATATGCAGTTAACGGTCAACCCCCTTGATCCCAAGTGCTACTTTCATTTTTACTTTTTCCTATATATATGTATGGCTGTGTGCCTAGCTAAGGTATATAATATCCATTTAGTGGAGAGAAAAATAAAGAAAAAGGAAATGTGGGAGAGAGAGAGAGAGAGAGAGAGATAGATATTCCAGGTCTCTAACGTAAGCGAGATGAGATTGCAACCTATATTTTGGGAAGCTTATGCCTTTCTGTATCCTAGGTTACGTGAAATAGCCAGTCGCCTTTTCCTAGTCTAGGCATCGTGTCCTGACTCCTTATATACGTCCTTATTCCACCTTATACGGCCTTATACGTGGCTAAGGATGGCCCAAGGAGATAGCCAATCCCGTTGCGTTTACGGTTATTACGTAACAGATATACCCACATATACCTGGTGCTGGTGCAGGACGTCTTTTAGCTTACCACCAAATTGTTTGCTGCCTATTTACGGGAGATTGAATTTTTCCCTCAACCTGTATAATGCATAATAAAATGGGATATAGTATTTGGATAATAAATTGCCACTATATCCAAACGTCCAATCATCTTAAGAGGAAGATCTGGTGCCCTTTTCCGAATTAGCGAATCATCGGGTCGTTTAGATTATCTGAAAATCCATCGTTCGTCTATTGCAATGCTCTTGTTTTTTTTTTAAGATTTTTGAATCCTAGGAATCGATGTTATTTGGTCACTTTGAGGATGGAAATTCACGAGGATTACCTACATCGGATTGGTACAACATTCGAAGACTATACTAAGGCAAGAAGGTCGGATCTCTCGAATCCTGTCTTTTAAAATATTCAAACCCTTCTTGCGGTTATCCCTGTCGCGTCTGTCCATCCTTCTATCCGTCTACCTGCCCTCTATAAGGACTAATGTATACGAGACCGGGGTAGCATCGACGTGGCTACCCAAATAATCAGCTAATTACCAAAGTGCCAAGTTTACAGACTATGCCATTGTCGAATAAGGCAGGCGTAGGTTGAGAGTTGATAAATGAATGAGTACTCGTTCAAGAAATTCAGGAAAAGTTATTTAAAAATTTTTTTTTTCATTTAGCTGCAGGCGATGTAGTCAACTTTAATTCATTATAAGTAATCAATCAATTTTTTTTTTCTATCGACTATAATAATCAATGAAGAAACGAATGCCTTTTGCTTATAGGTCTTGTAAAATTCTTCTACATATTTTGGTAACTTTTTATTTTACAGGGGATGAAGAATGGGATGATCTAAATGAACAAAACGTCGTAGATATTTCCGAACAAGACTGCGAAGCCGAGACAATTAAACGTAAGTTTTTAATTACGTTAACGGCGTAAGTACATAATTTAAAATTCTACCTTTCGTAAGTACACATGCCTCGATAGGATCGGTTCAGGGTATCGATAAAATAACGTCTAGGTATTTTATGATGGGATCCGGGACCGCATAGCATGAGAGGTCAAAACTCAGTGCAACGTGTGATTGACGTGCCAGGAAAACCTCGTTATATACAATATTTATCCAATTTTATCCTCATATTTTCCGTATACTATATATATATATATATATATAGAAACCCATACATGTAGGACTTAAACTAGACTGACACGCGACTGCGGTATAATTTTTCCTGTTACAATATCCTGCAATATTTAATGCAACGGTTACTTTTGTCATATTTATTACAAGGGAAAGTACTGGGGGGGGTAGAAAAATCGAACCATCACATGTAGTTACAAATACCCTTTACAATGACTAAAAAATTCAATACCATTGGTAAATGAAATAACGCAGCCAGTTAATTTGGAGTTTTTTTTTTCATCTTCTTTTTTCATGTAATTAAAGCGTTTATGGAAATTTTTGATGGCGAGAAGTAAAAACTGGCATATTTACTTGGGATTGAACCGTCTAGCAAGAAGATACTGTATATATCTAACCATTAAGACCACCGCGAGTGCGTGGAAAAGAAAAAAAAAACAGAAAGAAATTTGTAGGTAGATACATACATACTATACATGTACACACATCCGAAACGTGGAATGGCTGGGGATTACTTGGGCAGGGGGTGTATACGTATCAAGTGATGACAGTTGCTTTTAAGCCCCCCTTTCGCGAAACCCCGCACCATTCACACATACACATCCAACGTTGCTACGCCATATTCTCCCATGTGAATATTACATTATGTATTCCGTATTATATTCGCATTACATGACGAGAGTATTATGCGAATGTTACGTCTTATTCCTATGTATGGATTTGTGTATGTGGTGTATATTTTTGTGCTTGTGAACAGGCCATGCCATGCCATGCATCCAGGTGTTTACCAATCTCAATATAAATTTCTTATCCGTATTGTAGAACGTGGATATAATTTTATATACCATTGGTAAATGTACACAACTTTTTTTTTATATTTTATCCAACAAGATGACGATGATGTATAAGACACGTATAAATACCCAACGCGGTATCCCTGAGGCATTATTGTTAACGTATATAATAACCACACTGATCATCATCTGACATATTATACTATACAGAAAATGAAGTTAACGATCGTTTTATAAAGCATATACGATCTCATTTATATGCTTCAAAAAAAATTAATTGTAATTATTGCTTTTCGTAGTTATACTCGATTTTATACTGTTTTAAGAAGATGTACTGAGGACACTTGTATGTATGATCAGTCGAATAATTTTCGAACTAGTCGAACAATTTTAACCAAAATTTTGTACAGAAATGTATTCAACGATTTTTAGATTTGGTATTGAAGGGTTTGGGAAGTTGTGAGGTAAAAATGCGTTTTTTAAAAAAGTGTTAATATCTCGGAAACCGTTTGTCGGATTTGGATGAAATTTGTACACTTGATACTCCCCGAGGTATCGATATTTTTTTACCAAGAATAAAGCGATTTGGAAATCAAGTGTCGGAGGGAAACCAGTTTGATATTTAATTGTATCATAGCTTAATAATTGTTGCAACGATTTCAACGAAATACACCATAGAATTGCGTCTATGCATAATTTCCGTCTATGCATAATCCTACAATCTTCTGAATGTCAAAGAATGCCCCATTTCTATTTAATTTTCCCAATTTCGTTACTTTACTGCATCCATAATTGAATAAAAATATATTTGAGACAAAAACGAGATGTGATAATGTTCTTTAGAATCAAGCATTCAAATCATCTCAATCAGTGAACCGTACGTCATTCATACATGTAGATGTAGAAAGAGTAAAGTACGTTGTGTTGGTTTTTATAAAGAAAGAAAGAACAAGTAAAAAAAGTAAACTAGAACGAATAATTATCTGTGTCTTATTTCTATTTGTTAACCGATTTTAGACGATGACGATGAAGAGGAAGAGGAAGACGAAGAGTTGCAGAGAGCGTTCAGCAGGGCTTCTGATGGTGAGTTCAATCATTTAATAATTTTTATTTTTATTTTAATTTACCCTGTTATGAATTTTTTCATTCTTTACCGATTTATAACGATTCGCAAAAAGTAGAAAAATAAAAATGGAACTATAAGGCGGGATTTTGGCGTTTCATCGAAGTCGTCGACTTCTGAGTTCTGGGTGCCACACACACCGTACCACTCTCATTGTTTTCATCTCATTTCACTTGGGACGCGACAGCCAGCAGAGCAGCCTACCGCCATACAATGCGACAATGCGTCGAGATACGCCATTGTTTCCGGGTGTTTAAGAAATGCAATCCCCGACCATAGCATACATAGACCTTGCCGTTGCCGTTGCCGTTGCTGTTGCTGTTGCCGTTGCTGTTGCACGAAGAAGAACAGGGAAGGGAATACGCGCGCTGCAGAAATCCCTAGGGCCATTCGTACCACTGTGTGCATTCGCATGCATATAAACGTTCACATACACCTATATACATCTACTACATCCATACATACCATACATATCGAATAGGGCGAAAAAGTACGCCGACGCGAAATACCTGCTGAAATTATTATCAGACTTTGAAATCAACACTAATTCACCATTTTTGGTATACCTGGAGTAACGAAAAATTACCAGAGTGATTAGTATATGACGATTAACAGATTCAATTTCTAATCATCATCCGATCTTGGATTATATTTGTCTTCGTTTTTTCTTTAAAAAAACATTGTTGTATTATCGCAAGCTTCTCTTTTACGTTTTCTTTCTCTTTGAGATCGAGGAGCTGATTGCTCTCTTTGCTCACTCGACCGATGTTATTATTTTGAGTTAGCTTTCATCAGGTATATATATATATATATATGTACACTTACATACTTTATATTACTTGGAAGCAGAACCGGCTCGAACGGGGCCGAGTCCCTAAGGAGTACCCAGTATCCCTTGGGATTCCGGTCTATCTACCCACCTGAAAACATCAAACTCCTTTCTTCTCCCAGGGTAATGTATTCCTTCAAATATTTATTTCGTCCTCGAAGTTATAAATTTCTAGCCGACCGACCGTTTGCAAAATATTCATTCAGCTACTCCTGATTCGAAAGCTCGTAAAAATGAGAAGAAAAAAAAATAAAAAATTCCACCATGCAAATTTTCAAGCCTCAAAAATCACTTTCAAAATAATTTAGAAAAGTTTTTAACAAATTATTTACCTCTCTTTTTTTCTTTTTGTTGTTTCTGCACGCGAAAATTTGAAATTATATTCCTATTTAATTCAAACCGGAGTGAAATCGCTTGTGATAAATCTAGAGCTGTGGATTTAATGACGTGGAAGAAGACCAAAAAGCAAAGTAAAAAAAAAAAAGTAAAAAAAAAAAAACGAAAGAATTGTCGTTTGTTTTCAACGCTATTTTGTTTGTATAAATAGGATCGATGAAAGGAAGGGAATAGGGACGGGTTGTTGGGTGCGTGTGTGTAAACAACAAGTGGTAATCGCACAGGGGATGCTAATAAACTACGTTGTATACGTGCGGTATATACGCACATATATGTTTACACACATACAATTCTATAAAGAATTGTATAAAAGTGATAGGTTTGAATAAACGCGTGTATTTCAACACCATCTTGGGAATTATACGGTCTGTTTCATGCGCGAAGCTAGAAGCCGCGCGGGGGGGTCGCAGGTGTCGGGGTGCAGAACGTCGCGACGCGGTTATAAACGCCTTATTAAACCGGGTGTAGAATATAGATATATACACATATGTATGTATATATTTCCTTTTTTTTTTTTGTTTTTGTTTTTCTTTTTTTGCCTCTGCGCATGAAGAGCAAAAAGTTCTTTGAATTTCCCAATCTGCACGATCATTTTAATTATTCATCGAATGATTTCGATTTATTATATTGTTACATATTTTCAACGCTGTATACAATGATTCGTGATCCAAATTTCATTGAGTTCTTGAATGAAGGGATGTAAAGAAACTCAAAACAAGAAACAAAAAAAAAAGAAAATTTGTAATTAGATAAAACAAATCGACAAATCCAAATTTTGGATAAAAGATAACGCGAACGTGGAACAAAAAGAATCGATTTAGAATTGCATGAGATATGAATAAGATTTATTGAATTTGACACAGGGTATTCCATTCGGTATAATTCGACTTTACAAGCTTCCGATTTTCGTCCTAAAAGCTGTAAGGTTTTGGTACCGTGTTGAACTGGGACTACTATCGTGGGTTGGGGGTTGCGGGGCGTTAGGAGGACGCCAAGGGGATTCCCATGAGACAGTGTTGAGGTCCTATGCGCATGCGCCTCGCTGATTAGTTCCCTCATCCCCCGACATTTCAGAGTGCCGGCAGCGCCAGAGGAGAGCGCAGCATCCCCTAGAGGGCTACCCGCGTCCTCCTCATCCTACCATCGTTTCTTCCTCATCCTCTCTGGCTTTTCTCTCCTCTTACTCCCTATGAAGCCCACTCGGTCCCTCCTGGCCTCATGGCCTCCCATCTATTCCCAGTACAGCTCTCGCTAAATAGATTAATAGAACCTTACTTTAAATGGCAATAAACTGTCGTAAACTCACGGTACTTTCGAGGGGCCATTTTCTCTGCATAACCAAGAGATAGGCCTGCAGGGTAGAAACTTCGGTTTTCTACCTCTTCAAATTGATCCTTACTAAAAGTCAGGGGTCATTCGTCGTAAATAACCTGACGATTAAATTTATATAGGTACAGTTGTGTAGATAAAAGATTAAACGAACTGATTTTTAGCCAATCAAAGTAAACCGTAACCCTCCTGTTTCATGGGTTTTTAATTTCACCGAAATTTCATTTTTACATTCATTTGTTTACTCGATTATTTATTTTTCAATCATTTTCTTTCTTTCTTTTTTTTTTCGTTTTTTTTTTTTAATATACATACATAGGTATATAAATGTATAAAATGAAATTGCTTTTTCATTGAAAATTTTACCTCTATACATCGAAGGAGTCTTTTGCGAGACTGTACTTCGATATATGTATGAATAAGGGTGTCCCAGGTGAGACAGAGCTGCCTCCAGCCGTGGCACAGCGCTACGGACCCCTAGGGAATCTCTTCTCCTCTTTTGGTCCCTCTCTAACTCTCCATAGCTTCTCTTTTTCTCTCTCTCTCTCTCTCTCGCTATTTTCTCTCTCTCTCGGAAACAACTATCGCGAGTAGGTATACCAGGGGCTTGTCCGCGAGTACAGCGACGTGCTACGAGTTTTTGGACAGTAGGTACCCAGCGCCCTTGTATTATAAATTATAAACCTGCATACGAGTGTGTAATTATTCGCTACCGGTCAAAACTAAAGAGGTGACTAAAAAATACAAGAAAAAAAAAAAACTTATATAAACAAAAATGACAACTTATTTTTCATCTATTTTTAGAAAAACCAAAAAACTCGAGATTTCAACGTCTCCGATTAATGGAGGGGGTTCGTTATTATATGTATATTGTATGTCAAGGATATCAAGGATCGAAATAATTGGGGGGAAAAAAGCTTCTCACCGCTTTGGTGGTGCCCTCCTCCCCCCCAACCCCCGTCATTTCCGTCGTTTATTCAAAGACGGAAGAAACGTAGTTAATAATTCTAGAGTAGTTTAGTGCCTCAGTGCTTTAGTCTGCCTCGTAAAAGTTCCTAAACTTTTCGAGATAAAGGCGCCACATAGCCGCGGGCTATCTTACGGATCTAGCGAATGTCTCGGACCCGACAAGTCGGTGGTTTTTTTTGTTTTTAAGTTCTTGAATATCAAAGGTCAATCAATTCCCTTAGGGTAGAAATAATTGGCAAAATTTTAAGAAAATATCAGAATCATTATTCGATAATTAATCAACGTTTTTTTTTTTTTCCTCTTTTTTCTCTTTTTTCATAAATCGACGCGTATAATTAAATCCTGAATAATAAATTTACCAGGTCTATAAAACCCACGTAAGAAAAAAAATTAAAAAAAAAAAAAACGTTACTGAAATCGTGAGATTTTCGTAAGAAGAAAACGAAGGACCGTCCGAAAACCACTCGGGCCTTAGGGAGCCCGTGGCGTAACCCAACACGAGGCAAAGTAACTTTTTATTTGAGCACAAGGCGCGTCGTCTTCGCGTTTGTCTCAAACTTTGCGTTAATCTCTTGCTTCTTCGTCCGCAATTTCTTCCCCTTACCTCGCCTTTGCTTCGCCTCATCTCTCTATCCCTTTCTTTTTTTTTATTTTTTATTTTTCTGTTTTTTTTTTTCATTTTTATTTCTAACAAGACTTTTTGCTACTTTAAAGAATTTTTCCGGTCATTGTTATACGTATATTACATACATACTTGAAAATAAAAAATCAGGCATGATATCTTACATATTAATGAAAAAAAAAAAAAAAAAAGACCCCGTCAGGGTGTGCAGAGGGGGAAGAGAGAAAAAAGAAAAAAACCACGAATCGTACGTACATATTTATATATATATAAAGAAAAGAGAGAAAGATCTAGGTTCTCACTGGCTCGTAAAAGGAACATAAGTCATAAAGGAGCTTGCACACCTGTGCCGTTGTTGCGGCAGGGTAATAAGAGACCTTTAGATCCCGGGAGGGTTGTTAAACAACAAATTAGTCCGCTGCGGGAGCTACCGCGTTATTATACAAATATAACATTTACTGCTTCAAAAGTTGAAAGGGTATTCGGTTCAACAAATGTAACGGAGTACCTTCCTAAACCGCAACCTCGCTAAAAACCGCACATATACCTATATATATATATATTATATTTTATATATTATATAAATATATTCAAGACGCGAATCGCAAATCTAACGATCGTAGATGCCCAAAAGATTCTCAAAAGGATCCTAATTTTTTTTTTTTCTAGTTTTTTTTTTCCCCTAAGAGAAAAAGAAAAACGGAGAGACGCTTACTCTTCTCTTTTCGTTTTCTTTATTTTGTCAAAAACTGTTTGATACATATCCTCAGCTACACCTACGAAACGGGAGTTTATATTTTAATAATTAATAAGTTCAGTATAGTCATATGTATACGTGTATAATATAATATAGGTATAGATGATGTATACACCTACGTTGGTGATTCCCAAAGGTGACCCAATCTTTTGAGACGAAGAGAGTAAATCTAAGAAGCGGCCATCTTTCGGAGAAAGAAATTAAAGTTTTCCCAAAGGGATCGTGGAGTTGGGCTGCTGGTGGCCAGTAGGCTATTGCCTATTGCTATTGTTTGTGTGGCCCCTGTGGGATAAGCTGGCCCTTAACAGTGGCGTGTAGGGATCTTGGTTCACCTAATATCGGGTGTCTTAAAAGTAGAAAAATTTCTCGGACATAAATGCATTTGACAAATTTATCGTCATGCCAAGGAACAATTTTACTCACAAGAAAAGTTGCCCTACATCTTTTCACGAAAAAAACAAAAAAAAATGGTATTAAGAAATAATACAATAATAAATAAAATGCTATGAGAATTTATTTCTATTTTTATTCTATTGAAAATGCAATTTTGAAAACGATGAGATTTTTTCAGGTAAAATTCACGAGACACAGTTTAGCTAGGAATGAAGCATGATGGGTATGTTATGGTTTTCATTGGTTGGGGTGATCGGGATCCAATATGCTTATAATGAGCCCCAGAGAACAGTTTGTGTCTCGTATTGTTGTAAGGTGAAAATCGAACGTCGAAAGACGATCGGGCCGAGACACGTGTGGATTTGAATTTCCGGTCACGTATGAGCGGGGATAGGTTGATTGAAAATTTTTTAAACTAAAGAAAAGAGGGTTTCAAATGATCCGTTTATAATGATAGTGAAATCGCTTATCTACTACCTGTAGCTGTCAGAATAGATCTTATAACACAAATTTCATTCCTGATCCTATATGCGTTCATTAAAATTCATTCAAAATCTAATTTTGCACATATTATCGAAGCACGAATGACTAGCAAGAATCCTTAATACTATTTGCGTCAAATAACGCAGGGAAAGAAGTCGAGCAACTGGTAAACGGCGCATGAAACAGCGGCGCCGGGTCGAAGGGTCGAACCGATGAACAAGGCGAAGCTAGTAGATCTAATAATCCGATCCGAAGGCACGTCGTCAACGATCCGTGATCGTATCTCTCACTTCCTTTGCTGTTCTTATTTTTTTTTTTTTTTTTTCAACTAGATTCATTCATTTTCCATTCATTTATATACTCGAGCTTGTCTCCTGGGACCTGTGACTTTAATCCGTCCACAATATACATCAGGGCAATGCCTAGTCTAATAATAAGTAGAAACGGTCAGCGTGCGATCAGCCAAGACCCGAAAGAGCTCGCTGCACTGTTGGAATGATAATAATCAGAGTTCTCGATTTTGTTAACGATATAAAATAAATTTGATAATAATTATGTTCAATTCTATTTCTTATAAATAAATAAATAAAATAAAGAAAAGATAAGATTATAGTTTTAATCGTATAATAGAATGGTAGGACATACAAGTATAATATACATATGTGATATCTAGGCGTGAAATTATATCTAGAGGGTTAAATATCGCGTCACGTGAATGTTAGTTTAAATAAAAGTGAGAAGAAATTACCTACCGCCTAGGGGGAATAATGATATTGTCGTGTTTTGATGCAATTAAGACACAGCTAGTTATTATATAACATGTATATAGTATAAATTAATTTTAAACTAAATTTCCCACGATGCCTTTACATCAGTCCATCCAACAAAACTAACTATTCCTAAGATCTAGTCTGAAGAGTACTAAGTGCCTAATAAAAAGTGAAAAAAATGGTCAAAAAACCTTTTTCGTTGATTTAAGTAAATAATTAGTGTTTTTAAAAAAAAATTAAATTTTATATTTTTTTTTTTTTTACTTGATTTGATAACGCCCAAAAAATTTGACGGTTTATAAAAACGCGTGTCACTGGCTGTATGAAAATTTTTCAAACTATGATTGAGAGTCACTGTGCGAACCACTGCTCAAGTCCCTTGGGTGCACTGGGAGCAGAGGGGAACAGTGGGGAACCTCTGTGCCCGTACTGGGGCTATACTCTGGTACGTATAGTATGGAGGGGGATTCCCCAAGGAGGTAATTACCCCTCCCTTATTCCCCTCATCTCGCCCCCATCGGGCTCTCCCATCCACAACCCATCGCAACTTCAACTCCTACAGGAGTTACATGCTAATACAAAACCAAACCGGTCTACGGCATCGTTCTCTCTACACATACATATACATATGTATGTATATACTTATATATATATATATATACTTGGAACGCGAGGCGACACGGTGTGCAGGGGATAAAGTATAACTTGAACTTAGGTATGGGTGTATGGTGTATACATATATAGGTACACATACCCATATACATATGTATAAAGAAAATCTATGAAAAATTTATTTTACTTAGCGCAAAGGAATTGGAGAAACGTGTTTTAAAAATTATACATACAGCTAGTTCGAATTTGACATTTCTGCGTTTACGGTATTCGCGAGCTTTTCTGAAAAGGAGGAAATTTCGTATATTATAATTGCATGAAATTGCATCAATTCTTTGATTTCCGATTCCGATTTGCCGTTTCACGAATCAGGTATTGGTTGAATCTGTCTTCCGTCTTCAACCCTTAAATCATCAAAATTGTGTACTTTTCTGAGTGGTGATATAATTTAGCGATTTTCATCACGTTATCGTAATGACGAAATGGCTTGATGACATAGTACCGTAAATTCGTTGCGTGTGTGAAGGAAATGACTAGGATGTTCTATATTAGGGTATATGTGGAACAGGAAAATCGAGGATTAATCGGTAACACTGCGCAACGCAACGCAACGCAACGCAACGCAACGAAACATACCATAGAGTTACGTTACATTACATTACATTACGTTACGTTACGTTACGTTACGTTACGTAACAGGGAAGCAAAACAACGTGCACACAGGTTGTCCACCGACAATATCAACGGTCCCCAAATGTGGCGATGCGAGAGCCAATATCACCCGGCTTAGTCCTATGGGACCCTGGATAGCCGTAGCATAGAGAACACTAGCACACACCTATGCAATGGATATATGAAGTGGGTGTACGCATGTGTATCTATCTAACGAGAGCCGGGTGTCGACTGTCCACCTATATCTATATGTCATATACCTACTGTACGCCCAAACGCACATTGGGAGTACATAAATGCGAATTTTTGAAAAAAAAAAAAAAAAAAAATTTCAATCAGGGCGAAAAATGTGTATATCACAACTTATTTTGTGGGTACAAACGATTGGAGGGTGAAAAATCCGTATAAAACCATGGATTCACTAACACTTTTAACGTTTGTCTTATTATTGTCGATTTTGTTGTTTTTTTTTTTTCAATTAATTGCGGAAAAATAAAAACCCCGAAATGATACGAAATCTCAATGGTTTCAGATTATATGCCAGAAGATGGACCATCTTCCATGCATGGACCAGATCTGGACAATCAGAATAGCTTCGATAGTGGTGAGTTTTTAATTAATGGAGTAAATTATGATTTGGTAATGTAGATTTATGATGGTATATGTTCGATTTTTGAAAATTTATAACTACCTCAATCCGAAAGAAGTAAAATACAATGAAAAACAGTACCGGATTTTGAACCACATTCGTGGGGTTGAAGAATATTTTACCCTCAAGTATATGTAAGTTATTGCTGGTATTGGATTGAACCTCTACTATATAATGACGATCATTTTGATTTCATTTAAAATTCTGAACTGAGTAATTTTATTATAAAAAAAAGAAGGGAGACCATATTGACAAACGTGTGATGAATAACATGACCATGCGAAAAGGATAAGACCGAGATACATATCTACGTATGTGGTGTACCTGCGTGGTCCACATACCTATATCACCCCATACGAATTAGAATTCTTTGTGTCGAGCTGTCCACATGAGAGGTAGAAATCTGTAATTTTCCTACATCCCAGGTCGAGCCTTGTGGGGTGGTGAAAATTACACTGCATTAGGTACGGACTACGGTCCGAGGTAGAAGATCTCAGAGTGGATTGGTAGGGGTTTCGAATGTCCCGTAGTTGGAGGGTCCTGGACGAGGTCGCCGAGAGTTTTAGTGCCGACATCAAAGTGTGACTGACCACTATGACGTAATACCTATTTCGGTGGGGGTAGGGTTTGCGTTTACGTCGTACATACAGAGGTACGTATGTACGTAGGGAGGGATACATATATGTATTACACTATATACACTAAGTTTAGGTTCACATTCGCAGGATTATCAGATTTCAAATGTGTATCTCATTCGAAAATAGTAGAAATTTGAAACATTTACTGTACAGGTATGTCATACGTGCAAAAAAAAAAAAATTGCGTCTTTCTCTCATTTGTAAAATTGCAACAAAAAAATAAACAGAAAATCGACGAAAAAGAACTGCGATATTAAATTTCTAAAATATCCAAATTCGGAAATTATTCTTTTCTACTCGGTCCAGTTCTGCATATCAAAGCGTATATTTTTATCAGATAGAGTACAATAAATTGAGTAAGATAAGATAATAAAGGAGTTATGAGCGTCGGGACGCCTAAGGTTGACCCATGTCCGCTGTTTCATGGTAAGATACCTATATACCAGATGACGAACCATACCGTTCGGTAGTATACCTCTACGGGATACTGCAGGGTCGTCACCATGGACCTGCGGATAGACAAGTAAGGGTTGCCGGCTAGCGGACTCCTGGGAGAACATAAACGTGCCCCTTTAGCAGACCCGAGCCTCCCCTTCTCGCTCTCTTTCGCTCATATCCCTCTTTTGCCTTCCTCCTATCTGCATTCGTGTATATATATATATATAAGTTTGTTATACATATATCTGTATATGGATGCGATTATTCCGCGGCAAAGTTACGTTCAATTAAATAAGTTCAATCGATCGAGCGCATTAAAATCATTATTGCCCCCAAAACCTGTTTTTACCACATTCAATGGAAATGATTCATTGCCTGAATTTTCCTGCAGGGACATTGAAAAGAAAGAAAATTAAATAAAAGAAAAATATCCTTGATGTTGGTTTTAGTTTTCAAATAATACGAGAAGAGAGATGTATACGCGCACGTTAATTCATTGTTACTGTTGTGTGCAGGATCTTAATTAAATGTAGCTTTTGACATAGTGCTTCCTAGCTCGTCCAAAGCAGATCTAAGTAACCAGACCCTAGGTCCACGAGCCACTTGTTGGGCAAGCAAACACTTAATTAACCCATCAAGCTTTGAGATTGAAATAGTCCTCCCTGGGTAAAGGTGGTCCTGTACTCCTCCACGACCCTAAGTGATGGTCTGAATCGTTCTTAGCTACCACCATACAAGATTACCAAGGATTTACCGCTCAGAATTCACCATGTTTTATCGCTAATTACAATTCTCCTGCGATTGGACAAACAAACAGAAATTTATTTGCCAGATTTTCCTCAATTTTTATAGCTACATTATTCATCAACTATTTCACAATCAGACCATGAATTGAATTATCTATACCGATGATTTCTTACCCTTCTTGAAATTCAGTGATTTGAAAGATGCGCTAAAGAATTCCATCCTGCTTCTATTTTCGCGTGAAAACCTAGTCGAATCTGTTTCATATTTAATTTCCAGAAATCTCAGTGTTCCTTCGGTCCTAATTAACGATTCCTAGTCCTCCACCCTACGTGACCTAACTTTTACGATACATACGTATATATCTAACAGTGAATGCGTTTCTGCGGGGTGTTCTTCACTGACTACTGTGTCAGTTACCGAAGTAGTAACCGAATGGGAGAATAAGAGAGACAGAGATATGGCAAAGGGGGTAGATTTTAGTGCAACCCCCGTGCCAGGTCTCCGGATGACCAGGATGAAGTAACCTTTCGACCACACTACAGGCTGCTTTACTACTAGCTGTAGGGTCCTGGCTAGTACGTTACCCATAAACTGGCCGACTTCGTAACCTACCCATTTCTCTGCAGGCTATCCGCTATTACTAGTGTACTATCAACGGTCGTCACCAATGTTAATAAGGGAGTTGAGTTGAACCCATAGAACTAAAATAAGAAAAACCGTATTTTTGTGAAAAGAATGAAAATGTTTGTTCTATCATTTACAGGATTTATCAAGAAATTAGCCCCCAAATTTAAGGACATTTTTGACTTAGTATTATCGGGTTTTGACTTATTATAGAGAAAGTGATATGGTTGAATGTAGCTTTTGTTGAAATTTAGTGACTCGATATCTTTGTTGAAGAGGGAACCGTGCTGGTAAATCGCTATCCGTTTCCTCTGACGTATGTATCTCGGCTCAGTTCCTACGGGATATGGCCGTTGCTAGCCGCAGAATCCTAGGCGCCAGAAAGCAATTCCCGATTGGGTCTGTTATTCTGGGTCAAGAAACACGAAATTACTTCGGCCATCGTCAAGAGACTGACGTATGGTGTGTATCTATGTATGTATATATGTATGTATACCTATATCCGTCTAATTTGCGAACGAAATAACTCTTTCTATGAATCAGAGTCTTAGAAGTCTTAGAAGGAGATGAAAAAAAAAGACAGGAAATAGAGAAAAGCACAATACAATAAAAAAAATAGACCATCTTCCTGGTCAAAAATCAAAATTCACTATACCCTGCATCCCTAAATTTTGTAACTTTGAAAAATTTTAGTCAATTGCTAAGGATGTTTTTTTTTTTTTTTCACAAAGTGTTCCCTTGGTCCAACGCACGTCGCACGTCGCAAGGCGCAAGCTCTGGTTTAGTACACCGTGCGATATTCCCCGGGGAGTTTCGATTCGCTGGGACAGTAAGATCCCAATCTCTTAGCTGGCCGCTCGCCCTATCTTCAAGTCAGTCACACGGTTCCACTTCTTTTCTTGGCCCGTGGGACCCATTGCAACTTTAACTGCTTCGTATTACAGATCTCTGGCCTCCGCAGGAGGAGTTGGCCTCGTGACTCGTTATTCGGTTGGAGATTTTCAACGTTTTCTTAATTTCTCGCACACTTTTACTTTTCGATTCTAGTCTCTATCTATGTATACTGATTAATTATGATGTTTCCAATCAAGTTTCGAACTTCGGATTCTTAACAGCAGAGAGAGAAAAAAAAAGAAAAAAAAAAAAATAAACAACAGAATTACATTCTTCAATCAGTCTAAAAGCTCGAAAAGGGATACCGATCTGACTTCGCTGTTTCGTTCATAAAGGATCTTCAATTCCGTCTAAAACAGAACAAAAGATAAAATAGTCAAACAGGGAGGTTCGATGTATCTGAAATTGTTCTCTTTGAGCTTCTGAAAATTTAAATTGCTTAAACCTGATCCAACAAAATTTATCATTCACCATATTATATCCTTTGAATACTTGGTGATTGTAAATTCATTTCATGATACATACGAACAGTATTAATTACCACGAAATTGCCTAATTCCACTTGGTTTAGAATCGCATCGTACGTCACAAACGTTTTCGCGTATATTCTGATAGAAGAAAGTAAAAAAAAAAAAAAACGTATCTTTGTGCGTTTTTTTTTTATTTAATTTTTCCGGCTTTTCATCAATTGATTATCAAACTTAGATCAATTCTGTCAATATCATTGATACAGCTTTTATTTAGGAATACTATACTACTAGTATAGGTATACATGAATTTCTCAACAGAATTCGCAGAATGGCACAGCTTTCTTCATTTCTTTTGATAAAATTTCATTCCTGGTGCACTTAGCCGGTTTTGACGTTAGACCCTTGTCATATCGTTATCAAACAACGAAATGGAAATGAATGGATGAAAAAAATATTTGAAAAAATAATTATGAGCGATAGATCCAGAATCTGTTTTTATTATTTGTCGAAATTTGTACAGATTAGGATAATTCGAGTTGTCGTGTATTTGAATTAGAATCGTAAACTACGACGATGAGGAGGAAGAGGGGGGTGGGGGGAGGGGGTGTATTGTTTTATCGAATCACATAGCTTTGATAGCGAAGTAGAAATAGCGTGGAGATATCGTTTGGGATTTGGGCTTTGATTTAGAGTGAACAGTAGCAAATAGCTATATCTACTATGGTATTTTCGTAACTGATGCATTTCCAGTATCGATTTGAATTCTGCAACCGTCGACTACCTAACAGGCGCGTGGGTGGCGCGACAACCTGACCTCACTTACGAAATGTTGTATATATATATATATATATATATTCTATATGTGACAGAGTGACTATTCTATACATATAGTATAGCATACAGAGCATGTGGTCGAATCGCTAACGCACTGTGAATTTCACGAGTTGAAGGTAATTAGCGTTGGACGGACACCGACACGAGCGAGCACTTTAAATGTCCATCGAGCGTTGACGTTAGCCTGAGTTTATCTCGTTTGTTATTTAACAATCTAGACCCGCTGACGGCACCAACACTAACCACGCGATTACGTCGACACTGGGAATCTAGAGTTTCGAAGTTTACCAGACTAACAAGGAAATGGTCAGACATTTATTCGAGGTAGATAATAATTGGCGAATATTTTCATTCGCCATATCATATCAAAATACAATTCAATACCGTGGAAATCATTGTTTTTTTTTTTTTTCATTTCTTATCAAATCACTGATACGATTTGCAGAAATATTCTATTCGATCAGATTTTTCTTAAGGCTTATTGCAATCAAATTCTATAAAATGTCAAATAATTTCTAATCATGTCTCAAGATCCAATTAATCAGGTGTAAAAAAAGAGAAAAAAACTGAGTTTTTTTTCTACTCCAATTTACCCAAGGTGCGACAATTTTCTAGAAATCATTACCGCCAGGCTTTATAGCTTTAAAGATACAAGAGTATCGTAAATTAAGAACTTCTTTGAAACAATCTTAGCAGAGTTTCTCTATCGTCTCTGAGAGCTCAGTTTCATGAACATGAACTTGAACTTTGAACTATAACTGTATTTATAATCCCATTGTCTGAGCTTTGTTTTCAAATCTGAAATTTCTGTTGTCCGCTTATCCGTTTTAGCGCTTGTTTTTATCACTTCGAGAAGCTTATTTTGTTAATATTTCACAAGCTTAGGACACATATCAAATACTATATACAAACTTATAATTGCCGCCTGTTTTTTTTTAGTCAGAAGTTTACTGCAATGCTTACGGATGGCGCCACAAGGTTTTCTAGCCGTATTACAGAGCTGCAATTCAGTTGCCTGAGATCAGGCGTAAACCGAATCACTTGAAGCAAACAAAAAATACAAAATTAGGAATAACCAGACAACGATGCGGTATAAAAATTACTGTATTATTTTCATTTCTTTTCCCAATACAAGAATCGAAGGCTTGAAAACCCGTTTAGCCAGTCTGAGGGTTAAAATTTCGTGAAAATATAATTAAAAATTAAGAATTATGAATATCTCAGGTGAGGAAAAGGGATAAAGGGATGAATGATCATCGTTAAGTCCTAAAATATAAATTTAAAGTATAAATATATAGTATATGTATGTAATTATATGTATATAGGTATGGTATAAACGTTGTTAAAATGATAAACACAAGGGAGTGAAGGATGTTTCGCACCTGTAAGTTAGTTCGCCGTATGTAGGTAGGTAGGTATACTTTTCCCTTTCGCATCCCTCTCTCGGTTTAAGGTATGAGAAGGGGGAGGGGGGGGGGGGGGGGGGGGGGGGGGGGGAGGAAAGACCCCCGTACAATACCTACCTTAGCGTACATTACATACAGCCTGGTTATTTCTCCAGGGAATTTTCTCACATCGAAGCTATATATGCACACCCTGAACCTCTCCGCGTAAACACCTTACACCGCGTGTCGTTGCGCACACACATGTGGACGAAGAGTTACGCTGGGCGGGTAGGCGGGGGTGTAATATACATGTGTAAATACCTATACATATACATATACATAGATACGTGAATAGGTAGTATATGCATAGGTGTGTATGTAATACATTCTTGAAAATGCTGTGAATGTCTGGTTGTGTGCTGTCAAGGGTGGTGGCACGGAGTAAGGTGATGGTGTTGGTACCAAGGGGTGGCGTTCCTGGCACGCGGGAGGTACACGGCACCCTTGGGATACTAAGCGAAACTTTTGCGAACGAGAATAAGAAGAAATTCTTATGACGCGAGGAACTTTTCAACGCTTCACTGTGTGTATATACTTTATTGCGAACGATTTCATATTATTAGAAAATCGTACAAAAAAACGAAAAAAGAAAAAGTCCAACGAGAAGCATGTATACTATATATACCGAGAGTATTCGTGGAAACGTTTAATAGAACGCCTGCATAAAGGCTACTCAAACATCAAGCGATTAGGTTTTGTTATCACGTAGACAACAGGCACTATAAAAATATGCGGAATAAAACCTAATCGTTTGAATTCTGAGTTGCCTGTATGCAGGCGTTTTCACATCCCTATCAAGCATTTCCACGAATACTCTCGGTATATGTATATACTCGATCCAATATCTCTAATTCTGACTTTGATTTCTGTACAGAAGTTGTCGAATTCGAAAAAGTCAATCACTGAGATTTTATTTGAGATAATCGAAGCTCGTATCTCAATTTAGTAAATATATAGAAAAGAATATAATAAGAAATTCACTCGTTCTATAAAATCCGATACACTAGCTTCTAATAAAAGTTACTTTCTATAGGTAAATGCTGATTAATCATTATTTGTCTATTCTGAAATAGCGCAGAAAAACATTCCTTCGACCTCATCGTCGGTAATAGTTATTTAATAAATAGTAAACTCTAAGAGAATTAAAAAAAAAGAAAAAAAAGGAAAAAAAGAAATAGAAGTTTGTTCAAAGACCGTGAAAGTAATTGATGAGGTACTTTCCATCAAGTTTTAGCAGTAACATATTATGCGCATATTATAAACGAGCATATATCGTCTACCATAAAGTTACGTTGCGTTCTCTAGTATCTGCGGTAGAACAAAAAGAAATAAAAAAAAAAACTAAAACAAAAAAAAAAAGAATAGAAAAAGGGTGGGGAGGGAGAGAAAGGTGGTTAGGCGGTTAAATTTATCGTAGCGAAACGCTAGCAATCATCATTACAAGCCGAGCTTGTTACGTTTTCCGGCATACTTGGGCGCTTCTGTAGGTACTACCTTATACGTTATACCTACTGCAGGCGTAGGTACTACACATGTCAAGGGAAGACCTCAGAGGAGGTGATATTATCTCTCAGTAGAATCAGGTGTTCGTCGTTTTTTGTTTTTTTTTTTCCTTCCTATTATTGTTTTCCTCTATTTTGTCACTATTTCACGCTGCTCTGTCACTGATTAACTAATAAATGACATGTACTACACTGTTTCGAAAAAGCTACAAAGAGAAAAAAAAAAGTAGAAAGAAAGTAAAAAAGAATTTGATTGATATAAAAAATGACGTGCCAGCAGTTAATCCAAAACGTCGTGTGTTTTTCGATTCGTCTTGCACTATATGCCATGCACCTATAATATCTGCAGTAGAGTATTTGAAAGATATGCACTATACGTATAGTAAGTACATAGTAAAGTTGCGCACGATATCGAAGAGAAGAAGAAGAAAAAGAAACAAAACGAAAAAATGAAAAAAAAAAAAAAACACCAATTATTTTAGACGAATGACGAAATATTTTCGACGTGAATTACGGTGTGGTCAAGAATATAAAAATAAAAATGAAAAAATAAAAAATGAATAAAATGAAAATGAGAAAAAATGAAGAAAAAAAAAAATAAAAAATTAGAGAGTGATGCGAGAAGCAAACGGATGGACGGACAGATGTACGGAGGAATTCTCTTATGCGATAAAATCTGCCGACCTACACCTCCTCCTTCAAGGAGTCTTCGAGTCCTTTCTAGAGCCGCCAGACCTGTCTTTGGGTTGTTCTTGTTGCGCTGAAGCAAAAGATCGAACGTGCTTGTATACACGTGTCCTCGGATAGGTATGTTTGTATAGAACGTGTACGCATGTACATTTTAGGAGATATACATATAGTGTAAATATATATATATGTATATATTTGGGGGGGGGGGGGAGGGGAGGGGAGCGATAAAAGCAAGGCACGAAGAAACCACCACTAGGTGCAAAGGGTTAACCGAAGACAAATGTTCGACGATCGATTGGAAATCAATCAGACGCCCTACGGGGTAAGTGGGTACTCGAATCAGAGCCCTGTCTTTCTCTCTTTCTCTCTCTCTTTTTCTCTTTGGTGCCTCTGGACCCCCAACAGTTTTTCATAAGCATACCTATCTTCACTGGGTATAGCTGTATATGTTTGTCTGAGTTCTATACCATAAGAGATGCAAGAAGAAGGAATGAAACGGGTCCATATGATGAGGAGGACCTTTCAGATATCTTATAGTATATATACAATGCGGGTTTCTATCGAGGAAATAATTTCATATTCTTTTAATTGTTGCGTTTTGAATTTTTGTTGTAAAAAAAAAAAAAAAATGAAATAAAAAATACTTCAGGTTCTTTTTTTTTTCTAACTTCATTGTATTTTTTTGATTCTTCTCCTATACACCATCGTATGTATAGTACATGCATGCTCTTCTCTGATCTTTTTCCGACTCTGCAATGCGCTGTAGCAAGTGCCATATTTCATTCTTTGAGTAGTTATATATCAGATTGTGAACGCAGAGCCAACGAGACAGACCAGTTTACGGTTTGGACTAATCACCTACTAGATTCGGCACCCTGCAGAACAAAACTATAAATAATGAGTCTTGGTCAAAGTCTGGGTACAAGTACCGTGACGAACAAACCAATTTATACCTACCTACTTCCGTACTACTCAAAACTTTACGACAGAATAGAGGAAAGAAGGAAAGAAAGAAAGAAAAAAAATTAAATAAAATTAAAAAACTACGTATAGACATATATAAGTAGAACACAGATTTTTGTATTTGAAGTAAATATACCATATAATAATTATTTAATCTTTACTTGTTCCTGTTTTTTATTTTATTTCATTTTTTTTTTTAAATCATCATTATATATGTAATTCAGTTTTAATTGAAGAATAAAAATTTTTTAACGGCAAAAAAAAAATTCTATACAACCTACTTGAATTGCTGCGTTCTTATCTCTAAAATCTAAACCACCCTTATAACTCTTCGTATACTCTGTATAGCTCCAGAATATATATATAACTGTGTGGTGCACTTTGCGGTTCGAAGTATAAAAAAGAAAAAGAAAAAAGAGGTAAAACCTTAGTTCGAATTCAAATCTGAAAATAATTACTAAATGTGGTTGATTTTGCATGGGAACTGTTACAACCATACTAGATACTTTTCGTACTTATTAGTACGTAATTAAAACACTTGGAATCTGGGCTCGTAAGTAAAAATATGCTAACTAGTGTTTCGATAGATTTATCAGTTTCCAGGTTTTTGTTTGTTTTTATTCAATCGCATTTTAGTCAATTTGGGATGAAAAAATCGCGGAGGCATATGAAGACATTTTCTCTTTTTTTTTTGCATCAATGTTTGAATGATTTGAAAATACGAAACTCCCGTTTCTAATTTATAAACTAAAAACTGTATATGATACGTTTTCGAATCAAGTCGTTAAAGTCATTGTGAGAAATCTATGTGAGAACGTAGTTGAATACTGAAAGCGCGGTTTCCGGCATTAGCGGAGTGAATAGCTGCAGGAAATCGTCCTGTAGATAACAGAGCTCGAATTGGCGTTTCCAAGTTGACCACAGGATCCACCGCAACGCTGCATCACGTCAGGTCGCCGATAAACTGTTCTTACAGAGTGTGGGAGTTTGTCCTCTAATCTCAGCAGCCTCCTCTAACTCTTCGTGTATCTATTCTCCCTCAAAAAAAAATTAAAAAAAAAAAAGGGGTAACACAAAAAATGCATTTTTTTGTTTCTAAAAGCTAAAATCACCGATGAAGTTAACTTTACATCAATTGAAACGATGATTACTTGCTTTTCCTTTTTCTTTTCCTTTTTCATATCTTCGCTACGGATGAAATTGATTAATTATATGTATACGTTATGTATGTACATACATACCTACGCGTGGTTCGTATATAGATTTGATATAAACGAAAGATGAAAGAATCTGAATTAATGAGACCGAATGCAGTGTATAATATATCTAATAACCGAAGTGGAGAATCAAGTAGGTATGTACGACAGGAATGGAATGGAATAAAATGAAATGGAATGAGTTTGTAACAGTGGCGATAGTTGGACGAACTCAGGTAGCTAAGATCGGTAAACGAATACCCGAATAATTACAAGTATTTTTGTACGTAGCTACTGTAAGATGAACTCGCCGCGGTCCTATCGAAACAAAATAAAGACGCCGCCAATTAGTATTTGGGCCTCATAGTAACCGATACGATCTTTCTTAGCCTTCGAGAGTATAAGAGTTTTCGAAGTCTTCTGACCGCCGATCTCTGAGAGATGCGTTGACTGCAGTCAGCATCCCGATCTCCGAGGTCCACAGATCGATACCACCATTACTAACAGTGACTCCCTGCATTCTCTTCACACAGGTATTTCTCTGTGTCTTATTTCTTATTTTTAGTTAGTTATTTTTTTTTTCTTTCTTCGTTTTATTCATTCTTCGCGGGTTCATCTTCTCTTTTTTATTAACCATTTTAATTACTCCCAGCTTCTTTCCACGTAATAATCGATTGCAAATATATTGCAGATATAGTTTCGAAAAAAAAATAAAAAATAGGAAACTGTAAATTTTTGGAAAATTATTGTTAGGGTGAATAGAAAAAAAATTGTATGTCAGAACTAACTCTGCGGTCTATCTATTATATTGAATCTCCCACAATGACGTGAAACTACGTTTAAAGAACGCCCACACTTTAGCGGTTTGGTTACTCGGTAATGGAATACGATCCGTATAATTCGCGGTGAGGCTATATACAGTTTGTTATACGAAGTTTGAAAAAGATGACCTCAGGAGTCCAGGATAGTACAGGACTCGTTGTGCAGTATATCGCAGTAGCCAAGTCAGTACTGACATATAGATATATATATATATATACACCTTGAGAAATGTATAGATACCACCTATACTAAAATGCACACATTTACCTTCGCCTACGTACTCTAGACCGCAGAGAAACGCTTAAACCTAATTGAACGGCTTAGACCTACACTATATTATATATATGCATGTATATATTACATGCATGAAAGTATATACTCAGAATTGTTCAACTGTATATACAAACTTTATAAGAAGTTAAACCTAAATCCAATTGTATTAATAATTTAATTGAAAAGCCAATCAACAGGTGCGTTTTTAATTTGGTGTGAAAAAATGTGTTAATATAGATACATATATGTGTATATATATATATTTTTTGGGTTTTTCTAATTCATTAGACAAAGTAGATACGTATATGTATATGTATATATAGTACATTTCGTGAGTAATTACATAACGCGTTACGCCTCTATAAGAAATAGAAAAAAGTCAGGTGAGTATATAGGTATGTATGTACCCTAACTACCTACATATAGGGTACCTTAGGGGAGAGGAAATAAAAAAAAAAAAAAAAGAATTAGTCAGATTAGCATAAACGTGGATTTGACGGTAATTATTCGCTCGTAAAATGCTACCAAGTTACCGCAATTAGTTGGTAAACTCAAAGTAAAGGAAGTGAGTACCCTTATTAATTCGGTTTATATAACTATATAGTTATACCTGTATATGTACACCTGTATCTACTTCGCTACTGTATTTATTGAAAGTAAGAACTCGTTTGAAAAATTTATTTACAAAAAAAGACCAAAAAAAAAAGAGAAAAGAAGAAAAACAGCGAGAATATAAAAATCAATAATCTGCTTAATTAATTATTCACGGTATTCTTAATTCTCCTTTTATATAGTAACAAATTTTCGCCTTATTTTCGCCGGTGAAAAACAAAAGGAAGAAAGAAAAAAGAAAGAAAGAAGGTAAAAAAAAGAAAAGAAGAATACCGGTTCTCTTAAAATAATGGATTTCCATTTTCCTAAGGTAATATAAAACGCAGGGATATATAAAGAACCGCCAGTGCAGGGTTAATCGTTTTCTCGAGGTAGAGAGGTAGAGAGGTAGAGGTAGACTACATATAAGAGGTAGGTAACCCGATCACGCGGCTCCTGGAAACGAAGAGATGATTTATGAAAGCGCGGATGCAAACGGGGGCCCCATGTAGAGGGACTTGGGTGCACAAAAACCCGCGGGGTAGCAAAAACGAGTCGACGGGGGCCCAGCGTAAGACCACGTGGGAGGGCGTGCGCCACGTGTTAAACACCGAGCTTTTACTTATTCCGTTCTCTATACTTTCTCCGAATTTTTTTTTTTTCTACTTTTTTCCTTTTCATTTGATTGAATAATTTTTCATCAATTTTCCCCGTCACGAATTTTCCAACAATCTATCGAAATTCGTCTAATTTTATTACGTTTTTTGTTTTTTGTTTTCTCTTCTTTTTTTTTCTCTGCTCTGTCTTTTCATCTCATTTCTCATCTCTTAGGTCGCGAAGATGAATAAACCTACGTTTGTGGAAAGTATATCGCATACTATTTTTCTTTCTTTCTTTATTTTATTATTTTTTTTTTTTTTTATTATTTTGTTTTTGTTTTTACTTCTTTTGGAACGAACAAGCTCGAGTGGCAAAAATATACAGTGAAAAAGCAACAAGGGGGTATATAGCCAGTTACATAAAGCATAGGCGGAAACGAGGCCACAGGGTGCCGTACCAAAATACCCGTGGGGATTTACCCTCTCATTCACTCTCTCTTTTTCTATTTCTCTCTTTCTCTCTTGAAATAAAAAAAAAGAACAACAAAAAAAAAAAAACAACATAATAATAATAATAATAATAATAATAAAAATAAAAGTAAAATTCCAACGCTAACTGCTCTTCGCGCCCCGCGTGTATGAAACCCTCGGACCCACTGCTCCGGCGCACGCCACCATGGAGATCTATGGGAACCAATTTAAATTAAAAGCAGCTTTGGGCGTACGATATTTGCCCTGACCCAAGGGGGTTTCTATCGTTTTTCGACTATAACCCGAAAAGCAGATATCGAAAGCCAAAAATCAACACGTCAATTTTTTTTATTTATTTTTTTTTTTTTATTTTACACAAATACGTTTTAGCGTGTCCGAAAAAAGTGGGGTATTCATAGGTTCTATACGCTGTACGTTCATCCGTCAAATAACTTTCAAACTAGTCAATTGATTTGAATAAAATTTGTCACCTAAATACTTCGAATCATTTTTAGATCCGATTGAGTCGATTTTATTAATAATTTGAAAGAAAAGGAGGAGAAGAAGAAGAAGAAAAAAAAAGGCAGTTCGAACTAAAGATTCTAAAATTTTCAGATAATTCTGATTACTCAAGCTTTCGCGTGATCAATATCTACACTGTAAAATCCCGATAACCAAAGCCGGAAAAAAATAAAAATAAAAAAAAAAAACTTCGTTCATTATCGTCGACCCTACTCACTCAATACTCAAACTTATCTGTCCCCATAATTATTATTCCAGTTGTTAGTTTGTTAAAGTTTCTCTTACTTCTAGGTATAGATATAGTAAATTTACAAACAGTCGCTGTGATGTGAATGAAGAAAATTTCAACACATATATATGTAGGACGTTGAGAGTATATATGAGAGTAAAGATATCGTATGTTTGCATGTGTATGTGTGTGTGTGTGTGTGCGAAATGTATACAGTGAGACGTTGAAGTACATATAGAACATACGCGTTCATACATAGAAATCCCCCGTATCTATATATCTATGGTTACATACATACAATGAAAGGCCAGGGGACTAACAATCGGAAAACAGCGTTGGGCTGACATGGGGAGGGGGAGTCGTGGAGGAGGATAGGGGCGCCAAAGGGCCGTTCGAGGATTCTCATCTCCCAGAATCCCTCGCCTGCCATACGAGCGACGTTCCTATTCTGTCCTCTGCGCACTGAAGGTAATCATAATTACACCATAGGGTATCTCCACTGCCCGACGTAGGTGACCCCCTGACGTCTCTCCAAATGTCGAAATGTCCAATTCGGGAAAATACATTTTTATAAATTTTCAACCCTTACTGCTCATCCGACTTATCACTGCGTCTATTTCCCATGAAGAAAAAAAATCTACGCCTCGTTGCATCTTCGGAAATGAAATGAAACACGTTTTGGTCCATCGACTGGATTTGTAGATAAATCTCTGTATTAAATGTAATGAATTTCTGTGTTATATACGTATGTCTACTTCTTCCGGTCTTCATATAGGCCTTCGGGGCTATTTCCTTGAGGCGTTTCTTCATTCTGGTTCCCCGCTGTTGGTTACACGAGTTTGTAGTAGGGGCTAGAATGTAATGCATTGAATTAGACACAAATGCACCCTGGGCACCAGTTGAACCAGCTTCCCATGCTTCGCATCTCTCCCTCGAGAGACTGCCACTCCTCGACCACTACTGTTTCGCTCGCCTCTCAACTTTGGAATGCGGTTGCATTTAGAACAACCACTGGATTATGCCAAAGTACCAATAAACAAACGAGATTATCTCTACTAGTTCATGCAATATGACAGCTAAATAGTATATATACCATTAGGGTGGTCCTTATTTGGGGTGTTTTTGAAATTTTCCGTGGACAAGGCGGAAAAAGTTTGCAAATAAATTTTAAAAAAAGTACGCAAAAGTTGAAGTCTGTAGGTAAACTGAAAGTACTGCCCACAGGGCAGTGAATTTTCCCATTTGATTTACATAGGAACTCGGGCTCAATGTATTATTTTTTTTTTCTCTGCCTTAATAGTGTTCCGAAAAATCTGAAATTTGGCATACGTCTACCCTATAATTATAGGTATCCCACAAAAAATTGGGCGATTTTCAGCGATAAAAGTTTCGAAGTTCCAGAACGTAAAAATGGTGATTTTCGGCTTCGAAACACAAGTTTTGACGTTCTGGAACTTCGAAACTTTTATCGCCGAAAATTGCCCAATTTTTTATGGAATACCCATGACTATAGGGTGAACGTATGCCAAATTTCAGATTTTTCGGAACACTATTAAGGCAGAGAAAAAAAATAATGCATTGAGCCCGAGTTCCTATGTAAATCAAATGGGCAAATTTACTGCCCTGTGGGCAGTACTTTGAGGTGACCTACAGACTTCAACTTTTGCGTACTTTTGTTTAAATTTATTTGCAAGCTTTTTCCGCCTTGTCCGCAGAAAATTTCGAAAACACCCCAAATAAGGACCACCCTAATATACCATATACAATCCTATATGAATAATTGATCTGCCACCTCAAAAAAAATTCAGATACGAATTTAATAGTATACTTTTCGATACTAGTAGCGAAAGTGTTGATTCTTTGTTCTTCGCGTAACGCGTGCAAAATCGAACTTTACGCACAGCATGTTTTGAAAGATACTGTTTTTAGATATTGACGAATATAGATAAGGGGTGAATTTTATTATCATCGATAAATATCGTTGATTAATATCGTTAAACGTCAATAAATTTAAGTATAATTTTAGTGCCTAATTTTTGGGCTGTTAAAAAAGGGCAGGTTTACGGTTTTATATACCCTGTATACCTTCATCAAGACTAATACGGTAATACGGTATAAAGTTACCCCGGTGTTCCTATATCATTCTATACATTAATCCTTAATTCTTTATCTATACATAGGTATATGTACCTACCTACAAACCTTCGGTATTCACCTGCGTGTGCGGGGTGTAACCAGATATCTCAATCATCTCGTCACGGTTTATAACCCAAAGAAAAAACCCATTGAACCCGTACAAAGGGTGTTCCACAATAAACCGCCCTCATAGGACACCGTGGGCAACGAAATCTCGCATTTAGGCGCGCCCTCGAGCCTATACCCATACAACCCCATATAGATATATGTATTTTACAATTACCTATACGTGAATTCAAATATGATAGATATTATCGATAATTATTTTGAACCAATCGCTTAAATTGGTTCAAATTTTAGCACGATTAATTAATTCATGAATTTATTATATCATTAGAAATTGTTAGGAATTTTTCTAATTTTCTTTAACGTCTTATACTTATTTTCTTTTACGAGATTTTTATATCCGCGAGTATCCCCTGTATTTAATTTTACAGCGGCGAACTTATGCAGTGAATTTCGGCGACGTTCGGTATAGGGGATAGGGTTACGGTTACCCCAAAAAAGCAACCCCCTCACCTGTGTCGGCCTGTCGTTATACGCTGCAACGGTAGGCATTTCAGCACCGTAAAAAATTTTTTTACTCAAAGACACAACACCGGGACAGGATATCCATTCTATATTACATCGCGGGGTTTCTTCAATTTATATACAGAATTATATAGAACCAAGTCCAAAATTAATTCCAAACGTCAAATCTGTTTATGAGTATCCATTCATTCATTATTCCAAAAAGTTTGCATCATATACTCGGATAAGCGTCTTCACATCGGTACAAAAAAAAAATATATATTCATCAAATTTTCGGTAATCTCTGCAAAAATTTATAATTAAACGAATTTTTATAGATTTTTTTTAAACTATAAAGAAACGAAACCGACGGATGGACTTAGGCCTATTTAATCCTAAAAGTTTCGTGTATGTAGAAGTAGAGGAAATAGATATACACGTATATGAAACCCTGGACTTTTTTTTTTTTCTTTTCTCGTCCCAACGCGAAAAAGGCTGGAATAATGGGTGGTTCTGATTTTTGTCTTTGAAGGCTTTTAATGTAGAGTATATACGAGTGTATATGTATGCATTGAGGTATGTATAGGTATTTATAGTTATAGGTATAAGAATCGCGCGGGGTCTGACCCAAGCCGGCGGTAACGACACCCGATACACTCCGCGTGGGTACGAATACTTGCGTATATACTTCACCCATCATCATCCTTTGTCGATTTGTTCTTTAACGAAAAGCGGTCCAACTTATATTCTAGATTCTAGATTCAAAGGATCGGGTGAAAACGGTTCCCGCGAAACTTTGGAAAATAAGCTTTTATACAATCTTCAGATCTAGCTTCGATCGGAAAAAACCTTCTATAGGTATGTACCAGATCACACGATTCCCACATTGATAGATTTTCAGAAACGAGAATAAGAAAGAAAGGATTTTTTTTTTGCGTTTCTTTTTTCTTCTCCTCTTGCCGCTAGAAATGAACGTTTCACTCGGATCCTAAAAAAGTTTATCACTATTCAAATACTGAGCTATAAAAAATCCTAAAATTCTGTACGAAAATTTCAACCCCTATCACATTTGATCATTAAATCATGTTATACTTAATGAAAAGGGTTGTTGCCTTGATAAATACCATCCAAGCAAATTTCGTTGAAATCTAACAAACGGTTTCCAGAGATATAATAAATATTTCCGTGTCAAAGATACATTTTTCATCCCCTTTTTCTAACTCAATACCAATTTGAAAATTATTCAAACTATATGGTTAGAAAATTTCTTAAAAATCGTACGACTTGTGCAAAAGTAGTGACCCGATGATAATTCGAGAGTATAAAAATATGACGTAAAGGTGTATTATAGCCTTAGCAAAAATTTGGATCAAGATACGCAGACGGCGTGGATATAGAGATGAAGAGAGCTGGCGAGAGGGTGAGATGTAATCCGAGTGGGTTAAACATTTACACCAAACTTCCCTTTCTTGGGGTAGTCTATAGCTATCTCCATTTCGCTTACTCTCTCCCTCACTTACTTACTCTCTCTCTCTCTCTCTACTCTGCTCTGCTCTGAGTTCTCGCGAGATTCGCCTTCTTGGCGTCTCGCGATGAATTACAGTGTGTCCTTCCCTGGAGGCTAGAACCGCCGTTCTGGTACCAGGAGTCGCGTGATTTCCACCCCAGACACGAGAAGAGTCACGGCGAGTCAGTGCAGCCCGGAGTAGTTCATTGCCAGGAATCAGGGCCGTAGATATTCCTTTTGATTTACACTCAACGCGTGTATATATATATATAATATAAATGGTACGAATTCCTCCACATACATGTACATTGTTCAAATAATCCTGAACGAGTAACGTCAGCCACTGTACGGCATCCGGGACTTATTGAGTTCCGCGGCTATACCTATAGTCTATACCTATAACACAGTTCACAAACTGTTACAAATCGATACGTTCCAACAGCATTATCTCTTTTTCCACCTTGTCTCACACTTTCTTTACTTATTTCTTACATCCCAGTCGAAGATAGATATTGCATCGTGTTCGATGATGATCTTCTAGCGAATCATCGATTTTCTGTTTTCTTATTATAATTCAGAATTCGATTATTCAGGTGATTTTTTCTTTTTCTTCTTTTTCTTTCCTATTTTTTCTTCGTTATCTAATCGTTTTCTACTTGACTTACATAAGTAAAATAATCATTAATGAATCCTCAGTTTCCTTCAGGATGTAAAAAAAAAAAAGAAAAATATGTAGTGTGTAAGGAAAACCGCGAACTCTCTTCTTCGGGGATGGGCGAAGAGATCGCGAATTTCTAGTTGGTGTGGAAGCCCTGAATCCCAAGGGTCCGCGGCAGCAGGGCGGATCTTGGTAAGATTGGCTCAGGGCTGGCTCCCTTGAGGCTAAGACTCAATTAAACTTTAAGATGATATGCAATCCCCCTTTGCCACCCTCTTGGCCTATCCGGACCCTACCAAGCTACCATCTTGGTTGCCAGCAGCCCTGTTGTACTCTTCAGTGATAATTCTTACCCTCGACAAAGGCTGGGGAAAATCTCAATTTATTTTTCCTCATCGATAGGAACCCAATTCTTATCTTTGGCCAAAGGAAAATAAAACAGGAAACTGTTTACGTTAGATCGCGGAATTTTCGAAAATTGCTTTCGATATTTTGATCGGTAATAAGGACTTTGAAAATTTTTCAATGTACACTTAGTACTTTTACAAAGTCGTTAGAAATCTTGGGAAATATATAAAATTTGTGAAATTTTTTAGGTGTATCCCTTAGGATTCTAAAACGCTTTAGAAAGTCTGAGAAGTATCTGAAAGATACTGAAAAACCATTAAAAATCAAACGTCGAGTTTCTTAATATCCTAAACAGTCGCTCAAACATTTGAAGAAAAAAAAAAATTTGAAAATCTTGAAAACAGAGTCCTGAATATTTTGATAAAAAGTTTTGTATTGGAAATCGAACGAAGTTTAAACAGATCTTAGAAATTGTACAAAGTATTGAAAAAATCGTGAAAAAAAAAAAAAAAGAAAATTGTGAGAAAATTTTCTAAATTTGAATAAAATTGTTCAAATATATATCTTGGCAAGTTATTTTCTGAGGTGTATAGCTGTAGCTGAGTATAAGCGACAACGATAAAAGGATGACGATCAATTGAGTGGCGATCAACGGTGAAGTAGGCCTGAACATTGGCGTCACGTTTTCTGTGGGAGCAAAGCGAATTGTAGCTAAGCGAGTGACAAAATAAAAGAGCTGAGGTCACCGCCGGACTGTGGGAAGCTCTTTGGCTATTGAGATGCGCGGCAATCTCTCCACATTTTATATTCATTCAACCTTAGAGATTTCTTGACAGACGTTTGACGGACCCAAACTCCATCGAAGCTACTGTGCTAGTGCTGGCTATAGTGCAATGCTATAATACATCACAAATTCATTCTTTACGGATTTCCACAACCCATTTATTTTCTTGCAATTCAACCACCTTTAACTTTCTAAAAAAAAAAAAACAAAATAAAATAGTAGTACTTTAAATATTTCGAAAATAGTTCTTGAAACTTGTAAGTCAATTTTTTCATAGCAAGAATAGTGAATCGATAGAATACGTCATAACTTGTTGAAAAAAAATAATTTTTAATTAGTTATTAGCATTAGGATTTGTCAAAGATATAATTGTTTTTTTTTTTAATTTCTAATCTTCTCGCTACCGATACTAGCTTCACCTGAAATCAGAGGCCTGTAGTTTAACTTTAGATACTATCAATAACAAGATTTCTATTTCGCATACAATTAGTGCAAAAATAATAGTAAAGAAAAATTATAATAAGGGTGAAAATTAGGATACTGAGTTCGTTTTTGGTCTCATTTTGAAGGGTAAGTATTGAGGTGTTTATGAAAAAATGAGTGAACTTCAAGATACTTTTGCACCCTGAACCAATCCGTACTTCCAAGCCATCCCTTAACTCATCCCCTTACCTACATATCTCAATTCTTATCCTTCGAAATGATCCCAAAACGAAATCTTTGATCCAAGTCATAATTTTTTGTTAGTATAAATATGTTCTTGATCTTCTGGTTGAGCGAATATTTGAAATTCAGCTACAAGTCTTTGCCTTCAATTTTATAATTTGGATTATCAGCAGCGAGAGAATCTAGCTAATCGTCGAGTTGCCCTAAGTTTAAATATAACATATGAATCCACTCTGATTAAACAACGTATCTGTATTTGATCGTAAAATATTGTTCGCGTTGGTCTGATCGGTTGTATTTCGCAGTATAATGTATAGATAAGAGCGCCCTGAATGATTAAATGATCCGTGACAGTTCCACGGTCGATTTCGTCCTGTATACGAAGGAAATTGGGTTTTCTGAAATAGATATCCGAAAGGCATGTGACAATGACGTGGTGTTGAACATGGTCAAGCGATCAGCGGGGTTTCTCCCCCCTTAGTAAAATCACGGCAGGGGTTCTTGTCGTGTGTCCGAGTGTCGGTCGTGCTCCCACGAATTGGAGAAATAAAACCGTCATAGATTCTCAACCAAAACTAAAAGCAGATTATTTCTTGACCATGCGATATACCTAACCGTCTAAAGTATCTCGAAACAAACTTACTTTCGAACAGGTTAAATTTGAGAACTTTAATACCCCGCCGTGAGACTCTGGGGACAGTGTTGCCTCGGCGTTTATCACACCTACGCAGCTCGTAGATAAGAAAAAATAAGGAATGATCTAAGGATACCGAATATCAACGAGAGTTACGGCTTACCTAACACCAAAAACTCACTAAAAACAAACATTTATTATCATACCGAAACAACCCCTTCTTTAATATCATATTTGTTTCTTTTTTCTTCTCTATATATAAACATAAAAACTTTATCAATAAATTAAACCTTGCCTATCCTATGTAATTTAAACAAAATTTTCATTATTTCACTTATCAGCAATAATATTCGAATTGCCAAATAGCTATGATAATGATGTGTGCATATTTGGCCATAATTACGTAGTATATAAATTTGACGAAACTATATATGATAACGATATTAATTATCTGTATTTAAAAATTGAGTATAGTATATGTATGTGTGAAGGAAATTATATATAAAAATGAATAAAATGAATAAAACGATAAACTTTACCAACGTGGTATGGCCCATAGCTTGCGGGCTAGAGTCGAAACCTGTGGATATGAATAAGAGAGAAAAAGAGAGAGAAAGAGAGATGAAGAAAGAGTCGTGAAAGGGTCGCCTAAGTAGATATACACATACATATACATTTACAGATCTATATATGGATAGGTATAATACATATGTACATAAAATTTACACAAAGAAGAGTCAAGAGGAGACGCGCGCTGGGAGAGAAGTTGGAAAAGATAAAAAGTAGAGAGAAAGAAAAAAAAGAAAAAAAAAGTAAAAAGGAAAAGTAGAGAAAGAGGGAGTGTGTCAGAAAGACGGGTTGGCTTGCAGCTGTGGATGTCTGTGTCGTGTTGTGAGCGCGTGACATCTTAATCTGAACCCAAATACCGCGTCACTTCTTAATCTTGGCACAATTCCCAGGGCAGATCGTAATCCGAAACTCAGGGTGCCAGCAGCCCTGACCTATGGGATACCTAAATATCTATGTATGTGTGTACATGTACATAGGTATGTATAAAGAAATGATAAAGGACGGGGTAGCGGACGTGTATACGAGGCGATTTCTTCGCCTCGACACCCATACGCCCTCGACCACCTGCCTAGGCACCCAGCATGATCCCCATAGAATTTAAAAAGCGTAAAATAACCCGTATAACAATATTGAAAAAGCCTTAATCCCAAAGCACCATATATCTCAGGGCTGAAAAGCACAGTTATACATCCTTGATACACAACGATTCAGTTCAGACACCTTATGGACCTATACAAGGACTCCCTATGCTTTATTACAGTCGAGGACTTAAAAAGGATCAATATTTTGACTTGTTAAAGAAAATTTCGAAATGTCGGTGAAATATACTATCCAATACCCACGTTTAAGCCTTTCCTGTTTTCACTATATCAACCTTTAAGAATATCCTCAAAGTTGGCCTAACTCGAAGCAACAAGTAGTTGCTCTCGATCTCTGCGATATATACGTGTGCAGTTCGCGAAGTATTAGATATAGACACGTATTGTATGAGTCGCTTCAGTTATCAGATTATAGGTAAATTAAGCTCGTCGTTTAGTCGGTGTGAAAATTAATCTTGTTTTTTTTTTTTAATCTTTCTTTTTCTCTTTTGGAAAGAAAATCGTCATTTTTATAGCCAATTTATCATTTTATGATGAATTAATAACGACTGTTTATCTATATGAAGGTATATATATAAGGAGGTAGTACATTTACTCAGAGTTTAGATTAATGTAAAACTTACTTTTGCCCTCGAGTTTCCCACCGGATGAAATTCCTGGATGGCGTTACCAAGACAAATCGTGATAACTGTAAATAACGTTGACCAGATCAGAGGTGCTCACCGCTAATTCCACCACCACAAACGAAGCTGGATGCGGTAGTTACATCTATACCGTTTTTTCTTTAAATCGTGTTAATACGATTATTAAATTTAAACACTGATTTAATTATTCTTTGGTTCATTTTTATTTACAATTATTCTCATTGATTTACTTAAATCAGTGTCTCTAAATAATCAAAAAGAAAATGAGAATTTTTCTCACATTTCGATTCAACTTCAACGTTGACTCGATATTTGGGTGAAATCTGCATGATTTTGTAATAATTACGAATACAATCATCTCGTTCTTAAAATTCCTTGCTAACTTTTTCGAATACTGATCGATCGATTGATTATCAGGTTTTTCGAAAATTGCTAATAAAACTAATTATCAACGGTTGAACGATTCCGAAAAGAGAAAAAAAAGCCCCATAAAATTTAAGAAAGGTATATGTTCTCCGTTTTTCTTTTCTCTTTTCTAATTCGTTTTGTTTTTTTTTATTTTTATTTTTTTTTCCCTCTTTTTGAATGGGCTGCCAGTCACGCGTCAAAGGGTTAAAGGACGTTGGTATAATTTCAACCAATTGATGACCAAATCGTTCCTCTCGGCTTTCTCAACTGTTGACTTTGTCCGTGCCCGGTGCGGTCTCTTGTTTAATCCCAAAACCAGCTAAGGTTTTGGTCTGTCGCCCAAGATGATTGGCCAGCAGGTGCCGCGTGCGATGCACGGGGTCATATATACCCAGGTGTATATATATATATACTAATACATAGAATACAAAAAAAATTACCTGAATTATTTCAAAAAACTGGAAGAAATATTCTCTTTTTTATTTCATATAAAAATAATTGAGTCTAACTTTTTCGCCATTTAGTTTGAAATATGGGTTCGGAATTTGAACACCCTGTATATATAGATTTCGTAAAGATATTTTCATGTACAATTTCGATTCTTATATCGTCTTCCAAGACTAGAAGCTACCATTTATTTCAGACAGGTGATACCGCGTTTAATACCATCGGGCGATATACTCTGATGATTTTCAATTCAAGCATGACCATAGGCACGCGCCCGTACCGCCCTGAACCCCCGCCACGAAATAGACCCGAATCTTTTCCCTCGATTTGCAGATGGGTTTAGAAACGTATTTAGGAATCATTTCGAAGATAATCCATACGTTGATGGAAAAAAAAAAAAAATGTTGGGCAAAAATTATAGCGATTAGCGATTAGCGATTATTCATTTTATTTGATTTTTATTATTAATTTCAACAATTTTCGACTTAAGATAAATTTTCGATTTTCAGTTATTCCTGAAGAAAGTAAACAGCAATTTAGATGCGCGTTTCAAATCTGTGATCCTATTTTACATTTCTTCTTTATTTCAAGAAAAATGACAAGCTTTTGCTTCGTTGCTTTTCAAAATCGACAGAGTTGGGTAAATTCTTCTCTTTTTTTTTTTTTTTTAAATTACGACGATTTCTTATTTCATACCTATAGATGTTCCGCAGAGATGAGCAGTTATGACGTGCCGTTCCTCTCGACAGTTTTTTCAGTTTTTTTTTTATTAATTTTTTTTTTTTTTTTCTTCTTCTTCTTCTTCTTCAAGACATTCCGGTCTTAAGTCTCACGTCAAAGCGAGAGAATAGAATACTTTTTCACATTTTTCACACTGCTTTGCATCAAAGCAGTTTAAAGTATGAGTCTAAACATAAGTAAGTCTCATTTCATGAAGTATATAGACAGCTTAGTCTTTTGGTAACTTATTCGCTTTACGTATTATACACTTGGCTTTGAACCTTTTTTTTTTTTTCTCTCTCTCTCTTTCTTAAACTACGTGATAATTTGAATAATTTCAACCCAAAATCTTCACCCTCTGATATTTAACGCAATTAAATTCAAACTCTGGACTCTTGACAAAGGCGGATTTAAGTAGCTGACAATCAACGTACTATACTCTATACGAAATAATCAGAGCGTATTTAGAAATTGTCAGGGAGTTGCGGTAATTGGAGAAAAAGAAAGGATCCAAAGCCTCAGAGTTACGAGAGTTAGATATTCGTTTTTTTTTTTTATTCAAATTTCATTTCAATTTTCATCATTTTCACCTATTTCTCGTGATTGATAATACATTAATTATACGACACGCTGATCTACGTATCGGTAGTTTATTCATCCCTTAGTAAGTAGTAAAATAAATGCTTAAAAATTAACGCAGGTGAAATTATCGGTCAAAAAAATTGGCAAAGCTGGTATATGAAAGTTACTGTAAATTTGTGGACGAGAATTTCGAAATTAGACTTCACCAAGTCTATCAAAATGTTAATTTCAGAATAATGGTTCTAAAGTTAGTTTGGTACTATATTAACAAGAGTTCGAATATTAGATTCACACACACACATGATTCAGACATCAGTTCATCTCGTACGTAATAAAACAGATATATATATTATATACGTTATAAAAAGTTTCGAAAAAGATCCATCGATTCAATTATAATTTATTTCAATGTCATTGATTGAAGCCCTGCAGTTCTTATAAAACTCAAATCGATATACCTATTGATAATAGGTAAAGTTGATCGATTTTCATGCTTCCTTTTTATTTCTAGATGATGATCATTGATCTCACGGTAATCTGCAATTTTCAATAAAACTAAAATCGGCAGAACGGATCAGAAAGTTTCCTGCACGTTTATAATAAAAGCACAACTCGACTATATAGGTATGTATCGATTTCAGAGCTGTTATATACCCGAATCGTGTATCTATAGGTATAATATATATATAGGCGAGTGAGTTTAAATCGAATACCGTCTCGGCGGCTGGCTTTGATATTTCAGGGCCCCCAACGAATTAAATTTCACCTGCCTCCCGTTCTCGATAGTTACCCAAGACGAGGTTGTAATATCGGTTTAGTTTTGGTTCAAACGTACCACATCCAAGATTCGGGTTTCTTGTTAACAAAAAATTCGTTTCTCTAACTAAGGGCAAAGGTTTTCTTGGACCACAACGAAGAAGGGTGCTACTGGGAAGATCTAGAGCTCATGGGGGCAAAAAATAAATGAGTTTGTATGTCAGTTAATACTACAGTTGCTCCCCGCTTGGTAGAAATCGGTATATACAGGGTGATCGGATTCAGTAGCGAACTTAAAAATATTATACAAATTATTAGAGTGATCGTGACTATTCTGGATATCCTTTTTTTTCTTCTTTCTTCTTATTATTCTTTTTCGCCATCGTTTTTTAATTTTAAACGATCGGTAAACGCGTTTTATATGTACTACCGATTAATTCGAATGTAACATCTCAATTATGACATTAATTTGAATGATTACGTTTGCTAATATAGATACTGTGCAGTAGGAAATAAAGAAAAAGAAAGAAAAAGAAAAAAATGAAAAATCGGTAGATTGATGTCTCGATAAATTGAAGTTTGAGTAAAAAGTAGTTGCAGCTAACAATTAGTGATTAACACGGATCTCAATTTTCATACGGGTGTTGGAGAACGAGGCTCACGATTAGTTACGAGGAGTTTAAACGGACTTGAATAAATTGTACGTGCGGTGATGTCACACTCCGATGACTTGTCGCCGAGAAACTTTACAGAGTTCGCCAATCGGCTAGCTCTAAATTCGGCGGTATTCAAGTGACAAAAATCAGCATAGATAATTCTGGCCGGATTCTTCGAAGTAGGAAAAAAATAAATAAAATAAAATAAAATAAATAAAATAAAATAAAATAAAATAAAATAAAATAAAATAAAAAAAGCCAACGAACGGGATGAAAAAAGATCTAGATACTGACAAAGAACCGTTTGATGTCGTGGACAACTAGGCGACAGTAGAGAGAAAGAACGAAAAAGATGAATAAAGATGCAAACGGATATTCTAACAGTTGACAAAATTTACTTTACCGGTTATAACAGGTTCAAAATTCTAATCTCTGAAAGAAAAGAAGAAAAAAACAAAAAAAAAATTAGGTTGAAAATTGCATAAAACTAGGAAGAAGAAAAGAAAAAAAAAAATCAAAAATGTTGTATACTTAAAAAACTCGACGAATGAGTGGATCTTAGATCTTATATAGCGTTAGACGAGTTGGTTAAACGGGTTAGAGTTATATATAGGTATCGTTATAAATCGACAGGAAATTGGAATTTGATAGAAAACCTAAGAGGCTTATGTTGGAACGAGGAAAAGGTATAGACGAAGAAAAAGCAGGTGTAAAATAAGGTGCCCTAAGCTAAGGCAAGTAAACGAGAAAGTATTACCATCAAACATAGCGAATGGGAAACACACCCTGAAATTAGGGGCGGATCTTTAACTCGGTGCCTTTTGTTCGTGGGTAGCTATTGCTACCATGAGACCCCCTTGGTCCGAAAGTCTCGCTGGTCTCTGGACCAATTGACTTTTTAACGAAATCATTTAGACCTGAGATACAGAAGAAGCGTCGCTTCGCTGCATGCTATTATATTCAAAAAAGGAAGAAAAAAAAAACGCGCAAAGGAAGCAAAAAAACGGGACAAACTGAGAAGAATGAAAAACTGGAAATTCTGTGTGTATGGAATTCTAGCTGTGACTATTTTTTTCAGATTATCAAACGTGAGCCGAAAAGTTGTTCGGTTAGTTTCTTCCTTTGCAAAAATTTGTGTCATTAAATATAAATATCCTGCTCATGATAGAACGCAATTCTGCAGTATATTTCGTTGAAATTTGATACTACTACCCTTCTCACATTTTATTTCCAAATAGTATTAAATTTGGTGGACCAATCTCTGAAATTTCATGAAAACCTTACAAACGGTTGCTGAGATATTAACACTTTTTCGAAAACACGTTTTTCACTTTTATTCCAAAACCACTCGATCAATTTTTCTCAAATTCAATATCTAATCTAAAATTTATTCGAAGTATTTGTGCACCAAATTTTATTAAGATCCGTCCACTAGTTCGAAAATTATTTGGGGGATGAACAACTCGTAAGTATCTGGTCTTGTTGATGTACTAAAGAAAAGCAATTGTGCCTTAGAGTACTACATGCCATTACTAATTCATGAATCATAATCGTTTAGTGCAATATAATTATACCCCAATATGTCAGAATTTTAATTCCTAATATTCGTGCGGGTCTGGCCTGCGGTTTATCGCGAAAAAAAATCTGTGATAAGTTCACAAGTAGTTTTCCTCGAATACTATTGCATTAGCAATACCTAATCTATACGAATTCGTTAATAACTCGAAGAAATGTTTAGTGGTCCCTTTAGATCATTAACTAGATTATCGCCCTGCATTGAGAGACCCATTAGTAGAAAATTGGCGAAACGAGGAACTCAGGTCATAAGTCAGACGGTACCGCAAGCAAGCACTTACCTATACTATCATAATAAACGCATTAATATAATACATATATATAATATATATGTATATGTAGAACAATGCGTTGTCTCCTGTGCTAATTCAAAGTCATAAACCCTTGACGGACCTTCCAGACCCTGAGACTAAGGAGCATCTTAATTCTTGCAAGCAGGTTTCTGATTCTAAGTCCAAAACAAGATGGCGTATAAGATATACTGTGTTTTAGGGTGGAACTGGGCTACCGAGGGCTAAGAGGGTACCACTTCCGGTCAGAGCACTTCCTGCAGTTTCGCGTGCTGACTAGAAGGATCTACTTTATAAGTTCCGTTCTACAAAGATTTACACCATTCTAAGACGGAAACGGACGAGGTTTTCGTCCTGTACTTTTGGGCTTAGAGTTTCTATAATTAGTGGAGAAATTTTTGACGTTTAAAAAGTTTTTTTAAACATAAAAATAGAGCCCCGTGGGGAAAAAAATTATAACGTTGCATTCAGGCAGTATTGAACAGTATTCAAATCATTCGAAAGAAACGATCGGGTAGATCGGGTGGCTGTATAGCTTCACTTGTAACCGTTAGATATTTGAACATCTAATACAGCAAGAACAATAGTGAATCTAATTTAGAATGAATTGCATTTATAAATCGTTAGTTTTTATTCGTTTTAAAACGATCGTAGAAGATGACGAGTGGATATAGTATATGGAAATAAGAAATTAATTACAAATCGTTTTTAAAATACAATCTCGTAATAATTTAGTATACAAAAGTAATTATTCTATACAAATAATCCTACATTATATCTGATCTAATCTCTATATTGTTTATTCGTGGATATCAGGAAATGACTATGAGAGAATATCCACATCCTGTTTACAGAAATTTTACAGATCGTAGTCAAACAATTCGGGAAAATTTATTCTTGTATAGTCCGTAGTTACTGAGGATTAGGTACACAAATCGCGTGACTAATGCCATAAGGTCGTAAGTGCCAAAAAACATTTTTTTTTACGAATATATCCAAAAGATGTTATCTTGCATGAAAAAGATTTTGCCACCAAGAAACCAAATTTTATTTTTTTGGCGCTTACAACCTTATGGCATTAGACACGGGAAATATTATATACGTATACCTATCGATTTATGAATGATAATCGTACCAATTTTCCCAGATGTTTTTCCACTTTGTACCTTTGTACTTTGCATTTATTTTTCCTAACAATCTTTCGAGCAAATATCAGCCGGTAAGACTTACTTTTGCTAACTCTAACTCATCCTAACGTTTAACTTTAGCATATATTACAGATAAGCAAATGTACCCTAGTATACTGATTACGTACCATTTTATTGTTTGTCTATTACCATTTACAAAACGACATTCTCATACACAGAACACCCTGTATAATATTGTTTTCATATAACTACCAGTTTCTCACAGTTTATATAGACGAAAAGAATTTATGAATGAAATCTCCACGTTTCTGTACACGCATTGAGATACGTGTGTGTGTGTGTGTGTGCGTGTGTGTGTCTATGACGTATATGAAACTTTGTACACTCCTTACTTGCAGTAGTAGGTATTTCATGAAAATTCGACAGATCTCTAACGATATAATTTTCGAAGCTAAAAAAATATAACACCGAAGTAGTAAAAATCGTGTGTTATTTAAACGGAAAATTTCTAAGACTTTGAGGCAGTATTTAAAATCGAGATAGGAATCCGGGGTCCTGATGACAATTTTTTTTTTTATATATTTGGAGACGTTCTAGCCCATGAGAGTATTGAAATTCAAATATGACAGAATTAAGGATCACCCTAATATACATGTATGTGTGTAGTTATATACCTTTCTAACTATATAGATATATACTAGAGAGAAGCGTAGGCGGAGCTGGTGATTGGGAGCTCGACTCATGCGCTCAATTCCAAATCCCTCCCACATAAAGTCACTTGCTACGTTATGCATAGTTAGCGTAAGGACGATTTGAAAAAAAAACAAAAAAAAAAATTGCGAAAAGGTGTGAAAAATAGATAGAAAAAAATTGAAAATAAAAATTCATGCAATCCACTATAGAGACACAGAGTTTATTCAATCATTCATAAAGTATGGATGAATTATATGGAATATTAAACAACCCTTTTCACTTTACTTAATGTCTACATAATATTCATAACCCCTGGATGTAATTAGCAAACACTAAAGTCTTGGCCGGAAGTTTTCGACGAATTATTAACCATATAGCCATAGGTAGGTATGACTGGATTACTGTTAGAAAATTATTTTCCAGAATTTAAACACGTCAGTTTTTCGGTATCCAACATCGACCTCACCTATTCAAACTCAGAGATTTGGTTCCGGTTTGAAAATACACGGATACCTTGAACCTAGTCTCTATATCATAACTAATTGATATACCTAAGTTACGGGTCTTGTCTACAGAGTTTCGCATAGTTTTCCTTAAGTTCCGTTACCTAATTGTTCCGATATTCTGCAGGCGCCCAATTTCCGCTGTTTAATGGGTCAAAACGTTATTGGAGAACGGAAATTCCCCAAATCGTTTACCGCGATTTGACCGTTTTGATAAATCAGGACTCGTATGAGATCATCGAGATAAACGGCTGATTGCACTTGATTCAATTAATTATTAAATTTTCCTGGATTTATTTATATAGAAGGGTGGAAAAAAATGTTTCACCATAATTTTCCGGGGGCCAATTAAGAAGACTATTACAATACCTTTCAGACTATAGACTCTACATACTACCCTAGGGCGCCAAAGTTTAACGGAGTCTAGGGGTACCATAGTTTAAGTTTCGCATAGTTTTGTCAAGGTCTGATTACAATAGCCAGAAGCCTTTATCACCTTTGAGGAAGCAAATTAACGTGAATTGAATCAGGAATTTAGCCGATTATCTCATTCAGGTTCTTGCAGCTAGACATAAGATTTCTGAAACTGAGTTTCCGATAGTCTCAGAATGTTTTACACTAATTTGGAGTTCTCTTCGATCGAGTAACCTAAAGCTTTTCAACGTCATCTAAAGGGGGTGGAGAGCGAGGGGGAACGCGAAAATCACGGGGTTTCTTGGACTCTAGTCTAAACCCTGAGAGGCTAGAAGGTCTCAAATTAACTCTTTGGTCCCAAGACCTCGACGCGGGAGTCCCCAGGGCCCTATATTGCCGCGAGATAAGCCCCATGGGTGGCCGGGTGGTCCCAAAATGCCCTGTATATGACCCACCGTGATCCCCTATCCTCACAGCACCTCAACCACCGTCACCCCCCACCGTCAAAGTGTCAAGGGAGTTCCGTGTGAGGCCCCCTCAATTGAGGGCCGCGAGGTGGTACAGAGTTCCAACCGCGTGTGAGAATCCATTCCGCGCGATTTCACAGCGATAGCAGGGGGTCCTATTTACAGTTTTATTCTTTTTTTCCTTCTTTTCTGTTGTTATTTTTCTTCACTTCCCTCTCTTTTTATTTTTTTTCTTCTTCTTCTTCTTCATTACAAATTTCGATTTAGTTCGACAAACGATCACACCGCGGGGGTTTTTACAGCACGTTAAAAATAAAAGTAATACGTTGAAATTTTTTGGCTCCTTGAATGGAATATCGCCCTGAATCTCACCAATTTTTAGTCTATCCCTTGATTTCTCATATATGGTATAGAAAACTTGGAGAGAAATCTTATGGGAGGGTAGGTACTTATTACTGTTTCAAGGATCGTCGCTGTTACATAAATATTTACAATATAGGCCAGTGTGGCCGGAAAATTTTTAACCCTCCAGCGGTCTTACCGTGTGACTGAAAATCTTCAAGCAATTATATATTTATACGTGTCTTATCTAATTATTTGAAAAAAAATTCATTAGAACTAAAGTTCACACATGTTCAAAGGTCCCGAAAACTTTTCATATACGAATATAAAATAGGACGAAGTCCTGCTCCCACTAGTTTTTTATGTATGTAGTTTTTCGACGATTCGAACCTCTGCACCAAGGACCTTAGATCTTGAATAAAACGAAGAATTATCATCAGTGCACAAAAAGACGTTGAACAAAAGAGGGGGAGAGAGTCTATGAGAACTTGTCTAGAAACAGGGATAAAGTCCATTGTAAGGGTTCCTTCGTGATTGAAATGTATACGTATGAAGACGTAGAGTTTAATTCGTATGTGTAAATGAATAAACGTTTTGGCTGTGTCGTAGTACACAGGATTGAGAATTAAGGATTGAGGATTAGGGATTAAGGATTTTGGTAGTTTGTGCTTTCACACATGAGCACATTTATAGAACCGTTATAGTCTAGCAGGCATCGAAATCCAAACTCAGTTGGTGGGTGGATGCTAACGTCCGCCTCCTGGCCAATGCGGTTGCCGACTCCCTGGGGGCGCCCGATCCTCTGGGGGTCCCTGATCCCTCTCCTCGCCAAGTCACTCTAAGGACTTGTGCTCTGCTGGGCTGCCAGTCTCTCTAGTCACTCTACTAGGCCCCTTCGGTTCCTTAGTCGTTGTTAAACGCGAGACCAGCTAAGACGCTGTTACTTACTACTAACGTATCAGACTTTAAACCAAGTCCCACAATCGTGTATCACCCTTGAAATTTTAGGGTGAAAAATCCAAGCCTTGATATAACTACAGTGTTACTTACATACCCACGTTGTCGTGTTCAAAAAGTAAATAATTTTCTAATTTTGATTTGATTTGATTTTTTTTTTATTATCCTCCAACCCTTATCCATCGTTCTCCATCCTAGATGGCTTCGATTTAGTAACTTAAATTTATGTGCTTTGAAATGGGACAGCAGTGTAATTGTGCTACGTATAATAAATGATCGTTATATTATATTGACGATTTGTTACATCCTGAAAATCGAAGAAGATAAAGGGTTGAAATTAAGATCGAAGATGCTGTTCAAAGGTAATAGCTCCAGGCTCGAACTGCTCATTGGAAAGATTCAGGCACACAAGGAATCGCCGTCGCCACCGCAGGACGAAAAATGTCACCCTAAATCCAAAGGTCTGATTTCAAAATTGGAACGTCCTTTGCAAACCTCATCGTAAAATCTTTTATCTCGCTGCACCTGCGGTCTCTTAGTATTTATTATCTATTTTCTAAATACTACTGCACCTATATCATCACTCTGTTTCATTCATTATTCACGTCATAATTATATTCGCTTCTCTTTTTTTTTCACGGACTTCCTAAGTCTAGTATAATCATCAAAACGTGACAATTTTTTCTAAGTTTTTTTATTTTTTTTTATCTCGTCCTCGACGATAATCTAATCGTTGAATGACACAATTCATTATTTTCAAAGGTTTTACACCATGAGAGAAAATAAAACGTCATTTTCATATCCGATACTATTTTCAACCCTTAAACCTCAACCCTTAACCTGCTTTTGGCTTGTTCCAAGTCCCGGTGGCGGCGTGTCCCATTATATGGTGAATCTTTCGGTTCTGCACACTTCATATATACTATATTATATAAATTTATATAAACTATGTGTTAGGGTGGTTTTTAACTCGGTCATATTCAAATTTCAATATTCTCTGGACCAAAATTTGCAGACGTTCTGGTGTTGAAATTTGAAAATGATCAAATTAAGGATCACTCTAATATAAAAAAAAAAAAATAAGGAATGATTGTAAATGATTTTCTATTATATTGATTGAAAGAAGATGATAGCTCATTGAATTATTCTAAGGATTTCGTGCGATGTTAATATGGTGTCTTTAGTTATAATTGAAGAGTATATATTATATATAACAGAAATGTGTACATAAGCTGATGCGAGTCTCTCTTCTTCATTCTTGATCTCATAATTTATTAGGTTCGCGTTGATTTAACTCTATTATTAAGCATCGCTAACTTCTATAAATAGACTTACTAAGCTGACAACATACCCGCGGCATTGGCAGGTCGCGAAAAGAGTTGACAGTGTTAAGTGATACTATTTTAGCCCTGATGACAAATGATGCAGTGTTTTAAAACTATATGGGTACTTTCCAATTTGGAAACAGAAATTATTAAGCATTATTAAGAAAAGGAAAAAGAAAAAAGAAAAAAAGAAGAAGAAGAATCGGTGCTTTCTGATTTCAGTTAATTGTCATAAAACTTCGAAACAGATACACGTCGTTCTCTAATTCCCAGTTCAAATCCTCGCGACGTAGAAGGACTAAGATTATTTATATTCCTATATATATAATTGTTACGTCGCGAATCACGATCGTCAGAATTGGCCAACGTGAGTCATAGATGACCTGAATTCGGAGTTAAATTTTCAAACTTCATTGTACCTAGGCCAAGGGTACGTCGGAGTTTCTCAATTCATGTATTCCTATAATTGCAGTAAAATTTCATCGTCTATATAAACCTCGATTTTCTAATCTCGTATATAGAATGAAGGAAAACGGTAAAGTCATTTCGACACCTGTAAATGAATTTCCAACAGGACATCAATGCCAAAAAAAAGAAGGAAAAAAAAACAGACGAAAGAATTGGGCATTCTGGGTAAATTTCTGTCTCTGTAAAATTACGTTATAATTGAATTCGTCTACTTCCTGTCTCCTAGAGTTGAGTATATAGTTAAGGGTGTGGTGGTAAAAAGACATGTCTAAAACCCTATGTGTATATGTATACTGATAAAGAACCTGATGATAAACCACCGTCTAAATTCCGTTGTCGCGTGTCCTGAACGCGCGTGTTGGTTCGTGTGACTAATGCAAAAGTGGCGCCTAGCGAATTGGGCCCCGTCGAATAACCAGCGGTTTGAATTAGCGTGGGCAGAGGATGCGACCCATTTAGTGTCGTCGGCTTGTTTCTATATACTTAATTACTAGCCTACTATATGTTGGTATAAAGTAGGTACTCTATGGGTGTCGTAGATTGGCTTCCACGATGTACCTACATATACGTTGCTATACATATGTATATATGTATGTATATATGCACTCGCGACCCGCGAGTCTGGATTCCGTAAAATCTCTTAAATTGACTCGTGGGTGTCGCGTCTCTCTAGCTACTCTCCTCTTAGTCGCAATATAACAACTCGAACAAATGAGGAAACTGCTGCCCACTATGTCCCGAGCGTCATTTCCAGGTTGACGTCGAGGTATGCGCTTGTTAGATTGACATACGTGTCACATAATTACCAGTACATGTCATGAAAAACAATCTTCATAATAGATTAACGATTTTTTTATTTTTCTTCATCACTTTTCTTCGCGTTATTACATCTTCTAGGTATAATACGCGAAGATCATTCAGTTGAACAGAAAAGAAAAAAAAACGAGAAAAGGATCAGAGAAATGGAATATGAAGAGTATACAGATCATCAAAATCCACCCTAGCGATAAGAAAATTATTTCTCTCTTCTATAATATCCGAAAAACAGATCGAAAGAAATCTCGAAGGTATGACCGAAAAAGCTCGCAAAATGATCTAAAAAATCGACCAGTTTAAGAAAATGAAATTTACTGAATTTCATTATGCAAACGATTTGTCTGACAATCTGTATTCTTCCCCATTGGTACTTGCCATAGTACCTATTTGCTATAATCACATATGGGGTTTCTAAGGTGCTAAAACGTTGCGTAAAAAAATAAGGTCCTTTTGGCTTGTTGGTCTATAAAAATGTCTACGATCTTAGCTTGTTATCATAATTTCTTCTCATTTTGAGAATTGGTCAGTTGCTGATTGCTCGTATACGAGAGTCCATTTCGTGAAATTTATTGCGTGAAATGTAGTCACTTGGGACTCAGACCACGAACAAGGTATGTACAACGTAGATATGTATAATAAGCAAGGCCCGAGCTACACCTTAGATAATGGTACAGGTTTTACAGCAGTGCTGTCACGGAGACAGTAAAGACGTAACCGGCAAGGTGAGGTACTTGTTGAGTTCGTAAGGCCAAGAGAACCCGTCGAGTTTGCCTCGGTTTTAGTTGGTTTACCTTGATTTTATTCACCGATACTAGTTTCTACAGATTATAAATTATAATAGTTACAACGAGGCAGATTGTCCTGTGAAATATAGACAATTGGTCCACTTTTTTGACTTTGGGGTACCACTTGACCCTTGGGCTCAATTTATAACAATCTTGTTTCGAAGATATCTCTTTTTCTCCCTCCAGTCCGTTGCTATTACCTTTTTTCATCCCCTCTTGCTTTTTCAACCTTCCCTGGAATAGCAGGACCAGAAATAAGACATCACAAATGGCTTACTCATTCGTCATCATTATCTCGTCATTTTTCACCCAATTTCGCGAATCCATTTCTTTGCAATTTCACGTCTGTTGTAGAAAGTTGCAGATACCTATAATACGTATAGGGATGGGAAAATGATTATCATCCTTCTCCGACCTCAAAAAAAAAAAAGGACCATTATTTCTCTTATTAAACATCAAAAAACAATCCGATGATAAAGTAAAAAAAAAACAGGGGTTTTTAAATATCATTTGAAATCTGGAGAACACAGCTGAACTCTTTTCCTGGTTTCCGTTCTTGTTTCTTATTCTTATTCTTATTCTATTTTTCTTCTTCTTTCGCGAGTCCACAAGATATCCAGAAACTGTTGCTTAAAGTATGCGCAAAGTTTAACCAGTCCTTCACTGTAAAGTAAGATCGCATCTATATTTCATTCCACTTGGCCAGATCTCCTCGCGTTTTCTCCCGAATTACGAAACGTATTTTTTTTTTTTCTTTTTATTCTTCTTCTCCTTATATTCTTCTTCTTCGTCCTCGTCTTCCATAAACGGTATCCACATTTCTGTGCGTCAGGTCCCGTAGAAATCTTACGTAATACTTTACCTCGCACCCTTATCGTAATACGTGAAATGGCTGGGCCGATAAAAATCTCGATTTAAAATGGCCGGTGACGTAACTGTCTCATATATAAATATATATGTATATATATATTTATTTACACAGTATATCTGTGTATTTCTGTCCATCCTGTTGAATCTACGCACACGTACGAGCAGAAAAAAATCGCAGATAATTTTTTATCTGTCTTATTATTCGTAGTTTTATTATATTTTCTTCTTCTTCTTCTTCTTATTTTATTTATCTTTTCATATGATATACGCAAATTGTAACGGTTTGCAATGAAACGAGTTTAAAATTGTTGTTCCTAAGAATTCGTAAAATTAATTTGTCCTGTTATTTTTAATATTTCAGAAGCATTGGGTACCGGAAGTTCGTCATGGCATAGCGAAGACGGTGGTCCAGTATCAAGGAGGGGTGGCGACACGCCATCTTCTTGCGCTACTCCAACTTCAGCAAGTTTTCCCTCAGAACCGGAAGCGGAAGGTGAAAATGGCTCGCATGCAGACCTTAACAACCCTGCAGCTCCTTATCCTTGTCAATTTTGCGACAGATCGTTTCCCAGATTGAGCTACTTGAAGAAACACGAACAGGTAATGGGACCCCCCATGTATTTCTATTGTCGACCATGTAGTACATATCAGAGTCATAGAGAGAGAGTAATGGGAGAGCTTAGAACTCGGAAACGGACTGTATAATAAAATATAGTTTTGCGGTTTGACCGAGTCTCAAGAGTCTTGAGAGTGTCTTTGCCGGTTTAATGGGGTTGCGATTTGCCCTGAGGTTGTAGGTTAAAGATATGTGGGATGTGGGATGAAACCGCGAGCTGCAATTGCGAGACCTCAAACTATATGGAGGTTTATATTATAGGCATATATATATACATATATATACGAATATTAACATTTAGTCCAGCATCAGGTATAAAAGCAGAACTCGAATTACCTGACACGGAGCAGAAAACGGGCGCGCGTGCTTTTGGCCCCGTTGAATTTTTATCCTTTGTTTCTGCTTAGCATGTTAAGACCATTAGCCACGCTTCCGCGTGTCCTAAGCCGGGGTCATCTTTAGGTCAAAATCTGAATTGTCCTGTAACAGGTTGCGCCACTCGCGTACTAGATACATACATACATTTATATACTCATACGCGTACATATAATCTACACGTACATACATACATATAGGCACCAATTGCGGCTATTTTCCGCAGGTGCCGTTCGAATGTACTCACCTTGCGAAAACGCGTTTCATTTTACAAAAAAAATAATAAAACAAAACTAAAAATCATAATTTTTAAACGGCTGTTAACAGCGTGCGAAATTTTCTGCAACCGACGCTTTTATCTATCTTCGTTTTTCTTAAAAACTTTGATAAGTCAAGAATTAATGAGCTAAATGATTAAAAAATGAAATTCGATCGAAATTGGTTGAAATTTAATCGATTGGAATAAAGTTTGATAAAAAATCGGTTAATCCGTTCTAGAAATATCATTGATTGGAAAAATGAAATCGAAATTTTATTTTGTTGTTTTAGCTGCTTTATCGATAAAATTCAAAATTCGTTTTCGGGTTGATTATGAAAAGTTCCTTTATTCTTAAAACGGGAAGTCGAAAAGGGTCAAGACTCGGAATTCAGATGAAAATCTGTTCTTTCGAGGTATGGTTATGCGAGACACGTCTCTTAAGGCAGGTGCAAAATTTCGTCCACTCGTATAGGGTGTATAATTTAATCCCTAAAAATTCATAGTACCAAGCGTCACCGTCGTATATCGTGTACAAAAGAAGCCGCCACTATTCTCACGTGGTACGGTTGCCGTCGTTGTACCCCACTGGGCCCTTGCAGTTGGTTTCTTTCCTCCATTTTAAAACTTAACTAAACTTTAACGTAATAAGATTAAGTTGCGTTTTTTCTTAACCAAGTCGGCGGTGCTGACCTCGCGACAAAGGATCTCACGCACGGGAACAGGAATGGGAACGGGCACACGCACACCGCATCCCCATTATCAATCCTTACCATCTTCTTGCAGGGTGACACTCGAAAACATTTGATATCTTCTCGTTGAACTTGTCACCGCTACTACAGCGGCCTCACCGCATATAGATGTTCCATTTTATTGTTTTTAAACAAACTATTTGTCCAACGATTTAAAAACGGATTTATGAATATAAAATAAAAGAGAATTTTTATCCAAATTCGAAGGAAGTATGAATTAAAAATGTAATTGGCAGCTGGTCGAACGGATTATATCATAAAATATAATTTCAGAAATAACGCGATACTAGGTATATACCCAAATATATATTACCTAATTTATTTTAAATAGCTTATTTAATTACAGAAAATCTCTGGCCTAATTATCAATTAGGGAATTCGAGAAGCTAGATTCTCATTCCATAAATTCTAGGTAACGTGCGCGACGTAGGGTATACCTAATATACTTCGATGTCCGGAGTTAACGAACTTGTTAAAAAAGTCGCGGTACTAACGCGACTGAACACACCAAAAGTCCAACTTATCGCGTCCACGAACCATCACTAATGTCTCAACGACAAATTACAATAGTTAGCTCGCATGTATATATAGTATATATATATACTATTTATATACTTATACACTAGGTGAGCTTTTGGTAAATTAACTCGTACGAAATTCTTTATAATTCATTCTTCCTTTTTTATTTTTCATTCATTCATTCATTTTATTCACGTCTTTTCATAGACATTTCTCAACCATGTAACTAATATAATGTCTTCGTATACCGTCGACGTGTCTCGTTAAGAGAAGTTACACAGTTCTCGAAGTGCCTATATAAGAAAAACGCCTCCAATTAAATTAACAGAACTTGTTGCAGCGGACACTTTACCTATAATTAACTCATATTCGCCAAATTGTCAATTTCGCAACAAAAAAAACGTAATAGGTACTATATAACTGTACTTGATTAAATCGAAAGAACATTATTTGTTTTTCCTTTTTTTTTTTCTTCTTTTTTTGTTCTTTCACTTTTGTTCAGTAATGGAATCTCCTTCGCGAAAAGTCAAGATTATAGTATAAAAAGCTAATCGATTCTTTTTTTTTTTTTTTATTTAGTTATTTTATAATGATAATTGTTTCAGAGCCACGGTGATCAGATGCCCTACAAATGTAGCTGGTGTGCAAGATTGTTTAAACATAAACGGAGCAGAGATAGACATGTGAAATTACACACCGGCGACCGGAGATATCGATGCACGCACTGCGAAGCCGCCTTCTCAAGAAGGTACGTTATTTCATCCCCTATAAAAATTCATACAGATTTCAGATTCCCCGAAATATTTACTAAGCTGAATTAATCCGTTTAGGAATAATATTTTCTTTATTTATTCATTTATTTTTTTCTTTTTCAAGAAAGTTTGTGTGTATAAGAGACAGAGAACGAAAACAGCTGGTTATATATTTTTTTTTTTTACTTCATAAAACTTTCTAAAATAAGAGAGAAATAAAATCAAAAATTAAAATCAATTTCATGCTGTGAGTTAATTGTTTATCAAGGATTTAGTCTAAGGGATAGTAAAACGCGATAGCTTTAAAAGGCGACATACCTGTTCCACCCACGTATACTTATATATTAATACATCGTTACGCGTGATTCAATATGTATTACTGACGTAGGTATATATGTATATAGTTACGATGGGATAGAATGAACGATGAAAGAAAGGATATAATAATATATGAATAATAATATATTTATTTTTTATTTTTACAAAATCTTGTAGGTAAATTTAATTCTCATAAATCTATGAGAAGATATGTATAAGGGCGAATAAGTCCCATAAGTCTCTTGGTATAAGTCAGAAGTCACAAGGTCGTTTACCTCGGTTTGGCCCATGTCGTATAGTCGCGGTGGCCTCCCCGCGTGCAGAGCGTCGCCCTATGTACAAAGTAAGAACGATAATTCAAAATCGGTGAAAAGTGAGTTTAGTCTCCCTCCGGGGGTGACAAATGAATAACGATAACACGGTGACCGCGAGGCTACGCGCATTAGTCAAGCTTATTTCTTTCGCTCCTTGGTAGGTAGGTAGGTAGAGGTATAAGGTGTCTTATACCACGTATATATATGTACTACTCTTATACCCATACGGAAAATACGGCCTCATGGTGCCTCATGCGACAACGACCGGCATGGCACCGCAAGCCATCGCACCTACTAAAGCTTACCTCCTCCCTCTTCACAATTCTAACTCGCATTGCGTATTGAAATTCTAAGCCTTCAGGGTATATACTATATACACGTTCTATACCTACTCGTATATTTAGAGGGAATCATATATATTCAAATAGAAATAGAAATAGAAACTTTAGCGCGTGCAGTGTACTTATTTATATACATAACTATAGTAGGTATATATATATACCTACGTATAAATGTATATAAATATATATATACACACATGTGGATATATCCCTTATATATATAGACAAGTAAAGGACCAGGTACAGAGGCACGTATAGGTGTTGCGGGACAACAGGTAGAACATTAGTCAAGTGTCTCCATCCTCCAACTCCCTGCTGCATGTATATATATATATATATATATATATACCTATATGGTTCCCCACGAGTTCCTCCTCGCATCTAAAGTCGTGACGCGAGTCCTCGTGTCTTGCAAGTTAATAAAGTCGTAGTTATGACTTAAAGCATGTTGAAGAAAAACAAAAAAAAATGGGATTATATTCGTAAGGATCATTAATCCGTGATGTTATCAAAATTTGATTAAGAAAACCGTAAATAATCTAAAAATTCTTGTTCTAATGATTTGATTTGAAGAATATCTTTGATATAGCATTATCACACATCAGTCGAGTTACAACCGCGCATTTACTCTTCGAGCTGTCATCCTCTTGGACAATCGGGCTTTGAAATCTCCCTCGCGTTTACGTCTCTATTCGTCCGTCCTCAAGGCTCGGGTTGGGTGGACCTAACAAAAGGGTAGAGAAATTTCAGGGGTTCTCATTACCTTGATCAGGGATATCTGATCTCTCGGTAGCTATTTGTGTATAGGAATTAAATATCGTTGGTAGAATTGAATGACTCGTATTTACATTACGACATCCGATTTTAGAAGCCAAGTATGAATATATCATCTATTGAGATATTATTAATTTTATAGAGATACAGAGAAAGAGAGAAAGAAAGAGAGAAAGAGAAATGTCTACCTCGATAACGGTCACAGATATTCTCAAACAACTTTTCCATATCAATCGGATTATACGTCTAATTAAATCAACCTCGCATCATTTCACCCAACGACTTCGAAGACTTCTAACGCTTATCGTAATACTGCTGCAGCACCATTCATGGAGTAGAAAAATAATCAAGGAGATAGAAAAAAAAAAAATTCATCAATTTATGTTGTTTTTTTCTTCTCTTTTTTATCTTGTCATTTATAAACCGACGATGTATCTGTGGGGGTATAAAATGGTAATGATATATGATCGCAAGGTTTCTTCATCTGAATGATAACTTTAAGTCATTTTAATTGGTTTCGAAGCAAATTTAACCGTGGAATAAAATAACGTGATATAAACCTTATTTTAATTGTATCAAGTTAGACTTAACGCACGACTCGATCAAGTGAACGTTAAAAGTTGTTGTTGTTTTTTTTTTTTCCTTTTTTTTCTTTTTTCTTCTTTTTATAACGGAAGATTTAGCGCGTTATCCTGTGATCGTCTCACGGTACCGCGGTTACAAGTTTTTGGTACCCTACTGGTACAGTATAAGAAAACGATAGAATTTAGAAGAAAGTGATCGGGTTAAAGAGAGGGTGTTGGTAGTTACAACGATAGATGGGAACATCGTGGGAACATCGTTCGCCCGATATCCGATAGTTCGTCACAGGGTGAAGTCGGCGTTCCGATTGGATTCTTTCTCGATCTATTCTATACTTCGGTATAAACATTCCAAGCTCAAACGAAACCAACATTGAGTTAGATTGCCGGAATTTATACCTTGACTACGCTACGTGAGACAGCGCGATTTTTTATATATATATATCACGTAGTGGTGGCTTAGTACTTCGCCTTTTACGCACGCTTGTCAATTACCGATTTTCTTTTGTCTTTATCTCATTTTATTACCGTTTTAACTCTGAATTACAAATCTATCTTTCTATATATTATATATTCTTTGTTAACGATATCACAAAACTAGAAATAAGTTATACTTATCATTGATGAAATTCTACGGGAAATTTATCACAGAAATTCATAAATATAACAGGTTGTTTTATATCATCATCATGATCATCATCATCATCCTCGCTCTTAAACGCGAAGCTTTTTAAAAGAGAGCAGTCACGCATGCACCCCTGTTTGCATTCAGTAGCTTTGAATAGCTTTGTAGGGGAGCAAAAAGTATAAAACCCTATAGAAATCAGTGGGGTCCCATACGCTACGGTCTCGCGATCCCGGGAGAAGAACAAGCCGAAGAGTAACACGTGAGACTAGAGGTGGAAAGACGACCGTCACGTCAGTCTTGTGGCTGGAAAGAATGACCGTTGAGGGAACAAAAAGAAGAGGAAAAAAAAAAAATATAAGAAAAAACAACAAAAAACAAGAAAAAAACAAGAAAAAAAAATATATATTCTTCAGGATCTAAAAAGTTGATGAAGACGTCTCCGAGAACCGAGTATCCCTCTCGCTGACCTCTCTTTGTCGCTCGTTCTTCACGCCCCATTGCAATTAAGACCCCCATTTGCCCATATATAATCCTTGACAATCTGAGAACACGTTTTTGCATTTATTTATTTATTTATTTTTATTTTTTTCAGTGACCACTTGAAGATTCACATGAAAACTCACGACACCCAAAAACCGTATCAATGCACCGCGTGTTCACGGGGCTATAACACTGCAGCTGCTTTGACCTCCCACATGCAATCACATAAAAAACATCACGGAATTAACCAGAGCTCGAAAATCGAGTCGGATTTTGGACGTCGTAGTGTTTCTTCGCACAGCACAGCATCTCCGCCGGTACCAAACTCACCTTCGCCAAGTTTGAACCTAACACTAGCCTCGAGAAACCAGAGTAAAGGATCGCCGATGGGTCCTAGTGCTTCGAATACACCGATTCTTCATTCTCCTTTGAAATTAACTTGCATGTATTGCACACGGGACTCTTTTACCAGTATGCAACAACTCCAAATGCATGTCCACGCGATGCACCGGTCGATATTGAGCGGTGAAAATCTCACCATGCCATCGCCAGGGAGAATTTCCGAAGTCTCAAGCCTATCAAGAGACAAGATATTCGATGTACAGGATAAAACGTTCAAAGAAAACGATAAGAAACACTCCGAAGACCGCGAGAAGAGTATGGAAGGTGCTAATCTTTGCGTAAAGAAAGAATTCTTCGAGAATAGTTTCTCATGCGGACAATGCACGATGAAATTTTCAAACCTTAGCACCCTTAGGGATCATTTAATATCAATACACCGTGTCGACGGCTTCGGTGCTACTCTGATGTGTCCGTTATGCGGTATTCCCTGCGTATCTGCGGCTGCCTATGCGGAACACTATGTCCTACAACACTGCGACGATCGCAGGATAAACTACACAGAAAATCCTGACTACAATGAGCTAAAGTCTACTTCGAGAAATAGCCACAAAAACGAAGCTCTGACCTACGGAACAAAGTCATCAAGGGATTTGGAAAGGCCAGTTAAAACCAGCCGGGAATTTGCCGAATCTAAAATAATTTCCAACGGTAGCTACGAGCCGAAAGAACAACCTGCTGATTTAACAAACAAACACGGAAGATCATCAGAAGCATATTCGGCTGGTACTCTTCTCTGTGGACAGTGCGGTGCAGCTCTTAAGGACTTTGAATCATTCCGCGAACATTTAGCGCGACATTTACAAGCCGATCATCGTAAAGAGGTAGTTAAAAATCCATGCCCAAAATGCGACGCATCTTTTCAAGACCGTGATGAAATGCTGAGCCATTTAACGAAGCACTTTCTCGGCCAGGTTACCAAAGAGTACGTCTGCGGTGTTTGCAAAAAGTTTTACCCCCATCCGGATCTCCTTCAAAGACATTTGCTCGATTCCCATGCCCACCATCTCTACAGATGCGCTCTTTGCAGAGATACCTTTGACTCTCGAGTGGCAATTCAGGTTCATTTCGCTGTGAAACATAGCCAAGAGTGTAGAATTTATCGATGCAACGTATGTCCGACTACTAACAACGAGAATTCACCTGGAAATTCGCCGGGAGGTGCGAACAGGAACCTGTTTCGTAGCGAGGCGGAAATGGCCAGTCATGTCAGGGCCGTTCACGCACCTCCTGCAACTGTTATAGACAGTCCTGCAATGATGCCAAGAAGTCCAGCTACGACACCTGCGAGCACGTTGAACGCTAATTTGCGGTGTGTTTTTTGCGGTGTTTGTTGCGCCTCTGATCTTGAGCTCCAGTTACATCTCGCCAATCATTCGGCAAGTTTATATCGGTGTCCAATATGCCGCGAAGGTTTTGCGGTAGAATTTCTTCTCGATAAACACATGCAGTCTCATCATTTGGGTGGTTTACCAACCGGGCAAAATCAGCAACGCGAAAATGGTCGAGGAATTAACAGCAGAATTCACACAAGCGATGATAGTGCGAGGGTCCAGAAAAGGGGAAGGTCCCCTGCTAATAGTAATAACAACTCGGTTAGTCAGAGAGATAACAATAACAAGAGAGCCAATTATGGTAGCGGGGTTCAACATTGTGAACTTTGCGAAAGAGGCGAGTTTGCGAACGACGCTGAACTTCAGGCTCATAAAAAGCTCGTTCATACACCGCCTAAAACACAAAATAAGTCGCTGGCTACTCTCAGTTTAACTTGTGCCTATTGTGGTGAGATTTGCCGGTCTAGAACAGAGCTTGAATCACATACTAGGATACAACACGCTTCAAACGAGCCGGGAGGTCGACACAAGTGTAACATATGCGACGAGGTTTGTCCCTCTGGTTCAAATCTCGCTGAACATAAGCTACAGAAACACTGCAAGATACTTCTGAGTGACACATGCGTTGTATGTCGCGGTATACTCAACTCTGAGAACCAATTTCTTGAGCACGTGCAACGACACAGTCTAGAGAATCTCGACCCCCAGCAGAGGGTCGATAACTCGTTACCTCATCTTCCGTCACCTTGCGTTATCTGCCGTCAGACGCTGATCAGTGACCTAGAATGCCGACTGCATGCGAGGTATGTACCATCTTTTGTCATTTATATATCATTTTTAAATATCAAATACTGATTCCGGTAGGGATATTTTCCCGGGTTCAAAATAGTGGCATTAGGTCGAATTCTCACTCACAAAAAATATTTTTATGTTTATGTCTGTTAGGTATCACCTGAGAGCGACCAGTTCCCAAAATTCGAGTCCAAATCTGAGCCGTAAGTCACCAAATCCAAGCTGTTGTCTTTGTCTGCGTGAATTTCCTGTTGAAGACTTTGTGAGTTTACCTTCAAATCCCGGTAGTGGTGGAAGCCAGTCCTTACAAGTGTGCAAGTCCTGTTACATCCGACACACTCAAGGTTTACCAATTCTTCACTCACCCTATGAACACGTTCGTCATGGAACTAAAGAAGACCGTATTTGGGACCAGTCTAAAGATAAATGGGAGTCAAAATCTCGCCCTAAGGATTTTTCAACAGTTCAAGAACCCAAGGCTACTACTGTTACAGAAGATGAAATACAAAGATGCGAAGACTGCGGTTTCAAGTTTGAACATATAGAAGAATTAGAGGCTCACAGAGCACAGGAACATAATCAACGTGAAGAAATTCAACCCAAAACTTACACCTGCATTCAATGTCAGGTGAGTCAGTCGTAATATTTAAATTACAAAATATAGCAAATTTTATTAGAAGTACGACTCAAAACGGTGAACAATATAATTGACCATGATTGATTTTGACCTTTTCGATTTTTTATACCTTTTTCAGATATCGTTTGCAACGGAGTCTGAAATCCAGAAACATGTGAGAAAGGAGCACCTCGAGTCGGCAGGAAAATCTTGCGATGCTTTGAGGTGTCATCTGTGCCTGATGGACACTTCGAGTCCTCTTCAGCTTCAAGCTCATCTAATCGAGCACTCTTTCGCTGGATGTGCAGCACTAAGTTGCTACATTTGTCAAGCATTATTCACGACGCCTGTTGGATTGCAGGTACTTTGCTGTTAGATGTTTTCTTCCATTTTTCGCTACTTTTATGTATACTAATTCATATATTTACCTTTTCTTTCTTTTGATATTCTTTTTGCTCAAGATGCGTGAACATTACACGCAGAATTCATTCATTTCAATTCACTTATCCATAAAAATAACACAAAACTTATTTCTTACCCTGCAGAATCACATGCTGCAACAACACGGTCTAGGAGCTCGACCTTACGACTGCAATTTATGCAATCTTAAGTTCTTCTTCCGTGCAGAGCTGGACCATCACATAGTTACATCACATCGTGGAAGGGACTCGATATCGCCTCGTGAAAATCATCTGCCTTCAACGACAGTTGCGATAAAAAATTTTGAAAATGATGATAACAACACGGATAACGATACAAGGACTTTACACGAAGTCAGAGTAAAGGATGAGATGATAACTGGCGAAGAGGAAGATATCAATGTCGACGAACAAGAAGATGAGACTCAAGATCGAATTCAAACAGAAGACGAAAATCTAGATTTAGAACGAGACGAAGAATTAAAAGAGGTGAAGATTGAGGCGAAAAAAGAGGCTGATGAAATCGCGGAAAAAAGCGAATCGTGATTTGGTTGAGTAAAAAAAAAAATAGAGACTACAGAAGTCCGTAATTTGAAAAGTTTCTTTATTACGGTGAGTTTATTGTTCAATTGTTAACAATTATTATCTTATTATTACGTTATTATATTTCTTTGTAAAGATTGTAATTACTGTATTCAGATATGCTCCTATTTCGATATAGGTAAGCTATTAGGTGAAAATTATATATCTGTTCTTATGGGTTTATTCGCAGTTTAGACATTAACATTGAGGTAAACTAGTAATTCTTCAGAGTTATATGAGAAACAGACTCCGAAACTAAAGCATTTATATTCTATGTATCAGATCAGAATTCTATTCTGATTTAGATAAATTTGGTAATGTTATTTTCGAGTGTTTTTAGCGAGGGATAAAGAGTTCAAAATTACCCATAATTCACTCAAATTTTTCAACCCCCTCCGCCGAATGACCCTAAAACTAAATAGACAAACTTATTTACGAAATTGCGCCGATAATATGAGCGATGCTAATGAATATATGCTGCATACACCGAGGGGTTACGCACTCGGAAATCATAGAGACAACGTAACACGTTTTGCCCTATACTACATTGTACTGTGATTTTTCGTTATTTTTCGTTATTTGCCGCTATCGTATTACACTATAGTGCGTTAAGCGGTCTTTCGCCACAAAAGTTCAGCTTATTCTAACGTATTTTAACGAGAAAATCATGATTTCCGAGTGCGTAACCCCTCGGCATACACTTAGGTATTATAGCTTCGAATGAAATTGTAAATAATTCTTTTTAACACTTGATATATACATAATATATGCGTTAAATTTGTCATTATTTATATATATATTTAAGATATAAGTTTTTTTCATTTTTCATTTCTCTTTTTCTTTTTGTTTTCTTCTTATCCTTTTTCATAGATACATTATACAGATATAAAACTGTATCGTTAAACACATTCCTGCAGTCGAATTTATCATTGATAAATTAACGGTTGTTAGGTGTTGCTTTATACTATATTACGTTATTTTAATAATATGTATTATTTAGAAAGAACAACAAAAAAACAAATAATAATAATAATAATAATTTGTTGACGTACCCTGCATATTATATTTATTAATATTATTCATGGGCATTTCTATAATCACGTCAGCTACATCTCAATTCTCTATACATATAACTAATATTATTATTATATACATATATGTGTAACAAATTTTCGTATTGAAAGTATAACATAGTAAAATTGAAAGAAAAAAAAAAAAGGAAAGAATTAAATAAATAAATAATAACGAATTGAAATAAAATATAAAAATGTGTATATATGCAAACATATATACATGTATATATTAGGGTGGTCCTTAATTCGATCATATTCCAATTTCAATGCTCCCATGGGCGGAAAAGTCTCCAAATATATACAAAAATAAAAAAATGTAGTCAAAACTTCAGGTTCCTATCTCAATTCTAAGTACTGCCTCAAAGCCTCCGAATTTTCCCATTCGAATAATGAATAACAAATAATAAATTCGAATAGGGTTTTGGCTACATCTTTTTGCCCACATGAACATTGAAATTTAAAACTTATCAAATCAAGAACCACCCTAATATATATCTATAAATTACATTTCTTGAAAATGATAAAATGATGCTCATATGCACACGTCGTACGTCTACGCGTTATACATATATACATACCTAATAATAATAACGATAATATTGTTTATAATAATTATATACCTATACATATATATATATATATATATATATATATACATATATAAGACAGTTTTTTAATTGTAAATATAATGTTAAAGTTTTTAGTTATAATAATCCTGACCGAAAGTCGTTATTAATTTATTACCTAATAATTAAATATATTATACGATTATATATAATAAGTATATATATATATATAAATATATATATAAAATGAACGAAATTTAATAAACAAAAAAAATAAATAAAAAAAATAAATAAATAAATAAGAAACTGCAATAACCTGTCCACTAGATTTAGAAAATCGGTTAAAATAGTTATGTACCTACGAAATAAATTATTGTTCTAAATCCTATCTCTATAACATCATCCCTTGACCCTATTTAGTCCATAAAATTAAGCTAGCGATTTACAACACGGATTAATGGATTTTAGTGCGGTAACACTAAAACTTGGATTAATAATACTTAAATAACGACGTGGTCAGTTTACTATATTATATACCTACATCACATATTTTGTGTAAGTAAGTATTTATAAACTAAATTTTACACCATTCATTATGTTACTACACACATAATTCTACTATAATCATTTTTTTTTTTTTTCTACATTGCAATTTATACCTCTAGCAATTTTTTTTATACTATATTATATATTACATACATTTTTACATTACATTATTCTCAAACCGATAAGAATAGGTATATATATACATATATTTATCCCTATATCGTCATTTTCCCCGCAAGAATACGTTACAATGGTACTACTATGCGATACTCTTTTATTTATATTGCCTTGTCCGGTGGAATGAGGGAGCACACCCTTGGGGTGCGATCCGAGAAAAAGCCTTGGAGTCATAAGGTTGTATTTTTAGTTTCTTTGATCGTCATTCTAGACCAAGATACGCCCTTGTTCTTTCGTCATTCGAGAAAAAAATCTTGTATTCTTATTACAATACGACTGAAATACGAATGGGTTTACATGACACACACATATATATATATATATATATACAGTGTGCCTATATTTCTTCGCCAATTTATGCGGGACTTACACCCTTATGAAAATTGAGTAGTCCCAGGTGTCGCAGAAATGGTGCTAAAAATTTATTCGGTCATTAATCTTTCGATATAGGTTCTACCACCTTCCTTGTATATACGTGTGTCAACATCGTCTATTGATTCATGAATATTGTAGCGCATGATCTTATTCCTCGGATAGATTCGAAGAATAACGATCCAGACAGCCGAAGCATAAATTATTCAAAAATATTTCGAAATTAGGGAATTAGGATGGTTTTTTTTTTTTCTTCTTCTTCTTCTTCTTATTTCACTAATTTTGTGAAAGGAAGGAATAAAATTCGTACAGTAAAACTTCTGTTTTCGGAAAAAAATTTAACTCAGCCTAACTTATATGATCCAGGTATTATCCTTCGGAATAGTCAATGCCATATGCTTTGTCTCGACGTTGATTATCTATTTTAGTAAACATTGGGTCAAGTACATCACAGGGACGGCTAAATACTGGGTTCCTTTCTTTGCGGTTTGCTTAAATCGTGGTGAAAATTTGCATATCAAATCTCTTTATTCGTCTTCTTTCTATATTATTATTATTTTTTTTTTTTTTTGATTCATTACAGCCTTTTTTGAATCTACAAAAACCGATGAAAATCTTTATGGTTTTGGATCTTCACTAAAAAGCATATTTAATTTATCCATCCAATTGTACAACATAAGCGGCCCTGGATTCGGGATTAAATATCATACACATGATACAAGCTACCTTCAACCGTCGCGTAAGTTTAGTATGAAGATAAAGTTGGCATTTGGTCAAGCTTAAATCAAATTTGGTCTTACAGTTAGTCGAGAAAGAGACCCGTTGGAAGAAAGATCTATACAAGAATCGCGTTAATCAATAGGTACTGCAGTTATAGATCATATTAACACAATGAGGGAAATCGTTCATGTGCAAGTAGGCCAGTGCGGTAATCAAATGGGAACTCGAGTAAGTGCAGACTAATATAAATATATCTAGATATAATTTAGATCATAGAGTGTATGAAAAATTTAGAATCTGTGTTTAGCAATTCGGGCAGGTGAAATGGCCACAGAGTTAGAACAGAACCGAAATCAAATTTACAGGAAGAATAACTGTACATGGATCAGATAGATCACAGATTGTGATACATTTTTTAAACTTCGTCCTAACGCGTATTTAAGAAAGTTGTGAAACACTAGCTTCGAGGAATTTTTAAATCTTGTGTTATACATTTTTTTTTCAACACCTCCACGCAGTTCTGGCATATGATTTCCAACGAACATGGGATAGACCAGACAGGGCACTATCAAGGTACCACGAAGGATCTCCAATTAGACAGGATCAGCGTCTATTACAACGAAGCTGCAAGCGGTACCTATGTCCCAAGGTCAATTCAAGTTGACCTTGAACCTGGGACCATGGACTCAATTCGGTCCAGTGAATACGGGAAGATTTTTCGTCCTGACAATTTTGTATTCGGTCAAAGTGGCGCCGGAAACAACTGGGCGAAGGGTCATTACACCGAAGGGGCAGAGCTGGTTGATTCTGTCCTCGACGTTCTTAGGAAGGTGAGAATATCATCCATTCCGTGATTTTTATCGGATTATACAATCATCGGTTTTTAATTGATGGTTTGATATGCAGGAAGCTGAAGGGTGCGATAGTCTCCAAGGATTTCAGCTCTGTCATTCCCTAGGAGGAGGAACAGGATCTGGAATGGGTACACTACTGATGTCGAAAGTTCGCGAAGAGTTCCCTGACAGGTAAAGATCTGTAGAATTGAAAAAAACGCTCGATATCGCCTAGGGAGTAAATTTTTCATCAAATTTTCGTGCTATTTTATTCTGCAGAATCATGACGTCCTTCAGCGTCGTGCCGAGTCCAAAAGTCTCCGACACTGTCGTCGAACCTTATAACGCTACCCTATCCGTTCATCAGCTTGTCGAAAACACCGATGAAACATTCTGCATCGATAACGAAGCACTTTACGATATTTGCTTCCGGACTTTGAAATTACCATCGCCAGCATACAGCGATCTGAACCATCTAGTTTCCCTCACGATGTCTGGTACGTAAGATAATTTACAGTGCGATTTGATTTTCGGACTAGATTTTTTTTTTTTTTGTATAGTTCAAATCACATTTCTAGTTTGAAACAAGTATCATTCAAGATTGTGTCTCTCTCTCCAAAATCAAATGTGGAATTTCCCTGCCGCTATAACAAATTGGGATATTTTTCGACTATGAACTTATGACCCTTGGTGAAGCACAGATATCACACCGATCATTTTTCCGCAGGAATTACGACAAGCCTTAGATTTCCTGGTCAATTGAACGCTGATCTACGAAAGCTGGCTGTGAACATGGTGCCTTTTCCCAGGCTGCATTTCTTCGTTCCAGGATTTGCCCCACTAACTGCCAGAAACAGCCAACAATATCGAGCTATGTCGGTGCCTGAGCTAACGCAACAGGTATGGATATTATTATTTGGATTGAAATTTCTAGAAAAAAAAAATGGATTCGCCAAATTTTGTTCCTATTTTTCGATTCCATAGATGTTCGATGCAAAGAACATGATGGCAGCCTGCGATCCACGCCATGGAAAATATCTCACAGTTGCAACCATATTCCGAGGAAAAATGTCGATGAAGGACGTAGACGAGCAGATGACGAACATTCAGAATAAAAATAGCGCGCATTTTGTCGACTGGATTCCTCATAATATCAAAACTGCGGTTTGCGACATCCCACCATGCGGCATGAAAATGTCTGCAACATTTTTAGGAAATACCACAGCGATTCAAGAACTCTTTAAACGAATATCTGAACAGTTCACTGCCATGTTTCGTCGCAAGGCTTTTTTGCATTGGTGAGTTTAGTATGGGGATTCAATAATTATCTGATTCATACAACTCGTTGTTATCGATTTACTTATATTTTAATCAGTTTTACAGATATATATCACTGTTTTTTGGCGTGATAAATATTTCTCTACTGATTTTTTGTTAATGACATGTTCACAGGTACACAGGAGAGGGTATGGACGAAATGGAGTTCACTGAGGCTGAATCAAACATGAATGATCTGGTCTCCGAATATCAGCAGTACCAGGAGGCCACTGCTGAGGAAACAGAATTTTTCGATGACCCGGAAGAGATGGATCCCCGATTGGAATACACTGAAGATTAGATGGAAAATTTTACCAGTTCATCTTTTATACATCTATTTAAAAATATAATATAAATAAGTGTTGATAATATTTAAAATTATTAGAATTTGTATTGTTATTTATGTCGTTTTTATAAATAGTCAGTATTAATGTATGTAATTCATGATCGTTACTAATATACTTATTATGTTTTGTGTTTATCATTTTGCTTACTGTATATTTATTAATGATGAGTCTCATTAATTATAGTTCGAAACGATTTTCAGAAGGCATATGCGTTCGTTAAATTATACGTTGCGCAGGGTGAAAATAATAAAAAAAAAAAAAAACCTATTACCTATAATTGAAATCATCCTAATACTTCCAAATTTTTCATTAGACATTAGGGTGGTCCTTATTTTGATGAATCTTGAAATTTGTATAACTCCGATAAAAATCGATGAAATAATTTGAAATTTGTCATAGTTGTTGCTTATAATCATTAAAGAACAAACCCTGATAATTTCAAATTTTCAATAATTATTTTCTTACACATAATTGCTTAATAAAGATGATGCTATTTTATCCATTTAAGATATTCTTGTAATATATTTGTGTTAATTATCATTTTTTAGCTACTTCTCTTTTTACTGTTGCTATCAAACACCACTTACCTCTGTAATTTAAATATATAAAATTTCCTCCGTGGTCCTGATGGAGGTATGCTCCAGAATTGAATAAATTTCATCTATCTATCTATGCCAACATCGCCTATTGATCCATCAATACTGTAGCACATGATGATCTATTCCTCGGATAAATTCAAAAATATTTGGAAATTAGGGAATTAGGGTGTTATTTTATTTATTTTTTATTTTTTTTCATCTACTAATTTTGCGAAAGGAAGGAATAATTCGTATAGTAAAACTTCTATTTTCATAAGAAAATTTAACTCATGTAATCCACGTACGTAATAGTTCGTCAGATTCACTAACGAATTTTTGCTCGATTGGCAAATTAGGTTCAGTCTTTGAGTTGCAGATAATGAATTCTGAATAATTTGCAGCTATATAGATATTTAATGAACAATTTGGAAGTATTAGGATCATTTCAATTATAGGTGATACTTTTTTATTTTATTTCAATTTTCACCCTGCGCAACGTATAATTCAACAAACGCATATGCTTTCTGAAAATCGTTTCGAACTATAATTAATGAGACTCATCATTAATAAATATACAGTGAACAAAATGATAAACACGAAACATAATAAGTATAGTAACGATCATGAATTACATACATTAATACTGACTATTTATAAAAACGACATAAATAACAATACAAATTCTAATAATTTTAAATATTATCAACACTTATTTATATTATATTTTTAAATAGACGTATAAAAGATGAACTAGTAAAATTTTCCATCTAATCTTCAGTGTATTCCAATCGGGGATCCATCTCTTCCGGGTCATCGAAAAATTCTGTTTCCTCAGCAGTGGCCTCCTGGTACTGCTGATATTCGGAGACCAGATCATTCATGTTTGATTCAGCCTCAGTGAACTCCATTTCGTCCATACCCTCTCCTGTGTACCTGTGGACATGTCGTTAACAAAAAATCAGTAGAGAAAGGTTTATCACGCCAAAAAACAGTAATATATCTGTAAAACTGATTAAATTATAAGTAAATCGATAACGACAAGTTATATGAATCAGACAATTATTGAATCCCCATGGTAAACTCACCAATGCAAAAAAGCCTTGCGGCGAAACATGGCAGTGAACTGTTCGGATATTCGTTTGAAGAGTTCTTGAATCGCTGTGGTATTTCCTAAAAATGTTGCAGACATTTTCATGCCGCATGGTGGGATGTCGCAAACAGCAGTTTTGATATTATGAGGAATCCAGTCGACAAAATGCGCGCTATTTTTGTTCTGAATGTTCGTCATCTGCTCGTCTACGTCCTTCATCGACATTTTTCCTCGGAATATCGTTGCAACTGTAAGATATCGTCCATGACGTGGATCGCAGGCTGCCATCATGTTCTTTGCGTCAAACATCTTCAATGGGATCAAAAAATAGAACCAAAATTCAGCAAATTCTTTTTTTTTTTTTTCGAAATTTTATTCAAAATAATAATATCCATACCTGTTGTGTTAGCTCAGGTACCGACAGCGCTCGATATTGTTGGCTGTTCCTAGCAGTTAGTGGGGCAAATCCTGGAACGAAGAAATGCAGCCTGGGAAACGGCACCATGTTCACAGCCAGCTTTCGTAGATCAGCGTTCAATTGACCAGGAAATCTAAGGCTTGTCGTAATTCCTGCGGAAAAATGATCGGTGTAAACTCTGTACTTTCAGTCATAAGTTGAAAATTATCTTACGTACCAGACATTGTGAGGGACACTAGATGGTTCAGATCGCTGTATGTTGGCGATGGTAATTTCAAAGTCCGGAAGCAAATATCGTAAAGTGCTTCGTTGTCGATGCAGAATGTTTCATCGGTGTTTTCGACGAGCTGATGAACGGATAGGGTAGCGTTATAAGGTTCGACGACAGTGTCGGAGACTTTTGGACTCGGCACGACGCTGAAGGACGTCATGATTCTGCAGAATAAAATAGCACGAAAATTTGATAAAAAATTTACCCCCTATAGGTGACATCGAGTCTTTTTTTCAATTCTACAGATCTTTACCTGTCAGGAAACTCTTCGCGAACTTTCGACATCAGTAGTGTACCCATTCCAGATCCTGTTCCTCCTCCCAGGGAATGACAGAGCTGAAATCCTTGGAGACTATCGCACCCTTCAGCTTCCTGCATATCAAACCATCAATTAAAAACCGATGATTGTATAATCCGATAAAAATCACGGAATGGATGATATTCTCACCTTCCTAAGAACGTCGAGGACAGAATCAACCAGCTCTGCCCCTTCGGTGTAATGACCCTTCGCCCAGTTGTTTCCGGCGCCACTTTGACCGAATACAAAATTGTCAGGACGAAAAATCTTCCCGTATTCACTGGACCGAATTGAGTCCATGGTCCCAGGTTCAAGGTCAACTTGAATTGACCTTGGGACATAGGTACCTCTTGCAGCTTCGTTGTAATAGACGCTGATCCTGTCTAATTGGAGATCCTTCGTGGTCCCTTGATAGTGCCCTGTCTGGTCTATCCCATGTTCGTTGGAAATCATATGCCAGAACTGCGTAGAGGTGTTGAAAAAAAAAAAAAATTTATAACGAAAGATTTCAAAATTCCTCGAAACTAGTGTTTCACAATTTTCTTAAATACGTGTCAGGACGAAGTTTAAAAAATGTATCACAATCTGTGATCTATCTGATCCATGTACAGTTATTCTTCCTGTAAATTCGATTTCTGTTCTGTTCTAACTCTGTGGCCATTTCACCTGCCCGAATTGCTAAACACGGATTCTAAATTTTTCATACACTCTATGATCTAAATTATATCTAAATATATTTATATTAGTCTGCACTTACTCGAGTTCCAATTTGATTACCGCACTGGCCGACTTGCACATGAACTATTTCCCTCATTGTGTTAATATGATCTATAGCTGCAGTATACCTATTGATTAACGCGATTCTTGTATAGATCTTTCTTCCAACGGGTCTTTTTCCTGACTAACTGTAAGACCAAATTTGATTTCAACTTGACCAAATGCTAACTTATTTTCGCCACTGAACATACGCGACGGTTGAAGATCGCGTGTATCATGTATATTATGATATTTAATCCCTAATCCAGGGCCGGTTATATTGGAGAATTGGTTCGGCCAACTGGATGCTTTTTAGTTAAGATACAAGACATAGAAGATTCTCATCGGTTGCTGTAGATTTAAATGATGCTGAGAAAGAATCAGAAGAATAATACAAGAAGATGAAGACGAAGAAAGAGATTTGATATGCAAATTTTTATTGCGAATAAAGCTAACGGCGAAGAAACTCGCAAATTCCTAGTACTTAGCCGTCCCTGCGATGTACCTGACCTAATATTTACCAAAATAGATAATCAACGTCGAGACAAAACATAACATTGATTATTATTACAAGTTCATAACAGAACTATATGTATTGAAACAGATTCTTAGAATCCGAAAAATATAAACTTGAATGCGTAAATTAAATCATAAAAATCTAGAAAGAGATGATAGCTTGAACAAAAATTAAAAATATCCAAAAGTATTATTATTAAAACGCGTATTATTACTCTGAAGTCGCAATCAATGAAAATCATATCCTAATAATGTCTGAATATATCAATATATCTAATTATCAGGACAATTCATGACACATAGTAACGATAATAATCAGCATTTGTGTATTTATTAATTGCTAAAGAATACATTTATAACAATAAAAAGAATAAATAATTGAATGTTAGACTAATTGTTCACAATGAGTAATAAATAACATTTCCAGTATAATGCGTAATTATATTTCCGACTGCATAATTGAAAACAGGATTCTACGAATTGTTGCAAAGATCCTAAATTGCTACTTAAGGAGGCTTTACTACGACTATAATTCTTCCTATAATCGATTTAGTTAAACCCGATATAATGCATAGGTAATATTATTATACCAGAAACAGGAAATAGGGAATATTAATCATCGTGCTTTTGCATCTCTGCGTTAACCCGCGATGTTAAATTAATTTATTGAAAGTTATCTTATATTATGATATAACACAGAGTAAATAAGTATAATATATAATTCTATCCGAGTCACAAGTTCAATATCTCATTGATAAACTATCCTCCATGCTATTAGAATAATTTAAATATATATTCGAATAATATTAATATTAATTTGCAAAGGATCGATAGTTTACAAATTTTAAATATTGCCGCGTGAATCTCGAGAAATCTCGTTGATAGTCGACTAATATAGAATCGCAAGTTCTATTACGATTCGATTTAAATCCAAGATGGCGGCCGTCTTGATTTTCTTGTGAACTCAAGTGATACGGTGCTGCGTACGTATACCACGTGCGCGTTATTAAACTCCTAACAAACAATCAAATTGTATAAACAATGGGTAAACAAAAACGGGAAAGAAATAAGCCGCACAAAAAGAATCCCACCGGACTTCCCAGTGTTAAAGATCTCGAGAAAAAAGCAGCAGACGAACTCGACGATGAAGATCAAGACTTGGCATTGCAGCGAATGATCGAACAGGTAAAATAGAATATTATTTAACCGCTCCGAATTGCATTCACAGACGTTTTCATATTCAAAACCTTAAGAAAATGTCGTTCAAATTTTCGTCTAAGATTAAAAATCCCGATTCCGCAATCGAATTATTCAACTAATTCACAATTTGAGGTTATTTACCCGCCGATCGAATTCGATCGATTTTTCGAAAGTTCCAAAACCATTGAAATACAAAAAGTGAACGAAAACTTAGACTCAGACTCGGAATTTTAGCTCGAATCTTCTACTGTTGAAGACAAACTGTCTGGTCTTCAGACGTTGGAATCTATGTGCACGAATGCCACTGTGGCTTCGCAAATAGCTAAAGAAGGTGTACCCAGGATAGCCGCACCTTTGCTTGTTGATGAAAGCAATCTAGTGAGAGCTGCTTGCGCTAGTGCTTTACGCACTATGGCTAACAACGGAGATGAAGACACGTGTAGTTGGTTGTTACAACACGATGTTATGACGCCTTTGACGGCGTTATTGCAGAGAGTAAGTCTATATGTGAATATAAGGATGGTTCATTTTGAATCGATATTTTGTTTGGGGGGCTTCCGGTTGAAAAACCTTTAGGATTCGGCTAAAAAGTGATCCTCGCAAAAAGCGAGCTCTTAATTCTTATTTTAAGAGGTTTATCACTTCATTTATCAGTTTTGCTGATTAGATCTCATCGGAAAGTACTTTTGTCATGTTTAAATGGATATTACTTACTCAGATTATTTTTTTTTACAATTCTGCAGAATGGTTTCATTTTAAACCATAAACAGCTTTAATACACTTTATTTCTTCATTTTGTTAAATCCTGGCTCCCTATGTCCAAAACTTTGTTGCTTAAGCTTGGAAAACCTCGTGTAGACCGTTGAAATAATTCAATAATGTTGAGGACTAGTTTGCTGTTTAGAAAACTAAAGTTAACAAACACTAAGAGCATAAGAACGATCCTTAGGGCTTTCAAGAAAATACTAATTGATTTTCCTCAACCCTTTTTGTCATTGATTCTGCTATTATTATTTGCTAGAATACTCGCATAGTATAAAACCTCCCTTAGGACCAATTCTGATCATTCTCCAACAGTATATGACGAATATATCTAGCTTAATACTTCTCTCTAAAATTCTGGGTAATCTCTTATCACTTAATCATTGTTACTTCACGTATGAGTCCCATAGGACTCATGCATCTCTCTGAAAAACACCCGCGACTGGAAAATTCAATTTCAAGAAGTACCATCTAGTAATACACATAAGTGTAAATTAGCATTCCTTCATTTTTCCCATTCCGACAAATTGGCCTCCAAAATTTTTCCCTCTTCGAAATTAGACTAGATTTCATCGTAAAATTATCGGATATTTTCTTTCTAACAGCATTATACAACTTGGCTACCAAAGCCTAAAGAAAAGGGTAAAATTGACGACGAAAAGGAGACTTTTATTCAAGCCATAACTCTGCTATGGACATTGTGTGAAAACGATGAATTTGCTATAAAGTATTCTAACGAAGGACATTTGATCTCAATCTTGATCAAATGTCTAGATATATCATCCCATCCATTGGATATAAATATAGTCGCAGCTCAGTGCATGTTGGCATTATCCGAAGACAATGATACAGCTATAAGCGAGCTGAAAAAATTTGAGCTGCCTTTGTTGAGTTTGCTGAAACTTACCACTGACAAAGAAGCCGATTTGCCCAGCGTAACACTTCTGAAAACTCTTGCCGCCGGTCTTTTGATGAATATTACAGAACGGGAGAGCAATTCATCAATCGTATCTTGCCAGGTTGCTACAGCTTTGTCTGAAACCTTGTCGATTGATCACAGAAAATTATTGAACAGCGTCAGCTCGTCCGTGCCTTTAGACACGAACAGTTTGACCAGCGATTCTGAAAAGAAACTTAATGAGATAAAGAAATTCTTGAGCGCGCAGCAACAGGCTCTAGAAATCCTTGCCAATTTATGCTCAGAGGATCAACAGGACGAGGAGGAGTCAGATCTAGATGATTCAGACCCGGCTGATGACGAGAATGAAGATTTCGCCAACGACGATATGTCCACAGATAAATTCTACATTTCTACTCTGCCTATTGAACTGTCCGAGGTTTTTGCCATGCAAAAAATATCCGACAAAGTGTGGGACAAGACAACATTGCTTGCAGAAAATGTGAAAGAAATATTATCCGAGAATCCTGAAAGCAAAACTGTTTTAAAACAGATTCACGTGCTCAGATGCAGGGCTTTTCTATGTCTAAATAATCTGATATCTAGTTTAGACGTCGAGGGACTAGGAGGAGTTGATAATTTGTACAGGTAATCTTGTGAGAAATATATTAAGATCGATTAAAGTTCTATTGTTTAATCGATTGTTATCACCATTTCGAACCTTTTCTATATGCATTTTCAGGATGTGGGTTGAAATTGGAAAAGTAGTATTCAAGGAAGCGGATCAGAACGATATCGAACTTCTGGAATCATCTACAGCCGCGATGAGAGCTGCCTTGCAGAAACTAGTCGAAGTTAAAGCTAATGTATTCAGCCAATTAAACATGTTCGATATACATGTTATGCTCAACGGTGAACAACAGTGTCCGAATCCCAATGTCAGAGTCAACTTGGTTCGAATATTAGGCAATCTTGCGCAGGTTTTCACTAACATGGACACTCCGAATTTCCAAGAGTTAGCCAAGGTCTGTTTCTTGTTTGCATTAAGTAATAAAATATTCTAATAGTAAATCAATGGAAAAGGAAGTAAATGGGTCGAGATATTGATAAGAAATGTTGAAAAATTGTAACATCATTCATTTAAAAGTCTTTTTTTGATTTCTAGCATCTTTCTATATTCTTACTCGACTCTTGTACAAAGGAGACTGAAGTATGGGTAATCGCAGAAACTCTAGACGCTATTATGGATGTTTTTGCGGAAGATGAGACGGACGAATTGGCTGCTGAAATTGAATTGGTAGATAAACTCAAGACTTTGACACCAGTTTTGAAGAATAAGGTGAGATATTAGCATTATTTTAATTAATATTTTAAATCAGCTGTGTGATCTCTTATCAAATTTGATTAAATGTCACAAAAAAAAAAACAACATTGAAATTTATGATTTATGTTATTAGATGAAATATCGACTGAATTGAATTGAAAAGAAACTACAGACCGATTCCTTCTTTCTAATTCAATAATAATAATAATAATAATAATAATAATAATTTGTTTGTTTTTTCATTATTTCACAACAGATTCGTCAGCAGAGAAAAAAACTTGGTGATAATTTCTTGGTGGTATCGACTGTTAAAACTAATCTTAATAGATTTATAAAATACAAAGGTTCTCAAGTGGCGAGATTTGGCTAAAAAAGAAGAAGAAAGAAGAATATATGGATTTCAATTTTATAGATCGTAGATCTATTTTACGAGATTATTCAAAACTCGTTATACCTACACGATTATATTTTATATTCGCGCTATCCTCACATTATAATAATGTGTATATTTTTTTGTTATTTTTTTAGAAATAAAATTATTTTCTTTCTACTTTTCACGTGTATATATATTATAGGAACACAAACGAATTGGAAATTATTGAAACAATGACGCTTGATCTATTATTGTATAATTATAATTGATTTTAGACTATTTGAAAAACTACTATATAGAAATTCGATTCATATAAGACTATGATTATGATATAATATGATATGATGTAATTGGATTATTATTGGACTAGTAAATTAAATAGAAGTGTATCTTCTGTGTTGTAAAATAAATGTGAAAGGTAGTAATTATAACCATAATAATAATAATAATAATAATAATAATAATGATATTAATAATCATAATAATAGACATGAAGTTAAACATCTGTTTGTGTCTTTAATAATATTATTTATCAATAAATAATGAAAATTATTATTACATACTACAAAAACATAACAGAATATATATATATATATATATATACTATATGATATTATACTGTTATCAATATCTATTTTATATTTATTATGATTATTTTTAATATTAATATATAATTTATTATATACGTTGCGTGTTACCTCACGGGGGCTCACAGCCGCTATCTGATATACTATATAATATATCAAATAGTTTCTTTTTAAACGTTGATAAGGCACGAAAAGAGAAACGATTTTTGAAAAACAGGAAAAATTCTTACAAATATCTCTAATCCCAATTTGTGTACATTGAAAATATCGTTTAAATTTCTAATTTTCACAACTCTCAATGAATTTTATACTATTTTTTTTTTTTCTCCTTCTTTCTTAACGTAAATTACATTCGTTCAATGATTAATGGTATAATATAAAGTACTAAGAATGAAAAGAGAAGATTAAAAAAAAAAACAACAACAACATTCAATATTTTGGTAATATTTTTAAATTTCAATTTCAAATTCGTAAGAAATAGTAAGTGTAATGAAATAATCTTCAATTCCTGATTACGAATACATATATTAATCATAAAATCAATTTTGCGGTTCTTTTATCGTACTTTTCAATACCTATAATAAACAATAACATATATATATATACCATATACCTATTCACAATGAATCACCTCTAATTTTTTTATTCAAATCTATAGAAATTGTTTTCTCGTTACTATTATCACTTTTTAAAGTACTTTGAGCTGGTGTAGAGCTATGTCGTCTCGGTTTAGGTAACGGATTAATATTAATATCGTCGAAAATTTCTGCAGTTTGTTTTATCGGTTCTGAAATATGAAGTGCAACGATTTTTAACGGTTCTTTTGAAGCTTCTATCGCTACCGGAGGATCAGTCAATTTAACTACTTGTATATCTCTCTGTTCTCTGGGCAATTCTTTAATCTCGATTTTAACTCCCTTCGGGTCATTGCTTACCATATTTTTAAAAAAACTTCTACGATTCGCCTGAATTGATAATCTCGTCTCTGATGGCTCGTAATATTTAATTTCTTCAACTTGCGATGATGTAACATCGTTGTTGGTGGTGGTGTTGTTGTTGTTGTTGCTGCTACCATTATTATTATTTATATTATTGTTCAAATTTTTTGATTCCAATTCTTTAATCTGTCTTTCAATTTGCTCGATTTGTTCTTTTACCGAGAAACTATCGCTCCTTGATAATCCACCCGATTTTTTACGCACCTCGACATCGTCCGATTCATCAGACTGAGAATTCGCATTTATATCAGTGAAAATTTCCAACTTATCTTCAACGACGAGATTAATTTCTATCTTATCAATCTCAATGCGATCTTCGATAGAGTTTTCAATTGGTTTTTCTATCGCAACGTTTTTCTCTAAATTTTCGATTGGTTTTTCTATCACAACGTTTGTTTCTGAATTTTCGATTGGTTTTTCTATCACAACGTTTGTTTCTGAATTTTCGATTGCTTTTTCTATCAGAACATTTTTTTCTGAATTTTCGATTGGTTTTTCTGTCGCAACATTTTTCTCTAAATTTTCTTCCGCTTTTTCTATCGATTTTTCATCGGAATTGATTTCGACGATTTCACTAGAATCAGTTATCTCTATTTTTGGCGTTTCTATATCAGTTTCGGCCACTTTACCATCAGCTTCTTCGCGAATTCGACTAGAATTCATTGTTTCGTCAATATTTTCGCTCTTCTTAGTCATTTCTTGAATATCTTCAGTTACCTTAGCGATGTCTATCGGTTCCGATATCTGCAATTCAATAGAAGATGATGGAGCTGCGGGTTTTTCCTGTAGAGAAAAAAATAAAAATAAAAAATATTTATCCATCGTTTATCGTATTTCATTTTCATTATAAACATTTCTTCGCTTTAATATCTTGTCCCACTTAATCAGTGTAAAGAAATAAGTCCGATTTTTTTATTCTATTTTTTTCAAGTAATCGTCGCTTTGCGATAACAAGTTATCTCACGAAACTGGTACACGAATAAAAAGAATAAAAAGAAGAAGAAGAAGAAGAAGAAGAAAAAAGATAAAAATAATCATCTGCGTAAATAAACTAAAAAGATATTGAAATTTTTCTTCCCGATAAGGAAAGCCTGCGATCGTTTAATTATATTAAAAATCAAAAAGAATTATAAATGAATAACACTTTAAACTTACCTCTGGACCTTCTGACGATCCTCTTCTCTGCGGTGGCATTGGTGCTCTTCGTTTTTTTCTTCCTAACGTGCTCATACCACTAGCTGTTGAAATACAGCTATTAATTGATAAATTTGATCTACGTACAGCATCCAGGCTACATCTTCTAAATACAAAATCATCAAGGTTCTCATTTTCGTCTCTAGACTGATCTGAATATCCACTATATTCTTCTTCAGGTACTTCTAAGACGTTTACTCTTGGTATAGCCCTTCGACCAAGTCTCCTGTTCGTTAAAGAAATTCATTATTGCATTAATCTTTTTATGCCAATCGATTATTATTCGACTAATCAATAAAAATGAGTGATCATCTTTGGTTTATTAATAATTATTGATCAAAATTATAGAGAAAGTTAAAAACAAAAATCGTTTATGAAATAGCTGCGTTATAATCACACCTACACAATATTACGAGACGTTTAATCTGAGTGTGACGTAAATGTAGACTGAATTCTTAGAACATGATTAAGACTAAGTGTTTAGAGATTAATTCGTGAATAGCTATCTAGATTTAAAAAAAATTTATTATTATTATCATTATTATCATTATTGTTAGAATGAACTGCAAAAGTTTTGAAATTTATCTCAATTTAGTAGAAATTTATTGATTCAAAGTTATTCAAATTTGTGAGAAAATGATGTTAAATAATTGTTTCTTAATTTACATACCTTGTTGGAACGGGAACTTCTTCCGATATTCTATCGTCATTATCTACACCTCTTGAAGTTTGATTATCTTCTTTTGCCTCAAACTCTAACGGTGGTATTTCGTCCTTTGGTCTTGGACTGACTTGGCCAAATCTGTTTAGATAATTGATATAAGAATGAAGAATTGCTTGAAATGGATTTAGAAAAAAAAAAAAAGACAAATCGATTTTAAACTACAAGAATTTATTTCTGAAAGATTCTTCGAATATTAATAAAGAAGTTGAACTTTTATGTTATACTAAATAAAAAAAAAAAAACGGGAGTAGTAAGTTGAACTCTTCGATCCAGTATAATTTACGTGTGGGATTATAACACGTGATTATAAATAAAATGCAAATATTATTCTACCTTCTAGCCGGTGGCTTGGGCGTAAGTTCTCCTAAAATAGAAGCTGTGTTATCCTGTGGACTTCCGTTGTAAAGTCTTGCCGGGTCACCATTGACTGTTAAATTTGAACCATACGTTGAAGAACTATCCATAGTGTACTTTTTTCTACGTGTAAATGTTCCGAAAGCTTCTTCGAATTCTTGATGATCTTTTGACAATCTTGGTGGAGGTACTGGTCTAATTGATTGGCCATTTTGATAAGAAGTAGAAACTGAATCGGTATAACAAAAAAAAGAAAAAGAACATTTTTCAAATCATATATCGATTCTAATGTAGAAATTCAATAAATCAGTTAAATTTTTATCAAACATTGCAAACTACACCCACCTGTAGTGATAGTTGTCCTACGTTCCGGTTCTGGTTCTTTACGTTTCCCAAACAGTCCGCTCCTGCAAATATAGATACAGATATTACGAAATCTGAATTTTTTTTTTTTTAATTTTTTGATTATTTTTTAATCAGGGTAGAAGATTGGTTGTTAAAGTTTTGGTGAGCCACCCGTTAGATCGACACATTGTAATACGTGTCGTATGTGTTATCCAAGTGGTTGACAGCTGGCTATGCAATTAAGGAATTAAGATTGTAGGTCCGGATTGGACGTGGGTGTCTCGCACGGTACACCTCAGAATATAAATGCAAATTTATATTATGTATTGAATTTTCTTCATTCTTATATCACGAGCTGAAGTGATAAGCCGCAATCGCATCTGCGAAGGTTTTTATTATATTTTATAATCTCAGACTTTCGTTGAATGGGGTGGAATTCTACCCAATCGAAAATATCGATACGGTTTGATGATCATTTCTCCCCGTATTATACGAACATAACTTTTTATATTCTTCGGATTGGTCGGATTGTTGATTACCAAAAAATATTCCGTCAATAATCGACTATACCAAGTGATAAAAAAATGATTTTCGATGAAACAATATCTCGTGATTCTTTACCTAAAATCTATATTTTAACAACAGCCTACGCTAGAATATAAGACTTGGTCTTAGCGTGGGAGTAAAACTCCTAAAATTCATGAAACCATAAATTTGAATAAATAAAAGTAGAAATTCGATCATTGTTCTCAAAACATCTTGGTATTTGATTTGCGGAGGTGTAAAATGAAATCATATCCATCGAGTCATATTCTAATAATATACTTACTACTTTGGGGTAAAATTCTGAATTATGTTAACCATAAATCATATCAATCAAACAATCTTCTTAATTATATAATATTATTTTATGAAGCTTTGCCTCTTGGCCTTATGATGGACTCTGGATTGTGTATAACTCCAATTCTATTTAAGAGAGTGATTTGAGATTCAAGTATCGCTTCTCGGGTCATACGGTCAATTTGTAACCGCACTGTCGCAAATGGCATAATACCAAACAATTCAAATCTAGGATTTAATATTCTGCTCGTTCGTCATTGATTCTTTATTATTTTTTTTTTTTTTTTCACTCAAACAGCTTTCGATACATGAATGTTTTACATTGTTCAAAGGATCATTTACACAACCACTTAATATTATACCTATGTACGATTAGATATTTCTATCCTTTTTTTTTATAAAATTAACATATGATCGATGTGCAGCATATAATGCCTTAAGGAAATAGCTATAGTTTGCTTACGATTAAATTGATTATCAGGTAAGTATTATATTCAGCAATGACTATGGATCGATTCGCTTATATTGCGTATATTAAAATGAGGAATAATTCACGTCCCGGAAAAGTGCAATTGAGCGATTATATTACTTTGTACTTCGGTCTAGACTCTCTGCACTGCAGCTTATCCATACGTGGACACAGTTTGAATGATCAATGGTTATATGTATATTTATGTTATAGTATATATATATATATAGTTCATCTCCACACTTTCACGCTTGTTTACAAGTTAGTTGAATTTATGTATATATATATATATATATATATATATAAATACATAATATACACTACATGGCTCAGAATCTCTTGATACTTGACCTATATGGATAGTTATTTAAAAAATGACGCCATATTGCGAAATCGGAGAAAAAAATAATGAGTAAATCAAGTATCTATATGTTTATTAGTAAAGATGATGTCAGAAATACAAACACATAACTTGAATACTAAAGTCAGTACAGTAGGTAGCTTAGAATAAATCTTATCTAATGCACCTATATTTACTAAACGAAATAATTCCTATATTCAGTCATGATAATCTCATAGGAAACTAACGCGATTAGTCAATCGATTAGCTATGTAATCTATAACATTATATACATAATTATACGATTTTAATAAGAGTTTGTGCATTTTATTTGTATAAGTAAGCCGGATGCTGGTCTGATCAGTCTTTTGCACCATTAGATATTATAGCAGTACCTACGTATCACCGATATACTTATTTCTTTTATATGATATGAAAACTTCTGATTGGTGTTATACATGACACTCGCGATGAGATGATCATGCTTGTTAAATAAAACGAGGACACTGCAACAGCAGATCATACCTACTATATGCATTTATAACGCAATATATGTTATAACACAACGTCTGATGCATCCATGATATACCTACAACAGTATATGCAGTATGATCATGCCTGAGATAATCCAAAAACAATTTTAGTGTAGATCTATCGATTTTATTTTATATTTTTTTTTTTCGTTTCTAATTTTGAACAATTTAATGAGTAAATATTCGCTCCTTAAAATAAACTAAGATCTAAAGCATGTAAATGTAAATGCATACAAGGATAAAACGTAGGGTGAGAAAGAGATTCAAAAATAGGCCCTTTCTTATCGAATGACCATACTATAATAGCAGTTAATTTTTAGAGACGAGCTCGGTTATCTTTTACTCAATAACAACAGATAATAACCGCGGGTATATATAATACTGTTGTACAAGTATAATACAAGATGACGGTTAACGTTAATGATTAACAAAGACTTTGTCATTGGCATAGCACTATATGGGCTTCTTCTACGTCTGGAAGTCGTTTTTAGATCAAGTATTTCGAATTGGCATACGACGTAGACGTATACTTGTCATTTAAGACGAGACTTAGAGAAATCTCTGGCCAATAGCCAATTCCAGGTGTGGCGAAGTGGCCGTGTGCCATGAAACTATCGGAAGTTCAAGTTCAATAAACCGAAATTTTTTATTTTTTTTTACAACCGATCGATCCACGCGATTTAATGACCACAATTCACCCTTTATCAAAACCGAGCCGATGAAGGCTCTTCGGATATGGAAAAAAGTTCATAAATTATTAAAATTTATGAAATAAATTAATTGTTTACTTACCAGGCAGATTTAACGGAGAAACTGTTCGATCGTTTTTTCTTGCTTCTACCAAAAGTCCAAAATTTGTTTTTCTGTTCTTTATTGTGTCTAAGTTCAACGGTATCGTATGATTTTTGGAGATCTGATGTAGGTGTAGCGTCTTTAAACGGATTTAAATCTTCGGGATAATCGTAGATAGTAACACTGGGTCGCCTCGGCCGCGACATGGCTTAATTCACATTAATTTCGCGGCTTAATAAACCTTCGATATATATATACGATAATTATCACTAAACTTGAATTATTTACACTTGTTATAAAAAGATTTTAATTTTTTCTTTTTCATTCAGTCTCAAGAAATTCGTTTATCATCCAGTGACTAAATAGAAATAGACTGTAGATCCAGTAGAATTATTAATCGGTAATCTTCTTCGATGATAAATCGCCTAGAAGCAAAAAAGAATACGAAGGAAAAAAATTAGTACTTTTTTTCTATCTTTGAAAACAGAAAAAAAGAAGAAATTATTCTATTTTAACGACTACTCATTGTCTATTGTATCGGAACCGCAATCGGAGAGCAAAAAATTGAGTACTAATCTTTGAAAGTTCAATTATTTTCTTTTTTTTTTAATTGTAATCGCTCCAGTTACGTATCTATAGCCTTGATTTGAACTGATAAGACAATTTATTATTGTGATTGCGATACGGGCGTGAACTAGGCTCTAAAAGTTGCCTTACGTGTAAGCAGAGATACGAGTATATAATATAATGTATAGGCATACGGCGACTAGCTTCTTTGAATATAAAGTTTATCGTCTAAAGTAATGAATAAAAATAAAAAAAAAAAAAGAATTTTAAATTTTATTTGAAAAATGAACATTTCGTAGTATTTACGTAAACGATAGATACTTTTCGATATCTTTCGCTTATGCAATAAGGACAAAATATATGGCGCTATTTTCACCATGGCAACTGTAGAGACGTAAGCGAGTATAGATACAAAAAACGCGATACAGATACTATGTTAAAAACACACACATATATTCATTAATGAATATTTATTAACCTCGTTGGCTTTAGCTTCGAACCTACGGGAATAATTTAACTTATTAATCGTGTAATTTGTTTTGCACATCACGTATCGTGGGACTAAATGTTATTATATTGTTTGATAAAAATGCCAAAAAAAAAAGAAAGAAAAAAGAAGAAAAAGTTTTAACTATAGTGTCACCGCAAACTGCGATCGACACTTTCAATTGCATTGTATAAGTACAGGAATTATTGTGATGAAATTTGACGTAAATGCTATCTGAAAAAAAGATAAGCCCGACTGGTGACTAATAATTTTTGATCTTTGAATTAAAGAGATTTTAATAATTCGAATAATTATAATTCGACAGTAAAATTTGTTGGGTTTTCAGGCTGTCGTATAAACCGTACGAGTTATATAGAAACATAACTATGCTTCGCAAACTGAATAATCGACTTGACTATATAGGTACATATATTTTCTGTACTGAAACGAAGAACAGCTCGAGCTGAAGCTAACAAACACAATTAGCTCAATTAGTTCGTTGCGCTGTTTGTTCCTGATCCTTGGTCTTTTAATCGATGCTGTTTTCTCTCTCGTAGTTATAAACGCAACGCAAGTATACTTATAGGTGAGATATATGATATAATACATATCACAAAGACGCGTCTTTATGACTTCGCAATGTTTTATTTTAAAATTTTCAGTATCGTTGTAACTTACGATGCAGAGATAACGATAGACATATCATCAGGGATAACGTTTCGTTATGTCTTTACACCTCGAAATATACATATAGCTTCAATTGCAGGCTTAGAATAATTTCAACAGAACAAACACGCGTTTCTTTAAATTTAACTATTTCTTTAGAAGAAAAAAGAAAAGAAGAAACCAAAAAAAAAGAAGAAAAAAAACAGCCAAACGAATATTGTAATCATTAGTATTAGCAGCGTCAAAATTCTCGAATGATATTTTTGAAATAATTTGTCAGTTGAAATCGCGGAGTAGGAGTAGGTACTCTTACCTTGGACTTCAAACGCGATCTATCATCGGTCATAGCCTAGCTACTATCAACGACGATGGTTTTACGTGGTTTATTATATAATCGAAAGAGCAAGCAACGATCCGTTAATTTTTTGAAATTTTTTTTTTTTTCTTTTATTCGTTTGGTATTTGGATTTAAATTTTATATACCGATGAATAGCCTCGATAGACTGCAGAACTAGAGACCTAAGCCAACTTTATTGATCAAACATCATGTACTGTATACACACCTACACCTAATACTTAATATTATCAAGAAACGCGAATGAAGTTGAATTCAGTTTCTTTAAATTGAAATAAAAATCCGAAGGCCTTTAATTTTTTTTTTTTTCTTAAAAATCTAGCGGTTCAAATTCGCATATTGCGAATTATGAACGTACAGCATGTGAGACAACGTACGTTGAATCCGTATTTCGTACCTATATAGTATATGCGTTATGCTCCGAATTGAAACATATCCAACAGTTCCAGTTCCTGTAAGCGTAATTAGGTAAATAGGTAAATTAGACAAACGCGTTTATTTAAATTGACAAGGCGTGAAAATTGGCGGCTTAAAAATACGTGCCCCAATCTCTTATATGACCTAATGATATTAATGTCTTAAACATAAATAGCCGTGAAATTTGATTTCCTGTTTATTTGAGAATTCTGATAAAACCGTTGCGCGTTGACCAAAGTCAGTTTTTTGATGGTTAATGATATTATAAAAATACACACACACACCTTGGATTGAAAATGAAATACGAAATAAAAAAAAAATCAGCTTATAATCTCATTCGCGTCTCTCTATCCTGCAATCTTCACTCCGTGCAATATTCTTTCCTGAAAGAATTACGGCGGAAAAGATTGACCTCTGCACTAGGTGTACAGTGGTTTGATTTAATTTAATGATTGTGTAGACCACTGGGACATCATCGCATATACATATAGTAACATATGCCATGCTACACCGTGCGGTGAAATCGCCTGTTTCTTTCTCCCTCACTCACTTAATCTATCTATCTATCTTTCTCTCTCTCCCTCTCTCTGGCTCTCTAGAGTGGATATTATTCATGTATAACCATCATGTGTCACAGTATAATATGTGTATAGGTACCTATACAGACTTTCGGCAGTGTGCCTAAAACATTTCACTCCAGGTTCGGTGTACACCGCGCGGATTACGTAACTAACTAACTAACTCAGAAAAGTTTTCGTTATGACTAGATAATATAATCTAGCAAATCTTTTTTCCTTTCGTTTGTTTCATTATTTTTTTTTTTTATTTATTTATTTTATTTTCAACATATTTTTTCGTCAATTGTTTCAAACTTTTGGAAAAAAGTTTTGAAGACGTTATTGGGAGAAATGAATGGAAAATTATTTTATAATTTTAACTTATATTCCTGATGTAGGTGGGACTATCTCACATTTTATCACTGACCATAATTATACATGTGTGTAGGTAATAAAAATTATCATAATCTTTGTGGTTTTTAAAGTATAAACAGCAGTAACATATTTTTAAACGAATTAGAAAAATCATAACTAAGGGAAACAGAATATTTTTAAAAACGAATTTATCCTTAGTGGAATCGTTTAGATTTTTATAAACGAATAGGGGATGATTGTTCAGATCTAAACGATACCCCGAATGAAAATTCGCTATTTAAAAAATACATTCTTACTAAGCTGTGGCATGATTTTCCAATTAGATGGGGAAAAGCATAAAAATGGAAGAAAATAAGAAACGAATTGTCTATGTAATATGTTATCGAATTGCCAATTAGATGTTTGATTGTCAGTCGAATCACGATTATTGTGGTCAACGTAAGATTGAAAATATTCAGGATGAAGATAGTATAGGTATACGAGAGGAATTGTAATCACACACAGGTAAGTTGGACTAATAAGTGAGCTGGCAAGCTTAGCAATTGAAAGTTTTGGTGACGTGGAAGTCTAAAGACTATTTTGAGATGAGAGAAAAAAGAAAAAGAAAAAGAAAAAGAAGAAAAAAACCAAAAACAACAAATCCAAAGTATTCTTAGAAGAAAGAAATATTATAACGCATCGTTCTATCGTCTCGAAAAAAAAATGCAACGAACGAACTACTTCTGGCCGACTTCCAGATGCTCATGCAGTTCTAGCTGCTTTTCTAAGCTATAAGCTGTTATATACTAACTGATCCAACATATATATACAGTCGTTCTATTTTCTAATATATTTTTGGAACGAGTCATTTTGACGCTTATTGACGGAATTATATGTTACAGCTAACATGTTTTTTTTTTTTGTTTTTTTTTAAATAAAAACTCGTGTTTGAGGGAAGAACTGAGATTTTTAAAGCACACCATGTGTTGTCCTATCCACCAGGGGTAATGTTTGAATTTAAATTTTATTTAACAATACGAGCAGGTGTTCGAAAATTGAAAACTTTTTTTATTATTAATTATAAAGTATACGAGGTAATGTTGCCGATATATACAATGTGTGGCGTATACTATAGGTAATACAAACAATTATGTGAGTTTTCGTTTCTTTTTTTTTCTCAAAACCGTTAAATAAAGTGAAAGATTATCTTTATCGAGATAATAATTCGTACAAAATGAACTTCGAACTTAAATAATTATGATACGAGTTTGAATAAAACTGTATAAAGTCCGTGATTAGATATATATATCCAGCTGTACAGTTAAACGCGCGAAGTATATAAGTCTAAGACGTTATTCAAATTTAACTGTTTAATTATTATACCTATATACCTATTATAAACGTATGCATATATACAAATAGTATTAGCATTACTTACAGACAGTCGAACGATATATAACTATATCTATACACAACTGACAAACAATGAATAATTATCTATTAATAATAACTGTATGGATCTTGAGAGATAGTTTGCACAAGTACCGTATAGATCCTATCCCATTGTATATTAAATATAATTATGTAATTATAGGTATATTGTATTTATACATACACTATAGTTTATCGATGACGAAATAAGCCGTAATAATAATTGTCTGACCTATATGAATGAAAATTTATAATTTTTCTTGTTTTTTTTTTTTTTTACACACTTTTAGTCACTTGTGATTTATTCCTCGTTAGACAAACTGATCGTCACTATATATAATTCCTTCTTTAATTGTGATAATTCGAATTATTTTCTTCTTTACTTTTTTTCTTTCACGTTTGTAAATTCGCGGATCAAACTTAAAGCGCGTGTCGCGGCCGCGAGTCGGTGTGGCTGACTGGTGCGGCATAAGGACGTCGCCTTCCTCCACCGCCGCAAAGCGACGCGTGACGTCGCTGATAACTAAACTGACGTTTTTCTCACCAAAAGACTATATTATTATTATTTTATTTATTTTTTTTTCAAAATCTTTGAGATAATTTGAAATTTTTGTTTAACAATAAGTTTTCATTGCATCGATAGAAATTTTTTGAAATTATTCTTGTGTATATTATTCATATTAAATTAGAGAGAGAGATCGCAGTTCTCCGAGTCTCCGAGACTCCGAGACTCGTTTAAATTTTGTAAATCCGAAATTTGTTGCGATAAAATACAGTTTCGCGTGTCTTTGCACTTTAGCGCAGGTCCCGGTCGTGCCGATAATTACGATGATGACGTCAAGCGATATCGATCTATATAATATATATATATGAGTTATAGTTCCTGGAACGTTGAATTTCTTCTCAAATAATAAATAATATCGTTTGAAATAATTTCTAAATTAAATTGTCTAGTTTTTCATTAATTTTTAATCAACTTTCACAGCATAGATATGTATATTTATTTGTTGTTGCGAATTCCTGGAAACGCGCATAACTGTATATTTAAAACTTCCATCGGTGATGTCAGAGACTGTTCATTGCACCAGTCGTGTCGTATAACTTATCAAGGTGAAAATGTCTGTCGTATATACTTTTTAATATTCATTAACACGTGACTTTTAACTCTGCAGGTATATTAAGGCGTAAAAAGTTACATGTACATTTATAGATTGGACCTTATATCATCAAAAGACAGAATTTTATTAACGGTCAAACATGATCCGATCAATCGATAAAAAAAAAATTGGAAACACTCATGAAATGAAATTTCTAATTCGGTATAATCATTGAATTTGTTCAATTATTTCAGACAACTAATTGTACAGCTATGGATAAAATCCTCAATCCTACAAATACTTATGACATTTGTCAGTATTATAATTTATTATAGTTATTCGGACCCGCAGAAACCAATTAGCGTAATTCAAGATCCTGAAATACATATGGAAATGAGAAACTCGAGGATCAATTTAACGACGATTTAAAAAAATACGATTAAACGTGTATAAGTGAGTGATTTTTATTTAGAACTGGTAGTTATGTTACCAAATTATCGTTCTAAACAAGATATATAGAACCGCGTGGTATATCACGTATCTAATTGAATTTTTTTCATTCAAATTCCCTTGGATACATTCTAAGTAATTCTTTAGATTAGCTTCTGAGTCTTCCGAGTATTTGAATCGTAAATGTTAATAAAAAAAGAAAGCAAACGCGCCTTTTTTTTTCTTTTTTTTTTTTTACTTGACATTAATTATATAAGAAGTTGATCGTTATGTGGCTGTTCAACGGTGTTATTTTATGCGATAGTAAATCCCCTGTCGCTGTAGATTCACTTCGCGTTCGATTTCATGTAATGATTACTTTGGCAACGATAAGATTATATATACCTACCGCCTGTATCATATCTTCTCCATGACTTCAGTGATACGCAGATATACTGCAATTTATATCTTCCACATACGTCGTATAGGAAGAAAATCGATTATTATTATTATAATAATAGAAATTGTTCGATGTATGGCTGCGCTTTTTTTTTTAAGACCCTTCACAATTATCAATTATTATATGATTATCTCGTTGTATATATGTATACCTAATTAAGTAACTAGTATGACCAATTTGTTGCGGTGGTCATTTTGGCTCCCATAAGCGATTTGGGTTAGCCTAAATAAAGTGCTTGTTACTTTTGTGCTTCGATCAGCCGGAAAATTGGATCTAGTGAGTTGATGACAACTTGTAGGGAAATTTATTCAAATTATCATCATATTGAATAAATTTCTTAATTATTGTTGTGAAATTTGTTGGAAATTAATTGAGATCTTTTTCGAAACTTGTAGTCTCTAATATATTAGATAGGTGTACTACTAATGTTTGAAGTTATAAGCGTGGGGCTGCAGGTTTGGTATAAATCGTGACGAAGAAATTGATCGCCCCAGATTTGAGGAGCGTGAATAATAGTAACCGAGCAGAGTAAGCGTGACCAAAATATAGTTCACCTTCGATTTTGTTTGAATGAGTTTTGGTCAAGGTCCTTTTCTGCAATCGTTCAATTTGACGTGTAAGAAATATCGATCCTTTATTTTTATATACCCTCGAAAAATACGATTCCACAAATAACTAATCATCTGATATTATGCCTTGGACATATAAAAGCATTACTTGCTTTTCTATACCTACCTAGGATCTCATCATCGAAGTTATAATGGGAACGTTCAAGATTATAGAGGATTTAGTGACTCCCAAACTTTCACAGGGGCATTGAGCTCTCTGAAATAACTTTTATTTTATTTTTTTTTTCATTTATTTTATCACCATCAAGTATATTCAAAGTATTTTTCATAACAAATAATCATAAGGCTTTGAGAAAAATGTACAATTGCATATGTAGCAGTATAGGAAACTTCCAGTTTAATGCGTATACCTCGAGATATAAGTTTATTAATAATATCATTTTTATTACTATAGCATTTTGTATCTTTTAACGTCCTGTTTTCAACGTAAACAGCTACGTTCTTACGTTTTATAACTAATTTATAATTATTCTCAGATAAGTATTTATTTTGAAGATCAAAAAATCGGTGCATATTGTTATGATTGGCTTACAATATGCTTACGTAATCTAATAATTGGTGTATGAATTTTTGTTAGAAAGAATAATAATAATAAAAAAAAAAAAAAGCCATTCATATACCTATTATGCATCATAGTATTGTACTGAGTATGATACAAACTTATGTAGATATAAATGCAAGTGTCGCTGGGTCAAGTAGTGGGAACTAGACCAAATTATTACGCAACAAGGACAGAAATGAAGTTTAAACTGGTTCGTACGTTTGTAATATGTATCATGCATGACAATGATTCCGTATGCTAATTTAAGTACAGGAAGAACGACCATTTAGATGCTGCGTAAAGACCTATTCCTATATACGTCTAGCTCTACGGGAAATCGTATAATTAATGAACGCCATAATAAAAGTTCATTTAAAAAGGAGAAGAACTGAACAATTGAAATATTTTTAAACTGTCAAGAGTTATAGACTGTCTGATTGTTGAAAATATATTATATTAGCATTATACCGTGCAATTTGTCAAATTGTTAATACGTCAAAATTAAAACTGCATGTGGGTATAAAAAATTATCACGAAAACCTCAACACAGTAAAATTACGTTGCACAGGCGTAACACATTCCCTTCATAATTTATTATCGTATAGATAATTTTGCGTGTATGTTAATGGATATGCCAACATGAAATATGTATATAATGGGATAAAGAAACATGACTGATGGGATAGCGGCTGAAATAAATCCGCACTTGGTAAACAACGTGACTATTATTGTGTTCTGTATGAATTTCAATTTATACCAGTTATAAAGATATTCCAGACGTTGATGATCTTAAGAATCATGATATGAGTGATGCGGCTCATTCAAATTTGAAATTGTCGAACAAAGAAAACTTTGGAAACTCTCGCGCCGCGCTAAAGTTTGAAATTATACGCCTCACTGCAGGCAACCGGACTTGCGTTGCTGTAGGTACTGCTTGTGTACAGAAGTTATAAAACCTTGTTGCGCTTGAATTACAACATGTAGACCTGAATTTTCGCTACTTTATTTCTTATATCAGAGTCTGTAATGTGGAGTGGAGAGAGGAATATTAAATAATGCGAATAAATGATTTCGAAATACGTTATTATCAGTTTCATATATTTATTGCTCTTTAGTTTAGCTCTGAAATACATTCTAATGAACATGAAATTGTATACAGGGTGATATTCCATGGACATCGCGCCACCGTAAGTCTCTGAGCGTCAGGCGGCTGATAAACATGTGCACGAAATTATCAGGTTCACCGCTCGACTATTAAGTAGGTATAGAATAGTCGAAATTCGATCAACGCGATCGTAGCCACAGATCGTAGATGAGAAATAAAAGAGCAGAAAAATCCATGGCTACGATCCCCTCCCTGCGATTATTTATTTATCATTATTACTTTTTTTTTGTTATAAGCAAAAGTTTAAACAGCGTACGGCACACGGGAATAATAGGAAATTGGAATTAATGCATTTTCAACCAATTCAAAATTGCAGCACACCTCCTCGGGTCAGATGTTGTCCTCATACCAGGTGGATTTCCGAATAAAAATTTTCCCAACTGAATAACGCCTAATAATTCTTAGTTAGAGTTGTTCTTTTAATTGTTCGTCCGTTCGTACACATCGCTAGTTTTGATACCCCCTCCCGCAGCAGCTACTCCATCAACACATAGAGTGCGCTGGTCGCGGATGAATGAACGAGTGGTAAGATAGTGGTGCTGCACAAATATGCAGATAAAAAAATTACTACGTTTTCTGAGAAGTGCCCGTCTAATGAAAAGATAGTGGTGCTGCACAAATATGCGGACAAAAAATACTACGACCCTTTCTGTATATTCTTGGAGGCGTGGCAAATAACTCATTGAAAAATTCTGAATAGCAGTAGAAAAAACTACTAACTCTTTATAAGTTTCATTGATATATATATATATAAGGCGCAAACTGACCTACGACAATGGTGTCCCCCACCCCATGCCTCTCGTAGGTAATATAAGAACTCCGTGCGCCGTGTAACAGACTTCAGTCTTGTTTTGGCTTTGGCACGTGCCCGAGCTTAGGCCTCAAGGGGATAAAGCCACGAGGAAGGAAGAAGAAGTTGTTCCGGATAACTGAGGGGAAAAAAAAAAAGGAAGAAGAAGACTTCAGTCACCTGCGCGACATCCGCGAGTGAACACGGGTGACACATGTCGAGGAGATTTGAGGCTCGGGAAGGCTGACATCAACGGAGGAACGTTGGACATGAGTGAGTTTGAAATATTTCGATCAATATTTTACGACGGCAATAAATAATCGACAATTTTTAAATCTTGTTGAAAACAATTAGTGAAATTGTATTCAATACTTTTCCGACAGATTTCACGCGTCTCGTATTTTAATCGTCGAAGTAAGTAACCGTTGAATTGCTACCTGTCAGACTTTCATTATAATTGCAGATATTGTTCATTTTCAAGTACATACTATTGATACCAGCGAATAAATGTGCGAAAATAGACAAGTATTTTTCGGGAGGATACTCGTTCCCCGATTTATTCGTTTATTCGATTCTTTGACAGCATTATCGGTCGACGGAGATGAGAATGAGCATCGCTGATACTTGAACTGCCTAGATCCTGCGTGCCACTTGGTCGGAAATGGACGCCAAGTAACACTGCCCGGCTACTCCTGGATTAACCGTCGACCAAGATAATGGTAAGCTTTGGATTATATTAGCCGAAGACCCGATTTAACTATAAATGTATAGCCGCAAAACAATCATTGCTGAAACATACTTCGCGATCCGATACAGATCTCGGACAGATTACTTTTCCAAGTCTATGTACCACAACACTCATCGGCCAAGTAACCGTGACGCTCACCCTGTATCTTTGACTCGATACTGGGGCCTCCGGGTTGCCTCTGTCTCCCCGTATACGCCAGAAACTTTGACGACAACTCGGCTTTACTCAGCTGCAAGGGATACGATACCGACGCGGGGAATAGGGTAAGCCTCTTTTAATTAACAAACCTGGAATGTGATTGATAGATCTCGATAGAATATGTTTACCTTGGTTGAATATAGTAGACTCACATCGTAGTAGAGAAATATTTGCATAACGAGGATCAAAATTTAAAGGTTTGAAAATAAATACAAGGGTAGATTGCTGTAGGCCTAATTAGGCATCGCATTTATTTTTCAAACATGGAACATAATTCAATATTGGTGATAAATTACTCCAGAGTCTCGAGTACCAGTCATTACAATTGAAATATTGAAAAATCTATTCATGCATGCACTAGTAATACTAGCTTATTGACATTCTTGATTCTGTTGGAAATAGTTAAAAGTTTATATCACATTTAAAGATGGTCCAGGCAGGCTTACAAAATCATTTATAAGAAATATATTATAATAAATTTCATACAGACGTATAATCACAATTAGAAATTCTTTGGTACTTAGTTTAGAATGTTTGCTTGAAAAACACATAAACTTAATCTATCCAATGTACCCTATGTTTATCTAGATTTTATATTCACAGGCGCTGTTATAAGGGGGAAGGGGGTGTCAAAAATGACCAAAACGAAACGTTACGTAATATTTGAACGCTCCCTAAGGCATTATTTTTGGTTCAATTCTATGTCGACTACATGGAGACTAGAGACAAGGAGCACTAACTGCTATATCAAATGTACGGTTGACTGAGGCCCGTGAAACAGCACCGCCGGTGGCGCTAGTGGGCTCAGTGGTCCGCAATCTGGCAGACCACTTGTCAAATTCACTTGCTGAAAAATTATAACATATTTGTGTTGGCTTGGATCCACGGGCACGGCGGTATCAAATTTCACTGTCGTTAAGTAAACCTAAAACCAAACGCTGAATCCAGCTGTTAAGTTTTAGGTTAGTATCGGGTATTTCGGTAACGTCAGATAGCGTCCTGGTAGGTTATTAACATAGGGTAAGTCCGGTATAGTTGCCCCACCTTATCAAAACGTTAAATAGCACTTTTGATTATCAAGTATTCATATCTTTATATTTTTTTTTTTTATAAAATGGACATTTGAAATGTAGAAGAGTATTATATTCATGCAACAGTAATATAATTTGTGAGTGAAACACAATAAAATATAAAGTTATAAACCATCACGCTGGGGCAACTATACCGGACTTACCCTATTATTATGCTGCTGAACTGCGGACGGCTTGACACACCAGCGCCGCCCTGCGGTGATTTCTTTCGAGTCATTTTCCGAACCGCAGTTAGTGCTCCTTGTCTCTAGTCTCCATGGTCGACTAGCTCGTCGAACATCGACCGCGCGCCACAGGGATCCCTGGAGAAGGCTGTACCGACACGCTGCAAGGCAGAATACCGAATGATTTGATTGGCTAATGATTTGATACAGCACCATCGTGCGGTACATGGCGCACACTACATGGTAAACTGTCGGTAAGTTTCAGTGCTGACTTGACTTTACCATGAGCAACAAGATATTTGAATAATTCACATTTTTCTTATTTCCTATTGTTTTTTGCAACTATGTGAAATATTTATTTCTATCGTTTCGCGAACTTATTCAACTCACTACTCAATGAATGAAAGTGAATTGTAGCTGAAAGTATGTGTAACGCTAGTACCAAAAAGACTGTTCTTGTTTTTCCAACAGTCCTCAAAGACATTTAATTATAGTTAATCGTGGTAGAATACATTTTGTTATTGATTAGAATTATTATTTACTGAAATACAGGATATTATTCAATTATTCACTGATTCTTATTATAAAACTTGTTTCGCGCTCTGCGGTACGAGTGCACCGCGCATACGTAGACGTATTTTGGGTTGCGGTCTTTCAGACTCCGCGATCACAACGATTTGAATATAATTTTGAGCTTTAATATAAACTCTATAATCATATTCCTATCAGCATGATTGATGGATAGTTAAAGTTCCAAGATAAAATTGTCAGTAAAAAAAAACGTATTATAGATCAATATGGCCACGATAATGTTACGTATTTAAGAGGGGGGGGGGGGGGGGGGGGTTGACTTACCGCCTGTTATAAGGGGGAAGAGGGTGTCAAAAATGACCAAAAAAAAAACGTTACGCAATATTTTAACGCTCCCTTGGTTTAGAATGTTTACTTGAAATACACATAAACTTCATTTATCCAATGTACCCTATGTTTATCTAGTTTTTATCTTCACAGGCGTTGTTCATCGAGGGAAACCAGTTCCTGCCTATCTTCAACAAAACCTCTTCAAAATTCATCAGGACACGGGATTCACACCAGGGAGTGAAGCAGTCCAAGCACCGGGGGAATAATCGCAAGACAACTCTCCGAGGCGGAGTGTTAATAAAGTAGCAGAAGCAAAGGGTTCGTAATTACAGTACCTTTTGAATCAGTTTTGGTAAAATCTCGCATCTAGTCTAAGAATCGATTCCGTTTGAAACGTTGTACAGAAAACAAGCTGAGCTGGTTGTCACTAATTTTCAGTCAGCAGACTTTGTAACCCAGTTTATGTGTGATAAATAATGAAAAACCTAATTATAATATTTTCTACGATTAGTGACAACCACAAGCTTTTATATCACAGCATCTGCTGCCCGCTCTATGTAACATTAAAATCAACGTCCTACTCGAGACATGTCGGATACTAGTTTCAATATTCAACAATAACTTTCAAATCATTTTACAAATCGCTGTACAGATTATTCCAAATCAATTTAATTATAACAGCCATAAGCGGTAATATAATAACTCGTTTTTATAAAGCTCGTCATACTTGACCAGTTTATCCGGTCATATAATCGTACAAGGAAAAGACTTGTAATATTACATAATAGATGAAAATTCGTGATGATATATTATCAACAATATGTTCTCTTGCATGTGGTATATTGTATCTAGCCCTCGGGTACTGACCCGAAGGTCTTGATGCTTTTTATTTGTTTAAACTCGTTGTATTTGGGATAGTTGGGATTACCCATTACCGTACGAAATATTACCAATAACTATTCAGGTAACAGAGCATAATACATGCATATACGATATATATTTGTCAGGTATAATTCACTCTCTTGTAAAATTGTCCATAACGAATAGAGAGTAGAGACTATTCTCATTAGTATCTTTGAGAGAACAACTATATTTATAGAGTAATGAATTATTCTACTATTAAAATTATCTGCTTCTAACATTGTACTTGGCATTCTGTAAAATATACCTTCGTACGTATATGTATGTATTATGGTCGGAACGATTAGTTTAGAGTATAATAATAGTTTTATTACAGCCCAATTATAGTTCTAGCTTATTTTCAAACGTAATTGAATCAAGTTCATTACCTTTAAATAACTTTATAATTACTCTTACTCTATCACTACTTTGAATTACTTTACTTGATAATTACTTTTACCAATTGAATCCAGTTCAATTACACATTACCAAAGTATTGGGTCATTGAATAGGTATTTTCATTAAAAATGTAATCAGTGACTCGCAACACTGCAAATATCCATGTAATAATAAGATCGTTTATGCAATAAACATGTATTATTATAGTAAATTCTTGATTATTATAGCACATTCTTGAATAAATATCTCTTGAAATTGTAAATCATCGATAGTTGAATCATTTTCCCTTGTCCTTTCCTTGCCTATAAGTCGAAAATCATGAAAATCGCACTATTAATTAATGAATATTAATGAATATTAATCCGCTTCACCATATGCAACCCGCATGCCATTCGTGTAAACGACAGGGTCCATGTCAATTTTTGTTGCCTATTTGGTGTTTTCCGATTGCCTATATTCAGGCGTATTGAACTGAGGAAAAAAAGCCAGAATTCTCGGAATTCAGCTCGAAAAAAAGGTATGAAAAACACTCTGTTAAGGAGTCGGATTTCTGGCAGTTGAGACTTTTTGAGAAATCGATTTTCTGGCAGTTGATACCTCAATTTTAGTCGCTTTATGATGAGGCCAGAAAATCGACCAATCAGGAGGCTGCATTTGCGAAAATTGAGCCTAAATTGGCTCAAGCAGCCTCCTGATTGGTCGATTTTCAAATTAAATTGAGTTACGGCGCTACATGGGCTAGGCATCAGGAAAAATTCTGGATTTCTGGCAGTTGATACCTTATTTTAGGAGTCGGATTTCTGGCAGTTGATACGTTTTTCGTCTGGCAGTTGATACCTCATTCAGGTACCAACTGCCAGAAATCCGACTCCTAAAATAAAGTATCAACTGCTAGAAATCCAGAATTTTTCCTGATGCCTAGCCCATGTAGCGCCGTAACTCAATTTAATTTGAAAATCGACCAATCAGGAGGCTGCTTGAGCCAATTTAGGCTCAATTTTCGCAAATGCAGCCTCCTGATTGGTCGATTTTCTGGCCTCATCATAAAGCGATTAAAATTGAGGTATCAACTGCCAGAAAATCGATTTCTCAAAAAGTCTCAACTGCCAGAAATCCGACTCCTTAACAGAGTGTTTTTCATACCTTTTTTTCGAGCTGAATTCCGAGAATTCTGGCTTTTTTTCCTCAGTTCAATACGCCTGAATATAGGCAATCGGAAAACACCAAATAGGCAACAAAAATTGACATGGACCCTGTCGTTTACACGAATGGCATGCGGGTTGCATATGGTGAAGCGGATTAATATTCATTAATATTCATTAATTAATAGTGCGATTTTCATGATTTTCGACTTATAGGCAAGGAAAGGACAAGGGAAAATGATTCAACTATCGATGATTTACAATTTCAAGAGATATTTATTCAAGAATGTGCTATAATAATCAAGAATTTACTATAATAATACATGTTTATTGCATAAACGATCTTATTATTACATGGATATTTGCAGTGTTGCGAGTCACTGATTACATTTTTAATGAAAATACCTATTCAATGACCCAATACTTTGGTAATGTGTAATTGAACTGGATTCAATTGGTAAAAGTAATTATCAAGTAAAGTAATTCAAAGTAGTGATAGAGTAAGAGTAATTATAAAGTTATTTAAAGGTAATGAACTTGATTCAATTACGTTTGAAAATAAGCTAGAACTATAATTGGGCTGTAATAAAACTATTATTATACTCTAAACTAATCGTTCCGACCATAATACATACATATACGTACGAAGGTATATTTTACAGAATGCCAAGTACAATGTTAGAAGCAGATAATTTTAATAGTAGAATAATTCATTACTCTATAAATATAGTTGTTCTCTCAAAGATACTAATGAGAATAGTCTCTACTCTCTATTCGTTATGGACAATTTTACAAGAGAGTGAATTATACCTGACAAATATATATCGTATATGCATGTATTATGCTCTGTTACCTGAATAGTTATTGGTAATATTTCGTACGGTAATGGGTAATCCCAACTATCCCAAATACAACGAGTTTAAACAAATAAAAAGCATCAAGACCTTCGGGTCAGTACCCGAGGGCTAGATACAATATACCACATGCAAGAGAACATATTGTTGATAATATATCATCACGAATTTTCATCTATTATGTAATATTACAAGTCTTTTCCTTGTACGATTATATGACCGGATAAACTGGTCAAGTATGACGAGCTTTATAAAAACGAGTTATTATATTACCGCTTATGGCTGTTATAATTAAATTGATTTGGAATAATCTGTACAGCGATTTGTAAAATGATTTGAAAGTTATTGTTGAATATTGAAACTAGTATCCGACATGTCTCGAGTAGGACGTTGATTTTAATGTTACATAGAGCGGGCAGCAGATGCTGTGATATAAAAGCTTGTGGTTGTCACTAATCGTAGAAAATATTATAATTAGGTTTTTCATTATTTATCACACATAAACTGGGTTACAAAGTCTGCTGACTGAAAATTAGTGACAACCAGCTCAGCTTGTTTTCTGTACAACGTTTCAAACGGAATCGATTCTTAGACTAGATGCGAGATTTTACCAAAACTGATTCAAAAGGTACTGTAATTACGAACCCTTTGCTTCTGCTACTTTATTAACACTCCGCCTCGGAGAGTTGTCTTGCGATTATTCCCCCGGTGCTTGGACTGCTTCACTCCCTGGTGTGAATCCCGTGTCCTGATGAATTTTGAAGAGGTTTTGTTGAAGATAGGCAGGAACTGGTTTCCCTCGATGAACAACGCCTGTGAAGATAAAAACTAGATAAACATAGGGTACATTGGATAAATGAAGTTTATGTGTATTTCAAGTAAACATTCTAAACCAAGGGAGCGTTAAAATATTGCGTAACGTTTTTTTTTTGGTCATTTTTGACACCCTCTTCCCCCTTATAACAGGCGGTAAGTCAACCCCCCCCCCCCCCCCCCCCTCTTAAATACGTAACATTATCGTGGCCATATTGATCTATAATACGTTTTTTTTTACTGACAATTTTATCTTGGAACTTTAACTATCCATCAATCATGCTGATAGGAATATGATTATAGAGTTTATATTAAAGCTCAAAATTATATTCAAATCGTTGTGATCGCGGAGTCTGAAAGACCGCAACCCAAAATACGTCTACGTATGCGCGGTGCACTCGTACCGCAGAGCGCGAAACAAGTTTTATAATAAGAATCAGTGAATAATTGAATAATATCCTGTATTTCAGTAAATAATAATTCTAATCAATAACAAAATGTATTCTACCACGATTAACTATAATTAAATGTCTTTGAGGACTGTTGGAAAAACAAGAACAGTCTTTTTGGTACTAGCGTTACACATACTTTCAGCTACAATTCACTTTCATTCATTGAGTAGTGAGTTGAATAAGTTCGCGAAACGATAGAAATAAATATTTCACATAGTTGCAAAAAACAATAGGAAATAAGAAAAATGTGAATTATTCAAATATCTTGTTGCTCATGGTAAAGTCAAGTCAGCACTGAAACTTACCGACAGTTTACCATGTAGTGTGCGCCATGTACCGCACGATGGTGCTGTATCAAATCATTAGCCAATCAAATCATTCGGTATTCTGCCTTGCAGCGTGTCGGTACAGCCTTCTCCAGGGATCCCTGTGGCGCGCGGTCGATGTTCGACGAGCTAGTCGACCATGGAGACTAGAGACAAGGAGCACTAACTGCGGTTCGGAAAATGACTCGAAAGAAATCACCGCAGGGCGGCGCTGGTGTGTCAAGCCGTCCGCAGTTCAGCAGCATAATAATAGGGTAAGTCCGGTATAGTTGCCCCAGCGTGATGGTTTATAACTTTATATTTTATTGTGTTTCACTCACAAATTATATTACTGTTGCATGAATATAATACTCTTCTACATTTCAAATGTCCATTTTATAAAAAAAAAAAATATAAAGATATGAATACTTGATAATCAAAAGTGCTATTTAACGTTTTGATAAGGTGGGGCAACTATACCGGACTTACCCTATGTTAATAACCTACCAGGACGCTATCTGACGTTACCGAAATACCCGATACTAACCTAAAACTTAACAGCTGGATTCAGCGTTTGGTTTTAGGTTTACTTAACGACAGTGAAATTTGATACCGCCGTGCCCGTGGATCCAAGCCAACACAAATATGTTATAATTTTTCAGCAAGTGAATTTGACAAGTGGTCTGCCAGATTGCGGACCACTGAGCCCACTAGCGCCACCGGCGGTGCTGTTTCACGGGCCTCAGTCAACCGTACATTTGATATAGCAGTTAGTGCTCCTTGTCTCTAGTCTCCATGTAGTCGACATAGAATTGAACCAAAAATAATGCCTTAGGGAGCGTTCAAATATTACGTAACGTTTCGTTTTGGTCATTTTTGACACCCCCTTCCCCCTTATAACAGCGCCTGTGAATATAAAATCTAGATAAACATAGGGTACATTGGATAGATTAAGTTTATGTGTTTTTCAAGCAAACATTCTAAACTAAGTACCAAAGAATTTCTAATTGTGATTATACGTCTGTATGAAATTTATTATAATATATTTCTTATAAATGATTTTGTAAGCCTGCCTGGACCATCTTTAAATGTGATATAAACTTTTAACTATTTCCAACAGAATCAAGAATGTCAATAAGCTAGTATTACTAGTGCATGCATGAATAGATTTTTCAATATTTCAATTGTAATGACTGGTACTCGAGACTCTGGAGTAATTTATCACCAATATTGAATTATGTTCCATGTTTGAAAAATAAATGCGATGCCTAATTAGGCCTACAGCAATCTACCCTTGTATTTATTTTCAAACCTTTAAATTTTGATCCTCGTTATGCAAATATTTCTCTACTACGATGTGAGTCTACTATATCCAACCAAGGTAAACATATTCTATCGAGATCTATCAATCACATTCCAGGTTTGTTAATTAAAAGAGGCTTACCCTATTCCCCGCGTCGGCATCGTATCCCTTGCAGCTGAGTAAGGCCGAGTTGTCGTCAAAGTTTCTGGCGTATATGGGGAGACAGAGGCAAGCCGGAGGCCCCAGTATCGAGTCAAAGATACAGGGTGAGCGTCACGGTTACTTGGCCGATGAGTGTTGTGGTACATAGACTTGGAAAAGTAATCTGTCCGAGATCTGTATCGGATCGCGAAGTATGTTTCAGCAATGATTGTTTTGCGGCTATACATTTATAGTTAAATCGGGTCTTCGGCTAATATAATCCAAAGCTTACCATTATCTTGGTCGACCGTTAATCCAGGAGTAGCCGGGCAGTGTTACTTGGCGTCCATCTCCGACCAAGTGGCACGCAGGATCTATGCAGTTCAAGTATCAGCGATGCTCATTCTCATCTCCGTCGACCGATAATGCTGTCAAAGAATCAAATAAACGAATAAATCGGGGAACGAGTATCCTCCCGAAAAATACTTGTCTATTTTCGCACATTTATTCGCTGGTATCAATAGTATGTACTTGAAAATGAACAATATCTGCAATTATAATGAAAGTCTGACAGGTAGCAATTCAACGGTTACTTACTTCGACGATTAAAATACGAGACGCGTGAAATCTGTCGGAAAAGTATTGAATACAATTTCACTAATTGTTTTCAACAAGATTTAAAAATTGTCGATTATTTATTGCCGTCGTAAAATATTGATCGAAATATTTCAAACTCACTCATGTCCAACGTTCCTCCGTTGATGTCAGCCTTCCCGAGCCTCAAATCTCCTCGACATGTGTCACCCGTGTTCACTCGCGGATGTCGCGCAGGTGACTGAAGTCTTCTTCTTCCTTCCTCGTGGCTTTATCCCCTTGAGGCCTAAGCTCGGGCACGTGCCAAAGCCAAAACAAGACTGAAGTCTGTTACACGGCGCACGGAGTTCTTATATTACCTACGAGAGGCATGGGGTGGGGGACACCATTGTCGTAGGTCAGTTTGCGCCTTATTATATATATATATCAATGAAACTTATAAAGAGTTAGTAGTTTTTTCTACTGCTATTCAGAATTTTTCAATGAGCTATTTGCCACGCCTCCAAGAATATACAGAAAGGGTCGTAGTATTTTTTGTCCGCATATTTGTGCAGCACCACTATCTTTTCATTCATAGACGGGCACTTCTCAGAAAACGTAGTAATTTTTTTATCTGCATATTTGTGCAGCACCACTATCTTACCACTCGTTCATTCATCCGCGACCAGCGCACTCTATCTGTCGATGGAGTAGCTGCTGCGGGAGGGGGTATCAAAACTAGCGATGTGTACGAACGGACGAACAATTAAAAGAACAACTCTAACTAAGAATTATTAGGCGTTATTCAGTTGGGAAAATTTTTATTCGGAAATCTACCTGGTATGAGGACAACATCTGACCCGAGGAGGTGTGCTGCAATTTTGAATTGGTTGAAAATGCATTAATTCCAATTTCCTATTATTCCCGTGTGCCGTACGCTGTTTAAACTTTTGCTTATAACAAAAAAAAGTAATAATGATAAATAAATAATTGCAGGGAGGGGATCGTAGCCATGGATTTTTCTGCTCTTTTATTTCTCATCTACGATCTGTGGCTACGATCGCGTTGATCGAATTTCGACTATTCTATACCTACTTAATAGTCGAGCGGCGAACCTGATAATTTCGCGCACATGTTTATCAGCCGCCTGATGCTCAGAGACTTGTGGTACCGCGATGCCCTAAGAATATCACCCGGTATGTGTAATTTCAAAACTAATCACATCGAATAGTATGCATTTGATTTACTATATTTCATAATAAAATTACATTTAAACACTTTCAAGATTATAACATGGAATTATTGGCATAAAACTTTTCTACTTATTAAAAAATATAGTAACGTATTCAATTAATCAGATCAGTAGATGGGTGCTAAGGATATAACAATGAGTAATTCGATTATAATAGAGTACGAATCGATAAAATCAACCTATGACGTGGGTTTATGTCTTATTATGTACATAATGTACATAGTGGTCCGCCAGTAACATATTATTAATATATTTTTCTTTTTTCGTCGTCAAAAAACTTAATTCTATGTATTTATGCAAACAATCGAAACGCCATACATAGTATACGTTAAATTATTATAAGTTGGGTATACTCTATGTATTAAATTTAGTTTTTAACTAAATAACGCAATATACATACTTTAATATATTCAGGTATGTTACGGTAAGAGTAAAGTTTCTTTTTTTTTTTTTTTGAATAACAAAAACTATATCACAGTTGAAAATAAATATATATATGAGTTTATTTTAAAATCAGATCGCAAGAACTCAATCTTCGCGTTATGATTCAATCGCATCCTTGTATTAATAGCTTTATGTGTTTTAATTCAATATAGAATCGTGTCGAAAATTCTCAAGCAAAGATATCAAAACAATATTAATTAAACATTTTATTCTAAGAGATGAATTATGACCGGATTATTCAGTCATTTGAAGAAAAAAAAAGGTGTGTATAATAAAATTGACTAGCATAATGAACGAAAAAAAGGAAATGAAATTCCATAGCTGAAAGTCACGCTTCTTCAACTGCGATCTCAATATTGAATTTATACTACTTTGAAAATCGAGTCAAATTTTAATATTGGCTCGAAGTCCATTGAACAAATTTTTTTTAAAAAACATTCAGACTATGAAACGAATGATTATCTCAGTATTATTATCATTATCCTTATACTAATTATAATCCAAGAATTTGTCTCTGAAGAGTAACCCAGTCTGATAATTTTTGGGTGACGCTCCTTTTCTCAAGTAGCGCTTTTGCTGCTTGTTCGAATTTTTCCTCATTTCTTCGAATGTACATAGCAGCGTCTTCTTCAAGCTGGGCAACTTTCTCTGGTCTAATTTCAACCATCGTCAACATTTCGGTAAGATATGGATTAAAACGATAATAAATATGATCCGGAAGTAAGTCGTTTAGCATCGTGTGTGTAGCTGTAAATAAAAATCATTCACGTCTTGTTAGAAATTAAAAATGCAAATTCAATTACTTCGTGTGACTTTATGATATATAAACAATGTGACTTTAGAATAAATAATATACCTTCGGTATCTGTAGCACTGTCAAGTATTTTAAAGAACTTGTCCTTCCAACTAGAACTGCCTGCGACTGGTTTTATCTCCCCGTCATCACAGCCAATTAAACTGTGAGGTGTCCGGCCTGTTCCGAACGAAACAACGCATTGGATTGGATTGTTTGGCCAAAGTTGTTTAGCCTCGTGAATAGCAACGGCACAAGGGTTGTTAACTAATATGCCTGAAATTAAAAATGATATAAAATAAAGACAACTATGAATAGTTAATTGGATTACAGGATATTCGATTATTCATTGAATAGAAATTCACCTCCATCCTGGTGCAGATAATCTCCGAGTTTGAATTCTTCGAAATAACTTGGAGCTGCTGCAGATGCTCTAACAGCTTCCCAAAGTTTGTGTCTATAGGATCCCATGTATTGGCTTTCAACTCTATGAGGTAACGTGTAGTTTCTGAATACGTAAGCCATCACTCGTTCATGATTAACGACTGTTGAAATAGCTGAGAGCTGTATAAGAATAAAAACTGTTAGTTTACTCATTCAGAAGTAGCTGTACTCAAGTTTATTCTTAGAATTAATATTCTGAAACCAACTTTTGGTGTAATACTGTCTCGTGTAGTTCTGATCAACTCCTTATCACCCATTTGATCCTGCAATAGCTGTTCCCATAACGAAGTATCGTAGTAAGCGTGACTCCATACCAAATTTCCTGTTCCCCACAAAGGGCTCTGAGTGAAAATCTTGGTACTCAATTCTTTGTAGAGCACAGATACTTCGTCTAATGTTTTTCGCTTGAATCCTCCTGGAAAAATTCATTATTTAAGCATATTGAATAAATACAGTCTATCGGAATTCAGATCTTTATAATTCCATAAATATACCAGACTACTGAACAAATCGAATACATTAATTGATTAGAGGTAGTAAATTTGATGAATTAGTCACAGTTTCTGTAATATAAAAATTTTCCAGACGTTCATACCTCCGTCAGGTTCCTTTATGGTAGCTGCATGCGGGGTGGAATGAAAGGGATAATTTTTAATACTTCCATATCAAAACCATATATCAAAGCGTGAATTCTATGATTAAATCTCACCTAATATAACGGACAGAATAGCGCCGGTGCTGACTCCGCAGATATAATCAAATAATTCATAGACACGTTTGCCAGTTAATTTCTCTAGCTTTTTCAGCATTTCTATGACCAATACGCCTCTGACTCCACCTCCATCAATGGAAAGAATTCTGATACCTCGACCAGGCAGAGGATCGACGTATCCCAGAACAGCCAGAGCTTCTCTGATTGCACCTGAAGAAGAAATGGATATTTAAATAAGTAATTAGCACTTCTTCCGGTAAAATATTGTCCAATTTATTCCAAAATCAATTTACCCTTCGCTTGATCATCCTTAGAATTCTGTCTAATGCCCAGTAGCATCCTAATAGCTCCTTCTTTAATCGCGTAATGTCTGGCTTCTGGATACTGATCGATATGTGTAAGCAAATCTTCGACTCTCCTCCATCTAGAAGCGTTGGATTCAGCTACTGCAATGCTGGTCAAAACGTGTCTAGTTCTAGACGTAATACTATTCTTAGATATTTGATCGACGTTAGTTTTCCATTTTGGAGTAACGATCGAACTATTATCATCAATCTTTTGGCTCAGTTTTGGCATTAGGCCTGTGAATACGTTGGGTAACGAGTAGCTCTGTTCCTTTGCTATTTCTCTCCCGGTTTTAGTCTCCCTATTATCTATCCCTCCATCGTTGACCCTTCTTTCTTTTTCTCTAGCAATATCTGTGTTATCTATCTCTGCCAGAGTGGTAGCAACGGATTGCCTGATTCCTTCGGCTCGTTTGGGATCAGAGATTGTCATTTTTTGGTCGTTATTATCGCCAGACTTTTGTTTATCATCGTAAGTAAATTTCCTGACGCTTTCAACCTGGGCGTAAGTAATTCTTTGAAAAAAATTTATCCATTCTTTGTTTATAACAAGCTGTAGGTTACGCTCGTAGCCAGATTTGTTCAGATAGTCTTTTAGCTGTGTTAAAAATTTCCAATACTGTGGCATAGACATCTTTGTATTTCTCAATAGGTTTACCGCTCGGCTGGACATTTTATCCGATACCGTCGCTACGTTCTCATTTCCATTTCGGCTAGCTGCACTCTCTGTAAATTGTCTGTAAAATTTGAAAGCAAAAAAAAATTTTTGGGTTTCATTTTTTCTTTCGTTACTATTTCTGTATAGAATGTATTCGAAATTCCAAAAATTAGAGTCTGGATATTCGAGTTAGAAGTTTCTAGTATTTTCTCACGGGTAACATAACCTAAAAATCCGTAACAATAATTCCTAATAATTTTCAAGTTATAATTGCATAAGTGACTAAACAGCTCGAATAGAATTCAATTTTAAGTATTAAACAACGTTGTTTTAGGTTCGTGAACAATTTTTCGTAACAACACTTACGCGTTGAATGAGTAAAAGAAAAAGTATGTAATAAGTATTAGACACGTTCTAATAGTATTATTGAATTGTAATTTATAAGAGCGTACGTATCACATACCACAAGTAGATTTATAAATTATGTGCAAGAATGTTTATAAGCTTATTCAGTGTTTATAGAAAGCGTCTACAATACTCTACAGGTAGAGAAAGGAATTATTCTATTCGTATATAGTAGATGAGATGAATACAATACAAATCACACCATGTTGTGACGCTTGCTGTCAGAATCAGCTGACTAACATCTGCGCTGTTACGTGGCGGTTACGTACTACTATTATGCATTTTGTAATCGAAATATACTATATTCTTGTATTCGAATTATACTATAGAAATTTTTATTGTTTGATAACAAAGCTATGTTTTTATGTCACTTATCGATTGAATACTTAATATATTCGTAAAACTTACGATTTTACATAATGTTAGGTACTAATTGGAATCGATATACTGTAAGAATCATAAAACTTAAAATTAGCTCTCCTTACCTGGTCATAGATATACATCTTCTACAGTGTCTAACATTCTTACTGAGAGACATATGGCACTGTGGTATTTCTGTTGCTGGTCTCACTCGCCTTTATTATTATAGTATGAATTTTAGGATAATAATAATAATGATGATAATATAGATACGAGTTCAAGTTTAAATTTCGCGTATGAGTAAATTCACTATACAGTCAATTAGTTTAGTATGTTTAACTAATTATATATTTTAGTCCTTTCTCTATTATTATTATTCACTAATCTTAATAAACTTGATTATTTAAAGTAGCAATAATATCCACAATAATCACTCCACTTATATGTATAAATACACAATAAGTTTCAATTTATTTATTTCTATAAATGTTGTATACTATTTTGTACACTGAGTCTACGATATGCGAAAAAAAAGTTTGCTTTCGCTGATGATTAATGTGTGATAAATAAAATATGTATATGATATTGTATTTATATATTGTTATGTTATGTTATGATTTTATTATATTTTGATGTTAACGTTCTCGAAAGAAAGTTCACTGGGTTACTGACTGTTCCCTGTATACCGCGTCTCTTTATAAGATAGGAGTTAGTGACATCACCGTGACGTCGCGACGCCGGATTTGTAAATAAATTGTCGTACGATGTCTGCAAAAGCAGGAACTTGGCAACGGGACCAATTTTATCTTCGCACCTTTTATTTCTTATATTATATTAACTATAATATACATATGAACAATATTATATACTTATCTACCATATCTAACTAAGATGCAATTAGAAGAAGTAGAATAATATTTTTGTTTTCTATGATAAATCTACGATGCTTACACTAAATAAAAAAACAAATTACCATGTGATAAACAATTATTAGAATTCAATCTACACCTATACATCAAATTTCAAATTTTGCACACGGTTTTAGCAATTCTTTTTTATTTCGTCTCTTTATCTTATTACTTTCATTATAGGACACGTGATCATATAACAGCTTTGAATTGCGTCACTTATTATGATACACGTGCTGATGATAATTTCGATTATAAGTTTCGCGTTTTATCTACTTGTTATAGATTTGAACAAAAACTGTAATGAACTGCCTGAATAAAAAAAAAAAATATGGAAAGTCAATTTTTGTTTGAAAGTATAATTTTAGGAAATTCGAGATGAATCTTGAACGTTAAAAAAGTGGAAACGTTTCTCTTGAAACCTAAGAAAAATACATGGTTCAAGGTTTTGGATAGCTACATTTCATTCGTCAACTTCTCTCTCTCTCTCTCTCTTCGCAGTGACCCTCAAGTTTCATAGAAAACGCCTTGGCCGCGAAACGGGATAATAAAATAAATAAAACGTTACCTAGAAAAGGAATCTGAAATAATATACATCTGATTATACAGTAAAAAAATATATCGCAGACACGCCTATATTGATAATGTTTTTCTATCAATTAAATAACGTCTGCCAAGATCGAATCGATTCTTATCCGTTGTTGGCTCCTGTCTATGGCTCCTGGTTAATGATAGTGATCATATTCGTCATTTTTAGGCAGACATTTAAATATAAATAAGTTTACAATAATCGTCCAAAATTATAGTATAGGGTAACATCTTCATTTCTATAAGTTTTTCTAGTTTCGCTATAAATAAACGACTGAAAGTAATATGTAAAAGCTTCACCCGCACCTATCCAAGACGAAAATAAATCAAAGGCAAAGCTTTCGCAGCTTACGTGTCATCAGTTAGTGTACACTCATAGCCACCTTGCCAAGAAACGTCGATATGTGTATTCGTTCGATGTGCGGAGTGGATGCATTCAGCTGCAAAATTACATTTCAGAAGTCTTTTTTTTTTTTTTATCCAACATTTCTTATATAATCCAATGGCATATCCGCAGTTTAGCTTAATAACATCTATAGCAGAATTTCACAGGCCAAAAAATTGCTTGGACTCCAATATGGTCATTCGTACATCGTATATAAGATGCTTTGGAAGGACTGAGATTCCGTATAAAGACCGTTTTTTTTTATTCCCATGAATTTGTAGTACTTCGATAGTTGAATCGCTAGAATCGAGATCGGAAAGCTGCACGTTTGTTTTTTTATGTCTTTTTTTCCGCTTTTACACGCGCTTTACTCTTTTAATGTTGGTTATCGTTTTTAAAACTTGTAAAAATCGATCGTAGGTACGCTAATATAGTCCTCTTTAAAAATTACTATCAATTTTTTAATGGAATAGATCGTTATAAAATTATCGCTTGGTATTTCCATCTTTTTAATATCCCATTTTTTCATCTGCAAAAAATAAAGCTGGCCCAAAATGTCATCGAAATCACCACGGACTCCAAGAAACGCCGGACTTCCTCCTGCAGAACCTGCTACTCCAGACTCCGAACGAACAGATTCAAGATCTCCAAAATCTGGCGATTGCAGAGAACAAAAACTCGATTTGAAGGTCTAATTTACCCCATTATTTTATACGGTCATCCAAATTAGGCGGATTAGGCAATTCATTGATTATTCTTAATCCGAAAGCTCAGCTAAGACGTGAAATCGACTATTTACTGAGCTTTTTGAAATATGTGATACTACTTTTTCGAAAACTGGATACCTCACGGTTTTTTTTTAGTTCTTTCTCGAATATTTTCAACGTTTTTTCGCTTTCACTATGAGCTGCTACTTTAATTACAATTATTTTCACCTCCTAGAGATATTTTCTGTTATAGGAATGGTTGCAATCTAAAAAAGAAGGTTTTGTCTCAACTTCAGAAGTTGGAAAGGTATTTTACGCAAGTAAAATTTGTGAAAAATAAAATTTCGAGACTATTGGAAATAGAAGCATCGGAAAATTCATTTTCTAGACAGAATCTCCAGCAAGAGGTGAATGTGGAGACTGCGGTTTACGCGGCCGCGAAATCGCACTGCACGTAGCCGTCCTGGAGGCAAAACTAAGCGACGAAATGCAGGCGAAGAATAGACTCTCGTACGTTTTTATAATTATTTTTCAAAAAGAAACCATATTTTAATGCTGAAATTTTAAGGCCTTTTATTTATAGTAGTTTTACAGTTTTTCTGGTTTCTATTCCCAAGATAAAATGAAAAATTAATGATAATAATAATCCAAGAGCGAATTTATTTAGCGAAATACATGATTGCAGCATAATGTTAGAAAATATAATAGAATATGTTAATAATGGTCTCTTTGCTTCTGAAAAATTTCGCCCAAGCTTGGCTGTGTCGGAGTACGAAAAGCAGATATTAGAAAAAGATAGAGAGGTGGAAATCCTGAGATTGGAAAAGCAAGAAATTGAATTGGAGTGCGATGGGTTAAAAGAGCAGTTGGAAATAACTTCGAAACATCTCGACACGATCGAAATATCTTTTAACGACGTTCACGAGTGAGACTTTATCGTTATTCCTTTCCCTCCGTGCACTCATACGTATTACTAGAAACCCACAAAAACTAAGATCCCCCTAAGTCCCAAAAAAAAAAGATAAAAAAAAAAAAAAACAACCTCCGCTTTAATATTGATCGTAGAAAATACGAGAGGGCAAAACAGACGATACAAATATTGTACCAAAACGTGGAAACCCTTAAGAACAGTATAACCGAGCACGATTTCTGCATCAGCCAAAAGCACGATCAATTTCTAATGCTGAAAGAACACGCGATGGAACGTATGGACTTGTGAGTCGTCCAAATAGACGATCTTTAAATTTTTTAAACATTTTTTTCACGTCAATTATTAAGTAACGTAAAATGTCTAGCGCGAATTCGCAATTGGATTTAATCGAGCGAAAGTATTCCCTTGAAAGTTCAAAGCTTAGAGCAGCATTGAAAGAGGCTGAACTCAGTGCTCGATCATTATCCGATCAATTGGAGCAAAGAAACCGAGATAACGCTGAGTTAACGAGGTAAAATAGCGATCAATGATTTTAATGAAAATTATAATTTCTATTATTTTCTTAATTAGCAGATTTTTAAACCGATTTATCATCCGGTATGTAATTTTTTCAACAGCATTTGCGACGGTCTAATAGAAAGAATGGATTCGCAGAATATAGTCGTGGCTGATAATCAATCAATTCATTCAGAACCGATCGGAAAATTGAGATTTTGAATCTGAAAAGCTTCGATGCCAACGAATTGCTATTCTGATTACGATTTTATATGGTTTATATGTCCAACGTATATAAAGTATTATGTATGATATATGATGATTATGATATGGAAATGTATGAATAATTGTAATAATAATAATAATAATAATAATAAAAAGAGGAGCACAGAGAAGCTGAGAGAGTAGAATATTCATTATCCATTATAACGTAACTTTAAAGAAAGAGAAAAAGAATGAAAAGAACAGGTGAGTATAAGTATGTTTAAATAAAGAACTGGGTACTGGTATTCGTCAATATTTTTCTAATCATTAAACACGTTGACTAAAAGATTGAACAAACAGAGCTTTGTTTGTTTGCCTTGAACTAGTGCGTAGATAATACCTAAGTGATGTAATCATTGTTTTGTGCAAAATATTATGCGGAAGTTTAGAAAGAAAAAAAAAAATAAAACTAAACGAAAAGGAAAGAAAAATACGTTATATACGTTTGAATGACCTTCGTTTTGATAAATGAAAAGTGAAAATAATTTACTGATTGGCTGAAACTGATCACGTCAGATCATCCAATTGGTCAAAAAAAAGGCTCGACCCATCGCGCCACTTGACTACCGTTATAAACTCTCGTGTTAAATAAAGCAGTAGGTATATATATACATAAACTATGTATACATATGTATACAGTTACCGAAATAATTTCAAACCAGACAAACAATTCGTTAACCTTATGATTACAGGCACGTGTCTTGAAATTCTACAAATTAGCTCGTAGTTAATTGTTATTTTTCATTTTTCAATTTTATTAATTTTTCTTTATATGTGTTTATTGAAAATTCTATTTTTATATCATATATCAGTGGCTAGGTATCTACAGGTATAATTCATTACTCTTTTGAGATATAATATATCTCCCTGATAAGCTGATCACACGAGATAAATTCGTACGGCTCCTATCTCAATTCTAAATACCATCTCAAAGCCTTCGAATTTTCCCATTTGAATAAAACACGACTTCTGACATTTTGCGAGATTTTTTAGAATTGAGATAGGAACTCAAGATTATTGAATCATTTTTTTTTTATGTATATGTTTTGAGACATTTTGGTCCATGAATGCATCAAAATTCGGGATCACCCTACTCAGCATTCAAGAGTGTTTCTGTTCTTCTAAAGCTTTCGCATGTAGGTATCTATTTTTAAAGCATTTCTCTAGGACATGAGTTAGCAGTCAGTGTCACGTATACGCGGCTGGGTTTCAAGCACACGTATTTTCTGATCGTGATCTTATATCATCTTAAAGGTTTAACTATGCATATGTATAGCGATGATTCCTTGAAAGTTAACAGTCAGTCACAGCCAATTCGACACTACCCGAGTTTTTCGTCTGTTTTTCGCAGGCTGGCCATCCTTTCATTCATTCATTCATTCATTCATTCATTCATTCTGTTATCCATCCAGCCATCCATTCATCCAACCATCCATCCATCCACCCATCCATCTATCCACCCACCCATCTATCCACCCACCCATCCATCCATCCAACCATCCATTCATTTACTCATACATTTATTTGATTATTTATTTATTTTTTCATTTTAAATCATTTGACGGCCTTTCACAATTCAAATTAAAAAGGGGATGGCCAGCCTGCGAAAAACAGACGAAAAACTCGGGTAGTGTCGAATTGGCTGTGACTGACTGTGAACTTTCAAGGAATCATCTTGGTATGTAGTACGGTGGATTATTAGCACTCCAAATTCATTACTATACCAGCTGCTGCGTGGGTGACATAGACGAGATCATCCGCCTCGTTAATTTTTAATGGAAGCAAGAAAAAATAAATAAAAAATTACAAAAGGAATTAGAATTTCAATTTTCAGCTGCAAAAACTGCTTTCTGAAATCGTAGTCGCTATATTGCAACTCGTGCAAAGTTATTTTTAAAAATTTCTAGCCATTTGGCACGCTGCACTAAAATTGGCGCGAAACTGCAGGCCATCAAGTTCTATAAAACGTTGTAAAAATCAATTTCTACGGAATAATTTATGACTATTATTCAACGATGAGTATAAATAGCTTGTGAAAATAGATCGATGATTGAGAAGGAAAAATAAATATGGAATTGATTTGTTTCACATAACATTTATAATTCAATTTTGTTAGGTATATCTACACGAATTATAACGTCCGTATAAACGGCGTTTGGACGTTTAATAATAATTTGCAGAAAATCTTTTTTGGCAGTTGATGTTTCAGTAAGCTTTTCGTAATTTGAAATTAGAACTTGCGAGTCCATGAGCTTGCAGAAAGGTGGCGACACGCCGCACTGGATCTGTTATTCAGTGGTTCTGTATACATAGAAGAAACCCTCATCGTATATAGGGGTGAGTTTTGCCCCGCGAAACTTCAGATCTGTTTCAGCGCGCGCGTTGCAACCTTTATACTCGATAAAATTCAATGCACATATACAACTATAATTAAATATTTAATTAAAATATTGGGGTAAAAATAGTGAAGAATTTAAAAAAAAAACGAAAGAAAGAAAGAAATCGAAAAAAAACTACCGCCTCTACTATTCCGAATGAACTATTTACGTATGATTAACAAAAATGAATAAAATAACGTGGCGTATCGCGACCGGATTGTTTATCGCGTGTTTTACCTCAAAAATATTATTCGCAATTACAATGATTTCAGGTAAGCATTTCAACAACAAAATTCACATTTTTCATCCCCATATCTATCTTCTTCTTAATTGATTCAGCTATTTTTATCGTACTACAGCTTCGCACCCTAAACCTAAACGAATGAATGATATTTCGCAGCGTTCTTTCCTTTATTTTTATTTTTTATTATTATTTAGAGACCTAGAACTTGCAGTTTGTAATTACGACTGAACCTCGATGATATTTCGGTATTCTCCTTATCACAGTCACCGATTTACTGTCCCGTATCTGTATACTGCACTCCATTAATTTCACCCTAAAAAAAGATTGACTGCTTCTTTAACAACCCCGCAAGGACCTCACAATACATTGCATATATACAATACACATAGAATACAGCACATTACCAAAGCTCGCATTTTTCGGTATATCGTCTCTCCTATACTCTGCCTGAAGTTATTTCTCCTCCCCTGTTGGTCCAGATAACATTTGATCATGTTGCAAACGCAGCCTATATGCGTTTATACTACATAGGTATATGTATACTGTTTTCCAAGCAATTTGTCATATACCTATATGAATAAAATAATAATATTTCTACACGATGTGTCTCGCAATTGCTAGTCATTTGTAAGTAAATACTTGTTTAGTTACCCCTAGTTTATTCGCAATCTACATACTTATGTGTTTATTCATATAGTATATTCTATGTACACTGGGATTTGAGCCAAAAGATTTTCAAACAAAAAAAAAGGAAAAACTATACCCTGAATGCGGCATCAATCGTTAAATAAAATTAGTGAACATTCATTAAATATATATATGAATTGTGGAATCAAAGACTTCATGTATGGAGGTATTTTTTCAAATGGACAAAAAAATACGGGGAGGAATAGATAGAGGGGGAAAAAAATTTCTTTTTTTTTTATGACACTGTATTATGCATATTTCCTGCTGTTTACCTACGCGAATATATGAAAGAGACAACTAATTGCAAGTACATAAAAATTTATACGACTCGTTTACATATTAAAGTCGTAAGTCCCCCGTCGTTAAAGGTCGTAATTACTCCTCGTTGTGCTCCCTTGTACACTATCTAAAATTTCGATTCCAGTATGTGTATAGAAGCTGTTAACGTTCATTCCTATAAGCGTCAAAAATTCATTCGAAAAAATGTGGCAACGAATTTATAAAAACGTTTTATTCAGCTAGATATATTTTTTTTTTTTTTGTTACAACTATCATAACCACGGACTTTCTTACTTATGTAGATTTTTTATTATAAAATTAATATAAATTCATTATCATAAGCATTGGTGAAGTTAAGAGTCATGGATTTAGGCCCAGACCAATATCCGTTGTTGGTCTAAGGAATTTTCTTTTTTTTTTCCTTTTGTGTTCTTAGCCATCCCTATAATCCACAACCTCGCAAGTAAACTCATCCCTCCAAACGTTACATATCTCCCTCCAGACAACGGCCAATAAACGTGTGCACACAAAATATAAAATCTGTTTTCTTTATAGTTTGTCGTTTTTCTTTCTTTGCGAATTTTTTTTTTTTCTCTTTCTTCTTTGATACGTGCTTTTTTTTTTTGTTCATCGAGAAAACTACTCGCTATATAATATTAGCGCAATTTTCTACCTATATTTGATATCATTACAGTATACAAATAATTTCTTTGTATAAACAGTTTCCTTATCAAAAAAAAACCGAGTTATTGCACTATTTGCATTTCATTACATCTATTCTCTATATTCATTATTTATAACAAAAAGATCGCATTCGCAGCACAATGAAATAAAAATTTCCAGTTTCTTCATAGACGATACAGAAATATTATTTTAGTTTTTTTTTTTCAGATGATCTTATCGCAGAAATTTTTATAAAGTCATTTGGAAAGGCTCGCGGTTTCATATTGATATCTCTTATTATAATTTCGATACCCATTGGAACCCATAGATTAATCATTTTTTAAATTGATATTTTATTAACTTATGTCGAAGCTATTATAATATCGCTTCGATAAATTGGTTTTCGTTATTATTTTTTTTTCACCTGTTCCTTTTTATTGCCACCTACCTATGTAACTTTTAATGTTATGTTCCGTACGATTCAGTGCAGGGTTTCTATAAATGTAATTGAATTCGCGCGGGGACAAAAACATCGAGTGATAATAATGTCCGTATAGAAAGTAAACGATTTTCAAATCAATATTATAGGTATATGCTTTTACCTTCGACGTTGAATAAAAATCGGAATTTCATATTATACAGGTATATGGGTATTTCTCAGATAACTGTGATTTTTAAAACTCAAATTTCTCTGAAATTAAAAATGTATTAAAACGCATGTTTCGGGTCTTCTTTTGCTCCACTTATACACAGAACTGAGCCTGTAATGTAGTTCTATTACAACTACAACAGAACAAAAACTATGACAATATTTGAGAATTTTAATTTATTTAAAAATTAAAAATAATAATTATCAATGAATAATGATAATAATATTAATTATAATATTAATAACATTATTAATAATAATATTGATATTAATATTATTATCAATATTTATTATTAATAATAATTAATTAATTTTGATTTTAATTTTTTTAATTTTTTTTTTTTTTTTTTCAGTCTTGTCCGGCGCATTGGAGCCATTTTTAACCAAACTATAACAAATAAATATAACAATAAGTTAAAACATTGAGGAAAAAACAAATTAAAAAATTATTTTTCATTTTTGCCACGGTACTGACATCCACGGTACTGACATTTGGATTTATAATTGACCTAACTTCGTAATGCGGATAGTTAAAATAATTTCCCAACATCATTTTGATGTTTCACGTAAAAGTAAATAGGAATTCAGTACAATTGATTCAAACATCATAATAATAGTCACAAATTTCAATACCATGGTACTGACATGTAATTTTATGACTTACCTTTTTGAAAACAAATCAAATTGGTTTAATCACATTTTTAAAACTCCCAAATAAACACACAGCTCCAAAGGATGCACAAATAATCCCTCTTTAGAATGCCACCAAATGGAGCCAATGAAACTAAATTAAGATAGCGATTAGGCGGCAAACATTTCAAATTTAAAAATTGAATAAGATTCCCGGACATAATTCAATGATGATTATTTTTTTTTACCAATCAATATTTTTGTATAATTGTAATACAATTCGATGGAGTATACATCAGACTTAAGTTATGAGAGGTTAATTTTATAATCCAAAACGAATATTGATAGAAATTTATACATTTAGTTTGAAAAATGAGAATCGGACATGCCACGGTACTGACATTTCCAGTATATTTTCGTAAGTTATAAATAATCCGAAACCACTTATGTTTCAATATATAATGTAGGTTGTAGAAAATGATCAGATTTATGATATTAATGACCACTTGATAAAAAAAAAATATATTGGATGATACATAATATACGCGACATAAAAAATCACAGTTATCTGAGAAATACCCATATAGTTTTGGCTAGACTTTTTTTGCATCGCAATTCGTAGATATGATAACAAAGTCCTAATCAGAAATCTCAAATCGCTAAGAAATTAATTACACATTGAGAAAAAAAGAATAGATTCACAATAAAATTTCTAACGGTGACAATTATTAATTATTTTCTATTTTGTATAAGAATATACGTGTCGATCAATGTGATGCTTTGATAAATCTTCGTCTTCATTATCTGCAGACGATGATGTACATAATTAATTCCTTCGTATAACTTATTGGTAAAAAATTGTTAAAAGTTTTGTAGAAATTTCGAGGGAAGTAAGATACTCGGATAATTATATTCTTTGGTGAATAAATTAATCTAAGATATACGCGGTTGGAAAATAATTTGGAAATATGATGATGATGATGATGATGATGATGATAAGAAACGGGATCGATCTATTGTGTGAATCCATATTCGTATCAAAGCCTTGAATTCCGGTCAAAAAAATAGGCATATATGAAAAATATGTGAGAACCGAGAAAACAAGAAAGAGGTAAAAGGTATAATTATTCAAATCACGTGCTCTCCCGGATATTATACGGATCCTTTTTTAATACAGGGTACCCCACCTGAATATTTTCTTTCATGATAGTCCTGCGTGAGAAAAATTATGCAAATAATGTAATTTAATCCTTTCTGCTAACGCGAATAGTATACGATGCGATATGATAATTTAGTTGACCAGACGATATGCTTTCAATTTCTTTTTTGAAAAAATCATCAAAAATTAGGATTCGTTTTTCTCTTGAATTTAGCCCTGCAAGCTCCGATGCGAACATACAACGTTGGTGTCCTGATGGCTTCACATCTCGACAGTCCTTTCGATCTGGAACGGTGTGGTCCTGCTGTTGACTTGGCCTTAGCAGAGGTGAACGAATTTTTGACCGGGCATAACGTCCAGCTCCAAAAAGTCCAGGGCAGGTAATTCACGCGTTGAAAATAAAAAAAAATAAAAAAAATCGATGTAGTTATTGAAAAAGGTCCTTTTCCGAAACAATCCGCAAATTGTATATCAGTCTGATTAAAGATCGTCGGATTTCTCTTTCGAAATGTATTCCGTAATTTTGTAAAGCCACACGATTTTTTTTTAATACACCAAAAATATTCCGCGATATGAGTCCAGTCAGAGGAATAATTTGTTCATAGTATTTCACGAAATGCCATATCATAAATTTATATTGACAGTATAGCAAAAAGGATAACGAACGAATAATCCATAATGCAGTTAGTTGAGAGTAAAAAAAAATAAAAAAGGAAAAGCAAGTAAGAGCAGGGATCGTAAATTGATCAGGAGGGACATGGCCTTATCTCCATTGTCAATATTAATAATTGAATAAAAATGTTGTAAGTATATAAAAATTTTTACCTCGTATAAATGGTATTCCGGATACTGCGGTATATAAAGTAGATTAGAAGTCAGTTTATTTTTATTTTATTTTATTTTTTCGTAAAAAGAAGTGAAAACAAGAAGAGAGACAGAAGAGAGAGAGAGAGAGAGAGAGAGAGAAAGAAAAAAAAAGAAAAATAAATTCGGACCAAAATGAAAATATGGCCAACGTTATTTTATCTGTGAGCTCGGTCTGGGTCAACGAAATTTATAGGCAACGAACATAAAGCCAGGACGAGCCAAGGACCTTTTTTTTTTATATATATATATCACCTCGCGAAGAACACTTCAGGGGGAAAAAAAAAGGAAAGAAAAGACTTTACTACAGTAAGCATGTGTCTGCAGCCATCGTGAGTGAAGAATTTTTTTGGGTGCTATTCACTTCAGTTTTTATAACTGATTATAATTTTTCAAACTACTTAATGAAAAAGCTGGCTCAAAGTTATTTTATAATTAATATTATTATCCGCGAAGATAAACCGGCGTTGAAATTACGATGAAGCAAATTATTTTCTGCTAAGATAATAATAATAATAATAATAATTGGTAATTATTTTTGAAAAATTTTCTCACCTGTTACCGGAGCCGCGTATGAAGTAAAAGAAAAAAAATTAAAAATTAAATCCGAGTACGTATGTCGTATAGAAAATTACCTACGCCACACTGACGTAATTAGTGATAATTATTGGTCTCGTTAAACTATAGTAGTACAGTATTAGACGAGATGGTTATAAGTCTGGAGTCTAACTCGGATTTCTAGCTCATTAGAACATCCTACCTCACACTTTGCAGCGAATCAAGGAAATTCTAGAACTTGAATATCGTGGTGTTTCACAGAATTTCACACACCATATAAGTTGCCCAGAATCTTTCCTGAATCTATTTCTTTTTATCTTATTTTCTAATTAATGAGTTGGATTATGTCTTAGATCCTTAAGGTGGGATAACTGATATTAAAAAAAAAAAAAAAAATGTACAACGGTTTGTATTCTCGCCAGGATCAACCTGTGTCGTAGTAACAAACCCAAAGTCCTTTCAGAGGGCTTACCTCTATCTTGTTTAAAGATATTTGCAAATTGCTAGTGCCGTTAAACGCGATGTCTACGTTGAGCAAGGAGATAATTTATACATTATGCCTTATGTATATAATATAGAAGGTACCCCTACAGTATAGCAAAAAGCTCACAATGCCAGACTAATTGGCTTTACGAAACCCGCGGCCAGATATTTCTCCTGTATGTATTTCCATTTCTATAGATGAACGTTCCTAGCTTTTGCAGAATTTCTCTGAATTATAGTTAGGGTGTGATACGCACATTGCGTCCAATCACTGCCCCATTGTCCGTTGTAGAATCACGCTAATCCATGTTCAATGTTCATGTTAAATTATCATTGACCATATAGACATTGCGTCATGGTATACTTACGACAATTTATCACGATTCAATTAAAGCCTCGGCGAATGGTTTTTTCAATTTTTTCATTTCATTTTCTCATTTTTTCTCTAAACCGAATGCGACAATTCTCATTCTTCTCTAATTTGAACGCAATCTAGCGAAGAAAAATTCGCCTTGCTTTTTCTTTTTATTGAAAATAAAATTGAAAGGGAAGCTGTTCGATGCTAATATAACAGACCGTGAATTAAAAGGTCTTGGTTGTATATTTTCGTCGAAATATAACTCCGGTTTCAGGCACAAACCTCATCTACCAAGATCGCAATTTGCGAAAAACCAATTTGAAAATCAAGCAGGTCTCGTTTCAGGTACCGCACAGATTACAGTAATCAAGGACGATGTCACGCTAGATTCAGATTAAAAAAGTGACCAAGGATTCAGTAGCGATTCGTTCTTAATCACATCGCTAATATAATTCTCAAAAAATTGTCAATGTTCTTGAAAAATTAATCTCAAAATTCTAAGTACTCCAATTTTAAATGAGGGCTTCGAAAGATTTAACGACCTTTAGGAGAATAAACTTACAGAAGTCTGGTATTAAACAGTTCTAAGAGTTCATTAATTATATTTTCATTCATTCCGACTGTCAACAGTATTGCGTTTCCCAATTTACTAATTATATTTCCACTCTCAATTAGCGGGTATACTATATAGTGCCTAATTCGAACTTTGTTCTTTATAAGATTAGCATAAGTGACCTAAGCCTATAAACATAAAAATTTTGATCTAATTTTATTATTTTTTTAATTTTATTTGATAAGTTACCCATCATGCAGCGGGGCCAGAGCTCCTGGATTAGCTGCTGACATGCACTTCCGAGATAACGTAATTGCTTTTATTGGTCCTGCTTGTGCTTTTGCTCTGGAACCAGTAGCGAGGCTAGCTGCTTACTGGAACAGCCCTATAATCACTGGAATGGGAGATCAAGTACGTGTATTTAATATAGAATATAATATCGGATTAATCGTATCGAAATAATCAGATGATTTTTTTATTTCATCATCAAACCTTCGGAAATGAGGAACTTACCTTAATAAATTTTTTCCATCGTTAGAAAAAGCAAAAAAGCTCATCCTGTCCGGAAAATATTCAGTGACTTTGATCGAAATATTGATTTTAGTTTTAAAAATCGATCATTTTTTATTCGCATAAAATATATTTATTATTAATCACATTTACTTAGCCACCCTCGGTGGGAGAGCTGTCAGTTACTTCAGGGATCCTTGGTCGTCTTCACAAGTGGAGAAACGAATCATCAGTAAGAATTAATCAACGATGCTGTACCGCCAAATCGCATTTTATTTTTAATTAAATCACATTTTATTATTTCTTTGAACTTAATTTCAATTTTTAAGTTCATATAATTTTGATAATTATTATTCAAAAAATATTGTATGGAGTTATAATTAAATTATGATATAATTTGTCCCAATTTTGTTAATAAAAAATAAAATTCCAGTGTTATATTATTTTATAATTTAATTACAAAATTATTGGTGTATGGTTCATTTTTTTTTTTTTTTAGATCCTTTATTTCGCTTAGAGAAAACAGCTCAGAATTTATAACAACGAAGCGATGATAACCATTGATTATTATCAAATATTGGGATGGGAAATTTTTGGCACATAATCAGTGGGATGATAATTTTAGAAATTCTTTTTAATTATAGACATCAGAGATCTTTGACATGAATACGTGACTTGTCAATCAAAATTCCACGTTCTAATTAAAAACGCTTTCGAAAACAATTACAAAAAAAAGGGGGGGAGTTGATTAATTTCACCTCAATCAAACTTCATTTCAGCCTTTTTTGTTGTATTCGATTATAATTCGTTTTTTAATCACATTTCGCACTCAAAGAGACACAAGCAGATCTTCTTTTTTATTTTTTTATTAACGCTTGCAGCTTATTCTGATCAATTAATTTTTAACTCTAAATATTTTTCGTGGTGTAAATAATTTTCAGGGAATATTTAAGGACAAAAGCAAATATCCAACTTTAACGAGAATGTCCTACTGTCAGTGTCGTCTTCGATTAGTATTTTCAAGCATTTTTAAAGAGTTTGGCTGGTCTCATGTGGCTCTGATTTTGGACAGGTCAGACCTTTTCTCTTTGACAGTAGGTAAAAATCTTGAATATGGTCTACGGAAAGAAGGTCTTTTGAAATTTGTAAGAGAACTTGATGGCAACTCCGAGGAAGAACCTTATCACTTGTATTTAAGAGATGCTAGCATGTATGCAAGAGGTAATAATAATATCATCAAAATATTTATTTATTACGAGAATATCATATATATTAATTTCTACGTACGCATAATGATACTCACTTCAGTACCGTCTAGAGTTTGATTTCAATTATATCTAAGCTAAGTGTAACTTGAAATTAAAGTTTGATATTTCGAAGCTATGTAATCCAAGATTTGACATTCCCTTACGCATAATTAATTTCGGGGAAAATTCACAGTTGTGATTCTGAGTGTTCGAGGAACTTTAGTCAGGAGATTCATGCTCGCAGCTCACACTCTCGGAATGACAAGAGGCGACTGGGCTTTTCTTGATGTGGAAATATTCCAGGTAAATTTTATCACCTTTTGAAATCAGTCTTATTTTAAAAAATTTTAAACTTCGTCTTCTATACACGTAATAGCCGCTCTTTCATCTACCTGTGTGGATATCCGGAAAGAAATTTCGAGTGTAATCCCTCAGGAGGCTATTTGTTTATTCATTTATGTATGAGAGACCAAGACGAAAAAATCCAATTATAGAATTCATTGAAAATATTAAAGTGTTAAAAAAAAAATATGTATATATATATTCCTCACAGTCGACGAGGACGAGAAATGTATTTTTGTTCTTTTGGCTCGATTTCATCTCCGTAAATCATTAGTTTAAAATTTTTTTAAATGACAGGGTTCGTACTGGGGTGATCACGATTGGGAAGTGGGTGACGAGGATGATTCAGTGGCTAGAAAAGCTTACGAAGCTCTTTTACGAGTTTCTCTTCTCCAACCAACTAGTCCTAGATTTCAAGATTTTGCAGATGACGTAAGACAAAGAGCACAGACTGATTACAACTACACTTTTTCAGAAGGAGAAGAGGTCCGTGTAGTAAAATTCCCAAACGTGAATTCCAAATGAAAAAAAAAAATAAAAAACAGCACATTTTCAAACGCGGATATCTTTCAGGTCAACTTTTTCATCGGAGCTTTTTACGATGGGGTTTATCTTCTGGGAATGGCGTTAAACGAGACTCTGGCCGAGGGTGGTGACATTCGAGATGGTCTGGCTATTACTAGACGAATGTGGGATCGCGATTTTCTAGGAATTACTGGACACGTTAGAATAGACGACAATGGAGATAGAGATGCTGATTACAGCATCCTCGATCTAGATCCCATAACCGGACGGTATAAAATCCAACGGCTTATTACATCATTCGATTTTACTTCCGGTTTACAATTTTTCCGATGGTCAATCAAGCTCCGATTATCCCCATCATCTACTTTTGTGTATTTAGGTTCGAAGTCGTTGCTCATTACCTCGGTTTAAATCGAGAATACAGTCCAGTACCAGGAAAAAGGATCCACTGGCCAGGAGGAAGAGAAGGACCTCCAGCCGATGTACCGGAATGTGGTTTTCTCGGTAATGATCCGATTTGTTCAAGCAGAACGGAAGCCTACACTTTCGTTGCATACTCGAGTTTGGCATTGGCGATATTTCTGATAGCGATAGTATCAGCTTCCTGTGTTTTGTACAGGTACGTAATTACAGAATTTTCAGCAAGAAAATATTGTAAAATGGTACAGGACATATATAAATATTTCAAGACTTTACTGCTGGTGTACTTTCCTACTTTTCAGTCACTTTCTTTCCCTCTATTTCTGCTTTTTCTTCTTCTTCTTTCTCACATGCATGTCGTACTACCCTACGTCCGCGCTGAAAACTTTTTCCAATATGTGAATTTTTAATAATATTACGATACATAACATGCAAGTAAAGTTTAAGATTGCTATATTTATTTTATTACTTTTCACTTTATAGACACCTCAGATTATCGGCAGACCTTAATAACATGTCGTGGCGTATCAGACCTGAAGAACTTCTCTTAGAGGTAGGAAAACCATTTTCATCAAAGATGAACCTCCACCAAGCAATGTCAGACATAAACGTAAGTTTTTGCCAGTTTGTATGATAAATATATATTTTTCTTTCTTAATTTCAATTTTCTTTTTATTTTTTCACTTCAAGAATTATGGACTTGAAAAAATGAGACGTGGATCTGCCGCAAGCTGTGGATCGCTACCTCCTTCAACTGTATTCACTACTATTGGTATTTACAAAGGCGAAAGAGTTGCCATAAAAAAAGTTACCAAGAAGAAGGTTGTGGACGTGACTAAGAAACTTTTATGGGAAATCAAGCAGGTCAGGGATGTAACTTCCGAAAATACCGTCAGGTAATCATCAATGATGTGAAAATTTATGACAGAGATTTTCGCAATTTTCTATTATGGGGATATAATTTCTTTCAGATTTATTGGTGCCTGTCTCTGTTCACCTTCACCAACTGTCCTGATCCTGACTGAATATTGCCCAAAGGGTTCATTGAAAGACGTATTAGAGAACGAAGCGATTCAACTAGATTGGAATTTTCGAATGTCGTTAATCCACGACATCGTCAAGGTAGAGAAGGTGCAAAGGCTGCGTCATTTATGCGCATTACTCATTTAATTTTCACCAAAAATATAAATTCAATCGTTTTTAATTCATAAGGGTTGAAAAACTTTTACTTTTGATCACTAATTTTCTTCCAATCTGAAACGTCGAGCCGTTTTGCTCAAACGTTTTATCCTCGATTTGCTCGATTTCAAGATAAACAGACTTCCATCAATCATGTATGAAATAATTTAACACAATCGCGGATCATCTCGCTCATAGCTCTCATTCATCCGACAGTTAAAAGCCTCGCTTAAAACTTCGTCTCGTCTAATTTGATCCTTGATCCTAATGTCTGATGAAAAAACACTTCAATTATGGCTGCGAAATTAGAGAGAATCTTTCCCTATTTTCGTAGGGGATGGCTTATCTTCACGCAAGCGAAGTTTCAGCTCACGGAAAGCTTCGTTCATGCAATTGCTTAATCGACGGTCGTTTCGTTCTTAAGATATCAGACTTTGGTCTCAAGACGCTTACCACCCCCTCAGATCTTGTAATGGACGACAATTACTTTACCAGTAAGTAAAAGCCGTTTTAATCTTCCAAATTATACAAGTCTATAGAAAAATATCTCCAAATCCTTAAGACAGAGATTTACTAAATCGATTACACAGAACTGCTATGGATCGCACCAGAACTTGTCCCTTTGACAATTACACCTGGGACTGCAGCGACCCAAAAAGGTGATGTATACAGCTTTGCGATAATCCTGGAAGAAATAGTAGTCCGAGGAGGACCTTACGAGGTCGCAAGAGTCTACATGACTTCTCAGGAGGTATTAGTACAAAAATATGCAAAAAAAAAACTAATTCGGGCTTTTTGCAAGCGTATCTAAATCGACTTGTTTTATTCAAGATCGTTAATCGAGTATCAACACCAGAGAATCCACCGTTCAGACCAGAAATGATGCCGAGGGATTGCCCGGCTGATATTTTATTATTGATGGAAAAATGTTGGGCAGAGATACCAGAAGATCGACCAACGTTTCATACTATACGTGGAACTATTAGAGGAATCATGAAGTAGGTATTTTCACTTGTTCAAAAATTATCTAAAGCAAGAAAACATTTTTTTTTTAATTTTTTAGAGGCTACTGTGAAAATTTAATGGATGATCTTTTACGACGAATGGAACAATACGCGAATAATCTCGAGGCTCTGGTTGAAGAAAAAACCGAACAACTTAGTTTAGAAAAACGTAGAAGCGAGGAACTTTTGTACCAAGTTCTACCAAGGTGAGTGAGAGATGATGAAAAGAAGTTCAATTTCTAATTCTATACCGATTTAGGACTTTCCATCTTTGATATTCTTTCATAAACTATTCAAAAGCTAATTTTTAACGGTACAAAAAAAAAAAATGTTCAATGTGATCTACTACCGAAAATAATTCCTTAGGCAAGTAGCTGGCCAACTAATGACAGGAGAATTGGTACAGCCAGAACAATTTGAGTGTGTTACTATATACTTCAGTGATATAGTTGGTTTCACAGCTCTCTGTGCCCAAAGTACACCGATGGAGGTTGTAGATTTTTTGAACGACCTATACAGTACCTTCGATCGCATAATCGGCTTTTATGATGTTTACAAGGTAAAATTGAAAGAGGAAAAATATCCTCCGCCTAAAAAACGGTTAAGGAAAAAAAATGTATTAATTTTTTTTGTCTTTTATACTACATTGAAGGTTGAAACCATAGGGGATGCATACATGGTTGTATCTGGATTGCCGGAGCGAAATGGTGACGAACATGCCAGAGAGATTGGGCTAATGGCACTAGCGATTTTGGATGCTGTTAAATCCTTCACAATTTTGCACAGGCCCGAGGCCCAGCTCAGTGTGAGAATTGGGGCCCATAGTGGTCCCGTTTGTGCTGGTGTTGTTGGTCAGAAGATGCCACATTACTGTCTTTTCGGAGACACAGTGAACACTGCTTCAAGGATGGAATCTTCAGGATTGCGTGAGTCTGGATAACACTGTGATATATCAATTTACGTATAAAATATCCAATGGTTTGATTTCACGTTAATTATCTATCTAGCTCTTCGTATTCACGTGTCTGAGGCGACGAAAAAAATCTTGGATAAATATGGGACTTTCGATCTTGAACTAAGAGGTGAAGTTGAGTTGAAGGGAAAAGGACGAGTCACTTCATACTGGCTTCAGGACTGTTCAGAACCAGGTCCTAGACCTCCAACACCTCGACATAGAAGATACAGTAACAGTCCAATGGATAATAACACTGCATTAAATCCTTTGATATTTCCACCTAATAATACTAACGGACCCAGGATTAATAACAACACATTCATCAATTTATCAGAGTTGTAAATACTCGCGTGTAACACGCTGAGATTTATCACAAGATTATGATTTTTCATTCAGATATCAGAGCATTGATATACCAATGCAATTCTGAATTTCATTTTATTCTGTAAGCTTTGAAAAAAAAAAATGTAATTCTTTGCCATGAACGTTCAACTACTCCTTCAAATAGTCGTAATACTGATGTTTGTGTAAAAATTGTTATCACTGTAATTGCCAGGTATACATACCTTTACAGGCATGTATATTGTATATCATTCACTATATCTTACGCATATTTCTGTATATTACGGTAAAAGTTCAAGCTCGATCTATATACAATATATATGTTCAAAACAATCTGCTATAGGGATGCAAAAACTGCAACAGACTATATCGATGCAATTTGGAAGGAGGCAACCGAAATAGTACTTTTCGATACAAGTGCATAAAGGCGGCAATGCCGCACACCGAGTGTGAAGGCGTAGGACGAGCCCGACGTCGAGTCGGAGGCGAGCCGGAGGCGAGCCGAAGACGAGACTTCGGGCTCGTGCTATGGGCCTCCACACGAGTGGCATTGCCGTCTTTAGCACGTGTGTCGAACACTATTTTTTGCAACACCTACATCGAGAGTTCTGGTTTATGCCGTCTATAGGCATCGAAAAAGTCTTTCGCGCACTGGTACGCTTTTAAACACAGTGCGAGAAAACTTTCTCGCACTAGTGTTTAAAAGATATTTTAAGTGCCTATAGACGGTGCATAAAACAGGACTTTCGATGTAGGTGTTGCAAAAAGTGAATTTTTCCATTCATTTTCGGATATTTATCCCACAATAAGATGACAAATGTTCGATTAGACTCACTGACGAGATAGTTCATGCATCCCTGATTCAATATGACAGAAGATATGCCCGACACAGGAATTATATCCGTAGTTGGTGTGCTTATAAGCGTGAAAAACGTACTACACGGTGATAACTGTCCTGTGGTTTGATTAGGATAAAAAAAAGTATAAGAAGAAGAAGGAGAAGAAGATTATTCGTTATGAATATGTAGGATAATTACATAGATACTGAATTATGACGTTCAAGTTCGGGTAAAAATGTATGATGGAAGAGGTATATAGATATCTTTTTACAAAGTACCGAAGAATAGAAGCGAGGCTAATTTCCTGTATGGTTTGTGTCCAAATAAGGAAATATATTTTTTGATAATGTTGTGGATAATATTGATGCGAAGATTTTTTTCTCACAAGATGATAACTTATACGATCAAGGATACCGAGGCATATCGTGCCGTTTTATTGTACAATATTTAAAGATGTTCATATATTTGTTAACGAAATAAACGACCATAGTATACTGTAACTAAAAATATATTTTATGTGTTAAAAATTATTATCCCGTAGAAACGAATATCAATTATTATACAATTTTTTTATTTTATTTTTCATTCTTTGCGGATAAGCGAATCATTATCACAGTTTTTTTCCACTCAAAATAGAGTAATATATACTTTTATTCTACGTATACATATCAATATAAGTGAATACACGAGCAAAGGTGATATACATTCGGTTATTCTAACGTTATTTTTTACGTATTTTGAATAAATTCGATAAGGCAGTCACATAATGAACGCAGAAATTACAGTAAAGTGTAAATTAGTTGCAGAAGAGGTAAAAGGAAAACATATGTTGATAGGAAATGTAGATAGTGCATTGCCGTGTTCACTTTTCACTTATATAAGCCTTCATATATTTTTTAAAATTCATTGACATTCATATAATCGTTCAGCACTTGCAATAATCAAGTTTTCAAAGGCCAACGTTTCGAAGGTTGTGGTCAACGATTAGCGCTCGGAAATGTTTTTGAACTGGAAGACTTTAGTTATGATGACAGCTGTGATAATTTCTACATCAGCGATTGGTCCGATAATTGGTAACATATAATATAAAAATATAAGTGACAAATTTCGTATTTTTTTTCAATGTGTTTAAAAACATTTAAGCCTATGGGAGCCATAAAATAAAAATTGGACCGAAATTAGGACCACCCTAATATACATAGATAGCAAATTTACGATAATACACAAGATAAAATAATGGTGAATGTTCTAAACAAGGAATTAGCCGATCAAGACTAAGATTATCATTCTCCTGACTTGTATTAGAATAAATGATCAATTTTATTTTTAAATATTCTGCAGAATTGCCTGCGGATTATGATCATGCCTCGCCATGGAAAGGGCTGGCTGTACTAGGCTTAGAAAATCTCACAGAAACGGATTGTCAACGTACATGTGTTGAAGGAGAACCCCCAAGAGTTTGTCTTTATACTTTCAATTTAGAGTATTACGCTGCAATGGGGACGTGAGTACTTTCGAATTCGTAATTGCACCTTTTTTTTCGAAAATATAAGTGAATACCAGCTGATTATTCGAGCTCTATATTCGGTTACTGTATAATACTATACGATACAGAATCAGGATTTAACTCCTTTACTAAATATCAGCGAAACAGAAAAAACGCAGAACCATAGAACTATAGTTTCCCACCCTCAGAGCCTGTGGAAATTGTTCCAACGGTATCCTGAAGGATTGTTTCCAATCGCAATGCATCCCAGTCGATGGATACGAGCGTGGAGTTATGTCCATCAACCGGATGATCCCTGGGCCTGAGATTCACATATGCAAATATGACGTGTTAGTCGTTAACGTAAAAAACAAAATGCCAGGTACAGAAACGACTATCCACTGGCACGGGATATCGCAGGAGCATAATCAGTGGATGGACGGTGTACCTTATGTGACGCAATGTCCAATCGGTGCCAATACTTTCACATATATATTAGAAGCGCGGGTCAGTACAAGCAATACACCTTAGATTTCCAGGCATGTACGAATTCTAATATATTATCAAAGACACGTTTCTGCAGGAAACTGGCACCTATTTCTATCACAGCCACGCGGGATTGCATAGAGTCAACGGTCACTACGGTACTTTTATTATTCGAGAACCCCGATCCGAAGAGAACTGGAAAAACGATATTTATGACCTGGATCGACCAGAGCATGCAATTATGATTTCTGATTGGATGCATTATACCGCGGAGATGTTTTTCCCTGGTTTACCGAGCCTGCAACCTGGTATCGCACCATCTAGTCTGTTGATCAACGGCTTAGGAAGGTACTCGAATGGATCAGACAACAATAAGCATTTCAAACTGTCACATCCTCTGGCAACTTTCCATGTGCAAAGAAACCACCGTTACAGGTTCGTACTTCGTAACAGGACATCGTATTTTCTGATAACCATTCTATAACTACGTTCTGATCATCGCCGACTGTGTTCAATCATTCTTTTTTTTAGGTTTCGAATCATTAATGGAAACAGTCTGATTTGTCCAGTGCTAATGCAAATAGAGAATCATAACATGACGCTGATTGCAACTGACGGAAACCCCATAGAGCCTGTCGTCATTGATGGCCTCGTGTCTTCAGCGGGTGAAAGATTCGACGTGGTCATCGACACCAACAATATTACACATAAAAAAAAATCATTTTGGGTTCACTTTCGCGGCCTGGAACCATGTGATATTGATCAGTACGCCGTTCTGTCGTATGGCACCAATGCCACCCATTTCGGTATTCACATACCTAGATTACAGATTTTTTATTAATCGATCACGGTCTTCGTTTTTAGCAATAAACTTGCAGATGATTTTTTTCCGTCCATATTCATATCTTACTCAATTGTAGGAATTATTCCTGAAGGACGTCGACCGACTATGGAGAATCCTCTGCCAAACAATACGATTGTAAATTATCCAGCAACAGAATGTGGCGCTAGTCTAAAGCGTCTTTGCATCAGTGATCTCAGGTCAATTGGATACGATAAAGACAAAGATGTTCTAACTGCAGAACCAGAAATCCGGCTATTCATCCCATTTGATTTTCATATATACAAAGACGTCGAGAAGTTTCACAAGAAAGGAAATTATGAAAAATTCATGAGTAAGTTGATGTGTGAAATTAAATATTGCACTTATTTAAACAAAATATTAAAATGAAAGAAATTACTCTGCCTAGATGTCGGAAAGGAGAGTATTCGGGCGGGCACGATGAACAATATTACATTCAACTTTCCTTCAACACCGAGCCTATTGTTACGAGACACTAAAGATCCCGGATTCTGCAACGCAGAAAATTTACCAGCCAAATGCAAGAGCCACGACAACGACTCGATGCCACGACACTGCACGTGTCCCCATTTCGTAACTGTAAAAGAAAACGACATAGTCGAGATGACTTTAGTCAATTACGACGTTGGTGAGCTAACTTTCGTCAATTTGAATGTCTTGACAGTTTGCAATTTTACTTTGACAGTAATAAATCGAATGTATGAAAACTTGCAGAGGAGATAGCAGTCGACCATCCAATACACTTGCATGGTACTGCTTTCTACGTGGTACACATGGGTCTAGATATCGTAAAACCTGAGAGTCGCACCATGGACGAAGTCCAAGATATCTTATTGAAGCAGGCAGATGCATTATCGAACACCTCACATTTTATACCTGCATTAAAAGACACCATATCCGTACCAATTAAAGGGTTTGTCATTACGCGATGGAGAGCTAGTAATCCTGGAGATTGGCTAATGCATTGTCACTTTGAGTGGCACTCGACTGTTGGCATGGCGATGGTGTTACGGGTTTTAGGACAGATTGCTGAGAAACCCCCAGATTTTCCGACATGTGGAAATTTCAACCCGTTGCAACTCACTGATTAGTGAAATTATGGAAAAATACAAATAAACGCCAGCATACCATGAATTATTATCAATGTCTAATTGCGAATTGTGAAAGCGTCTGGTAATATCATTTGCCACTTTGATTTTGATTTTTTCCACCTTCCAACATAAAACTGGGGTAAATATCCACCCCGTGCATTTCTTGTTGCACAATCGTTCCTATCAGGAATACAAAGACTCGCTAGTAGGTACATTAATCTGTTTGTTTTTAGATATAAGGAAAAGAATGTTTGAATGATAATTTAAATTCATTAAAGTTTAGTTGATGAAAAACTCATTTATAGCTGATATATGGGTACGTAGACAAATACTCAAATACTCGTGTAGCACGTTAATGGTTTAATTTCATAGTTACGATAAAGTAACTTCCGGGATGAAAGAGTTAGTGTTTCCAATGTCACGAAACTCTAATTGCATCTACGGGCCAAATAGCTAATAACTATTCGAGCATAGGGTATAAAAGTATTCTACTAATGGCACGAAATGAAGTAAATAATATCGGAAAGGTGAGTCGTGCAAGAGATAACCGAGCTCTAAAATGAAATAACTATAACCATATAATGGAACACACGCAATACTTATCAAATTTGAACTAAACATCAAGCTAGCAAAAATTGAACGATTTTAGTTAGAAATGTCCGAAGGGTGAGGAAGTACCCATCAAAGCTTGAAGATGTCTTCAAAATGCGAGAGTTTATTTTTGACCTTGGCTTCATTGATTGCCACATCAGTCTTCGGTCTAATAATTGGTAACATACTTCAATACTAATTGTTAAATACTATATATGATTAATCGAGAAGAATAAAGACCAATTCCTAATTTAAATGCGTAGAATTGCCTGCTGATTACAATGCGACGGCACCATGGGAACAGCTGGAGGCACTAGGACTTAAAAATGTCACGGAAACTGATTGTCTACGTCCATGTATCGCTGGGAAATCCCCGCGAGTTTGTGTTTACAGACTAGTTTTAGAACTTTACGCGACAATGGGGACGTGAGTATTTCGAAATTCAACCTTGCACCTGTTTCGTTCGAAAGAAACCCGAATTACGAACCGAAGAATTGCTCACTTGTCCTCAGAGCCTGCGGAAATTGTTCCCAAGGCATCCTCAAGGATTGTTTCCGGCCGCAATGCATACCAGCCGATGGATACGAGCGGGGAGCAATGTCCATAAACCGCAAGATCCCTGGTCCCCAAATTCACGTTTGTAAAAACGATTTGATTGTAGCCAAAGTGGTTAACAGAATGACCGGGACTGGATCCACTATCCACTGGCACGGAGTCACCCAAAGGCACTCACCATGGATGGATGGCGTTCCTCGAACAACGCAATGCCCAATCGGTTCTGGAGAAACATTTACTTATGTGTTCCAAGTCGAGGTTCGTGTGAGAATTTCTGCTAATGCTTTTGAAATTCTCGTTGACTCTACTCTTGCAGGAAGCTGGCACAATGTTTTATCACAGCCACACTGGACAGCAGAAAATGAACGGGCATTATGGTGCCTTAATCGTTCGAGAACCTTGCTCTGACGAGCCCTGGTCCCCAGATATTTACAGCTCGGATCTGCCAGAGCATACCATCCTGCTTTCTGACTGGATGCATAATTATGCAGAGATGTTTTTGCCCGGATTACCTACCAGAAAACCGGGCATCAGACCAACGACTATTTTATGCAACGGTTTAGGACGATACCTGGACATAACTGGGACCGAAGAGTCTTTCAATTTGTCAGTTCCTTTGGCAATATTTCACGTAGAGAGGGATCAACGATATAGGTTTGTACAGCTAGTCTTCATTCCCATATACATAGGTCGAATTAATTTCACTACTGTTCTCTGCATAGGTTTCGAATCATCAACGCAGCTACCATGTATTGCCCGTTACAAATTCAAATAGAAAAACATGAGATGACGTTGATTGCTACCGATGGACGTTATATTAAACCGGTCACTATCAACACACTTGTTACTTACGAGGGTGAAAGATTCGACATCGTTATTGATACTCACAATGTAACGCAGAAACAGAATGCGTTTTGGATCCACATTCGCGCTTTAGGAGTATGCGAATTTAGATACAAGCTAGATCAGTACGCCGTACTGTCCTACGGTACTAATAAAACCGATTTAGGTAATCATGCACCCGCTTTTCAAATTTTCTCGTATCTTATTGTGACGAAAAATGATCACTCCAAACTCTTTTCTGCTCATCAAATAACTTCGGGCTTGTCATCAAATTTCAGGAATTATCCCTGCGAGTAAACCGCCGACTGTGTCGAAGCCTCTTCCAACTAATACTATAGTAAATCATCCGAACATAACGTGCGGGGTGAGTGACGAACGTCTTTGCATCACTGACCTCAAGTCGATCGGAGAAAGGGTCGATATTGATATTTTAACAGCACAACTAGATGTCCAGCTGCTGATCCCCTTTGGTAATCATCAATTCCAGAACATTAATGATTTTCATCGAGAAGGAAATTATCAACGATTTTCAAGTGAGCGGCTAACAGTTTTCAGATATCGTCTAGAAACTTTTGGATATAGCAATCACAGAATGCTATCCTTTTCCCAGATCCAGCTGGACATATCATCAACTCAGCAGTGATGAACAATTTATCATTCACATTTCTCACGACACCTACATTATTCGTGAGAGATAAAGATCCTGGATTTTGTAATCCGCAAAAATTACCAGCTAATTGCCAAAACGATAGCGATAATTCGACAACACCTTACTGCGAGTGTTCTTACTTCGAGATCATAAAAGAAAATGACATTGTTGAGTTGACTTTCATCGACAGTTTCAGTCGTAAGCAACTTTTTCATGGCTCAAAATATATGCGGTTGAAAATTAAGGCCCATTTCTATTAATTACTGATATTTATTTTAGTAATTGCGAGTTTATTTTTCCATCGAATTTTAGAGGCCGCAGGAATCAATCATGCAATGCATCTGCACGGATACGGATTCTACGTAATGTACATGGAGCAAGATCTGTCCAAACCGAACGGTTACACGGTCGACGACGTTCGAGAAATATTATATGAAAGAAGTCTCAGAGATCTAGAGAGCAGAGAGTCAAACAAGACTCGATGTCCACCACCGATTAAAGATGTTGTAAGTGTTCCGAGCCGGGGATTTACTACTGTACGATGGAAAGCCAACAATCCAGGAGACTGGCTATTACATTGTCATTTTGATTGGCATGCGATACTCGGAATGGTAATGGGCTTTAGAGTAGAAGGAGAAATCCCTCAACGACCACCAAACTTCCCAACATGCAGCGGTTTTACACCATGGTAAAATTGTGTGAAATTTGAAATGTGTTGAGAAAAAAGAAATTACAGATTTTTTTTTTTTTTGATTCAAAATTTCCTATTTCTTTAAGTGAAATTTGATAGAGTTTCATAGTGCTTCTTCTAGCTCGTATACACTTTCATAATATATGATGATAACCGAATTTCTCTGTTAACAATAAAATGAATATATTTGAAGCACTAGAAGTTATTTCTCTAAACGTTTGTTTGTTCACCACCATTTTCACCGCATGTTATATATAAGGAAGTAGAAAGGTTTATTGTATGAAGGAAGGACTTAAGATTAACTAATAATGGAGAGAAATTTTCTCGCTAGTTTGATAGTGAATTTATTTAAATCTACACGTTTACAATATTGACATACTGAATTCATTATTATTCATATCTAATACATTAGAATATCAGATAATAGATTCTTATTAATTAATTGATTAGGCTACAGCTGCCTGGCAAATATCTTATCTAACAGCCTACTATACCTGAAGCCTGATTTGTCATAAGAAAAAAAAAATCTGCATAAACCTATAATGTAAGGGTAAAAAAAAAAAAATTTAATATCTCACTTTAATTAGTAATAATGCTTATACCGTTAGGTAGATAACAAAATCATAATCTACCGTCGATAAATATTCAAATATATTTATATTTATATTTATATTTATATTTATATTTATATTTATATATATATATATTTATATAAATATAATCATGATATAGCTCATCAAGATCTGTGTATTTTTTTTATCTTCTACGTTCTACACGATCAACAGTCAGCGAATGGATTATAATCCGTAGCCTTTATGATTTACATTAATATCTAAATAATTGTTATTTATATACTATGATGTCAGCCGTGCTAGTGAAGATTATAAACGTATAATTTCCTGCCTCCTGGTAAGCGGTAGATCAAGTGTCTCAATCAACGCTTTACTTGGATGCCAAAAACATTATCAGTCTGAAAATAATGAACCATCACCAAACGTTGGTATCATTAAATTGTCCTAAGCAAAAAAAATGCATTCTAACATCGAGCCGTTCAAATCAGTTTAAAGGGGTCAAGAAATCGTCAATAGAAAGACAAATTTTTATTAAATAATCATCTGGAGTCTTTAGGTAGGCTCAAGCGATCCGCTTATCACTGGCTGCTGTATTGTTTTCATTATATCACAGGCGAACTTATCTTAGGGTAAATTTTGTGTGAATCAAATTCACAATACTAAAAAAAAACCGAGGAATGTGGATAGTTTATATGAAAAAAAGAAAAAGAATTACCGTGGAATGTGAACATACCGAAAGTTGATAGCCTTTGCAGCAAGGAGTCTATTGCACTCAGCGGTATCAGGCAGAGGAAGAGGTAGATAAGGACTCTCATTCTCCTGTTCGGTAAAATCGAATTTGTGTATTCTTGGCTGAACTTTCATGTCTCCGAAGGGTCCTTTGAGTATCAGATAATGTAGAAGCAAAGGATACGTGGTTTTCGTTTTCAGTATTAGCTTTGAACAGAAAATAATCATTAGGTGGTCACTGCCTGCAAGTACAGATGTACAGATGTTCAACTTATAACATAATCATTGTTAATTATATGCTATGGCATCAAACCTGATAAGTCATGTCACGTTCTGAACTCTGCGTAGGATCACGTTGGCTGTTGTTAATTCTTGCCTTGACGACCCATTGGTTATTGAAAGCAGTGAATCTTGAAGTCTCGTAGAATAGCTTATGGACAAACTCATCTGTGCGATACGGCTTCATTTGTAGATCTTGAACAAAAAAACGAATAGAAATAAGATGATAATTGGTGGTATTTTATCATGTGTGCATGTGATTCGAAGATTATTTTTCTCCCTGAGAGCTTAGACATAGAACAATACCTGAAGACCTAAGAAATCACAGAAAAGAACCAACCGTTGAAAGTTATTTTCTCATAAGACAACAGGTCGAACACACTGTCATAGAGTCGACGCTCTTCCAGGGTTCTGGCATCGATATCTCTGAGTGCTTCCATGACATCGGCACCTGTACGATGCGGGTGTACACAGTTTGTCTCATGCTCAGCTCCTTCATGACTTGGACCTCTCCATGGACATCCGATCCGGCTATACTTACAGCTTGATATTCTACGACGTGGTAAAGAATATTAGTCAAACAAATTTTCGTCCGTACATAATCTGTGATCGGATAGTTTTTCTTGGATTAATTACCTTTCCTCACACAAAGTGTCTTCATGACGTTCCAAAGAATTCCTTGGAAATTCTTTGCCGCAGTATTGACATTCGGCCGGTAGTTCAGAGACCGCTTTCTCAACTGCAAGATTTCTAGATGCTGAAGTTTTGCTGATTTCAATCCGACAATTTGGGCAAGTTGCTAGTTCATCTCGAAGCCTAGCGTCGGCCAATACGTGTGTGAAGCATCCAGCGCACATCAAGTGTCCGTTGGTGCACTGCAATCACCATAGCAAATAAAATGAATAAGGAGGTCCAAGCCAAAGCAAGTTCTTAATATCTTGGACGAATTTAGTTAGCGAGGAGAAAAATTGCGCTTTAACGAATTACAGAGTACAAGAATTTTGCTCATTATTTTTTTTTTTTGTATTTCCTACAAAAAGAAATAATAAGGGTTTAAATACAGAAACTTTGCTCGGTGTGGAGAAGATGTTTGGAGCATTGACTAATTATTTCCGTTTTTTTTTCTCTCTTCAAATTTTTACTTTACTTTCAATGAGAAAATCATCATGATCATCATTGCACATAAATATTTATAAATACGTACACATATAAATACTAATGTGGAATGTGAATGAGTGACTTCATGGATGAAAGGAGGGCTACAATTGGTATTTAGAAAAAAAAAAGAAGAAAAAAAAATTAAGTCGCAGTAGAATCGGGAGTGTGATAATGAATAGCTTTGGACTCTAGGGATGGTTTTGTGATATCCTTAAGAATATCACTGTTCATGCGACAAAAGACCTTAGCTTATAAATAGGGCAAGCTAGTGCGTTGTTACCATTATTTTGATGTTCTAAAACCTGAAACACAAAATCGAACGTACAGTATTAATCATTGAAGAACTCTTTATCGCGTTCTTTACATTAATATAATATGTATGTATATTGAATAATGAATATTACGTACGTCACATCAGAATGGCTAGTACATATTCATCGAAATAAAATGATGTATCATTTTTCCTGCATTTTTTATTTTTTCTGTTTTTTTTTTTCTATTTTGATATCTTTATTTATTTATTTATTCATTTTTTCTAACGATAATAATAATTTTTTTTTTTTTTCGCAGTGAAATTTTACACTGATGAGCGTAAATATATTATAGCAGTTTTTATCTAACGATTGATAATAATTAATCAGGGAATAGGAGAGGGATAACATATAAGGGGTGGTGTCACATTCAAAATAACTAATTTAAAGTAACCTTCGTTTACTTTCTTTATTTTATTCTAAAACCTTTGCGCTACAGTTTTAATACAAAAATTGTGTGATGATCATTATCGCTCGCTTCGCTTTGATTAGTTAGTTATCTAATTTTAAAATTCGTATATAAACCCAGTGCCTACCAACTAAATTGGTAAATTAATATCATCTCTAAAATTACAATAAGTAAATTTCTATATTATTAACGTATTAATTTATTACATATTATAACAACATACTACAAAGTTAATGCGGCGTTAGTATTATTGCTTTATTATTATTATTATTATTTGTTCTTTTTTCTTCTTTTTTTAGTTTTTTTTTTTTGTATTTATCATATAAGTGTGCATAAGAAAATTTCTTTTTACTACACTCGATATATATATATATATATAATTGGTAAAATAATGGAAATTTAAACAAAATAAATAAATAAATAAATGAATAAATAAAATAAAAATAAATAAAAAATACGTCGTTGCTGATTAAATGAACAGAAGTAATGTTGTGGATGTTGTGGATATTTTTGGTCGGTTTTATATATGATATTATTAATATGATCTATATACGAAGATTATAGAATTTATATGAATTGTGAAATATGAATAATTATGATGTGTTTAAAGTAAAAGAAGTTTATTTTTTATTTTTATTTATAAATATTTCGTTTTTTTATTACTCTTTTTTTCTCTGTTCCTTTAACAAAACGAAATATAAAGCTCTGAAATAAATTTGCAGGACAATAATTGTGTTATTAAAATTTTTTAAATATTCATACACCCTCCCTATATCTTGCTAAGTTTTTTTTTACCCCATATCTTATAATGGAGGATTCATCTTACATGTCATCCTCATTTCATTTCATTTCATTTTATTTTATTTTATATTCGATCCAGGAGGCGTTAGAAAACTAATTATAGAACACAGCTAAAAGATTTTCAAACGAGGGATTTTTCCATTTACTTTAGCCTTCTACCAATACGTGCGCAATACTACTACCCTGTTGCATAATACAAAAATAAAAAATATATTTTACGCGAGATTATTAACTATACTATAATATAATAAATAAGAATAAAATAATGAAAAAATAAACTCAAGATTTTATGAAAATAAAATTTTCATTTTTTATTCAGAAAAAAAACAAATCAAAGCCATAATTCAACTGGCCAACTGCAGCTGCTGCCTCGGCATATTTCTACAACCTTTGTAGGTCCTTTCTAATCTTTCGGATCACCGCAAGACTTGTTAGGTCTTGTTTCCCTTAAAGTTTCTGGTTTCTGTTTGAAATTCTTTTGGTTAACCACCCCCTCACCTACTCTAGAAAAATCCCTACTATTCTCGTGGTTTAAAATTTTCGACTCATAGTTATCGGGACAATATGTATTATTTACTTATGAACAACTGGAAATGACTCCTAGGTATGATTTATTTCTATCTATGCTTGTTGAAACACTTATATAGATAAGATAGCGTTGCCTCTTAAGTTTACCAACTAATTACAGGGAAATAAATTTCTATAAAATTAAAACGCGTATATTAATATGCATAACAAATCGTTAATCATTATCATTATTATGATTAATAACATAAATAAAACTTCGAATAGTGATTTCGAAATACTTGTTTTTCATTCGTCATCTTTAACACGATATTACCTATATTAATCAATGGAAAAATTTACTCAATAAACAAATAAATAAAATTTAAATTATCGATTACGTAATTGAAATTATAAAAAAAAAAAAATAATTATCTACAGTCTGATTCCGTCAGACAGAGATAAACTTTGAACTATTTATTTCGAACTGTGTACAATATTTATCTATAACAATGATAACAAGCTGAATTATTTCAGCTTTAATAACTATTATAATTGCTTGTTAAACAAATAATAATGATAATAATAATAACAATAATAATGATTTTGACGAATGAGACAAGAATGATTCATTTTATGGTTCGTTGCCGTTAGAACAGATGATAATAATGATAATGATAATAATAATAATAATCATGACTGTAACAAAAATCAGATCGAATTGGGATGAAAAAAAAAATGGAAATAAATCGCAAAATTGAGATAACGTTAATTTGAGGAAATGTGCTACTAATTAAGTGGACTGTTGACTGTGTTAAGCACGTCGCTCGTGCGCAGCAAAATAGATGATTAGATGAGGGGGGGAGAGGGGGGAAATGAAAAAAAAAAAAACGAAGTACTGCGTAGAAGCCAGAAGCTATAGAGACTTGAGGTTGCGTAACGTTTTGACGGTGCAGTTGTTACACGATGCAGTAACAATAACGATGAGCTTTAGAGCTTAGAGATTATGTATATTTATACATATGCCTAGAGCTAGGGTACTCTTTCGCGTAATACAGGTATAAATGGTATACCTATATGAAATGTGTGGTATGAGAAGATGCTTATATTTCATGCTTTGTTTGACGATCGTGAGAGTGAAACTCTCCATCTTGACCATTGCCTTTTATGTATTGATTTTTCAAACTCCATTTTCAGCGACGAGAGTAACTTGGCATTTTATATACTTTATCGTAGAATAAATACTAACAGAGATCGTTAGGTGGTAAGGGAGAAAAAAAAAAAAAAAATACTGAAAAAAAGATTTCTGATCATTGATTCTTGCTGTCTTGTTATTGTTTAGAATTTCTCTCACGATTCTATTTAGTCGTATTTTCAACGAAATTCTTTCTTCTATTTCTATATATATATTGTATATAAATATTATATAGTTAAATAACTATTCAAAAACTATCTGAAATTTATTCTTTCCAACGATATTATAACATTAATTAATTCACACCTACCTTTTACTGCGTTCATTCTTTGCTACATATTTAATATGTTCGTGGTTGTTGCGTAACAAATTTATACGCAAAATTCGTGATTGATTGTTATTATTCAAATTATCACGCATTTCGTTCTATTCTTTGTTTTTTGGTAAAAACAGAAATACATGGGTATATATTTCACTCGAAATAAATGCGAAAATAAAAACAAATGAAGTAATAATGATTTTATGAACATATTGAAACTCGACGATATGACCTGCGGTGCACACAATAAAATGTTTTATTTAGGTATTCTCTCCCTAATGAATTCGGAGCTTGAAATATACTTAATTTGCTATATGGCTTTCATCTTTTTCTCATATTCGTGTTTCCAAAAAATCAAATAGAATTAATTAATTATACATGAACAAATGATTAGACGAATAATCGCCACCAAGATTTGTGTAAATTATGTCGATGTGATTTCCCGAGTCCTTGGAATGAAAAAAACCTGAATAATACAAGATAGGGGGAAATGAAATATCGAAGCTCAAACTAGACCAAGCCCTATTTCAAATTGCATAAGAAAGATCTCCATTTTGTGAACGCCTTTTACAAGCTCCCATACACCAGGAACGACAGGAAGAGGTGTCTATACATACATGGGAAAACTATGCGACGAAAAAATTTCTATATATATTTTTAAAATAAGATAAACGAAATGAATGATACACAAGTTATGGGATTATGATAAAAAAAAAATATTCATTGGGTAAATAATTTAGCGAATCGTGGTTTTTTCTTTTTATCTTGTTTTTCTTATTCTTTTGTTTTATACGATAACGTGTCATTACACGTAGCTCGACGAACAGCTGTTTGTTAAATTGATATTTCGTCAGAGTCAGCGCGTCGTCTGACTTTAGACAAAGAATGTATTACGATAGGATATGCATGTCAGCGATAAATGTGCAAGAGAGAGAAGATCATATTGGAATATTCCTGTATTAGAGTGAGACGAACGTACCTGGTAGACGGCTGCCCGGGGCAGATCGAGACACACGGCGCAGCACAGGATGCCGCCCAGCCGATGCTCCAGCTTTTGTTCGGTCTTTCCATCAACTTTCAATAACTTTCTACGCTTTTTATCTGGCTCAAGAAAATCTTCGATTTTATCAACCTCGTCACGAATCGGTGCAGCAACAGTTGCAATCTCCGAAACACCGCTAGACGATGCAGCCTCGTTACTCGGATCCGCCATCTTTATTGTTTTGATTTTTTGACAAGGCTAACCAAGAGCTCGCGTTCCTATGTATTATTTAAACAGACTTAATTCTCTAACCCCCCAGTAACAACTTTATAATATATTGTGTTTCGTCACAATATACCCACCCCGCCCCTCTCCTTTCCCCCCCCGCCCCTGATATAAAGGTGGGTTAGTGACGTATTCCTAGCTAAATAACAACTGTCGATTTAATAGCGTATACTAAAAGGACCTGTCTTAAATGACTTCAAGAATTTGTCACTCTATACCATCGCACGCACGCGAGACACTGCGTGACTGAAGTCTGAACGACACGCGCAACAAATACTATGTTCTGTTCCTGTCAGGAAAGGGAAGCTTAGCCAGCTGATTGAATGTCCTTACTGCGCAGGAACAGAAATTGACTGGTAGCCGATAACCAATCATATAGTTTCGTCGCGCGCAGCACGTGGTATATTTTTTTTTTTTTCAAATAAAGAACGATGTTTAAATGATGATTCAGACATTCTGTTTTTAGCTTTAATTTATTAACGAATTTATGCTTACTTACTCATCATTCTATTAGGTATTGAAGTACGCGCGTTTATTTATAAGATAACAATTGTCTACTAGACTTCTTCTCATATCTGTATCAGATTTGAATGTTATTCAAAATTGAATTAAACTTGACCAAAGTACTGGTCATGGAAATTTACATTGTTTGTATAATGCTTTGGAACCTCAATTCGAATATATATCAATATTGAGATTCGTTGTTTACTTTATTTGATGAAAAAAAAACAAATCCAGAAAGACTGTTATTGGAATTTTCTTATGCATATTATTATCGGTAGAATTAAGATGATGAATGCTGGCTCATTTGATATCACGATTATCGATCAGTGAGATAAAAATGTTGATTATGAATTGAAAATAATAATAAAAAAAAAAAATGGAATAACAACTTAAACAACTAACAACAAGAACATATTTTCGTTTATTATAAATATGCGACTTGACTGTTGACGAAAAAAGGGATATCAAAAAAGCGTATAGATATTTAAATTTCGAAATAATTTCTCATACCTTTTATTAACACAATTATCCTTACAACGATGTTAATATTCTTTTTATTTAAACTTTTTCCGATTCTTATTATACATGCTATGATGATAAGTGATTGACGAATAACTTGCTGCGACTTAAGCCTGTCGTCGTTTAATATCCGCGATATATTGGACGATTTTATATCGCTAAAATTTGAAAACTTTAAAAAGATAAATATTTAATTTCAAGTTAGATAGTTAGTTAGGCTGGGAGGCAGGCTAAGCAGCAAGCGATATTAGTTTTTCACTTGATAATTTATTATTTATTAATACTTTGATACTTGTGCCACGCGGCTATATGTATATATGTATGTATGTATGTATGCATGTATGTATAATGTGTATGAATAGTTCGATTCTATAATTTCTCCATCACGTAATAAATACATATTGGCACGGAAATAAATTCATCGCGTTAGTTTTTTTTCATTTTTTTATATTAAGTATCATTTACTCCCTCCAATTTTACCTTTTGAAAAATAACAAATACTATTTTAATACATATTATGTCAACAGACAATTCAACAAATTTTATTACTGGACATTTCACTTTATTTATATATTTAATTTTATACGTACTAACTCCCGTCTCACATTGCCAGATAAATATAGATACATAATTGTGGTTTTTATTTATTTCATTTTGTTTTTTTTTTTGCTATTTGTTTTATCCAAAACTTAATTTACAAAACGATAAATAAGGCTTAAGCTATTCAAACTATTCAATCAAAATTTTTTAATAATTTTCAAAATAAGTACCATATTCTTGATAATGAAACGAGAAAGAAAGAAAAACAAAAATCATTCGAAACATATCAGTTACATTAATATTAATTAATTTTTGATTTTATTCGCTTGAAATAAAATCGGTTTTTTTTTTCCCCCTTTCTCTATCTACCTTCTATATCTCTTTTATAATTTTAAATATAAGTATATACGTAATATAAGTAGAAGTATATATAATATATATGTGTGTGTAACGAAAATTAACGTTTCCCATTCTACAAAACAATGTATATATATTTTTTTCTGTGTTCTCTATTATTTCCTGCTGCTATTTTTTTTTTTCTTTTTTATAGCTGTAATTTAATCGTTTCATATCGATTGGAAGAATCACCTTGTTACCGTTATGTATAGTTAAGACAAGTTTTTGACTAGAGAATATGTTGTTGTATGTTTATTTCTTTTTTTTTTTTCATGTTTTTTCTTCATCTTCTATAAAAGGTACAAGAATAGCCTACACCCCCCCTTTGTGGTAAAACATTGAAGAATTTTAATTTTTTTTTCTTTCTTTTAAAATCTTTAGAAATTTGTACTGTTTAATATAGTATATCCTGAAGAATTTGCTGCTACTTTAAATCCGTTACACGTTAACTAAATAAATAATAAAAAAGAATTCATTATTTTGTTTTTATATACGTGATTGAAATCGGTACATATCCATCTTTCTTCATGCTATATTTACACTTTCTCAATTGAAATATTTTTTTCAGAATCATATCCATGTATTATAGGTATATGTATAGTTAATGTATGTACGTAGTTATATCACTTAGAACTGAATAATTTAAGATACAAAATAGGTAACGCTCGCTGTATCAATATTTATATACCAAAATCCCTAACAACAATGATTCAAATAATTATTTTTTTTCTCAATAATCATCAAATTAATCAATTTTCTCGATCAATTAAGTAATTAGTTACTTTTTTTTTTTTTACTTTATATTATATATAGATATATACAATTAGACATTATCCTAAACTTCGTGAACATATTATAACTTATTATACATAGGCGCTAATTCAATCATGGAATTCAGTAAGTAATCAATGGCTAGAAGCTTCATCAGTGTGATCTAAGGACTTGTCTTGAGGTATACCGCTGTTATCCAAACTCTCCCCAGCCACTTCTAGAATATTCAATAATAATAATAATAATAATGATAATAATAATAATAATAATAATAATATCACTTAGCGTCGTACAAGACAGAAATTCTATATAACTACATTCAAGAAAACTAAGATTGCATTTACTTTTCATCTGTATAATTGAAAAACTAATGTTCAATTCTTTCTAATCTGTAAAGTACGCTCAAGCGAGAATGATTATCAATAAATTCTAAACTTATTTAAGATCTGATTAATAGAATGAAATGAATCCTGCTAAGTGTATCTATGTAAAATCATTTCGAAGATTACGGAATAGTAAGACCCAATTAGGTATATTATCTTTATGATTGACCAAAGGTGAATATAAACGACGGTTTTATCCAGACAAACATTATTCTAAAACAATTTTTATAAGATAAGAGATTACAATGAAGTAAAAGGATTGGGTATTTCAATCATAGCTTTATAGAAACGAAAGTATTTCAGAATTTCAACTACTTTCTTAAATAGTGAGGAAATTACAGGATATCATCGAAACACGACTGCAATTTATGACTCCGAAGAATTATAATGATTAAAGAAGTTGGATATTATTTATCCGCTATTAGGTAGAGAAATGTTGTGCAATCGTGTAAAGTGCTAATGAGATGATAATATTTAGTTGATAAAGGATGCAAGTCAATAAGGGTGCAAGTCTCTGAAATCTATCTTGCCTCCAGTACCTAAAAATTAGAAAATCGAATCCACAGACACAAATATTTGATCACAAATCATGAATCACTGACCTCCAGTTGTACCACTAGGCGCTTCGGTCTGCGTAACTTTGGGCTTTTCCGTATCGTTAAGAATCAATGGAATAGTGCTGGTATTAGCCGTTGTATTCGATCTGAAATTCTGTAAACCGGCTATAGAAGCTAGCATAGATTCGCTGGAATTTCGCAACAAGTTATAAGAGTTCTCCAAGCCCTGTATCTGCGTCTGTAATTTACTGTCGGTATGTTTCACCGATTCCACCTGCAAGAAATAAAATGTTTATTTTTCGGAAATGAAGAACATCAAATGCTGTCTTTAAAACGGACAAAAGTTATATACATAATAAACTTACATCAGCAGTCAATTTCTCGACAACTGCCTTTAGTGTTTCCTGTGCAGTCATCTTAACACATTCACCATCCAAGGACATTACCTGGGCAGTGACATTGCGCGACGCTTCTTGCAAATCTACCAACATTTTCTGTAAAGAATAAGCAATTTTCACGCATGTTTATATGGCATAACTGAATTTAAAATTAAAAATGCACACTTATAGGAGTATAAACAAAAAATTATATCCAAAATCTAGGTTTAAAAACCCTTAATCAATTTTGAGTAACTATCTAATCTGCGTATTCTTACGTGATATTTTTCTTGGTCCTCTTTCGTCCATTGCAGATTTCTGGTCAATGTGCTATTGACCGTGCTCACATTTGCAATGAGCTCGGCGATAGTCGATCTCATCCATTCATTCTGAGCTTTACTTTCGTTGGAAAGTATTGCTTGAGGTTGTTGCGTGACTTTTGAAAGGTCAGCGAGCTTAAGCTGCAAGAAAAAGATGTTTGAAAATGATATAGAAACTTCTACGTTCTCTAGAATTCCAGATAACTGTTATAATCATTATCAAATTGCTATATCGTTTATATGGTTTCATCTGAAGTCTATGTGACTAACAAAACATGAAGTAAAAATCTACAGCCATTTACATTCAAATCATAATCCCTAGAATCGTTGCTTACGTCATAAAGCTATTAAAATTTAGCTAAGAATCGAAACACAATTTATTTCTCCTTGAGACAAGTTGAAATGCTGCTATTGAACAAGGTTTAAAAAATTTCAATGATAATAGTCGATCTATGCGCTGTAAGTTGTTTTATCATAAAACAATGCAACTTTTTAGGCGTGGAGTCATTCGTATCTTTCATCCTTCCTTTCTCTATTTATAAATGAAGACCTTATGTTCTACCCACCTCTATTGCTGTTAAATTGTTTAATATAGTATTCTGCACGTTTTGTATTCTGTGGTCAATTTCTTTGGACTGATTAGTCGTCACTAGAAGATCTGTTATTTTGCTACCCCACGTTGATACCTCATTAGACAAAACCATCAACTTATTTGGAATGCTGATCAGATCTGGAGTATCGCGTATTGCGTTCTGAACATCGTGTAGCCCGTGTTGAATACTCGATAGCTAAATAATCAATGAAAGATTTTTAGCACTGGTTAGATGAGAGGAAACAGAATTTAGAATTCTTACCAATTTCTAATGCTGTCTTGGTATTACCTACCTGTATTGTAAAATTGGCTAATTCAAGTTTAATCGCGGTAATATTTCCATAGATTAATGTTTGGTTGCCCTCCAGATCCTTCGTTGCGGAATGGTACTTTTGCAGGGTATTTGGAAAATCGTCGTTACCCGCTTTAACTGCAACACACGTAGTAACACAAAATCAATATAAATGGATGATTAGTAATAAGTTGGGCTGCTGATGAATCTAGCAAACAGAATCTCATTCTCGTTAGATGTATAAACCTAATTTGTACAGTTTTGAATAATCGCAAGAGCAAGTGATTCAATGTGTGAGTTACGAAGAATTGCTTTTTTTTTGCAAATTTTAAAACTCATTATAGATAGATACATGTGCGGATTGAATCATTTCACTTTTCAGTTACCTAAATATACAGGGTGAGTTTCCTTTGCTATTGCATGAGGGACGGGGTTATCATCGCAAACGCTACACCCCTTTCTATTCATACTTCTTAATATCACGATTTTTGACGATACGTGAAAATCATTTTTATGCTATTATAGGTATAGTATGACGAAGAGCATTATTCTCGAAATAAATCCATGGCATAACATAATATACGAATTTCAAAGTAATATGTTTTTAAAAATCGAAATACTCTGTAGATCAAACATACATATGATCAATTAAATACTGCATTATGTAATTGAGAATTAAATAAATGAATAAATAAATGATCAAATAAATTCACAGATCTGTAATTCCACAGATAGAGAAATTTTCCTTTTCCTATTCCCCTGGTGGAAATTTGATCCGCGATTTAAATATATTTTCAAGACTTTCATCATTCCCTCAAAATAATGAACAAATTTTGTTCAATGGATGTCGAATGTAGATAAGAATTACACTTTTTGGAGAAAATAAAAAAGTACGTAACATTATTATGTTTTAAGGGATTTTCTCGGGTAGATTTTGATGATTAAAATAACGACGCCAAGAACAGCAGAATAAATAAATTGATGTTCAGCAAATAAATAATGATATAAATTATAACGCGAAAAATTCTGGGCATTTTATTTAAGTTCCAAATTTTTTATTGCAATTAATTATAATACGATGTGTATATAAGGTACAAATAAGATCTGCAGTAATAAGGTATGAAATAGTTAAACAGATGGAAATATATAGATGAAAAGACACAAAAACATACTATAAACAATGAACAAATTTTCTTCAATTTTTTATTTTTTCTTTATACCTTGGTCCAGTTTTGTACGAAGTGCACTAAGCTGTTCGCGAACGTCGATAAACAGCCAGATCAAGGTTGCAGTAGCTAAAATCGAAGCACATGCCAGAAAAGCACCGCATGCTCTTAGGAAACCGGGACAAGATCGACCTCTTCGACTTCCGCGACATTTACGACCACCCCTAGTTGACACACTCCAATATTCTGATCTGTCGTCACTGCTGTCGGTCAAAAGCTCCTGAAAATTCGCGTTTTTTTAAATAAATGACAGACAAGAGATTTGCAAAAACAACTTATCTCTTCTCTTTGTCTTTTTCTTGCTAGTTTTTGGTCAAAAAATAAGAAAAATCGGCAATACGATTTCAAATTTTTTAATTTTACAATTTTTCCATTTTTTTTCTTTTTTTAATGTTTTTTTTTTACCTGGGAGCTTCGCTTGCCAGAATTTCGTCTTGTGATTGCATGAGGTGCCGCAAGTGCATCAAGCTCTTTTCGTTTCTTCATTTTTTTAGTGGGTGGTCGAAGAGGGACAGTTACAGCAACGGAGTCCATTTCAAGTAGGAGCACGCTGTCTCCTTCTGTTTTATCCTGGGCACCCACTTTACACTATTTATTTTAACACTTTAGTATATCTACAACTATCACCTTTGTCTATCGCATATGCCAGATGACTGCATTTGCGTTTATTATTAAATGATTTAAAAAAAAAAAAATCAATATAACAAACGTGTAGCACGAATAAGTTTTTATTTTTAGTTCATTAATCGATGTTCGATAATTCTTATAAGCTTCCGCGTCCTCGTTATCACGAGGCTTTAGAGTAACTAAAGTATATTGCGATAGCTTAAAATATTTCTTTTTTGCTCTTGTTAAATAACTTTAATCACTCTTTTTTTATCTCACAGTATTTCTTATTTCACGTATAACTTTGATCACTGTAATTTAACTGAAAATTAAATCGTTGAATATATTTGTTTGAATTAAATTTCAATGAACGTAATTAGTACTACTAGACAAATATGATCTACACATGATTCGTACTTTAATATAATACGCGAACTTTGCCAATAGTATGAAATTCACGCTAACTCAATATAAGCGAAATGATCGTTACTGAACAGCGAAAACATATTTACTCGTGATAATAACAGATGATAATAAGTCATGTATACTCTTTGTATTATCAAACCGTCAACCGTCAACGGCTTAACGCGGAGAAAAATAGATTTTAAATTCATATCATAAACCATATACTGTCCTTGATCAAATCAATCGAAATTTGTCATTATAACGAGATTTACATATTGGAAATAAATGATATTTAATTATTGTATTATATCATTATCGTAAAGACAGAATATGATATCGATATAAAATCATTAACATATATTTTATTGAGAGATAAAAAAGAAACGATAAACAATAGAATATTATTTGCAAAATGAATTTAGAAATCGTGAATTGAAATATCAGATTAGAATGATGAAAAAATCGTTTGATTTTAATGAAATTTCTTGGATATTAAGAAAAAAAAAATAGGGCAACGTTTTAAATAATGACTAAGCGTGTTCATTGTAACGGAGTAGGATAAAGTATGTTAGCGATAACACTTGAACAAATATCAATTTGAGGGTATACGTATTGGCCTCGATTTATGATTCAGCACTGCAGCGAAAGAAAAAAAGAAGAAAAAAAAAGGATAGTAAAAGAAAATAGAAAAAGAAAATCAACCTAGTACACCGTTTCCAAGCTGTATTTAATAAGTATATACTCATTACTCATAAATCGATCGACAAGAGTTCAAAGCTATCCACTTATAGCAGGTCCTAGAAGGCCTTGTTCGATCATACATACTTAAGTAGTAGGAGTCAGCATGATGTCAGCCGATAATTATAATTTAGGGACTAGAATTTATCGCGACATCACGAGGACGCTAAGAAATTGTTTTTTTTTTTTTGTTTGTTTATCGTAGAATATTAAACGCGATCGTTAGATTCTGATATTGTAAGTTATGCCATCGACGAATGTATCTATACCTTAAATTAAAGCGATAAAAAATATTCAGGAAACACAATATTGTTCGTATTTTATCGTATTATTTTAAATATGTAAATCCGTTCTTTATTTGAGTTTCAGGAAACTAATACTAAGATAAAGTAAAAAATTTAACACCTCACTTTAAATTTTTTCCTTTTCCCATTTTCTTATAATCGAATCGAAGGCACTGATAAAATAATTCGATTATAAAAAGAAGAAGAAAAGATAAAACATAAATAAAATAAAAAAAAATTGATTCGTTGAATATCGTTGAACAGCAAATATAGGAAATATGGTTTTAGACTCGCTCTGCACGACTAAACTGAGTTGATTTTTCCATCGAGGTCTGGAACCGTACTAACAATAACGAGTATAATTCTTATCAATCATCGCCGGCGAGTAAGGCTTGACAACAACACTCCGCCAGAACCACGTTAGCAATAAAAAAAAAAATCTAAAAGTTTAAAAGTATGCTGTGAGCAAAGCGATATACCTATCTATATGTAAGTATTTATAAAAAAAAAAAAAAACTACTTGAGCTACAGGTGAAACCGAAATGAACCAGGCGACACAACTGACAAAACTTTTTTTGACACTACGGATATATACCTTTACATGACATGATATAATCGAGTTTAGTTATACGGTACATACATATACACATACGTAGTAGACGTAGAAGAGAAAGAAAAAAGATAATAATAACCGGTTAAATCTGCTACAATAATGTTGACTTTAAATCGTTAAATCTTCCTTATATTTATTTTTAGAATTATATTTGCCATTTCAATTTGTCGAATAGCTAATATCAACCTTTTTTTTTTTCATACTTTTATTATCAATAACATTGTGTGTGTGTTTTTTTTTGTTTCAGTTTATAATCGTACGAAAATTTGTATTATAGACTAACGAAAAATAGAAGGTGCTTAATTTGTTCTTAAATAATAATAATTATTATTATACGGTTGTGATAATTTGAGATTAAAGCTCGTTATAGGTGTGCAATTACTTCTCGGAATGTAAATGTCTTCGTGTATGTAACTATAATCGGTATAAAAAAAAAATCTATGAAAAATTTTATCATTTCATTTCACAATCGGAAATCTTATCGCTTGGAGTATAAACTTCGCGCCTCTTTTTGCCCCCTCTCTCTTTTTTACTTCTATTTTAATTAAATCGGAGCTAAGACTCATCTACGTGTTAACTTGGCGTTAATTTTACTGACAATAAGGAATGGGCTAAAGTGCTGCCGCACCTAATGTCTATTGATTCAGTCAAGCAGTCGTGGTGTTATACTCAGAAAAATTGAAAAAAAAAGCAAATAGAAAGAACAGAAGAAAAAAGAAAATTAGGGACATAATATTGTTGAATACTTTTTTTTCCTTTCTCCTTTAGCAGCAATAAATGGATGAATAAATAATTGAAAATTTTCCAAAGTATATCTAACCGCGAATATCCATAAGGTTTTTGATTGGAGTCGCGAGAGGAAAAGAAAAAAAAAACAATAAACAATATCATTTATATAATCAACTGCAGATATATATATTATCAGCTGATTTAAACTTGTCATCACTGTGCATCACACACAATTATTATATAGCTGCGAAATTCTTGATTTAAAATTATCATCGGGAATATATATATCATATACATATAATTATATAATTTGGCAATTGAATAGGGTACAAGATTATTATGTTGAATGAATAAGAAGAACTTCTAATCAAATATTTATAATTCAATTATGATGATTCACGAGAAGAGTTTCGAGGCTTATCGTTACCCCATGACGTGTATAATATATAATATGTTTACATATAACGTGCAAAGTATGTGTAAAAAAGAAAGAAAAAAAAAAAAACACATAGAATTAGAATCATCACGTGTTTTATGCGAGAGTTAAAATCGACAAATTTATCAAGGAAATGAGAATAAGCGATAGTAAAAAATTAAAAAAAATTAAAAAAAAGTCCTAGCACGTCAAATGATAACGTCAAACATAATCTACAGCCGTATGTATACGTGATTTATTTAAACCTGAATGTTTTATTGCATAATTTTGTATATAGAAATATTAGAATGAGTTAAAAAAATTATAAACGCATATTCGCCCCGCACCTTTTCTTTAATTATATAGTTTTAGGACTAATTCATAATTGATAATCTCTTATCTGACCAGACTCCACCTTGTGTCTTATACTTACTTATCCGAAGTCAAATATCGCATGATTATACAGTTAAGGAAAGAAACCGAGTCTTATCACCGACTCGGAAACGAGATATGTACATAGTATATATAAAGTTTTTTTTTGGCAAAAAATACTCAGGGAAATAACCTGAATAACTTTTTAATTAAACCCCCTAAATTACCTCCTTGTTTACGGACTAACGACTGTATTATAACAGCACACGCCTTTGCTACGGCTAATTGTACCTAAGTACATTAGGGTGGTCCTTACTTTAATCGTTTACAAATTTCAATGCTCTCATGGGTCAGGACGTCTTTAAATATGTACAAAAAAGTATATCCAAAACCCCAGGTTCGTATCACAATTTTAAGTGCCGCCTCAAAGCCTTCGAATTTTACCATTTGAATAAAACACGATTTGCGACATTTCGCGGTTAATTTTTTTTCTTCCTATTGCAATATAGCTCAGAAAAATCTGAAACTTGTTACACTCCTTACCTGTAGTAGTAGGTATTTCATGAAAATTCGACAGATTTTCCAACTGACAAACCAATTTTTCAAAATTGTCACGAATAAAATGTTGTCGTTAAAAATCTGTAAATTTTTCACGGATACTTACTGCTATAGGTAAGAATTGTAGGGATTTTCAGATTCAGAAAAGCGAAAATGCGATAGGAAGTCAAAAATAATACCGAAGTACTAAAAATCTTGTGTTATTTAAACGCGAAAGTTCGAAGACTTTGGGGGTAGTACTTAGAATTGAGATAGAAACCAGGGGTTTTGACTAAATTTTATTTTTTATTTTTTCATACATTTGGAATTCAAGTGTATCCATGTACGTACAACTTGTCTCTATATCTTTCTAAACATATCGGAAATAGAATCTCGGTTAGATTAACTACAAACGGACATATATAGCCCCGCGTGAGTAAACCCTGATTCATCCAAGAGACAATATGTACCTACCTCGGTTAAGTAAACACAATATTTATACTTTTTTTTTTTCTTTATTGCGGGTTTCATCAGATAGCGAATAACGGCTGATATATAAATTGACCTCAGAGTATAGATTCGATTAAGAATAAATTATCTGTGGCTTTTAATTAGTCTACAAGATTTTTTTTCTTATTTTTTGTTTTACCCTTTCAATAAGTTTTTCTCGATTTTTGTGTCTCTTTGGTTTATTAAATCACTGATTATTTATATATTATGATATATGAATATATGCTATATATTCATAAATCTAACACTTTTAACTAATAATTATATCGTCGATGAAACTTATCGCAGCATATTTAATGAGAAATTGAGTTTTTCGCCGCCACCGAATCGGCCGCGATTATATTTGTCACTGATTCATTACACACTAACGATTCGATGTGATAATGTTCATTATATTTTTGTTTAATAAATCTTATACATACATATATACACTTCTACATCCTGCAATGACTATACAATAACTAGGGCAATACCGGTGGTTAATAATAAAACTATATACGATGACTTAGGGTGGATTATATCGACTAGTATGTGGGATACGAAGGGTTGCTACTTTCCACACGTTCTATTCGCTCGCAAACGCAACGCACATATCCACTATCTATTATACCTGTGCTTTTGCGCGCACGCGAACTCGACGGCGCGCGTCTCTTTCATCGATCTGCGGCGCGTAGCGACGCGAAATTTGAGATAAATTAGGCTATCTACCTTCTCATTAATTTATTTGGTAATTAGGTTTTCTGATTTACAGTGATTTTGGAAGAAGAGATTTTCATTATTTCCCGTAATAAAAAATTAAAAAAAAAAAAAAAAACAGACAGTTTATCTGCGTATGTAAGAAATTTGAAGAAATACAGCGAACTTGAGAATATTGAGATCAAGGTTGAAACTCGATGCAAACTTTATTGTAGAATTTTGTTTTTCCAGTTTTTCATTTTATTTCAAAATCTTGGAATAAAACTACAAGGAAATATTAAATATACTCGAAAATTGAAAAGAGATGAAACATCAATTTTTAGGACTGGGTTAAAAGCCCAAATTTTGAAGTCCTGAAGAGTCAAAATCTCGAGCTTTAATATCACCGACTCCCAGTTTTGAGAAAATATAAATCCCCCCGAAAAGTCTACATAGGTGATTTTCAAAACTTTGAAACGGAGAATACCAAACCTTAAAAATTCCAAAAGCTAGCGATCCGAAGGGCTAAACCAACGAAATTTGAAATTCACGAATGTATTCATTCAGTGTTTAATAATTCGGACTGTATTGATCGTACCGAAGCCAATAAGCGGTCAAATTAATTGTCTTGAAATGTACTTTATCGAAAAAAAAAAAAAAAAAGTTTCCAAATTCTATCAATTATTTATACGACATCATCGAGTTATCGATTAAAGTAGTATATAAATAAAATGGGTATTTCTGTAATTTATTATTTTACCTCATACCTTACCCTATTAGATAAACTAATACGCGGTCTATCGTTAGGGTTCTTGAAAAATTCTTCGTCTAAAGATGACCCATATTTCTGAACTATGTATAGAATATAGGGATGAACTTTCATAAAGATTTTCATCTCATTACTCCGAAACTAGAATAAGTATCACTCGACATTTTTTTTCTTCTACATAGATATATAATGTACTATTATACATCATAAATGTAAAAACTTTCTTCACTGCTACATACTTTATTCATAAAAGTTTCAAAGTTTTTTATTTATTTTTTCCATTTATATACCTATACGTATACAGTATACACATATATTTACACTGACTAATAAACTGGAAAATTGAAAAAGCAAAAAAATATTTCAACAATATTTTTCTTTTTTACGATTCTAAATTACAAAAAACGAGTGTTGAGTCGTTTTTTTTTTTTGTTTTTAAACTTTATTGCATTTTACCCGATACTGAAACGTATATAAATGATTAATACTTGACAGTCGGATACATACTGCGGTATAACCGTCACGTACGTATGTTTAAACACATTATGTGTGTAATAAGCAATAAAATAGTTTGTTACGTAACTCGAAAGAAATTGGTATGTGTATGCGATGTATTATATATTATATATATATGTACACAACGTTATAAGCATCGTATAACTGAGAATGAGATTCTGCGATATAGATATATTTACAAAAATTTGTGTTAATTATATAAAATTAGATGAATATAGTCGAACTACAAAAATTTAATCACCACATTTCGAATATTTGACTGAATAAAAATACCATTTCATGTAATTTACGGTAATTAATACGGATTCTATACATCAAACTGAAATTATCATTCACGTAATTTTTTTCTTTTTACCTTTAGTTTATAGAACGTTATTATTATTTTTTTTTTTTGCACATATACGTTTCGTGACACAGATAAAAAAAAAAATTATTATTAAATATACTAAAAAAAATCTAAAAATAAAAAAAAAAAAAAAAAAAAACAACATAAACTCGGAAAACAAATCGTATAAAAAATATTCATCAATCTTTTTCGAAAATAAAAAAAATAAAAAAACATCGTTCGCAAAATTCGAATAAAAGTTTTAATTTATGAAGATTTAGAGCTTGATTTTTTGTAAATATATACTTTTTTTTATTTTTTCTTTCTTATCTTACGAAGAATAAATTGAAAAAAAAAAATATATATATATAGGTATATATTAGCATTGTTTATTTGAGATAATTGCACTGACCTGATCTGATGTTAGAATCCATTTTTTTAATATCGCTGTACAAAATAGCAGCAAGCCAAGATAGTGCTAGTAACCAAAAGGTTATAGAAACTGCAGCTAACCAAAGGGCAACAATTCTTGTTTGAGATTTACCACAACTGCAAGTAGAATCGCCACGCTTTTCTCTTACGGAATAACCCCCAGATCTGTAACGCCTTAGAAGAACAAAAATAATAAAAAAAAAAAACAAAAAAAAAGGAAATAGAAGAAAGAAAAAAAACAAAAGAAGAAAATAGGAAAACGATTTCTCAATAAACATAAATATATTCCACATCCCTCTATGTGTTTTTATTATCTATTCAATTTTACTAGAAAATATTATATTAGTTATGACTTAAACTGAGGTTATGTTCGTTTGTTTACGTGATCTGTATTAACGCGTATAAATAAATTTCGGGAATGAAATAATTCGAGAAATTTACTATTCGATAGTTTATCAGATCTTCGAAAAAAGGGATTAATTATATTATTTTTTTGTTTTTTTCGAGTAGTCAACTTACCTCTTAACCTTCTTCTTTTTAGGTGTAAGAACTATGTCTGAAACAGCTGATTCACTTTCAGATAAAAAATCAAGAAGATTTATAGTCTCTTTGTTATTTTTAGCCTCCATTATATTCGGCAGAGTTTTATCGTCCATATCAATGTTATACTATACGAATCTATGCGTTTGTAGGCGATTTAGAATTACTGAATAACATAACATAACCTAAATATATCTATCATAAATATATTGTGAGCGTATAGGTTAGATCCTAGTTTTTACACATTATAGACACATTCACAAAACATTTGATATTCCGTATAATGATATTATTTTTATTGTATTTTATTGCTTCAATTTACGACTCAAAGAAATCATCTTTTATTTACTATTGACCTATTTAAACGTGACGTGAAAATGAATTTGAGATATGACACAACTTTTATCGACGCCATCTTGGCAATGAAACGTCAGATATAGAATCACGTGGTGTGAATTATATCGTGAAGTTTTTCTGGGTGTGAGAAGCTTGTGCTGCCATCTGACGCAATGCGTCAAAAGTTCAAAGATTAAATTTGAATATTTTACCGCGGATATAAAAAACCGGGAATTTCAAGTTTAATTTCACCTCCAATCATTTCTAGATTTCAATGAATTTCTTATAAATATTCTGAAAAATAAAATACAAATGATAATATCTTGAAAATGGATGAACGGATTCGATTAAAAATCGAATAAGATAATAATAACGTTATCATTATTATTATTATTATTATTATTAATATCATTATTTCAGCTCGAAACGAGTTTGAAGACAAGAATTCGAAAGGCCAGCTCATGGTCAGCCCAAACTCGCTTTGTTATTCACTTCTTCTTTCTCTAGTTAGAAAGAATCACACATCTTTCGGCAGCGAAATATCAAATTAGCATAACTTGTTACATGAAACTATTGTCATTGTTTTTATTGATCAGCCTTCAATATTTACATTCGATAACCAGAAGTAATAATAATAAAGACTGAAAAAAAAAAAAAACCAACTATTTCTCTATAGGCTATATTATACGAACCTTGATGTATCGATATTTGTTTATATTAAATGCCTGAGCTTTAATAACACGCGCCTATACCTATATCTGGCATCAAACTTGATTAAATTTAATAATATTTTAATTATCATGTAAAAATTGAAATAAAAATTATTAGTTACGATTTAATTATAGTTTCTCCATTAATAGAATGAGTATAATTTTGAGTTCGTTAGCATGACTTTTGAATTAGAGTTATTAATTAATTGTTTATATTTAATCAACACTGCTACAAGTTTATGAAAATCGAACATTTGAATTTAGAAATTTATTGACAAGCTGTCCCAAATTTCAAGAAGAATACTAAATGGAACCAATGCTCGAAGACTTTTTCCCTGAATATGAAAGTAGTGAAATTACGTACAGAAAAAAGTCCTGAGAGGTGGTAATGCGAATGACATTTAGCTTATCCTATATATCAAGTCAGTGCCGTTAGGGCAGCAGTCAATGATGTGTAATTATTGCAAGTTGTAACGAATTTTAGACTTTCAGTGAGTGCGATTTGGAATTCATGAAACAGACTATTAGATGAAGTTTGAATATTAATAATTGATAATAAAATGCATTAGGCCAGGTCATAACATAGCTGAAAATATCGACATTAATTCCTTTGAGCACTTTTCATCAATTGAAGATCACATTCAACTGATATCAAAGTTCATCTGATATTGAGAATTTGAAAAGTCTTCTATATCCTCTAAGCGTTCAATATCTCAGTTTCCGGTCAGGAACTGCGGCAGAATGGAGATACGGCCAAGTCTACATTTTTCAACTTCTTTTGACTTTTTCATATTTTCGGAATATTTCGTTTTTCTAACACTGACACAGTTTGAATCTAATTCTACAACTTTCTTGGTACTGAGGGACGTTTTTTCGCAAACGTTGCGTTGTAGTCTTTGCAGAAGTTGTCAACTCGTCAACCACCCCAACGATGCTACGACGGATTTCGAATGAGTTTTTGTTGAGTTCTGATTGAGTTATTGCTGAGTTTTCACGAGCAACAAACGCAGAAATAACTTTAGAACTTCATTCGGACGTCCAGAGTCCTTTGGGAACGATGGAGCACATGTATCAGCGAAACCCTCTGTATGTGTTGATTGTGTCGACATTTCCAGGTCTATCAATGTTTCAAACTATCTTAATTTTCACTTTTAAACTATAGTTGGTTGTAAACTGCCCGCATTTGATTCTATATTCTCCTAAGTCCTGTAGGAGCCAGAACTTAGGGCGACATGTACGAGTTTGGAATCAGTGGATCAGGACGTATCTCAGCCAACAAGATGGTTTTGTGAACAAGCGAGAGAAGTTCGGATTGTTGATAGTCTCGAAGGACTTTACGAAAATGATAATTTTCAGGTCTTGGAACTTTCGCACGATAAACCAACCCTTTTTTTTACAGCAAAATCTCGTGTATTAAGTCATCAAGGGTGTAGATCTCGTTCTCTTCAACTGATTACGGTATCTCTCCTAACTCAGGCAGTTTCGTAATCAGTTCGACCCCATGTCAGACTTTAATCTTCACAATCTTGAGCAAAATTATTTTTACCAAAACTCATATACACCATCAGAAATCACGGCTTTGACTATAGTCCGCGAATTTAGGTGGGTGTCTTCCTATATCAGCGCTATGAAATAATTCATGTTTTAATTCCCAATGCGGAGGAAATTTTTTTTAGGAAAACTCCACAGCAGAATTTGCAGACCGGTTGCTCTTCTCACTAAAATATATTTAGCACATGACGCGATTTTCGCGGATAGGTAGACCTGTTTATCACGCTTTTTAAAATCACTATAAACTGACTGTTTGCTATATCCAGAAAAGTTATTGGAAATTTTTTTAACGAAAAGTGATCAAAGTTTGAGATGCTTGTTGGCAAATTTTTAGCAAAAGGCTTAATTTGATGTCGAGACTTAAGTAGAATCAGCAGATTATAGTTAGTGTGGGATTCGTGCGGATACAATAATCTAAAGGTGATTTTTTTAAAATGTTTGAAAACTTGTTTTCTTCCGGGTGTTAAAACACGTTTGTGTAATTGTCTTCGAGCAATTAACATGCGGGGAAAAAAAAAAAAAAAATTTGATCCCTAAATATCTGCAGATGTGTATATGATTCGACTATATGGTTTAAAGTTGATCCGAAGTAACCTGAACGAATCAGTCCTTGAATGGATCATTCACCCCTAAGGAACGACCGTCTTGATGTAGTAAAGTCGCGAAGGGACTAGTATAGCAGGTACAGAATCCTCGGAACCAGAGGATTCTAATCCAATACTATAGATTGAAGTATAAAGATGATCCTTTCAGGAAATTTAAATCATCGTTGCTAGATTTTGGTCAAGTTCTCAATCTGAAATTTCGATTTTTTTATTCATTCAGCCGCTCACCTCAGTTTCGGAAAACTATTAACGGGAGTAAAGAATCGAACGACGTACAAAAAAAAGGAAATGAAATATGCTTACGTTAATTCCTTTACGTAGGTATTTACGGATTTTGTAACGTAAAAAACGAACTGTCTGCATAATCTCAATACGAAAATCTACGGATGTTCACATATTCATACGAGAGTTTAAAAATCATTGAAACTTGTATTCGGCGGTAGCTATACCTGCGTCTTTCTGATATCAAGCGATTTTTAAAGTCGCAAATTTTTCGTACCGGTCAGTCTGGACATATTGCAATGTGACCAGTTCTGGTCAGTCTTTCCTCCGACTTCGAACGGACCAGTGGTATACCTTTGATCTTCGATCTCGCTAAAAATCTGTTTAGAACGGTGAAAGTAAAACTAATTTTTGACTACCGGTTCTAATAAAAATTGTGCGATATGTTTAAAGTTTGATATCAAATTGCGTGAGAATTTAATCAACAGAATAAAGAATGGGTTTAGAACAAGCTATGATCATTGTGATCATAGCAGTGTTGACTGTTCAAGGTAAGAGTTAGAATTAGATGTACTATGTATTCCATAATAAAAATAAAATCTAATATAAGTATATATGGCGAAGATAATCGAATTGTAGAAATTGATCGAATTATGACTAAAAGAAGAGATTATTTATACCCACTTGAATACTTGATCGAGGAAAAGAAGGATAAGAATAAGAATAATTAATAAATGAGAATAATACATTTGTAATTAAGTGGTAACTTTCGGAATACTATAAAACCAGTTTGTGTGGATAGAGAAGTTGGCAAGACGAGTTGATGCTGAACAAAAAACCTTGAAATAATTTTTACTGTCTTGTTGTTCGATTCAAACGTTTTGCTAATCTGTATACAATTCAATATCAATGATATATGCGTTAATTTAGTCAAATGCTCATTAGTCATAATAATTTCTGACAAAATGCATGACATGCAACAAAAAATTTAATTACTGTGTAATTCATGATCGAATAAAAGGCGAATATGCGCATCTTCTCAATTCGAAAGAGAATTCAAATTACTCTACACATATCTTGATCAGCATGGGAAATCCGGTTTTACTACAGCTACAGTGAATCGCTGTGTTTGACGTCGTTTTGCGCTCATCTGTCTTAACTTATTGATATCGCGATATTAACCATCGCCGATATCATCTGATTAATTTATAAACCACTTTCAGTTTATAGCGCAGATGTGAAGACCCTCTACACTAATGGCCACTATTGCAGCCAATACTTTCGTCTTGAAGATAATCTGACACCAGATAAAGTCCTGCGATTTTCTGTACGTGCCCCGAAGGGTGCTCATATTTTGTTTGCTCCAACGCACCAGGTGAGACCAAAGTTGAAATTTTGATTTCTAATGTCTAGAGTCGGTACAGAATAAAAATAAAAAAAATTAGTCATTTGCCCTATTGACATATTCCTACTTTTACATACCGCGTTAAGCATTTATTGAAGTAATTATCCGATCCTATCCTTCTCCGCTCCTGCTCATAGAACCAAAAAAAAATAAAAATCGAACGCTTCATCGAACGATCGGCCGAAATTAAGAACGGCGTATTGGTCATGCTAATATCTTCTGACCTTTCACTGCTCAGATAAATTTCTTACTTTCGATTTAGCATTTGACCATAATAGCCTAGGGAATAGATGCATGGAAAAAAAATATTAGCAACTAAAGTTCTTTGGGATTGTTAGTCTCCTTTTTCAATAGACGAGGTAAAGCCTGAAATAAATGATTAGGATGTAAATTATCCTTCAGGCGGATGGACCGGTCTATGAAGTAGTCCTGGGAGCTGAAGAAAACAGGGTTACGCATATCAGAGGAAGATGTCCTTGCCAGGAAGAGCCCAGCGCGACTATCGAAGTCTTGAATCTCCTCAGTTCTCGCGAGTTCCGTAATTTTTGGATAAGAATAAAGGCTGATCGTCGAAGGACTTTCATTCAAGTTGGAATTGGGGGAAGAGAGACCCCTTTTCACGAATGGCGGGACTCGAGGCCCATTAGTCCTCTATACCTCAGCTTCAGGTCAGATAGTGTTGCCGAATGGAAATACGGCTATAGTGACGAAGCCAACACCATTGGTGAGCGGAAATACGTCTTTGATTCCCAGCTTCCTTCATCCGGTTCCTGTTCTCCGATTATCCGACTATGGAATTGCAATTTTACGATTTTATTCCGATTTGTACGTTTTTTGAACGTCATGAGACATACGTTGTTCGAATCCAGGAATAGAACTTGATGAACAGATCTGCACATCAGAAAGCTGCGATTAAAATATCCGGCAATTTCTTTACAGGAATTTCCGACGATCAGAGAAAGACTGTGGTCACGTCGGCTGGATTCGGACAATACTATCCGCTCTCCGATGTCGTCTGCCACTACGATGATGCTGTTATACTTTACTTCACCGTCAGAAGCTCGAGAGAGTTCCAAGTGAGTTCTAAATCGAGTTTTTTTTTTTTATCAGTTTCTCACTGGGATTATACATGCCAATAGAGTATTAGACATGCCTATACAGATGATTTTACTAAAATTATAAAATAATTTGTCCTATGGAAATTGGGGATAGAGCATCTGAATATAAAAAAGCTGGCGATGAGCGAAACTCTCTAAACTATGTCCCCGAATGAGCCAGAAGAGTTTGGTTTAAAAAGCTCAATATCTGCGATGCAAGGAGGATTATCCTTGATTATACTTGAAATATTGAGCTTTCAAAAAGCTCCTTGCGTTACAAATTGTGAGTTCTCCAGTTCTCCAAACTCTTCTATCTCATTTGTGGAGATAATTTAGAAAGATTTATGTAGTTTTTTTTTCTGAAACATATTTCACGAATTCTCATGGTACAAATTATTTTACAGTATTGGTAAGGTAAGGTTTTAACCCACTGGCACAATTCCCACAGCTGTTCATAACCATCCATAGTTTTTTTGTTCTAATCATCGAAATGGCATGAATCTTCTCTAAGATTATCTTCACATCTGAAGTCAGTTATTCGGGAGATGCTTACGAATTTGGATTGAACGAAAGGGGGGTTTCAATTCGTCGACGACATCTTGGTAAAATTGAGGAGTCCTACGCCCAGGATGGTTTCTTAAACGACCGAGAGCAACTAAAATTCTGGATAAGAATTGCTGCAGGTAAATCGTATACCCTTTTTCATCGTTCTCTGTTATATTTTCCTTCTATATTTCGATATACGGAAAATTTTCACAAAGTCCAGCAAGGTATGCAAAATTATAGATCCAATCCCAGTGATCCAATGTCCAGCGAATTAACAGTTCGTCCTGAAACCAGATCATGAATCATGATTCCGAATACAAGATCGTTGAAATGCTCATCGATTATATTTATGTGATGAATTCCTCCAGTTCCTAAACTCAAACTTTCTGCTTCCAAAGCTTTTGTGGTGTCATAAAAATCGCTAAAGAAGAACTCTTCGATGCTAGATCGACTTATAAAAAATGAAGAGAACATTAAATGACGATAGACTTTTTTACAGACGGACGGCTCACTCTGGGAAAAGGTGGCTCCAGTAGTCACGTGATTTTGTGGCGAGATCGTAATCCCTTATCTCCACAGTTCGTAAGTTTTAGTCTGTACCGAACTAACGATATCGATTCTGGCTCTGGCAACTCTGCAGATCTTCAATACGGCTTAGGGCCGGACTACACGTTGGCTACGCAGAATTGCAGACGTTAGTGTTATTCGTTATTTATTTTATCTCATACGAGAATAATGGATGGAAATATTTGTAACCATTTTTTTTTTTGTTTCTATTCCCATTTCCCGATTTCAGCGCAATGGAAGCAAGCTTCGAACCAAAAACTACCTATCGGTTCTGTTCGAGGTGGACGCAATAACCAAAACGAGATTTTTATCTGTCGTGCAAACGACGACAGAGGTAATTCTCCCGGAAGTTATATACCCGGAAGTTACGTGCCTGGAACAAACGGCAGGGGTAGTTGCGTGATATCCTCGGGTTCATTCGCAATTACTAAACCAGAGTTCCAGGTAAGCAATCAGCTAAAATTTGTTAATTACAATTAATATACGATATCTTTCGTTGCACACTTCTTATTAAATTATCCTTAAACTTGGTGATTCATAAAGGTATCATATGACGACGATTTTCACACATATATAGTTCTGAGACCCAGAATCACTTTCAATTACTGATTTTCCCTGAATCCTGTAAATCATATAATGAACATTATCTATTTGACAAACTGAACCCATTTAATCGCATGTTACATCTATTGATCGAATCAAAAATTATATTTTCATGTTTTGAAACTAATGAAAGAAATCAGTATACAGCATCACTCTAGGTCCACGATATTTTTCCAGGTTTTAATAGGCTGTCAGTTTTCCTGGATACCAGGAGCTCTAGGCACAGTTCCAAAGAACGCGATTTCGGCTCGTGAAACCGCTAACGGTGTGAAGATTTACGTTGTCAGAGCAGCTCACCAGGGTCAATTAATCGTCGGCAGGGTATGTGATGCTGATATTTATGAGGAAAAAATAAAAGAATAAAATTAGTCAATGATAATTCGCACGAATCAAATAAACGTTCTTTTCTAGCTCCAAGCTGATCAACGACTCGCCTATATACCGTTCGACAATCAGGTACTTCCGTTCACTAATTACGAAGTCCTGGTTAATGCATTGCCGGTTCGAACGGCTACTGGTAATGAACGAAACAATCCAGCAGCTACGATCGGCTAATTATCCCAAAAGTAATGCTACGAGACGAGTCTTCTGGTTTTTCTTCTTCTTTCTCATTCTCTTTTTTTTTCATCTTTGAAGAGCCGAATAGAAACAGACATGGCAATAAATCACCGCCATATAGCATACAAATATTATTGTCATACGTATAGTTTTTGTATTGAATAAAAATAATCCATTTTGATAAAAAAAAATTAAAAAAAAAACAAGCTGACGATGAGACTGGATTTCATACGGTAGGTGATTAATTTGAAGGGAAGTACTTGGGGACCTGCAATGAAATAAAGATCTTCAGTGGTGAAAAGCAATAGTATAAATGTATTCGGAAATTAATGTGAGAGTTATGGTTTATTCTAATGTAAACCTAAGCAATCTGGATTTTTTAATTAATTAAGCCTTTAAGCTCACATCCTGGAATTCTTTTTCAATAATCCTTCTGAATGCTTTGAAATGGTATAAAGACATCAGTTTCATCTTTCGCGAACTGTCGCTGCAGACTCGATTTATTCTGCACACTATTTCAGTCTTTGCGAGTCTCTAAACTAACGAGGTAAACTGATCATGATAAAAAAAAAAAAAAAAAATTAGAAGAAATGCGACTTCCGGTCGTAAATGAATTCATTTATTGCCAGCACAGTGAAGTTCGAGCATCAATTTCTTTGAGAAGTCTAATTTGCAGAATTCGCGATGATAATATATGGACTGATGCATTTCTGTTCCAACGATACAAAACCTCAGTGTATATGAAGCATGCTGCAATTCCAGGAATGGAATTCCGTCAGCAAACCACAGGTACTAATACTACTAAGCAAAACGTCCGGGGATTTCCCTTCAGGTATTTCCCCAGCGAAACGGCGACTTGTGGTCACGTCAACTGGACTTTACCCAGCCATTCGGAGCACCTCGTGGCCATCCAGACCTTCAAAGAGTTTCTATACTGAGTTCTGACTGCATTTTCACCGATTTCCCACTGGTAATGCTTGCCGAAATCATCTTAGATACTCGTTTGGACACCAAAAGTTATTCGGGAATTGTGACTAGCTGTTAACTCCAAATATTTCGACAATTTCAACGGGTATATCCGAGATAATAGTGCGTAAGTTCCATAGTTTCCGAATATGAATGAAAAAGTTGATGAAAGATCAAAAATTCGTATCAACTATTCATCTTCATGGTGCCTAAGCTTCAGTATAGTTTAGCAGTTATTATTATCAATTTCGATATAACATCACGTATGTTTTCGTACGTATGCAGTTATACGCGTTTGAAGAATTTTTACATTCTTGAATAGGAAAAAAATTCACGGATTATTCATCGAGATAATTAGTTTCGCTACACCATTGTGATGCTTAGAGTTCAAAGATTTTCTAAAAATTACTTATGCATGTTTGGGAATATTTGAAAACTTGTTTGCGCTGATGATAGAACAGTTTTTTTTATTTTTTACTTTATGTAATTGTCTTGAGCAATTAATATGCGGGGAAAGAACACAACACGAATACATACAAATTCGAATACATATGATCAGACTATCGCTTAGCTGATTCGAAGTGACCTACACGAATCAGTCCTTGAATCGACCATTCACCCATAAGAAGCAAACGGCTTGATGTAGTATATAGATGCAAGAAGCAGCATTATACCAGGTAAATAATTCTCGGATCCACAGGATTCCGAGCCAATACTATAGATAGAATTCGCAATTTCCTATCAGGAAAGTTAAATCGTCGTTGATAGATACTATCGTTTGATATACCCATTACCCGGTATAATCTGACCGTGATTAATTATGCTAATTAAATTACTCGAAATTAAACTAGATTTTCTAGGACATCGTAATAGTTTTCAATCTGAAATTCTCACATATTTGTTTTTCAGTCGTTTATCATAATTCCTAAAAACGATTAACGTGAATGAAAAATCATGAAATATATTCGCGTTGATTCCTTAATGCACTTGAATTTTTTATATATACCTATACGTGAAGATATTCTGTGAATAATTCCAATATCTTTAATTCCCGAAATCTGATGATGGTCACATATTATATTCATCTGAGATTATAAATAGTAGTAAAACTTGTTGTCGACAAAATCCATACCTACGTCTTTCTGATATCAAGCAATTTTAATAGCCGCAATTCTTTCGCACTGGTCAGTCTGGTATATTCTAACCAGTTGCGGTGTCAGTCTTTCCTCAGATCCCGAACGGACTGGTGCTATATCTTCAGGCTTTGATCTCTCGCTTCGAATTTGCTCAGGACTGTGGGAGTAAAATCATCTTTTGACTAACGGCTCTATTAACAATTGTGCGATATGTTTGAAGTTTGATATCGAATTACGTGAGAAAGTAAATCCTCAGGAGAGACAATGGGTTTCGAAAAATTTATCATCATCACAATCCTCGCGATTTCGGCTGTACAAGGTGAGACTTAGAATTAGATGTGCTATTCTATCATAAGAGTTTGAATCTATATCACGAAGACAATAAAATTGCCGGAAATTCGTATTATGCTTGAAAAAAAAAAAAATAGAAGAAATTATTTATACCTACTTGACTAGTTTATCCAGGAAAGGAATAATAAGAATAATTAATAAATGAGGATAACATATTTATAATCAAGTGTTAACTTTCGGAATACAAAACCAGTTTGTGTGGATAGAGGAGTTGCCGAGACGGGTTGATGCTGGGAAAAACCTTGAAATAATTTTTACCGTCTTGTTATTCACCTCAAACGTTTTGCAATGTATATAAAATTCGATATTGATGATCGATGCGTAATCATCTATTTAATCGCTCAGTAGTCATAATCATTTTTGGTCAATTCTATGGAAATAAAAAAAATAAACAATTGGCAAGATTCGTAAACTGCGACGAAAATTTGATGACTGTGTATTTCATGATCAAATGAAAGATGAATATGTGCAACTTCTTATTACGATAGAGAATTCGAATTATTATACATATAGCTAAATCATATCTTGCATTCGCAATGGGAAATCCGGTTTTACTCCGACCACAGTAAAGGTCTTTGTCGCGGTTTTACGCTCATCCGTCTTAGCCGGTTGATATCGTGATATTAATCATCACTGACAGGATCTCGTTAATTTATGAACAACTTTCAGTTTTCAGCAAAGAAGCAAAGACCCTCTACACTAATGGCTATTATTACAGCCAATATTTTCCTCTTGAAGAAAATTTGGCCGTAGACAAAGTCCTCCGATTTTCTGTACGTGCCCCGAGGGATGCACATATTTTATTAGCCCCATCGCACCAGGTGAGACTAAACTTAAACTTTTCATTTCTAATGTCTCGTATCAGTATAAAAAGAATCAGCGATTTGCCATATAGACACATTCTAAACTTTTTAAAAATAATTATCTACTCTCTCCCTTCTCCTCATTTACTCATAGAGCCGAAAAATTGAACGTTTCATCGAATGATCGCCCGAAATTAAATCCGGCCTTGTATTAGTGATCCTAATATCTTCTGAGCTTTCACTAATCAGATAGAATTCTCAATCTCTAACACACGCAGTTTTATCTTGATTAGAAGAACAATTAATTCGTATGGTCAAGCTCGAAAAAATCATTTGGCCAATGACCTAGGGAATAAATGTATGGCAAATAGTATTGGCAATTGAAACTCTTTGGGATTCCTCGTCATCTTTTGGGGCGAACGAGGTAGAGGGTAAACTGAATGATAAGAATGTAAATTATCCTTCAGGCGGATGGACCAGTTTATGAAATAGTCCTGGGAGCTGTTCATAACACAGTTAACTACATAAGAGGAAGATGTCCTTGCCAGGAAGAGCCAAGCGCGACTATCAGGACCGTAAATCTCCTCAGTAACAACGAGTTTCGTAATTTTTGGATAAAAATAAAGGCCGATGGTCGAAGGACCTTTATTCAGGTTGGATTGGGAGGAAGTGATACCCCTTTCCATGAATGGCGTGACCCGAAGCCTCTAAATCTTCAATATCTCAGCTTCAGGTCCGGGACTGTTGCAGAATGGAGATACGGCTACAGTGACGAAGCCAATACCCAAGGTGAGCGAAAATTCATCTTCAATTCGCGGATGCTTGTTCTATGGATTGCAATTTTCTGATTTCATGCGAATTCGCACGTTTATAAAACATCATGAGACACGAGCTTTTTAGGTCCATTTAAACAAACCACAAACATTAAAAACCCGTCAATTGAACGTCTGGCAATTTCTTTCTAGGGGTTTCGGACGATCAGAGAAGAACTGTGGTCACGTCGACTGGATTCGGACAGTACTTCCCGCTCTCTGACGTCGTTTGCAACTACGACGATGCTATAATACTCTATTTCACCGTCAAAAGTCCAAAAGAGTTCCAAGTGAGTTCTGAGTAGTTTTTAATGGGGTTTCTTATAGTTCAATCAAATTACTTTAGGGTATCAGTAAAGTCATTTGTATAGGCCCAGTTTCCATAGCTCTTCGAAACCGTCAATAATTTTGTGTTCTAACGGTCGCAATGCCATGAATTTTTTTCCAAAGATTATCTTCAGTCCTGAAGTCAGTACTTTGGGAAATGTGTACGAATTTGGACTGGATGAAAAACAAGTATACATTCGTAGACGACATCTTGGTAAGATTGAGGCAACCTACGCGGATCCTGGTTTCTTAAATGACCGAGAGCGACAAAAATTCTGGATAAAAATTGCCAAAGGTAAATGTTATACCCTGTGATTTTCTTCTACTATATTTCGATCTCCGAAAATCGCCAAAGAAAAACTGTTCGATGCTAGATCGACTATCATAAAGTGAAAAGGGTATTGAATAATGAAAGGCTATTTTACAGATGGACGGGTCAAGTTTGGAAGAGGTACTTCTAAAAATCCCTTAGTTCAGTGGCAAGATCCTAATCCGTTGTCCCCGCAGTTTGTGAGCTTTAGTTTGTACCGAGCCCAAGGTGTTGATCCTGATTCTGGAAGTTTTGCAGATCTTCAGTACGGCTTAGGTCCAGACTACACATTGGCTACGCAGAACTGCAAACGTAAGTGTTATCCATAGTTTATTTACCACATGTGAGAATAACAAATAAAAAATATTACCAACAATTGTATTTTTTTTTTTTTCTGGCTGATTTCAGCGCTGTGGAAACAAGCCACGAACCAAATGCTACCTCCTGGTGCTGTTCGTGGTGGACGCAATAACGCAGGCGAGATTTTCGTATGCCGTGCAAGCCACGAAGGAGATGTTATACCCGGAAGTTACATACCCGGAAAGAACGGCAAAGGTGATTGCGTGATATCCTCGAGTTTGTTCGCATTTAATAAAGCGGAGTTCCAGGTGAGCATCCAAAAGCTTTTTACTCAATATACGATGTCCTCTCATCATTCACTCCATCAAAAACTACCTTGAAATTTAATGATTTATGAAAGTATTATTATCACACCTGTAATTATTTATGTCATTAGTCCCAATGTCATCCCATTTGCCAATTAGTCCAATGAAATTCGATTTGCTAAAACTAATGACGTAAATCAGTACAGCATCACTCTAGAGGTCCATGATATTTTTTTCAGGTTTTGACAGGCTGTCGTCTTGCCTGGGTACCAGGAGCTCTAGGCACAGTTCCTAAGGGTGCAATTGCTGCTGGTGAAACCTCAAACGATGTGAAGGTTTACATTGCCAGAGTGTATCATCAGGGTCAGCTTATCGTTGGCAGGGTATGTGGGCTGATATAACTATAAGAAAAATGAAAAGGATAAAGTTAGTCAATAATAATAATAATAATAATTAATCACACGAAACAAATAAACGTTCTTTTTTAGCTCCGGCCAGATCAACGACTTGCCTACATGCCGTTTAACGATCAGGAACTTCCGTTCACCAACTACGAAATCCTTGTCAATTCAGCACTTCAAAAACGCTAATTATTAAAGAAGTAAAGATATGAAGCCAGTCGTCTTTGTTTTCCTTATCCGTATTTCTTATATAATTTTTCGAAGGGTCAAGCAGACTTACCGATACATCACTGCCATACAACATACATATTTTATTTTTAAACGTATCAATTATGTGCAGTTTTTGTATTGAATAAAAATAATACATTCTGATAAAGATAAGCTGACAATGAGACTGAATTTGATATATATATGGTAGGTTTTTAATCTCAAGGAAAGTACTGGGAAAATCTACAATAATCAAAATATTCAGGTGTAACAAACAATAGTTTAATTTTATACAAATGTTCATGAGAAAATTATAGTTTAATCGAATGTACATCCATGCAATTTGAATTTCTGAAATCATTCCTCGACTATCCTCCTTTCATTCTTATCATGCCTTTTTTTTCGTGATTTATACTCCATCGTCGAGCTTTAAGGATCTTCTCTACGAGCCTAGAGGGATGGTGAGATTGGTTCATATTCAATTCCCAGCATCCTTTGCTTTCCACACTCTCGAAATTTAGCATTAGAATTTTATAGATATACCACGAAGGCGAAAACCCGAAAATATTCAAACTTCCGGTAATTCCGTTTCGGGCGTCTCTACCGACAAACGTAAATCCGTGTGGTCACCTCGACCGGATATAGACAATACTACCCGCTCTTTGAAGTCGTTGGTCATTCCAAAGACTACGTGACGTTGTATTTCAACATCCGGATGAGCAAGAAATTCCAAACGACTTCTGACTGAGTTTTCACTGTCAAAACAACAGTTTCACTCTTTTTTTTTCAAACCTTCGCAGATTTGGAAGTTTTCTATTCGTGTTAGAAATTTACTTTAGCCCCACAGTTAGCATCAGCACTGCCTCACATCTCTAGATTAAGAGATGCGGTCTATTTCTCGAAGCGATAATCAGAAATCCTTAGTATTAAGTAATCAGTACCCCTTGGTGCTGTCCAAGGCAATCGCAATGACCAAGACTAGCTCTTCGTCAGTCATGCGAACCGCGATGTTGTACTTGTACCCGGATGCTTCATGCCCGGAAAAAAAAAAAAAAACCACACAGGTGCTTGCCAGGTGTCTTGGTAATTATTTATTTACAAAGAAACGTAGTTCCAGGTGTTCATTGCGAGTTTTATACTTGATAAATACGATGCTTTTCGTCACAAACTGCATCAGAAATTATCTTGAAACTTAACGATTTATGCGAAAGTATTATGATGACGATTTTCACACACGTAATTCTAAGACTACGTCATTACGACTAGATTCAGTTTCGATAAGTGCTTTTACTTGTATCGTGCAAATAATAACATGTGCGTCATATATTTTGCCAGATGAGCTAATTGAACCGAATTTTTCATCTGGCAAATCTAATATCATTTTTTCTCATATGTTTCGTTGAATCTTTTTTTTGCATTCTGACATAGAATTCAATTCGCTAGAATTAATGAAGGGAATTAGTACAGTCTTACTCGAGGTCGAAGGTGTTCGAAGATATTATTTATTACTTTACCTGAAAAGAAGCATCTTTCGGTCAATTCTCAACGATACGATTTCGGCTGATTAAAACCACTGAGAGTAGAACCCTCTACGTTTCCTGGGCAGCTTACGAGGATCAGGATATCATCGGCAAGGTCTAAGAGCGGAGAAAAATGTGTCTAAGAACAGGAAGAGATTTGTTAATGAAAATGTGTACGCAAGATGAATTACCGTTCTCTTGTAGCTCGTACCGGATCGTTGACTCACCTACATTGCTTTCAAGATCCAAAAACTTCCGTTCACCAATTACTAAGTGCTGGTTAACAGGTTGGCGGGTTGAATCGTCTTCTGGAAACGGATAATCGAACTATTCTCGTTAAGTTATTAAAAATAACGAGTATTATCCTCCTTCTTAACTCAATCTACAATTTTATCTCTTACTCTGGCCCAAAAACGTTTCAAGCACTATAATTTTTCACACCCTTCGACGTTCAATCAGGTCTTGTAGGATTCGGAATGAGTGTTCTTTGCTTTATATAGCAAAAGACATAATACCTACATACATCATGAGTATGATAACGGATAAAGTATACCTAAACAGCTCGCCGTTGTATTTCCGAAAGAGTTGAAGGACTTCGTTTTTAAGATTTGCCAATAACGTCTGTACTAATTTCAATTAGTTTTAATTGTGGATTACCTGGACACGCGGTTGGCTGGATGTGACACAGCCGAATTATCGGATCTATCAGCTATGCCGACATCTTGCCTTCCTGATGTCCAGCGTTTGATTTTCGTTGTTGTTTATTGGTTTAAAAGAAAAAAAAAAAATAACACTGCTTTCGTGGATTAATATGTTCTCGAGATTATTTCACCCAAACCATGTGAATCATTGTAGCCAAGAATAGAGTAAAAATGAAAAATTGACAAAACTGTTTTGTCATTTCTACTGGGTCTGGAAGCAAAGATTCTAAAACTTCACGATGGTTTAATATTTCGTGAAGAAACATTTTACAGGATTTTTGTCATAGTTTGAAGTCTGCATTTATACACATTTGATAATCGGGTTTAATTATTTTCGTTCAAAAAGATATTTCAACACATTTTTTTAACGATTTTTTTTTTTCTTCTTTTTTTTACCACGCGATACCGAAGCGAAGTCCAAACTTCATTGACACCTTTTAACACGTAGATATTTACCTTCATTTTATTTATTATAATTTTAAGCTCAGGGTCTGAAAGGTGTTCGAAAATTTCTGTCAGACACTGCAGAATAAGGAGTGTAACTTACGATCTATTGAAGAAAATACACGCGACTTACATCAACCTTAATCGATATAATCTAATCTCCGTTGGATTATGGAAGAGCATTCCCATATCTAAATGAAATTCCCATATAATCTAAATTTCAACACTGACTAATCAACGATACTCATAACACTGCGAAATAAGTGTATATATTCGCTGAAACAAGTAATTCTGTAAACCGAAAACTAAAATAATAATAATAATAATAATAATAATAATTAAGGTAAGTAGGTAATTACGCCGATTTCATACGTTTCATTCATCGTCATCATGATAATATGTTGAAACAGCTGCAGATTATCCTACAATTAATACAACGATCAGGCATTGGCCTAGACTTTAGTATTTAGTTTTTTTTCTTTTTTGTGGAAATAACAAAATATGATTCATGTTGTATTATTAATAACTTAGATGTAAACTTTTGGCTTTTATTTCAACTATTTGAAGTGTAAAAGTGTTTTTCATTCATATTCAATTTATAAGACATCCTGTATCATGCGGTTTAACGAACGTAAGTTCAAATGTATATCTGTAATATGATGTAATGAGAGATTGTACATATACTGGGTTTCTCAGCTCTTGTTTCACGTTTGATTACAACAAAAGAATTAAAGATACTAACGTAATTGACGGTTTTAAACGTCGTCACAACCACAGAAGAAGAATAAGAAAAAGAAGAAAAAAATTCTTTGTACTTCTTTAAGAACTTGACAAGCATCATTTATGTATGTGTATAGGAGTTCTTCCGAAGGATCAAAAGAACTAGGTGATGACATGACTGCAATATAAAGGTCTTCTATGTTTGTCTTCAACTAAACTTTATCCTTATGTTTGCCTTCGAAAAGAACGACCTACCTAACTACAGTTTAGAAAACTACCTAAACTCAACTTTACTTTAAACTCATGTATAAGTAGTACAGTTCAGTTCGTAGTAAGAGATGCTTCATAAGAGCTGTGCCAGTATTCAAACAGATATTTTGACACGATGATGTGCTGGGTGCACAGACGCAACCCATCTCTGAAGTCTTCGAATATTGTTGACGAAAAGAACGTTTCAATATAAAAATTACAGTCATTGATATATGTAATCGCTTATTATACATCCGTGTATTCGAATTATCACATAATTTTATATCGTTATCATATATTATACCATTACACGTTATTCGCATGCATATTATGGCACATAATGTACACATGCGGTGTTAGTGCAGCTCAGGTTGTACTTTATCAGTCTAATGTAATTCTAGTTAAAAGACAAACGTTGGACACGTATTATATCTATATATAGGTAGTACACATCTTTTTTTCTTATCTTTTATTTTTTTATTTTTTTTTTTATTCATGGAATTCCGTTGACAAGCGCAGACAACGCGTCAACGAGTTACGTTATCTGTGCAAACAACACGCTGCTTTCAAACGCGTGTCATCAGCTCTTGCTATGCGAGCTGGATGATGAGGCAAATGTATACGATTGTATGAGTTAAACTGTGCTACGAAAAAGCGGTGAATTATTATACTCATCTTATCATCTTATTCGCTGTATACTATTCACGCTATTTTATTTCGTATGATAAATCTATGAGAAATCCTTCAGGTAGCAGGATCAGGATTTTAAAAGCTCCGAATACCCCTGATGTGTTGAATCGTTTTATAGTATAATCACTTAAGTCACTTTTGCGAAGATCTCTCATATCTTATTTCGCACGGAATCAAAATTGATAAATTTTTGCAAATAAAATCCCCGAAGATCACTTGTGTAAAAAAAAAAAAAAAAATCAACAAACGCACCGATGATTTATCTAACGCAAATGAATATTAGAGATTTAAGTATAGGTGAAAAATATATTTTCGGCTTTAAAATTCTTCTAGAGAAGTTAAAACTGGTCGTCACTATCCACGAGGAAGGTTTGCCGAAGAACTGATGGCGTAGAAGTTCCTGGGTCTAAGAACTGGACGCCGTTTGCCTCTTTCACCTTTACCTGTCCGAAGGCAGAGAGGGGTGACGTGACTTCTTTTTAACTTAACGTCGCACCTACTTTGTTACTTATTACACTCGTTCTGGCCAATCAGAGATCATCCGAAGTAATGGCGTCGGTCGTTGCGTTTTTTTTTAAGGAGCGATTTTTCGCTGTCTTATCACTTTTTTTTCTTTTTCGCGGTTTTGCATTCGCGACGTACGGTCGTTGGTACCCGGTTGACGAAGAACTGAAAATTCAATCCGGAAGGGAATTTAAACGAATTTAAATTATAAAAGAAACGTCGTTACTGAATTGTAATTCGACCTTGGCCCTGCTGCTGATGAAACGATGACGCGTTACTTAACTATCCGAATGAAATTGTGAAGCTGACGTATCTCCATCACACTGTCGCTTTAGGACAATTCACTAGCTCAATTCTATAGCTTTGTATAGTTGCGAATTATCAAAGCTAGCAATTTTTTCAAATTTTATAACGAGGTCTTATCCAGGGCAAGGTGCGGGTAGTTTAGGCCGGAAATATGCTTCACCGATGTCTTATACCACCTGGATTACGTGAAACGTTATAATCGTAGTTACGAAATTATTGCAGGACGTGTTACGCCATGCTTGTAACTAAATTAGGTATAATAAATCTGGAAATTAGTAAAAGCAAATAATCAGCGATTATAATCATCAGTACGATCATATTTTTTCTTTTCTATAAAATTTTCAGGGTGAGTTTGAACTCCAAACATTTCTTAGAGTAAATTTCTAACACGTAAATGTGTAATACATACGTATGTACCTATACGTATACGATGCAATAGACTTTCGAGTTACGGTGCCTATGATGTCATCGTTCCATAGTTCGGACGGTATTTGGTACACCGCAAGTTCGTGATCGACATCGTAATTCAGGTACTATAAACTTCTAAACGACAATATTACGCCAGGGTTTTGGCCATATCCGGGTACTAGGGTATATAAACTTGAGGATTGACCACACAAGAGTTTAACTTGAAACTCATACCTACCGGAAGTCACGCGGCAACCATTACGTGGGTGATCGATACCTATGCCTTTTCTATCAAACCCCGTTCGATTTAACTGTACTGTTAAACTTTTTACCTCCTTCGTTAGATCGAGCTGGTTATTTGAATTCCTTTAAAAAATCAGAAAAATTTTGATACATTTTTGGAAACCTGCTCGAAGATTCGTATGTTTAGTATTTATATGAGATTTTCCTAAAAAATCAGGAATAATACTGTCGAAAATATAACGCGATGCTTAATTTTGACGAGACTTTGTGCAAGCCAACGAATGATCGATTCGAATGTTATAAACAGTATTATAAAGGGCGAGTGACCAGTGGATAACTGACTTGAAAATTCTGTATCCATCTTTGGCGTTAGCACGTATGTAAAATTCGATGTAAATATGTGTTAGTCACCGGGATACTTATTACTATTCGATTCACGCCACATTGAGGAATGTAGCGAATGACCATTGATCGCATCACTCAATTCAATCGGTTGTCATTGGTTCAATGGCTGATGTTGCATTAACTTATACATCGAAGGAAATTTCCAAAAATGTATTGAGGAAATGAAGACATCGAACAAAAAAAAACAGATCATACCGTTTTTTTCTTTTACTAAACGTAAAGAAAAATAAAATAAAAATTATGAAACGGCACTTGTATATCAGCAGTCAGATCTTTTCCGAAAAAATTTTCTTCCTCTACCTGGCGAAGGGCTGTTTCGAATTGTAGATTCAGATTCTTATACGTAGTCAGAAGTTTTGATATTCCATGAGCAACAGGACAGTCCCTTGAAAAAGCGATATTATCAAACGTCCAAGCGTCTGTTCGAGTCCTGTAATTCCGTAATTCGTATTGTATAATATTTAAAAAAATGATATTATAAACCGCATGTGCGTTAAACCGCAACTCGGGGTCGTCGGGGTGTGAGGAATGAACAGATTCCGTTATTTTACAAAAAAAAAAAAAAAATCTGCATTAACTTGAAAAATTTCGCGATTAAAATGAGGTAAATAGTCCTGGGAGGTTGAATACAGTCTTTGCAACAGCCGGGCCATCGGTCTTCCTCGATTATTATGCACAGCGAAGAACATAGTGCAGAAGCTATTCGAGTGGGAGTAAAACACGACTGGTATAATACCTGCGAGTAGGTAGGTGAGGTAGATATATATACCAAAAGATGTTCGGGAGTCGCGTAACAGTAAAAAGCACATTTGCGAAAATAAACGCGCGTATAAAGTAAAGCGAAAATTGAAGGTAATTAAACATTGTACAGTCATATGGGTAGGTGAATGAGGATCAAAGATAGAAATCGATTCGACTATTTATTCTATAATAGCTAAATAAATATCATATAGATAATATCGATAATATAAGTTCGTAAAATGATAAGAGATGAGTAGTACGCTTTCTAATCAGCTCAGATGAAATCGTTTTCTTATCACTATACGATGTTTCTTATCGTGTGTATAAAATAAGACGTATACCTAATTCTTGTATAAAAATAAACAGAAATCGCACATATATATCAAGGCGTCTTCAGTTTGCCAAAAAATAATGATAATATGTGATAATTATTTTTTGGTAATTTTTTTACTTCTTTTTTTTTTTCGTCTTTTTTTTTATCATCAAAGAAATAAAAGTAGACGATTAGTAGGCACCCTGACGTCTTGTAGTCGGGTTCCGTTGAGGAGAAAGTCTTGAACGATTGGCCGTTTGTGGTTAACAATAGAGCCTCCTGCAAGGAGTTTACATTTGTACCCATAACACGCGCAACACACGCATAAACTGGCGATCCGCGTCCAAACTCCATCCGGTCAGGTCCTCTTGGTAGTGTCGTGGGTTCTAAGGTTGGCCCCAGACATTTTCTGGTACTTTTAGGTATCTACTACCTAAGTTTCAAAGGTGCTCGGACTACTGTGAAGACTAAAATTTATCAAAAAAAAAAAAATAATAAACCGGAAAAGAAGAAGAAGAAAATAAATAAAAAATAGCCAGAAGTAAAATGAAGACACGAATTATATTGAAATAAAAAAAAAATCATCCTTGTGTTTGACTATTTTTTAAAATTATTACACAAATATCTAAAACTATATAGATATTTGTATTGATTGCGTTTTTTTTTTTTCTCTATTTGAAAATCGGCGTTTAACGCCTGATTAAAACTTCGCTAAAATGACGATTCAATGTTTGCTATTCTTGAACCGTTTCATACTTAGCAGGAATATAAAGTTTGGTATAGAATTTAAACTCCCGTAATTGACGAACACGTGCGCTTGTATATATATATATATGTATACCTATATAAAAAAATGGCCGTGTGGATTATCTCGTCGAGAATGATCTCGGTTGAGATTTATCTTATTACTTTGAACGTTGCGTTATATTTTCAGAAAATTCCTATATACTAAAAAAATGATACTTTTATTCAGGAAATGCTTATCCTTTCCTTAGAACGAGAGAAAAAAAAAATTAGTATACGATGTATACGAATAGCATGAAAAAAAATAGGTATATGGTATAGTAGAACGCGGAGCGTGAACTGTTTTTTTTTTTTTTTTTTTTCCTTTTTTTTTTTTTTATCTCAAGACTTCCGAGGACGTCTTCAGTCTGGGACGAATTACCGTGACACGAGGTGATCTCTTCTAGTGAATGGAAGACTGGTAAAATATTCATAGCTTGTCTCAGGCTGAAGTGAGTTCGACTCAACCCCGAACCCTTTCTTTACAACTTCAAATGATAAAACGACAATAATTTACCACATATGTGTTCTTCTTTATTATTATTCCTTCTTTGGAAACAACCTGTATCAGCAGCAGCTTTTTCCGCGTCGAAGAACGCATAGTATATGCTGCGGCTACCTGTACCGCGATGGGCATTCTAAAACTTCCAAAACCACTATTTCAATTTTTTAATTTTGGTCCATCGCGTTAGTTTTCATAATATCTTCTGCAGGATTCGTGATTTCAATTTTAATCACTGTTAAATTATCCCGCAATGAAATTATCAAGGTCATATTATACTTTAGGTCAAACCATCTGGAGTTCGTAAGTAGCGATCTCATAGCCGCGAGGGTCGTAATTAGTGGTCGAGACTTGTGAGAATAAAGAAATGGTTGTTACATTATCCCTCTTTTAGCAAGCGGGTGCAGGCGGAAAAAGACTGAAGTAAGAAACCGGAATAGAAGTAGGCCGTGCAAATGAGTCTTTGCTCCGCACGGTCCGATGTGCTAATTGTTAAACAAACAGGTACAGTTTAAGTGAGGTACTACTCGGCTGCTGGTCTTAAAATCTAGACGAAGAGTCAAATCACTGCAGAAACATCTTATAGAAAATTTTTAATATTAAGTCAAAAACGATCTTTTATTATATCAAATATATTTTCAGCGTTTTTCCTGGACATTTTACTGTTTTTAACGAACGTATTCATATCTAGTAATTAAGTATTCCATTTTAATTTTAATTTTAACTAATTCATCGTTCATTTATCTACATATTTGTTATAAAAATCTGTGAATTCTGTTGCCAGATTAAAAGTAGGTGAAATATATAGTTATTAGAAAATTAACATAATGTTAATTATTATTCTTTACGTTAAACAGGTGATAATATGTTAACGATTAAAACTGAGTATAATTAAGTCGAGTTAAAACTAAAGCGGTAATGAAGTCCACCTGCGTTCTCAAGTCAACAACTTCATTCGCGAATAGTTAATAATTGCTATTGCGTTTAAAAGGAGTTATTTTTGTCCATGGCAGACTAGAAAATCTTGTTAAATAGTTAGAAATTATTCTTTCGATATTAATTAAGCGCTAAACACCGCGATTAGTGTTATAATTAGAAAAGGCTGAATATAAATAAGTTTAGAGTAAGATAAGGATCGTTTGAATCTTCTATAAACTTAAAAAAAGAAAAAACGTTAGGTTTATCACCGTAACGTAATCATTAGTCATTCAATTGTTATTAATTAATAAAATCGATTCTTCCCTAAGTGAAAAAAACAGTTTTTCTTTATTGTCCAATTGAATAAAAAAAAAAGTATAAAAATTTGTATTAATAAGTTGTAGATAGTTTATTCTTACCTCATAAACGTAGTCTTTGAATATATATGCAGCGATTATTCCTTAATAATTATTAAATCGGCACAATATATTCGAATTCGTATTAAATGAGAGAAAAACCATTGAAATCTAAACACAGTCTTGATTTTCAAATAGTCGATACGAATCGGATATCAAAAATAAAGAAAATTGTAATTCTTAGATTTTATTAGGTATAGTTTATGAATTAATTGATAAAAAAAAAAAAAAACTTGATTTCTCGTATGAAAGCTCTTATTATAACGCGCGCGTGCAGATTTCCGCACATCAAGTTCACGAAGTAATAAACGCGCGAAGACGTAGACTGTGAATCTTGTGACTCGAGAGTTTATATATTATGACTTGTGAGACAGCGCGGAATCCACATTGCACACGAATCACTTTAACCAGGAAACTGTTCTCGACTTACGGGACCAGCGAAGTGTCAATATTGACATATTTCTTACAACGAACGAGATGAGAGACGTAGACGTGGAGTTTAAGGAGCGCGGCAGCGGCGCTTCGTCTTGATTTAACTCAAAGTTTAAACTACATATGTAATATGTCTGGTATAAAGGTGCAGGTAGATATGTACGCACATATTCGTATATATATATTTGTATATGTATACATATGTCAGACTTCTATATACGTTTTAATCGAACTAAAATATAGACTCAGGTATCCTGCAATTTGTATTAAATAAAAGATATAGGTATGTATGTATAGCGTAAATACATCGTGACTGAAACTACTCTGAATAAGGATCAATTAAACTTAACAATAGCAGGAAATTAGGCACGTAACAAAAGTGTCACGTTGTATAACTCTATATGGTACAGAGTAAAATCCATTCAATTTCATTATCCTAGACTATTGCGTGGCACTCCTCGCATCGACTAAATTCTATTATAATATATCGATGAGATTTTATTCCCGGTTAGCAACTGCGATATGTTATTTTATAAACCTTTTCACATGGTTTAGTAAAAAAAAAAACATTATCTACATATATACGTTAAATAATAAAAATATAATAAAAATAAGGTTTATATTTATCGTAAAGGAATGAATTTTTTTTTTCTTTTTTCTTATTTAGGATAAATAACTAAAGATATTCATGTGTATGTGTATAGGTATATAATAAACACCATAAAAGTATTTAATTCATTACAATAAGTTGCCAACAATTTTGAGATAACAATATAATATACATATATTTATTATTATATAAGTATAATATGTATACAGGGTGAATATTCGCTGGGGTTTGATTTGAGAGGAACTTCGACGTGCTAAAATTCCGCCTTTTTCTATTCATACTTGTATCTCCGATAAGGGTATTTGCTTGATAATTGCACACTATTATTCTATGATGCGAACTATAGTATGAATAGAAGAAAGCGGAGATTTGAGACGTCGAAGGTACTCCCAGATAAGACCCCGGAGAATATTCACCCTTATATATAATTATATATCAACTTACTGGGCTAATTCATTGGTTAACAAAAAAAAGGAACCGAATACATATCTCCTTATGTTAGAGAGATGAAACAATGTGACTTTATCATCACATTATATATATATATATATATATCGCGTCACTAATGCAATAAGGTTGTGAGCGCCAAAAACCAATTTTTTTTTTTTTTGGATACGCCTAAACGATGTTACATTGCATGAAAAAGATTTTGCCATCAAACCGACCAAAATTTTGGTATTAGTGACGCGATATAATGACTACAAGTGTATAGTATAGCGTAAGAATGAATCAGGGTGATTATTATTATTATAATATATTTTAATCGATCTTGATAATATTTTGTTTATTTATTTATTAATTTTTTTAAGCGTTGAAGCTGTTAGATTTCGAAACTTAAATGATGGTTTTGTAGTTACTAACGCAGGTATGCTATCAGCTATTATATAGGTATAGTGAGTAAAATAGGGGAAAGCAAGCAATGAATGGTCTACTCTGAAGATTTGTATTAGGTATTCATTAAAATTATTAATAACTATTGAAGTGCAATAGTAAATAGCAAAATTTTTATCTAGTTATGAGTATGAAGAGTCAAAGTGTAGAATCTAGATAGATATGTTATTCGTTGTAACGAAATATAATATCAACTACGATATAGTTATTGCAACGTGAGTGTTTCAATGAGAATAAAAGAAATGATTTATTTGAATGTGAATTACCGCGCTATATAAGACAGAATTTATTTATGATTAGTTAAAGAATATATATATTTAAAATAAGAAAAATAATTTAAACAGGTTCATTATATTATATAAAAAAAAAAACTCAATTTTAATTTTAATTTTTTATTTTTTATACGAAGAAAAAGTTTTGAAAGTGTTGCAAATAAATTGTTATATAAAATGAATAATAATGTTTTTTTTTTAATGAATCGAAAATAAACTTTGTTTTGCTTTTTTTTTCATTTTTTCATTTTTTTGTATGAAAATATTAAAAGCTTAATAACTATAATAATGAAACCCTGTATAACATTAGCGAGATTTACGATCGTGATGAAAAATTTTTATTTTTATATAAATTGATTCGATTATATCTTATTTTAATAAATATATGATATGATATGATTTGTCTCAATAAGAGAATAGAGAAAGAGAGAGAAGTAAACAGCAGAAGCAGAAATATAAGAAATACCTATAGATATAGTTGAATAGAGAGAATTGTACGAGAAAAAGAGAAAAAGAGAGAGAGAGAGAGAGAGAGAAATTCAAGTCCGAATATATTTCAGGCTGATAATAATTTTCCAATTTTATCAATAGATATAAATCAATATCTTATATCATGATTAGAATAATAACTGTAAATATTCGCCAGACTTTAGCTGCGTATATCAATTAATTGAAAAAAATAAAAAAAACTATTTCAAATGTAATAATGTATATTTATAGGTAAATCGTCATATAATTAATATAATCACGTTTTAAATTAGCAAGTAATTTAAAATTTATTTATTTATTTATTTATTTATTGAATTTTTTTTTAATTTTTAACTTTAAAGGCGTTATAAGCGGCGAGTTTTACGGACGTTGTATATTTTTTATTTATTTATTTATTTTTATCATAAATATTTATAACTATCATTATATACCTTTTCATTTATACATATACTGCGAGTTTCTCTAACGATGGAACGATTCGTGCGCCTGGGGGTAGGCAATTGAAGACACACTGCATTGAAATAACGTGGGATGTATCTTCAATTGTCTGTCTGAAACCGAACGGATCGTTCCATCGTTAGAGAAATTCATGGTATGTATACCTATTATACCTACATAGGTATGTATATACGATAAGGTATTTAAATTCTATTGATAACCGGACTACTACGATTTAAGTCTCTTTTTTATTTCGTAATCTATATTCTATCAATTATATTCTATATACTACATTATTACGCAAGTTTTACCTAATACGTCTAAAAGGCATCCAAACTTATTATTATTATTATTGTTATTCTGCTTTGCATTGATATTATTATTATTATTATTATTATTATTATAGTTATTATAGTTGTTGTTGCTAAGAAATTCTCGTCAAGAACTTCTTGACTGCGATGATCGCGATGTAATTTTTTTTCAAATATTTAATTCATACCTAATTATTATTGTATCTACCTATATCGTTTTATTTCTTGTCAAATCGATTTTCAATATCAATTCATTTCTGATTATTAAACGCTATCATTGAATATACTTTTTAAGTTATATTTTTATACTTTGATGATCATATTTTACTACGACAGAAAAATTTCGAAAATCGCATATTTATATCGAGAAAATTAATATTTTTAATACTAGTCTTTTAATTTCGAATTATTGCAAATTTTCTTTTATTTTTATTCCTATTTATTTCTATTTTTTTTTTTTCTCTTCTTTTAGTTTCATCTATATTTTATAATTACTATCATTTTATGCTACCAATTTAACGAATTATAATATGTATGTGTATCAGTGCTATTAAAATGTGTTCTTTTAATTTAATTATACTATCATTGAATGATTAATTTAATTTATTCATAGAATATTGGCGGTATTGAAAAGTCAAATGACAAATTTATTCAATTTTCATGATATTTTGGCTTCCTTTGATATGCTACTGTTACTTTTAATGACATATATTACCTATACGTTCGTTTTTACTTGGCAATTAATGTATCAGATAATCTTATTTTTATATTACATATATAGGTATTTTATCCTACATTTTATCTAATGGCACTTTATTATTATTTAACGAATTAAGATTATACTGTCTTTTATATTATCTATCATTCCTCATCTATCACCCAATAAACACAAGCAATACAATATCCAATGATTGGTTTTTTTTTCCTTTCTTTTTTGTCTACGATTAATTAAATTGTCTGTAAACTTTATAATTTAAATAATATTATGGTGAAGAAAAAATTTTACCCTCATAAAAGATGAGAGAAGAGAAAATAACGAATTCTACGTTATCCTTCTACTTGATATAATATAATATCTACTATGAATACCTATAATATTTGTACACATTTATATTCATCCTTTTATTTATTTATTTTATTATTTATCTTTATCACTCTTAGATACTGTCTTTTGCTCGTAAATGCATCTGAGTTATAAAATGAATAACTGACTAAATATTTCAGATGATTTTTAAAGAATTGTGCGAATGTGCGAGCACCTTTCGATGTTACTTAAACGTAAAGACCTAGTATTAATAGAATAGAAATACATAAGCAGAATTTGGCAAATGCCAAAAGTATAGTTTGAATATCCTCTAATCAGTTGATAAATCATGATATTAATGTGCGTAAATTTGTGCTATAATTATTCATAATAATAAGAAAAAATTTAGCCAGTCTTAGTGATCGTGTCTAATCTCTGTTTAAGTGAAATTATTAGAAAACAAAAAGTCTAAGTACCTGAGTTTAATATTGTATCTAATTAATGTATCTGTATCTTTCATTCTAATACTTCTGACTTTAATAAGTGTTTCTTCGTTAGTAGATTTTAGGTAATCACTTCATGCAGTGGCAGTATACTCAACAGTTCTGTAGCTTAATGCGTAATACATACTACGATTCATCATATGTATTGTAACAACTAAACAAGATTCAAATTCAACAAATATAACGTTATATCCAAAGCAATTTCAAAAATAGGATATGTCCCTATATCTCTTAATATGGTTTTGTAAAATACACCCATGTATTGAACTTCATATTTTACCTATAAAAAATGATAAATTATGGCTTATTAAGTATAATCGACAAGGCAGAGTCTTTGGCGTAAAAACTTTTGACCATTTGCTTATATCTCTCGGTTTTATCCCCAAAAGAGTTAAGGGCAATTGAATGCGAAGACTAGAAATTCGCAAGTAGAATACATTCCAGTATCAAACCGTAGTGCTAATTTTAGGGCAATATTTTTTTGCCCAAATTAAAGCATGATCATTATATTACCAAAGAAGTTAATGCTGATGCATTTATCCAGTTTATTTTGTAGGTGAAACATGCACCGATCATTATTCTGTCCAAAAATTACCTTACCACTAGTATATCCAAGATGTATAGGTAGCCGTCCAAGGTACCACAGCTGTCCAAGACGGAAATTGCGATAGGAATGTCTTAAATCTTAAAGACTTTTGATTTTCACCATGTAAGAAGTGACCAGCTAATGCAATTGTCAACGAAGGCCCTTTGTGACTAGGCGGTACCTGTGAAATATGAATGAATGTATATCAGAATAAGATTGATTAGCGCTTTATATTGGGATAGAATTTGAATATTTAGTTGGGAGTAATGCCTCGCAGGTAAAATATAGAAAAATTTACTTACTTCTAAATCAACCGTAAAACTATAAGGCTCGCAATCAGAAGCACAGGAATAATAAATAAAATAAGTTTCTCGGTTCTTCCAATGAGGTCCTTGTAAAGGTGGGTCATCCAATATGCTCCATTTTTTAAGATGCACACCCTCGTACGGTGATAAAATTATACCAATATGATCTGGCCCTGAAAATTAACAAGGATATAATCGTAGCAGAGAATTTCTAGCCATTGGAAAAGCTGTTACTTGTGATAGTTTAGAAATACAATAGAATGAATTACCTGTAACGTTGAACGTAAAGCTCAAAATGTTACCCCTAGTTATTTTAGAAATTCTTTCTAGTCTAGTTGGTATTTTTATTAATGGGGCAGGTCCTGGAATCCAACTGGTTTTCCTGTAAAATTGAAAAGAGAGTTTAACGAACGTCAGAGGATCTTTGCTCTTATAAATTTTTGATACAACAGAAGTGAATGCGCAGAATAACACACCACAAAAATGTAGTAACAGGCATCAGATATGGTAATCCGCAGTATAATTCTTCCTCGCAATCTCTTATAGTCGGAATTGCAGTAGCTACTTCTGGTATAATAGTTTCCACATTGCGCGGGCTGTTCATATCTAAATCAACCAACCAGTATCCGGTACCAGAGTATCGAACTGTGCCATTTTCGTTGTAATATTGTCTCTGTGTGTGCTGTATGGTAAGAAACATTTGATTGAATGATTTCTAGTTTCAAGTCTGTGAGAAACTAAAGGTAATTAGATGCAAATAATGACGCAACTGATACTTACCGCGATCATAAACCGGGCTGGTGCTGGTGCCAACGGATCACCACTGTATGGAAATCCTAGCGGTGTCAATATCAGTATACTTACTGCTATTAGGAATATTCCAATCATAATACTTATTACTCTGCCTGCATTTTTCACAACAAGTACTATAGGCAGCTGTGAATATAAATAATTGCTGTAAGTTCAGATTGCTATTAGTTGATTGTTCATAAAATCAAATGACTTTGATGATATTGAATAAATTTCTAAATCAAGTTTCTTCTTTTGAATCTCCAAAATTTCGTTTAAATAAATTAGAATCCTCTATGATATAATGGGATCACTTATGTAAGCTCACCGTAAAACTCAAAAGAAGACAAAATATGAAGGATATCATATTTGCTATAACAATTTCAGCGTTAATACCAGAACCAGCTCGTCCCATAATTGGTATGAACAGGTACAAAGCACCCAATGATAGATAAAACGATTGTATATAAGGCAAACTTATCACTCCCATGTGGTACAGCAGCCATTTTCCATCTGTAAGGGAGAAGAAGTATGATCAATGGATTTAATGATATATTATAAAAGCATGTAGGTATACTTTGGAAGAAATAGCGTTCTTAATACAACACTTTATATATTTACTAAAATCCATCGGGCTAACATGTTTGAATATTTAATATCTGAAATAGGACTTGTTCAACGTGATATCAAAACGTTTTATAAATCCTTTTACGATCTCTCCTTACCTCTCCATTGACTGAAGAACTTTTGTCGTATTATGTTACCTATAGACGGAAATATCACCCAATGTAACGGTATAAAACCAGATCGAATTCGTAATATAACACACATGGACAGTGTCGTTATCCATATTACATCGTATGCATCAAAATATAAGTAATAGAGAGTCCATGGAGTAATGTGCCTCTGTGAATATAAATTTAGACATTATTTATACCACTGAAGATTACTTGGTGTCTGTCAGATTGTTTTAATATTAGTAAAGCCACTAATCCATTAATTTTTCTATTTATTTAACAAAAACATGATAAAAATCAAATTGAGATATACAAAGCTACAAGGACATTGCGAAGTGAAATAAGTCCGCGTTCACCTGCTCGAGTAGAAATTACCTACCCTTTTCTGATTTTTAGCAACTGCTGAAAAGAAGGCCATAGATGCGAACACCGTCGGGCATATATACAAAAAGAAAAGCCAGGCTGGTCTGGCATACCAGCTCATAACTTTTCCAAGCTGTGTTAAAAACATTGCGACAATTGTTACAGAGAACATTGAGAATACGCATGAACCAATTACTGTTGAGACACACAAGGCCAATTGTTTTATGTATATTGAGTGCCTAACATCTGTAATAAGTATAATTTCATATTTTGAGTCAAAAAAATTGCTTGGTCATTTATTAAGAATAAAATGTGCTGAATTTTACTCATTGCATTTTCTTTTACTTATAAGATGTTTCTTTCCTTACCAGATTTCCGAGCAGCTTCCATATTCAAATAAATGGAATAAAGTCCAGTGAAAATAGTCGCGATGTTGATACTGCTCGCAAGGTATTCTGGCCATCTGACAACAAACGCACCCAAGAAATCAAAGAATACTAAACTCCCCTTTTGGCCCTGCATTACAATGTCGGACAGGTAATGACCGGCAGTTATTCCTCTGACTAATGCCAAAATGTTATCACCCGTCCTCTGCAGAGAACCAAGAGGCACTTGATCTACGTTATCGAACCTCGTGTGATAGACGTAGCCATTAGTTGACCAAGCAAAATCAAGACCTGTTGAATAGAAATGAAATAGATATTAGTCGAGCTGGAAATCAGTGATTTGGGAAATGGCAATCCTGATTCAATCCTCACCAGAAACTTTTCCAAAGTCTCTAAATATTCTGAAATCAGTATCTCCAGGTACGATTCCACTCTGAAATATTTCTTGCGCTAATGACGACGCGTAAGGATATGGAACGCTCTCTGAATATACCTGGAAATAATGAAAGATATGAATGAGAAAATTCAGAGCCTTAGAATTCTGTGCATGTATCGAGATAACATTCTCAATTCACACCTCTAGGATCCAGGGATTATCAGGACCAGCTTGAAAGAGTAATTCCCTTCCCCCAGCTCCGCAGGCTTCTAAATTAATGAATGATCTCACTTCGCTCGCCCATTTATGCTGCGTTATAAAACCATGCGATGCCTGAAATAATAATAATACATTTCTCATCATGTTTGATGCTCTTGTTGTGGAATGAAAATGCAATTGATCAATTCAAAATCCGAATACCTGTAACAAATTCTCTTCTGCACCATTAAATAAGAATATAATATTATATTTTAAAATCTTTGGACTATGAGCTATTATCCTTAACATCTCCAACATCACAGCACAACCAGCACCGTCGTCAGAACCACCTTGGAAAATCAACATTAATCAACAATTGGTAATAAATAAAATAGAAAATTCGAAAATTTGGGATCATCTATTCCATTTCAAGGCTACATTTGGCTCTATAATCATTGGACAGAATACTAAATTAACAAAATAGTCTTTAGAAGGCTTTAGAATCGTTAATTTGATGAAGTTAAGCCTCAGGTGATGTCAGATGAACGTTTTTATCACCTCTAGCGATAGAATCTGTGCAAATAGGCACAGAATTATAAAAAACTACTAGATTCAAGTAAAAATGTGGACGTAAAAAGTATAATTAATGCTTTCTGATATCCAGCGGATCGTCTTACCAGGGCTTTCAGGGAATGTATCAAAATGGCAATTGACCAGCAAGCTGTGTTTTGATTTAATCTTAGATCCAACTTTAACAATAACATTCTGAACATTTTTATAAACGTTGGTCATTCCGTCAAGGAAAGTGAGTGAAAAAGCTCCGCTGTGTTTAGTGACGTCGACTTGTATCTCATGATTGTTGTGAGCTTCTTTAACAACGTTTAGTATCTCATTTCGTAAGAAATTAACGGCTGCAACTTCGTTCTCGTAACTCCCAGTTATCCGAGGTCCGATTCTAGTCAGTTTTAATAAATTATCTTTCGCTCTTTCGGCGACAAATTTTTCAGGATATAAGCCCTCGCTGTCAGTTAGCAGAGGCTCTGGTAATTTTTTTTCTAAAACTATGACAGTCAATGATACAGCCAACAGACATAACAGCAAATATAGCAAATGTTGCGGCTCGTTGAGAGTCAAATTTGACTTCGATATTCGCTTCTTTGAGTAATATACTTCGTCTGATAAACCCTTTGACAGATGAACCCGTAATCTCACACCATCACTCTGAAAAAATAGAGTTTTCATCGTTTAATACGTACTTGGTGTTTCATTGTTTTTGAGGTTATGAAAATAAAAAAAAATTTCATCAAACATTCAGAGAAATCGAAATTGCGAACTATGTGACATTCGATTGAATATTTATAACTAAATGAAAACGTATATATTTTAAATGAATCAAATCATTTAAACCATACATCAATACATCGTCGATAGAGGTTATGATATCTACGCAGAAAGCTGTATGTCATCGTTATGTTAATTTGTTTATTTGAATATTACTTACCATGATCACTGATTATTATAGAATAAAATAGAGGATATATGAGATGTTGACTATGACGATTATTAATATCACTTTTTGGTGTCAAAAACACTTATTGGCTTTATTTATTTTATTTATATGAACTGTCAGAGTTTTTGTTGAGTCAGAATTTAATAAAATTCGACAATGAATTCGAATGGTGGCTCAACTACAGTGCAGTTTTATTTATCTGTTTATGTATTTTTTTTTTTTCCTGTATAATGAATAAATCATGCGTTGCGTCGTAATATTTAACTCTAAATCTTATCGATGTAGGTGATATCATATAATAGAAATGAACAGGCTCACTGCAACGGGTATAGTTTAATGTCGGTAATAAAAAAAGATGACAGTATAGTTTAATCTAAGTCAAAGGGTATATCAATCATCATTGAAGATTTAAATGAATTCTATTCTTTAGATATTGACGTCAGTTTTTCAGAGAGAGAGAGAGAGAGAGAGAAATAAGTAAAAAACTATAGCAGTTTAGTAATTGGAGTGATTGTATTAAATAAAATAAAATCGTATATCTTTCTCATTATATTTTTATTTCGATAACTATATAACTGGGAATGTCTATAACAATAATCACAATGTAAATATTATATAGAACTTTTAGCACCTTGTTCGATAATTTATAACTCTATACTGTGAGAGAAGGCTCAGACTGCGGTTTCATGCAGTGATTCAATGCAGAATTTATCCTGCAGTGTGTTAAAACGGTGTATATGTATAGGTATGCCGATGGTGCGCATACACGTTCGTATCTATGTATGTATGTATGTCAACTTGATAGCAATAGATATCAATCATTAGCAATGAATGACAATTGCGAGCTAGGTCATTGTGAAATTTAAAAACTCGTCAAAATTTTATAATAGGAATATATCAAGCATCACTATACTGTTTACAATTTGTATGTGAGTAGATACCCCAGACAGCACAAAAACATATGTAAGATATGAATGGAATATCTAGAAAATTACATTTAATATCAGTAAAATGTCTGTATACATTCTAATCACGTGATTGAAATATCATGGTAATATGAGTATGGTCCTTTTTTTACATTCAATATATATTCCCGAGATATTATACAAATATTTCGATCATATTTACTGTATATAGACATACTTTTCAATGTCTGATTAATCATAGAAAGATATTTCGTGTATATCCATGAAATATTTGCTGTATATATGAAAAGTAACATAAAAACTTTCTCGAATGATGAAAAGTTCACGGTTAAGTAGGTATATGGGGAATTTCACCGCGATCCGTCCCACGTCTGGATGTTCACGGTGGCCCACGAGTTATCATTACCTATGTCGTACCTATAGTCTCTGTAATTACATCAATTATCACGGAATTAGTTTTCCAGGGGGAGAAACAGCCGTTAACAACATATATATTATCAATACATCAGTACTACAGATATCGAGCGGCGCTTATAGGTGATATATTCCGCGTCTATATATACTAACCAACTTCTATAACTGGCACTCGCGAGAATAATAAAAGCGGTGGTCGCCGCCTTACGAGAAAATATTGAAGTAATGTACATGACCATACACGTATAGTTGCAGTTTCTAGCAGTATAGTTCAATATACACTGTAAATATTTGTGGAACGTAAATTTATTAATGTTGTATTTATATTGTCTGAGTATGTGTTGGAAATATATCATATCGGTCGCAGATATACTGTGAACATTCATGTATATTCAACCATGAATATTGTTTTGTAAATATGCTGGAAATATTATATACATATGTCACATATTTTCAAACATTTTCAGACATTTTCTGATATTCTTGATATGTTTTGTGCTGTCTGGGACGTATCTGTATTCGTCCTTGATTATTAATTTTATACGATTATGCTGCCAGCTATGTAAAAGTGAACGAAAACGTTGAACTACTTTCTAGCAGACGAAACAGCAGACTACTAGCAGACGGCGTAGTGGCAGAGCATAGCAGACAGCGCGCGGGCGCTCGGGTGTGTTTTTTAATAAAATAAATTTTTTTTTCGAACGAACATTTACGACGACATTATAAAAGATTAAGAAAAATTAAAAGGCGGATAAATACTATAAATAAATAATCATGGATCCCGAAGCCTTCCTAGACATGGCTAACCAAGTCATTAAATTAAAAATGTTCCCGTACTTTGACATTGCACACTGTGTATTGTGCGCGTTGCATGTCAGAGAAGACCTAGGGCCCGGTAAGTCCACCTATTCTATATTTAAAGCCCCGAGCTTCTATCTAGAGATCTCATCCCGACGTACGCTATACACATACATACATGCGATACTTTTATTTATTTAGACCTTTCGCGGTCATTGACCTAACATTCTATTAAATACGTTCGCTGATATATTTTTCGTACGCGGCTATAATAGCCAGAGCGAATCGTAATCACGTGAAAACTTTTGCTAAACTTCCTTCACTAATAATTTTCTCTCAGAAATCTATCCATACAATGTTTATAATAGTGCCTCTGCGATTTCAGCGATTGTATTTAGATTTTATAAATACACATATCCGCGCGCACGCAGCTATACAATATACGTAGAGGCGTACACATATTACCGGATATCCTTTACAGATCTGGATAAAAATTCCTGATCTTATTCAAGAAATGATTACACAATTTTTTTTGTCTTATTTTCAATTTCTGTTCATCTAATTCTTATGATAAATAACATTTTTGCCATTTATAGATCACCGATTAATTATTCAGATAAAATATATTGTGTATATCAATCATAGCTGTTGATTCATACATCCACTGCCTTCAATAAATCAAGATATTAGATTATTTCGATTTCGGCATAGATAAATAACTGCAGATGTCCTCCGTAGGAATATCAAATTTAATATTAGTTTAGCTGAATTCTATTAAAAGAATAATGTTAAAGACCTTGAATCCGTTATTACAATTTCTAAGTATAAAATGTAAGCTTTGACCGCATTCCACTATTGTATTTATTGACTGAATAGAAATCGATTTATTGACGAAGAAATTCAAAGACCATTTTAATTTCAACGGTCAAATTATGCCTTTTCATTTTTTAAAATATGAAAATTGGCTAGCAAAGGATCACAGACTAGACTTGAGTCTGGCACGTGTTCACACGTGTTTAGTTAGGGACTCTTGGCAGCTAAAATCACAATTAATATTAACGTATCCCAATGTTAACTGAAGGAACCAGCTAGCTGTTCTATTTTTGTATGGAATGTAGGAGTCGCTTCTAAGCGACCAAAAATTTGCCACTGAATGATTATAGTCACCTAAAAAGATATAATAACAAGCGATAAAACATTAGTATCTGATTACATGATAAGAGAATTTCATTACTTTCATTCTCTATAGATTCAGAAATTTTCAGAAATAATTTACAGAAAATTAACAGTTTGCTACCATTGAGCGATAAAATTGCCAAAATAATTTTATTGCTTCAACAGATTTCTGAATACAATTATATATTAGCTAATATAAAGTAGAAGTTAGAAAGCTTTATGCAGCAGAGCGCGAATGGCATTGATTATGTAGTTGAAAAAAAAAAATTGCCGGTTTATTCAACCGAATAAATAGTACAATGATTTCCTCAATGAAATCCTTACTTTATATATGAAAAGAAAATTTTGATTCAAATGGGATTTGGATAATAAATTTCTCCACGTATAAACTCACTCCTTGCCCAGCAATAAAATCGATTTTGTATTCACACTTTTCATATCATATACACTTGCGGTCATCTAATTTTAGACCAGTATATAAAAATATTCTCAGATGTATGCTCTGTAATGGTTTGATCCATACTTATGTTATTTCAATTATGTAGAACGGTGTCAAGACTAAGTAGTGATGTATCTTTCTATAAAATATAATGGTTCTACAAAATTCCTACATGATTATGAACATGGAGTAGAAAAAGAAGAAAGAAACTTCTGTTATAATATTATGATATGATTAGAAATTTGATCAGAATCTTCTTACAATCTATCATTTGATAATATTTTATGAAGATAGATAGCGTATTATTTAGCTGCACTGAAAGTCTTATGTCAGATAAGATTAAAATCTTCACTTTCTATTACTTGTTTGAAATCATAAATTTAATTACATATGTACAACAATCCTCTACCTATTGCATTGATATCTTTATAAAATAGGGACAGAGCTATGCTTTTAAGGATTCAGTCTGACCCAGTTGAGCATTGCACTCATGAGAAATACAAAACTGTTATACTTAGAGATTGGTAATACTTTGGGATATGTTATAAGAGGCACAGACTCCAATTTCTCCAGCTTCTTTAAATACCAAAATAAATTAAAATCTAATTTCATTCTTTGCAGAGGCATAAAATTTATCAACATGCTCTCCTTTATTTTATGAATCCAAATAGCAGAGTTAGGGTATATTAAAATTACGTAGGAATATACTGATTATAACTGTTTCAATATGCCGAATGAAGAAGCAAGGTATCAGTTATAATATTTTAGTAAGGCCAGATTAACTAGGTACATGGTAGATAATGATTGTTAAATATTTGTTTTACTAGGAGCACAAGCATTCTCTCGCAAACACCCGCTATCATGTTGGCTATCTACAATGCTGGTTGTTTTTGCCGGGGGTATGCTGTGCAACGGTTTACTTGGAGAACCAATTCTTGCTCCCCTAAAAAACACACCGCAATTAGTCGTTGCCACTGTAGTCTGGTGAGTTATGAATGAAAAATTGAGTTGATATCAATATAATTACTTGTACAAGATGAAAGATCTCAAGAACACATCAACTACTGCATTGTAATCATATTATTGATATCATTTGTTAGGTATGTCATATTTTACACGCCATTTGACGTTGGATATAAAGTGGCGAAATTTCTACCAGTAAAAATCGTGTGTTCAGCAATGAAGGAAATATACAGGTCACAAAAATTCTCATATTCATACTCAGAGATTTATATTATAATCACTCAACTGATTCATAGATATTGATAAACTAAATTAAAACAACAGGTGTAAAAAGGTCTACGACGGGGTCACACACGCAGGAAAATTATATCCAAATGCTTATCTGATAATGATTCTAATCGGAACTCTAAAAGGTACAGTAATATCAATTTATGGTATAATACAGAGTGAAGATTCTCAAAGTTGTCCACTTTATTATTGGAAGAAATTAATCCCAAATTTGATCCTAGGTAACGGTGCTGGATTCACTAAGCTGTTCGAGCGTCTAATTCGTGGTGTTTGGACACCAACTGCTATGGAGTTCATGCAACCTAGTTTGTAAGTTCATCAACTGTAGTCCAATGTCTCAAAAACTTTTCAAACGATCTAAAATAAGACTATAAGTGATCCCAGAATTTGTGATAACATTTTTCTTTCATTTTTATAGCCCGACGAAAGCATCTATGGTTGCCTCGATCATATTTGTATTGGATAAGAAAACTGACATCATTTCTGCACCCCATGCCCTCGTTTATTTTGGAATTGTAATTTTCTTCGTCTACTTTAAGGTAACTATGGAATAATTCTCACTATTATAAACTGTTTTGAACATTTAGGTGAAAATTGAAACTTAGAGAAGCTTAAATTCTTTTTCCATATTTACAAATTTTTAACATTTTTGTTTACAGCTCTCTTCTATTCTACTGGGCATCCACGATCCGTTTGTGCCGTTTGAAAATCTTTTCTGCGCTCTTTTCATGGGAGGAATTTGGGACTCATTGGCAAAATTGCTTGGCAGAGGCCAGGCAAAAGATGAGAAGACAGACTCTAAGAAGACCAACTGAACTTGAAGCAAGTTTTCTAAACTATTAAGAATTGAATTGTTCGAATACTAATCAGAAAATTGTTCTAAACAGATTTTCCTCGTTAAAATAATTGACGAAAACTCGGTTTTTTCTTCCACAGAAATGCAACGAACAAATGAAACTGCTTCATTATCTACTGACGTGAACAAACAGGGAGGACAACAGAAACGCAAGCTAGTCAAATAACTCGATTCCTAAAACTTGACATTTGATAAATTGTCAAAACCAAAAGTACAATCAATTATTTATTATACTAACAACGTGGTATGAACATAAGTGTAACCAATGTTGATAAAAAAAAAAAAAAAAGTGTCTGTGCAGTATTATGTGAGACATAAAATGCATCATAAATTTATCAGACTGCAAAATGACACCACTCGTACCTAAAAACTTATTTATCAATTCATCACACAGATTTATAGGACCTATTTTAACGTCGATACAAATTTATTGTCATTCGCTATCTAACATCCCATTATGAAATTGTAAAGACATTATCAGTTTTAATATTTGCTGGGTATGAGTGGTGAAAGTAGAAATAACTGAACTGAATATAAGATCACAATAACGAACTCGTATTTTACGTTATATATTTAACAATTGTAAATATTGAAGTTGATCATATCAGAATATCGAATTTTAATCATTTTATTCATTGGATTTTCCTGTGCTTTTAAAATAAGGAAGTTAAATTGCACATTTTGATATGCCTTACACATATTACATGTAGATTTAACTATTCATAATAATTTATAATCGTCATTTTTTTATGCGCTCTAATTATAGATTCTACTTAAAAAAAAAACGCAGTGGGTGCTGTTTTGTAGGGAGCGCATAAAACGAATGATACGATTGAACGACTAAAAAACTTACATGTTTTTAAATCAAGAAAATTGTGGCGTTGGATCATTTTTATTCAGATATTTTTTTTTTTTCATATACTTTTATCTATTAATTTCATCTATAAATTAGATAATAATTATCATTTAGTACCCATCGGTGCTGGGTAATCGATAAATGCAATAATTACATGTAATCTTATACATTAATAATCACGAAAACACATCGAACATATTTTCAAATACAGAGTGAATTGTATGTTAGTACACAGTGTGTTGAGGATGAAATTTTGTGCATTATGAAAACGAAATAAAAATAGCCCTTATTCAGACCTTATAAAGGCAAAGAGCTAGTACAGCTGAACAATCTTTCTGTTTTTTAACCCGTTGATCCATAGAATTTGATAAGCATCATTGTTTACTTTCATAATATGAGTTGCGCAGGCTCGTGTCCTGTTACCTGAGAGGCTTCGCATGCATAATGTCTAGGCTGAAGATTTTGAATATGCAAACCATATTCGTATTTATATTCATTGTTTAGACTCACTTGTCTTTCTTTAGAAGACTTAGGATCGATAAATACGTTGATATCCGTCTCTATTGGGAAATGATTTTGTCTCCTTGGTCTCAGTGGTTCATCTTTATGTTTTATCATGAGTATTAAGTCTTCGTCTATCTGAAATACTGGCCCTTCATCTGGAACTTGCGTTCTAATGTTGTAAATCTCATCCCAGTCTTTGTAACGACAATATTTGTCCAGCTCTGGCATTCGAGGATCTTGAAAGTGCATAATGTTTGCATGCACTTCTCGAACAGGCACTCTGTCCATTGCACATTTTGGACACAGAGTTGGGTCAGGCTATAAAAAATTACAGACAATGAAGTATTGTAATTCTGATGTTGTCTAAACAAAGAAATTATGTCACAACATGCGTGGATAAAGGCAGCGCACAATTACTTACTTGGAAGTCTAATCTATGATCAGATACTTCTTTTTCGCATAATGATTTACTATCTGAAAGTGATGAGCAATTGTCAGTAGAACTGCGCGATGATCTGACTAGTGTTGTATTGCTATCTGAGGAACAAGAATCTTGGGATTCCGTTGGGCTTGAGATCTCACTTTTCGAAGTAACAATGCTTCCCTGATGTCCATGAGTAGTGGCTTGAATAGTATTGGAGTTATGCAGTTTTTCAGCCCTACAAGGGCGTAAAATACGGAAACTGTTTGATTTTGACGATGATTTATGAGATCTGTATTTCCCAGTGGTATTTTTTGATTCAGTTTCTGTTTCTTGTCCGGAGTGTATCGTTTCAGTCTGATGTTTAACGTCACATGCTTCTTGAGATTTGCTTGAGTCTCTAGATATCAATATGCTGGAAAATGGAGTCAAGTATTAAGATTACTTGGTATGGTAAATTCTTGAAGATTCTGTTTGTTTGAACTTTCGATCAGTTTTCTTACTGAAGACAACAAAAATTGAATTAACATAATTTGCATCTAATTTGAACTAACTTGTTCTTTGGACACGTGTGACTTCCATCTAGAGGTTTATCAACAGCTTCTCTCCCGCAAACGTCTAAGAAATCACGTTCCTTTTTAGAAATAGTCATACGTGCTTCATTATTTTCGCACAGAACTAGTTTCTTCTTTAGATTATTCTGCCTCTTCTTCGTTTTAGATTCTTTATCGGTTTTATGTATATTATTCTGGTAATCAGTCTTCCCACAACATGCTTCCTCCACAGAAACTTGCTGAAGATTAAAATCTTTATCTTCGCTATACATTGCCAATGAACTACATGATCGAATATCACTGTCACGTTCCTTTGTATTTTCCAATAGACACTGTGTATTCGTTGATCCAGGTCCCACTTTAGCACGCCTTTTCTCATCCTCGTGAATAGTGTAACTTTTGCAAATCGACTCTATCTCTTTGTTCTTCTTTAGCTTCTGACCATTACAAATTTGTATTTCATCGTTATTTACATCCACCCCACATTCTTCTGGCAACTCGAAGGGTAGTGTTTTAGAGCAGCAGATTTTGGATGAATGTGATAGTGTCTCAGTCACACATTGATCGATTTCACTGCTAGATTCGCTACAAGCATCTCCATAATCTATAGAACTGGTTTCTGCACTGCAGTTACCATCAAAAGTAGTTCCAGAAGATTCTTTACACGTGCAAAGTAGCTGCTCATCTTGCGGGATGAGGAACCAGTCCATAACGTTAGTTTTAAAGTGTTTTGGCGTCCAAATATCTTCCGTGTATAATCGTGGACAACATACTTTCCATGGCTCTGCAGGATCCGCTTTAATTGACAATGAGCCTGTTTTGAAACAAACTTCTCTTCTTATTCCATGTTTTTATTATTGACTATGAATGAACTGACTATGAATATAATTGAGCTTGGATGCTTTTTTAAAATTTGGCAAATAATCATTACTTTATATAAGTAGTACCGACCTTGACCAGCTGCTGGATTTGCTAATTTTTGTCGAACATATTCTACCATATCTTCAAGCATGCGATACCAGGCTGGCGGCGGTGTGTATTTCTGACTACAACTTTTTTCCATCGTTTGTCTCTTTTTCTCTGCTGCGTATAGATTTTTCAATGATTCTACTAATTCTATGCATTCTTTGTCTTTGATATCATGTAAATTCAGTTTTCTGGAAATTATTTTGTAAGTTTCCATTCTTCTCGGTTGATCTTTGTAGAATGAATGCGTGGGATCCCACAGTATAGGATGAGCTTTGTATATGTTCAGAAATCTTGAAATATTCACATCGGACCATTGTCTAGAGTTGGGAACAAACCTCAGCCACCATTGCTGGTTATCGTCGATCGGTTCCACTTTAGATTTCATTTTTCTATTATTTTCATTCCTGTCATCTACCATTTTTAATTTTTTGTGCCTAAGAGATCGTTCATAAATTTAACTGTATTATAAATTGTTCCAAAGAAGGCATCCTCAATGTTATAGCCAAAACTTGATTTTCTTTTAATTATGCTGTTACGATTTTTGATTTTGTAACTTGATTTTAGCTACAATCCAATGCTGTTTTGGGTAATCTCAACGCATTGAAACTCCGAATAATAATTATCTATCATTTTATTTCTAAAAGATGCGTGTTACAATTAGTTGAATGGAAGAATTTTCATTTCATAGAAAAAATTCTGTGCTGATGTTCATATTTATACTTGGCAGTAATTTTTTGGAATCGAAAAAGGACACAACGACCAAATTTTTCTTATGCTTCAAACGAAAAAATAACACTATAGAAAATTGGATATGTAACTGACACTGTTTTTACAAGTATGTTCTAGTGAGCTAGTAGATTTAAACAACATCACGTCCCAGAATTAATTATCAGAACAAATTAACGGCTAACATTCAAGCTCTGATACAATTCATCGATGTTTTCTATTTTGTTCTGACTCCAAACGACTCTTGCTGATCAGTGTTTGTATACGTTGTTGGGACCGTAAAGCAACCTCTGAAAGATGGAAATTCCAGTTTGGAAATAGTTGTTAAATATCTGGATTCTTTATCGATTGGTTCATATACCTGTGGATAATCCTCGCAACTGCGATGCAAGCATACTAGCAAATGCATTGATGTCTACTGCTGTTGACTTTCCATGGCAACAATAATTCTTTGAGGATTGATCATCCTCATTATACTGGAGTTGTGGAGTCTTATTCAATTCCTCATTGGTACTTGGGTCGTAACAGCTACTGGCGACTTCTATTTCTTCAATATTACTCGATATCTCATTTGAAGAATAATTTCTAGGACTCATTAAGCGGCTGTGTCTTTGGAGTTCATTCTTGAATATCTGATTAGCTACTTCTCCTTTTGTTAACGTAGGATCCTTTGAATAATCCATTCTTGTCTGCGAATTACCAGCCGCTCTTTCACTTTGCAAGCTTGTATTTCTATCTTGTAAAATCTCAACATTTTTGGAACTGTCTGCTGTAACAACTGTTTGAGATTTGCATGGTTTGTGGCATTGACTGCTATTAGAAATTGACAATAGTGATTGCGGCCTAATATGATCTTCAGATTCTATTTCGCTTTTCTCTAATGTCTGTTCTAAACTTCCACAGGCTTGATCTTGAAAGTAAATTTCTTTGGAAGGTGGGTAATTCTGATTCTGTTCTTGATCTTTGATGTATTTTATCGTGTCAGCAAAGTTTTGGTAAATAATAGGGTCTGTTATGTGCCGCAGGCTTGTTTCTAGAGTGCTGATTAAGGTTTCTATTGTTATTGATTTAGTTTGACCAGAGCAATTCTCGTTTGGCTGTGGTATGGCTTCCGCTTTAGAATCTTTCGCCGAAAATTCATCAGTGCTGATTTTACCAAGGTTTGGGTATTTTTCCAACGATCTTGACATTTCGAGTAACATATTACATTGACCTGGGTCTGAGGAATCGCATTCTTCTTCACAACTTGTTAAAGCATTCTTTTTGAGTTCATTCGAAGCTATGGAAGTTGGAGATGCATTATTATTTGAGAATACTTCGATTCTCTTTTCGGAATTGGTTTCTATTATACAGATTTGGCTTGTCTGTGTCTCGCAGGATAAAGCTCCCTCTTTATTTTTCCACACTAATAACTCTGCTTCTTGGTTCTTCGTCTTTTGTATTCCGAAGTTGATTGAATTTGCTGAAGTATTTTTATTAATACAATTTATACTCTGCTGTTGTGGAGATACGATAGAATCCCTATGACTAGGTTCCATTACTGATTTTTTACCCAAATACACATCTATGTCATGATTGTCTTGCTCTGAAAATTCACCACTATCTTGCTCAACTGTTGCTCCTGCTTTCCCTGAATCCTTACGTCCTTTTTTCACTTCGATTGAAAATAGTGGTTGCAGCATCTTTATTTCTAATATCAAAGATTCTTTTCCAAGAGCTGCTATATCCAATGATGTTGATACCGAATTCTGAATATTGCTTTGCACAGTAAGTTGTTTCATTGTAGTGTCCTCGGTTGCAGAATTTTCCGTATATGCTTCGTTACAGGTCATCGGAAAACTAGTCTTTAAATTTTCTCTGTACTCTTGAGACCATACATCCCTGTCTTGTTCAAGGATGTTGAGATCCCTTTTCAAAGTATCAGTCTGGCAACTGGATGATCTTACACTCCCATTTCCTGTCATTACATTCTTTCGACTAGCTCTTACAGAGAGTTTTGAAAATGTTCCATCAGGATTTTTCAACTTGTCTAGCTCATTACAACAACATATATTACTAGTGGAGATATCATAATTAGCTGTACTCGTTTCATTCGGTGATCTCATAATTGCACATAATCTCAGGCGGCTGGTCACGTTACAAATTGGCGCACATATACTACGTGTCTTGTCTTTAGTACAGCAAGACTCGATGTGATTATCTGTAACCTTTCCTAGTTTGGCTTCTAACAACGAATGACCTTCTTCAGATTCGCTAGGACTAGGCATTTGATCCTTGTTTTCCTCCTTCGCCTCATCAAATTCTGTAAAACATGACTTATGAATATTTAATTGTTCAAAACAATTATTTGCAGAACTTCTTATCTGAATATTTTTTGGTATTGTAATATCAGTGCGATGCGAATTTTTATGCACATCATTAGGTACACTGCTATCAGAATAATAGTCGCAGCTTGTTTTTATCTGCATCGATGATTGAGTCTCCTGGGATATTTCAGTACACAAATAAACATCAATATCTTTATTGCCATTATATGGTAATTTGTCGCTAAGGTTCGCTGCAACGAAATCTCTGTTCTGGTAATTTTTCTCAAATTTTGTATCATTTGTTAATGTGTGTTTATGACCTCGTAATTTGTCACGCAATAGTTTTTCATGCTTCTTAGGAATAGTTTGAAATTTGTTCCTAAATTTGACAAGATATTTCAACAGCTTCCGCAACGCATATAGATCATTCTTGCAGGGTGAAACAATTCGATACGCATCATTCATTAACACCTTATCTCTATGTGCTTTATTCTCTAATATACAACTAGGAATAACATGTTTGCTTCTTCTACAAGATCTCTTGGTCCGATCCTTTAACAATTGTTTTTTGACTTGAAGGTCTCTATTTGATTTAGAGAATAATATATCACAATCAGGGTCTTTGAATCGTTTATTGCAAGTTTTGTTTTCTGTTTCATCAGGTCCTTCGACACTTTTATCAAGCTTTTGCTTTATATTTGATGCTAAAGTTAAATTTGTAACTCCTTCAGGAATAACATCTGACCGATTGCTCACTGGTAAAATCATTGTTTTGACTTTAAACGTTATTGAATCACCGGCTTTTTTGTGTTTCATTAAATGACCTACTATACTTTTCAATTCTGTCCTCCATACTGCTTCATTTCCTATCAACTTTTGACTTATTTCACCATTGTCATTTGTGATTAAGTTTTTTTTTGAAAAAAATTGTTTCTTTTCAATAGCATACCCATTTTTATCAAGAGTCTTACGAAGAACATGTGTTATCTTATTCACCACTTTGTCTATTAACTCAGTTTCTGTACTTTCAGACGTTTGAACAGAAATATTTATTGTCACAGAACTTTTAATCCCCATTACATCTTGCAAAGTAGAACGAGCACCAGAGCATTCCAAATCATCCATTTCATTCTCATAACTTTTGGCATCCAAATTGTTTACCATATTTAATATTTTCCCATCTATTTCTATACTTTGTGAATCGAAGTCAATGGATTTTTTAGCTTGACAAAACTGATTATTGAATACTGAACTGTATTTGCTTTCAATGTCATGCCGAGATACTAATTCACAATTTTCATGCCTTACCACTTTTGAGTTTGAAATCGATCTCGATACTTCACCCAAGACATATTCTGTAGGGTTTGTCTGAGATGTTGCTTCGTTACTGAGTACTACAGAGACATTTTCACTATTCTTTCGGTCATTATGCTGCTGTTTGTTGTTCATTGCTGTGACTGAATGTTCTCCAAAATTAGGTGATATAGTAGTTGTTTTACCATTTAATTGAGTATCCATTCGACCAAATAGATTAGACTGTTTTGTATCATTATTAAAATCAAAATCTGCACCTCCCATCATTCTAGAACGATGCGTTGTGCCTTCGTTCAACTGTACTGGTCTTTCAGCCAGAACATCTTCTCTATAAGTAGTCTTACTATCTCTATTTCTAATGAATTTGCAGGGGGCAATGTTCAAACTTTCAACGATCGGCTCACGCCAACAAATTGTTTTCTTGCGGAACTTTAGTTTGCCATTTTCTTGTAATTGATGATAATTTTCCATCACTGATTCATCATTGCAATCGCAATTACTTTCATTCCCCATCGCTTGTAAGGCTTTAGCCACTTTTTTTAGAACCAATCTCTCTTTTGCATCCACTGCAGACGATTCCTTATCTGGCTTATTTAGGGATTCATCAATAAAATCTATCACCATTTTTGTTAAATTATTTTTAATAATGCTATTTGATCTTTGCACCATGCCCTGAGCAGTATCTGCATCATATATTTCCTCTTTACAATTGTTAACTATAGCAGGCAAACTTTGTTGATCCAATCCACATTTTACTTTAGTCTTTACTGATTCTACCGAGTTCAACTTACGATTGGTCTGACAATTTTTAAACTGACTATATTTTGGTGTAGGAATTATATTCTCGTTGCATTCCGCTTTAATTCGCAATGTTTTTGATGGAATATCGTCTTCCACTGGCTGTTCATTTCCTGACGCCACAGTCAAAGTCTCTTCCACCTTTACGTCTGCCTTAGTCATATTTGCCTCGCGTTTTGGTGATTTTTCGGTTTTTATATTTACAATACTTTGCTGCTGTGAACTGGGCATTACAATTTTTTCTTCGATATCAAATAATTTTTTGGATTCAACTCCCTGAGAGTGCTGCAGTATATCATTGGTCTGATTTCCCTGATCAATGAATCGCAATGACTTGCTATTATCTGCGACACTATTTTCATGCTTGGTACTTTTGCATATAGAATTTTGTGCTACACTAATTGATCCTAAAAAATTTTGGATATCGTCAACATTTCCCTTCGTTTTTTCAGACTTCTTTGAACTCCAGTTAATGTTCTCATCGGCTGACAAGTTCAAAGGATTGGAAGTATTATCAGCAACGTGATCAAGGATTTTCTGAGATTTATATTCTTTGTTTCTGTTATTTTTTATGTTGTTACAATCGGAAGACTTTGCACAACATTTAATCGGAAATTGCTCTACTTCTTTAATTGTTTCTATCTCTGGTTGATGATTAGTCAAAATTGGGTTCCGTAAGTATTCCGATTCTTCTGGTATTATGCTTTCTATCAGATTGCTGTACCCGTAACTAGGTGATGGCTGAGACACAGGAATTCTGACTGCTGAGTTTATTTCCAGCATGCCATTTCTATAATTATACGAAGTTCTAGGTCGATAATTAATTTCTGATTGAGAACTGTAGCTTTGGCCGATATAATCTGAACAATATCCAACAGCATCCATCAAAAAACAGTTACAAGAATCACAGTTGGAATATCCACACGTAGGACAAGAACCTATGTGCTCATTCATTGCACACATCCGGACCGATTGATTCAAATTGTTTGGATTTGGATAACAATTGCCGTAATCTTCGAAGTTGGAACTTGGTAAGTAGGGGCACGTATTCCTTGTCTGGTTGGGATCCCATGAGAAGGTCCTTTGCCCATACCCAATTTGGTTGAAATTTTTTTGACTTCGTTGATCTCCAGAGTCAACTGGTAGGCGTTCTGGTGTTATGATTAGATTCGGATTACCAGTCGCCTGATTCTAAATGAAAGAACGAACCGAATTGAAGGATGTTAAAAGAATTTTATACGTAATTAAATTACTGCACTTACTAGTTTTTCCTCGTCCTTGATAACTTTCGATAGCATGCTTTTCATGAGTGGATACCACAACAAATTTGAATAGCTACTGCCTCCTAAAAATGCGATACTCTCCAATCTCTGTTGTTCTAGTTTATAAGTTTTCCGGATGTGCTTCAGTTGATTCAAGCATTCGTTAACAGTTAATCCGAAAACATTCATTTCAGATAATATTTGAGAGAATGCTTTTGATTTTGCATTGCTGCTTCCATATCCTGGTGAATAAGGATTCCACAAGCACTCATAACGTTTATAAAGCCTTAGGAATTTGAAAAGCTTAGCCTCTGTCCAGTGGCTGCACATTGTTTCCTATAGTAAACTTTTATATCCAAATCATACCGAAAATATACCGAAATCATGGATTACGAATTGTGATGTTTGATACCGGAATTGAATAGCAGATGGGTGTGAACTAGTTATGTTTCGGGTAATACAACTTCTTGAGTGGCTGTTATATATTTTTACTTTTTGACAATTAAGCAAACCAACGTTGCAGTTGTCAATGTTTCAATCAGATAAACTGGTCGTTGTGTGTAAACGAGCCACAATTTTGAATCGCTATCGTCAGCCCGCCATTTTTTACTGCGCCTGCGCGATAGATCCATTGCCTTTTTTCTCGCGATAAAACACCAATCGCCGCTGCCATTCCCGAAGGTAATTGATGTTTGAATTCGTAGTTTAATCAACGGCGACTTATTTGCATGTTTGAGGAAAATTTCATGACATAATAATCAATTTTATATATTTTCCACAATATAATATATGATAATACATCGGTTTTACCGAGGTTTTACAGATATTTATATAAGTATCGAATATACTATAAAAATATAATGTATGTAACTATAATAATATATTTCAATCGACTGTTATATTTATTTGTAACGATAATATTATGAATATAGTTGTATGCCTAAAAATAAGAATAATCATTATTGTTCATGGTTTAAAAAAGAGAGGAATAGAATTATTAAGTAAACATAGAAGAAAAGAAATCAGTGAACATAATATTCTACGTTTTGTAGTTATAGGTGTATTGTCGATAGAAATATGTCAATATCTTTTATGATGCGAGTTATCCTGAGCACGTTCTTCGATTGTGTCCTGTGAATAAAATAATATTCAATTAATAAGGCAATATGTTTATCAATTATAACGATTATCTGATAATAAAGTAGGGTATATTCATACCTGAACCACCGCAGTTGCTGCATGTATAACTACGACGACCCCCGGAAGACGGTGCAGGAGATGAATATCCGTAAGACGATGCGGGAGATGAGTATGAGTACGACGGTTCAGTGTAATAGGACGATGATGAAGTTTGACGACGGCCGCACGTTCTACTGTTGTGGCCTTTGATATGTAAAAAGAAAATATAGATTGACTCTATCTCATCTTCACTCCTCGGTATCAATATGATAATGATAATTATGAAAACCATTTGAGATTATACCTTCATTGCCGCAATTGCCGCATCTTTGAACGGCTCTTGTTGGTGCTGTTGGCGGTACGTAATTGCGCGTACATGTTGTTCTATTATGCCCTGAAAATTAGAAGAAATATTGTAGAAATTAGATATTATACAAAATCATTAAATCATTATTACGTTACAATACCTTCTTCTCCACACAATCCACATGTGTAAGATCTCACAGGAGTTGTGCGAATAGCAGCTGGCTCGGGCGATGAAATTACTGAGTTCGTATTTTCGTAATACGGGCACGATCTTATGTTGTGTCCTGAATATTTGAAACAATTTTTTTTATCCACGCTGTATATTGTGTCTCGTTGATAATTTACGTTTGATCATACCTTCGCCGCCGCATCCTCCACATTTATATGATCTCTTCGGAGTTTCGATTTTCGTTTCAGCAGACCTGTACGACGATATCTTTGGACTTTCAGGGGTTCTAGCGATTGGTTCATTCAACGGACAGGTTGTTCTGTTGTGTCCTAAATAATTTAAAAAAAATTTTATTATTGTATCGATGATGTTTATTCCAACTGATACGGTTTACTACCTTCTTCATGACAAATTCCACATTTATATGATCTCTTAGGAGTTTCGATTTCCGTTTCAGCAGACCTGTACGACGATATCTTTGGACTTTCAGGGGTTCTAGCGATTGTTTCATTCAACGGACAGGTTGTTCTGTTGTGTCCTGAATAATAATTGAAACAATTTTTCATCTATTGCATCAATGATATTCATTTCAACTGATACGGCGTAGTACCTTCTTCCCGACAAATTCCACATTTATATGATGTTTTGGGAGTTTCAGGACTCCTTCCAGTTTCCCTTGAAGACGACGATATCTCTGGAATTTCAGGGCTTGTAGCGATCGGCTGATTCAACGGACAGGTTGTTCTGTTGTGTCCTGAATAATAATTGAAACAATTTTTCATCTATTGCATCAATGATATTCATTTCAACTGATACGGCGTAGTACCTTCTTCACGACAAACTCCACATTTATTTGCTCTTTTGGGGGTTTCATCATTCGTCACCGTAGATCTTGACGATGATATCTTCGAAATTCCAGGGGTTGTAGCAGTATATTTTGACGCGGAAGTGACTGGTTTATTCAACGAACAGGTTGTTCTGTTGTGTCCTAAATAATTGAAACAATTTTTTATTTATTGTATCAATGATATTCATTTCAACTAATAGGTCGTAGTACCTTCTCTCCCACATACTCCACATTTGCGTGTTTTTTTAGGAGTCGGCGTAGATGGTGGAGTTAATAGGCTTACCCATGGGTCCACTAAATCCCCTAGTTCTGGAATTATTTGATTATTAAATGTATCAATATCATGTATTCATAGTATATCCATGCAATTGTAGGATCTTGTTATACCTCGTTGATAATATGATCCCGATATAATTCCATCATCATGGGATCGTGGTTCTAATTCCGACAATGCCGAGTAATAATCATTGAAAATCGGTTTATTTCTGATGGTCATATCATCTTTATGAATCATCTCATTTTGATTTTTCGCGGTATCATGAACAGCGATCCGTTCGCTTGAAACTTGATTATTTTCGTCTTTTCCGCCAGCGGCGGTATCATTATCTCGTGTTTGCGGTGTGTCAGCTACACTATTTGTTTCATCATTGTCATTTTTATGCGGATTTATCTTGAATTTCACGAGTAAACTGTCAATAAGCTCACTGCTTAAATCGTTTTTTTGTTCTTTTATCTCAATCTTTGATAATTTATGAATGACATCGATAAAATCACTAACAGTATTGACGATGATTATTTTATCTGGCAATTTTTTGATGCCATTTATCTTCAATTGCGAAAACAATTTATCAGTGAAAATTGTGCTCAATGATTTTTTATCTTCTATTATTTTCTTTTCTGATAAATCATTGATAGTCTCAAAAAAATCATCAACACTGATCTCGATATTATGTATAATTTCGTTCTCATCATCAGTATCCGAATGTTCGATTGAACCTTCATGTTCTTCATCTTTATTACCGTAAATATTTGCAAGTTTCAACCAAACTTCACGTGAAGTCGTGCAATTTTCCACTAGTGGAAGCAACGAGCTGCTAATATGCAACATCAATTGCGCTTTAGCTATTTTATCCTGTTTCATCCACAATTCCCGTTTGTCTACGTCTTTCGGAATTAATTCTTTGTCCTTTTCGACATAATCCCATAAATCAGATACTACTAACAGAGCCTCGGCGTGTATCCGCCAAGTTTTATAATTGTCTTTCGTTAATTCTTCAAAAGCCCCATATGTTGAATCGCTCATTTTTTTTCGGTATTCAACTGCGCAGTAGTTCACACGTGAAAATTGTCTAGTATCAAATATGGTGAAAGTATCGCGAGTTGAAGCGTAGTACTGCGTCGCAAATCGCTACAAAGTCATTTGAGTAAAGACAGACTGCAAAAAATGATAGTTTGTACTATTATCGGCACGGTATTTTATTGCCTCGTAGACTTACCTAGACTCTTCTGGATCCGTTCCCTCAATGAAATAAAATATCACTTACAGCACAAATCTCTGATCTACGTCTTCACCATACCGCGATGTACGGGCGTATGACGCAGTAGCAGTCACGCACACGTCTATAGGTTTCATCACTACGCTGTTTTAATATTATACTTTATGGGCCGCGGATGTTTCTCCCTCCATAGACTGAGTAGGGGAAATAGGGGAAAAACGGGTATTTTTAGTTTTTGAATTTCATTTATCGTTTTGCTTTCTTATATATGTTATTGCTGATACAAAATACCTCGGAATATCATAAAAAATCAATGAAGACAAAATTATTATTTCTAGACTTGATGCCGGTTTCGCCCCCAATTCTCATATTCAGCCGAGGTTCCCGTTTTGTCCTCCTGTTCGTTTTGTTCCCATCGCCCCTATTTTCCAAACTTTTCTTATATGAGAAAAATTAGGAAACTTAAACATGTCGTTTTTAAAAAAGTTAAGCCGGTGCCCGTTCTGCGCCCGTCTCCCTTGTAGTTAAGTTTCTACTATCGAGAGTATATACTTAAAAAGCGTTATTATTACATAAAACCTTTTTGTGAATCACTCAATACATACACGAATACTCACTGTATTTGAAACTTAGATGTATTCTTTTCACGTATATTCATTATTTTTACCATATTCGAAACTGATTGATCAGAAGCCAACTTAATTTTCTCTACCATCAATTATCGTATCAATCTGGAATACAATATTAAATCGACATACAGACGATTTGTAATCCCATATCGTAACATGACGTCAGTCGTCCGGGTCTTCGGCCACTATCGACGATAGATAATAATACTCGCCGAAGATACTCTTTCCAGTAGCTTCAATCGTCGGATTCAAATGTGGATTTGCATGATTATCTTTTATCATTTGTAATACGAGAAGATAAGAAGAAATTTCAATTGAATGTTTAATAATTATACATTATAATAATGAAAATTATTTGGAGACTTAAATCTTATGAAAAATGAACAATTATGGTCATACCGCCGGAATTGATAAATAAATTATGCGTAACAGGAAGTGCAATGATTCACGTCTGATATTCCAACCACTGTTACTTCCTGATTCCAAATATAACTCATTTATTTTACTCTTATAAAAGATTAAAAATTACATGAAACAGTTATAAAATTCTAGGTACAACATTGCTTCATAATAAAAAACAGTATAAATATTTCGTTATACAGGGTGTCGTATATTAATAAATTCACTCGATCATCTCTTCCGGAAAGCATTGAAAGAGAAAACTTTTCAAATGCGGAAGTTGTCTGGTTTGAAGGGGGATGTCCGATGGGGACCTTCACTTTGACCTTGATTTTAACCTTCAAGGTCATTTGGAGGAGGTGGAGGAGGAGATAATCGAGTGCATGAATTAAAATGGGGCACTCTGTACATATATAATGGGAGTACTAATATATACATCACATCGTCTACTAGCTGGTAGAAAAGATTGAATTAATCTCACAAATTGATTGTGAATTTTTGAAAATTCTTGGACAGTTTATCTTGATCCTGATTTTAGAATCTTACAATGACCTAATTCTTTTATCGCGATACCGGAAGCTAGCTGATTAATTGGACTTTTATCTAATGGACTCGTCATTAGAATCAAAATAATATATCGAACATTTTGAAGTTAACATTCGAACTTGTAGGTCGTTTCATGTGAGGTGAAAATCAGAGATGAAAAAGAGAACTGGAATAATTATTGTTTTTTCGTTTTTTATTTATTCATCGCGAATGTTGAACCTTTAACAGGGTTTTTAGATATGAATTCATCAATATTTTTGGGGGTAATCCCATATTATTTTCGGATTAAAAGAAAGGTGAAGATTTTGGTTTTTTTTTTTCCAAGAATAACATTAAATTTCTTGAATTATTTCCGTGCAACACCGGTGCGCAGCAACCCCTGAAATTCACCCCGTAGTCGGCGCCTATGACTACGACCACCCCCGGAAGACGGTGCGGGAGATGAGTATAAGCACGATGGTGCAGCATAATAGGACGATGATGAAGTTTCACGACGGCTGCACGTTCTATTGTTGTGGCCTTGGATATGTGAAAAAAAAAAATATAGATTGACTCTATCTCATCTTCATTCCTAGTATCAATATGATAATGATAATTATAAAAACCGTTTGAGATTATACCTTCACCACCGCAATTGCCACATCTGTGAGCGGCTCTTGTCGGCGCTTTTGACGTTACATAATTACGCGGACACGTTGTTTTACTATGCCCTGAAAATTAGAATAAAAATTTGAGAAATTAGCTATTATACACAATCGTTGAATCATTATTACGTTACAATACCCTTTTCTCCGCACGATCCACATGTATAAGATCTCGCATGAGCTGTGCGAACAGCAGCTGGCATAGGCGATGAAATTTCTGAATTCATCCGAGGGCACGATCTTATGTTGTGTCCTGAATAATTTGAAACAATTTTTGATTCATGTTGTACTACATTATTTCTTCATGATTAATTTATGTTCGATCATACCTTCGTTGCCGCATCCTCCACATTTATATGATCTCTTCGGAGTTTCAGGAACTACAGTAGTATAATATCTTGACTCAGGAGCGGCTGGCTTAGTCAATGGACAGGATGTTCTGTTGTGTCCTAAATATACTCAAAACAATTTTACATCTACTGTATGTATCAATAATGTTTATTTCAAGTGATACGATATAGTACCTTCTTCACGACAAACTCCACATTTATATGATCTCTTAGGAGTAGATCTTGATGATAATATCTTCGGAATTCCAGGGGTTGCAGTAGTATATTTTGACGCGGAAGCGACTGGTTTATTAAACGGACAGGTTCTTCTGTTGTGTCCTAAATAATTAAAACAATGTTTCATCTATTGTATCAATGATATTTATTTCAACTGATACGGCTAATACCTTCTCCACGACAAACTCCACATTTATTTGATTTTTTGGGGGTTCCAGGATTCGTGACAGTAGACCTTGACGATGATACCTTCGGAATTCTAGGGGTTGCAGCAGTATATTTTGACGCATAAGCGACTGATTTATTAAACGGACAGGTTGTTCTGTTGTGTCCTGAATAATTTAAACAATTTTTTATTTATTGTATCAATGATATTCATTTCAACTAGTACTTCGTAGTACCTTCTTTGCGACATACTCCACATTTGCGTGCTATTTTAAGAGTCGGCGTAGACGGTGGAGTGTATAAGCTTGCCAATGGGTTCATTGAATTCTCGTGTTCTGTAATTATTTAATAATTAATTATATAATAATATCATGTATTCATAGTATATCCATGTAATTGTAGGATCTTGTTATACCTTCTTGACCATATGATTTCCATAGAATTCTATCATGATGGAACTGCGTTTGTAATTTCGAGGAAAAATCATTGAGGATCGGTTCATCTACGATGGTCATTTCATCTTCATGAATTATATCACTTAGATTTGTCGCAGTATAATGAGCAGCGATCAGTCCGCTTGAAACTTGATTATTTTCTTTTTTTCCGCCAGCTACGGTATCACTATCTCGTGTTTGCGTTGTATCAGCTTCACTTTTTGTTTCATCATTACCATTTTGATAGGGATTTATGTTAAATTTTACAAGTAAACTGTCCATGAGCTCACCACTTAATTTGTTTTTATGTTCATTTATCATAAGCTTAGATAACTTACCAATGACATCGATAAAATCACTAACAGTATTGATAATGATTGTTTTATCCGGCAATTTTTTTATGCCATTTATCTTCAATTGCAAAAACAAGTTATCAGTAAAATTTGTGCTCAGTGATTTTTTATCTTTTATTATTTTTTTTTCTGATAAATCATTTATAGTCTCAAAAAAATCATCAACACTAATCTCGATATCATTTATAATTTCGTCCACATCATTAGTATCCGAATTTTCGATTGAAACTTCATGTTCTTGAACTTTATTACCGTAAACATTCGCAAGCTTCAACCAAACTTCACGCGAAGTCGTGCAATTTTCCACTAGTGGAAGCAACGAGCTGCTAATATGCAATATCAATTGCGATTTCGCTATTTTATCCTGTTTCATCGACAATTCCCGTCTGCCTACGTCTTTCGAAATGAATTTTTTGTCCCTTTCGACATAATCCCATAAATCAGATTCTACTAACAAAGCCTCGGCGTGTATTCGCCAAGTTTCATAATTGTCTTTCGTTAATTCTTCGAAAGCCCCGTACGTTGAATCGCTCATTTTTTTTCGGTATTCAACTGCGTAGTAGTGCACTTGTGTAAATTGTCTAATATCAAATATGGCGAGAGTATCGTGAGTTGAAGCGTATTACTGTGTCGCAAATCGCTACAAAGTCATTTGAGTAAAGAAAGGCTGCAAAATCTAATAGTTTGTACTATTATCAGTACGGTGTCTTATTGCCTCGTAAACTTACACTATTCTGAATCCGTTTCCTCGATGAAATAAAATATCACTTACAGCACAAATCACTGATACGTCTTCACAATATCGCGATTTATGAGTGTATGACGCAGGTCGCAGTAATGCACACGTTTTATCACTAAGCTGTCTTAATATACTTTTGGATCGCGGATTTCTCCCTCCATATTTCAAGTCGGTCAACACTGAGTATTTTTTTTTTTTTTTTTTTTGAATCTCATACATCTTTCTGCTTTCTTGTGTTACTGTTGATACAAAATACGTCGGAATATGCGGTAATTCCAATGAAATCTGTCCCACTGCCGGGGCTGTAGAATCAATCATACAGAACAGGAGGTGCAAATGCAATGATTTACCTGATATTCTAATTATAATTCATTCATTATACTCTTCTAATAGATTAAAAATTACAAAATACAGTTATAAAATTGTAATAATAGTATACAGTATAAATATTCCGTTATCATAATGAAAGTACTAATATATACATGGCATTGTGTGCGAACTGGTATATAAGATTAAATCGATCTTAAAAATTGATTGAGAATTTGCAAAACTTCTTGGACAGCTCATCTTGATCCTGAATTTACAATCTTACAATGATAACGTAGACAGTTACCTGATTCTTTTATCACGATACTGGAAGCTAGCATATCAGTTGAACTTTCATCTAATAAGCTAGTCATTAGAATCAAAATAATGTATTCAACATTGTGAAGTAAACACTCGAACTTGTATGAAAAAAAAAAGGTAATAAGTAATTTTGCGAAGCATTTTACCTATGGTAGTTACTATAGTTATACCTAGCCGGTAAAAATATATCGATGCCTATCGTAATGCGAGTTAACGAGTGCACGTCCTTCGATTGTGTCCTGTAAATGAAAAAATAATATTTAATTAATACGGCACCTCATTAATTATAACAATTATTTGATAATAGAATAGAATATATTCATACCTGAACCACCGCAGTTGCCGCATGTATATTTACGACCACCCCCAGATGATGAACTCACAGGAGACGAGTAGGATGTGTAGTACGACGGTGTAGAATAGGACGATGATGAAGCTTCGCGACGTCCGCACGTTCTGCTGTTGTGACCTTGAACACACGAAGAAAAAATATTTTTTTTCTCCTGACCCCAATATGATGACGATACTCATAAAAACCACTTGAGATTATACCTTCACCGCCACAGTTGCCGCATCTATATGATCTTCTCGGAGTTTCATAGGTTGTAATATCATAGGCATATTTCGGCGTTGAAGCGGCTGCAGGTTTATTCAGCGGGCAGGTTGATCGATTGTGTCCTAAATGATAAAGACCAGTTTTTATCCATTGCATCAATAATGATTATTTCAACTGATAGAATGGACTACCTTCTTCACGACATATTCCACATTTATATGATCTTTTCGGTGTTTCACTAATTGTAGACGCATAGATATTTTTCGACGCAGAAGCAGCTGGTTTGTTCAACGGACAGGATGTTCGATTGTGTCCTAAATGATAAAGACCAGTTTTTATCCATTGCATCAATAATGATTATTTCAACTGATAGAATGGATTACCTTCTTCACGACATATTCCACATTTATATGATCTTTTCGGTGTTTCACTAATTGTAGACGCATAGATATTTTTCGACGCAGAAGCAGCTGGTTTGTTCAGCGGACAGGATGTTCGGTTGTGTCCTAAATGATAAAGACCAGTTTTTATCCATTGCATCAATAATGATTATTTCAACTGATAGAATGGACTACCTTCTTCATGACATATTCCACATTTATATGATCTTTTCGGTGTTTCACTAATTGTAGACGCATAGATATTTTTCGACGCAGAAGCAGCGGGTTTGTTCAGCGGACAGGATGTTCGGTTGTGTCCTAAATGATAAAGACCAGTTTTTATCCATTGCATCAATAATGATTATTTCAACTGATAGAATGGACTACCTTCTTCATGACATATTCCACATTTATATGATCTTTTCGGTGTTTCACTAATTGTAGACGCATAGATATTTTTCGACGCAGAAGCAGCTGGTTTGTTCAGCGGACAGGATGTTCGGTTGTGTCCTAAATGATAAAGACCAGTTTTTATCCATTGCATCAATAATGATTATTTCAACTGATAGAATGGACTACCTTCTTCATGACATATTCCACATTTATATGATCTTTTCGGTGTTTCACTAATTGTAGACGCATAGATATTTTTCGACGCAGAAGCAGCGGGTTTGTTCAGCGGACAGGATGTTCGGTTGTGTCCTAAATGATAAAGACCAGTTTTTATCCATTGCATCAATAATGATTATTTCAACTGATAGAATGGACTACCTTCTTCATGACATATTCCACATTTATATGATCTTTTCGGTGTTTCACTAATTGTAGACGCATAGATATTTTTCGACGCAGAAGCAGCGGGTTTGTTCAGCGGACAGGATGTTCGGTTGTGTCCTAAATGATAAAGACCAGTTTTTATCCATTGCATCAATAATGATTATTTCAACTGATAGAATGGACTACCTTCTTCACGACATATTCCACATTTATATGATCTTTTCGGTGTTTCACTAATTGTAGACGCATAGATATTTTTCGACGCAGAAGCAGCTGGTTTGTTCAGCGGACAGGATGTTCGGTTGTGTCCTAAATGATAAAGACCAGTTATCCATTGCATCAACAATGATTATTTCAACTGATAGAATGGACTACCTTCTTCATGACATATTCCACATTTATATGATCTCTTCGGTGTTCCAGGGGTCTCATCAGCAGTATGTTTTGACACGGAAGCAGCCGCAGATTTATTCAGCGGACAGGTTGTTCGATTGTGTCCTATAAAACAAAAATAAATTATCTATTCTATTGATGATGATGATTTCAACAGTTATGATGCAATACCTTCTTCGCGACATATTCCACACTTATACGATCTCTTCGGTGTTCCAGGGGTCTCATCAGCAATATGGTTTGACACGGAAGCAGCCGCAGATTTATTCAGCGGACAGGTTGTTCGATTGTGTCCTATACAACAAAAATAAATTATCTATTCTATTGATGATGATGATTTCAACAGTTATGATGCAATACCTTCTTCGCGACATATTCCACACTTATACGATCTCTTCGGTGTTCCAGGGGTCTCATCAGCAGTATGTTTTGACACGGAAGCAGCCGCAGATATATTCAGCGGACAGGTTGTTCGATTGTGTCCTAAATAATTGAAACAATTTTTCATCCATTGTACCAATAATACTTATTTCAAATAATATGTTAATTATTGTACCTTCTTCACGACAAACTCCACATTTATATGACCTCTTCGGAGTTGTACGGGTTGTAGTAGTATCTTGTGACGCGGAAGCGTCTGGTTTGTTTAGCGGGCACGTTCTTTGATCGTGTCCTGAATAATTATGACAATTTTTTATTTATTATATCGATGATACTTATTTCAACCGATATGTTGCAGTACCTTCTTCGCGACATATTCCACATTCGTATGTTCTCTTAGGACTCGGCGTAGGCGGTGGGGTATATAGATTTGCCAATAGGTCCACTGGATTCTCGAGTTCTGAAATAATTTTATTAACAATTGTATCAATATCACGTAATCATAATATATATATATTCAATATTCATGTAATCGTAATATTTTGTTACCTTCTGGAGCATATGATTCGCATGGAGTTCTTTCATCATTGGATTGCAACCATTCACTACAGAGCGATTCATCCTCTGAGAATACTTCATTTTCAATATTACTCATCTCACTCTGAATTTTCGCAATGTCACAAGCATCAAATGGAATCAGTTTGCTCCGAGTCTCTGCAGGAAATTCTCTGTGAGAATTACTTTTTGTTTCATCATTGTCATTTTCATGCAGACCTATGTTAAATTTCTCGAGTAAAATATCAATGAGCTTGTCGCTCAATTCGTTTTTTTGTCCTTTCATCTCAATCTTGGATAATTTACTAATGACATCGATAAAATCACTAATGGTGGTAACGATAATTTGTTTATCTGGAAATTTCTTGATCCTATTCATATTTGATCGAGAAAATAAATTATCTGTGAATATTGTGCTCAATGATTTTTTATCCTCTTTTATCTTCTTCTCTGATAAATCATTGATAATCTCGAAAAAATCATTAACAAAATTCTCAATATCATTTACGATAGCATCCTCATCATTACTATTCGAATTTTCAGTTCCATCCTCATCATGAGTATCCGGATTTTCAGTTGCATCCTCATTATCAGTATCCGAATTTTTGTTATTACCGTAAACATTTGCCAGCTTCAACCAAACTTCACGTGAAGTCGTGCAATTTTCAATTAATGGTATCAATGTGCTGCTAATATGTAATATCAATTTGGATTTTGCTATTTTATCCTGTTTCATCCACAATTCACGACTGCCTGCGTCTTTCGAAATTAATTCTTTGTCATCTTCGACATAATCCCATAAATCAGATACTACTAACGAAGCCTCGGCTTGTATTCGCCAAGTATTATAATTGTCTTTTGTTAATACGTCAAAAGCCACTTCCGTTGATTCACTCAGTTTTACCGCTGTCTGACTGTCACTGTTCACTCGTAGAAGACCTGTTACAATGAAAGCAGCGATGATCTCTAAAAATTAAGTATCTTGCGTCGCGCATATGATCGTCAGGAACTATTCGAAAGTCAGTCGAGTAAAGCATATAACACTACTAACTAAAATAGTTTATTTATAGTTTACATTATTATATCACTATTCATCCATCGCTTCGTAGACTTTAAATCTGTTGAATACATTCGTTAAATAAGATAAAATATTTACTGCGTAAAAGCCGCGATAAAAGCCGCGATACCGCGATAGAGTCATGTGGGGCAAGAGTGCGTATTTTTTCTTTGAATTGTTATAAAATTGAAAATTTCAAGTGAAATGAAATGTAACAAAAACATTAATTTTAAGCCCTGATTAATTGAAAATTTCCGCAAATCTAAATTGGATTTGCTTTCTTGTAATTCTGGGAAAAAAATAAAAAAAAAACCTTGTCAAATGCGTACACTTACCCCAATATAGGGGCAAGTGTGCGCAGTAGTCCGGGTAAGTGTACGCAGTCGTAGTAACTCAATTTTTAGTTCATTTAAATATAGTTTAACTATATTTATTATATAAATATTATCATGTAATCATATATATTCATTTTTTTGACATTTATATACTATATGAGCCATTCCACGTCAAACCGGACAAAATAAATCAATAAATAATTTTTTTTTTTTTTTTTCGGCCCCTATTTTTTAAGTTACACGGGGGTGAAATTCAGGAAAAAGAGCCAAAAATCGAAATCATACTCCCCTTAAAACGGTCATATTTTTGGTTGTATTCGTCCTAGAGACTTCATTCAAGAACCATTTCAAAGCTATTGAATGACACTCTTATTATATATTTATTTTATTCCGCGGTAACAAACAATTTTATTTGTCATAAACAAACATATTATTCAAACGTGATTTTCAAAGCAAGCTCCACGCGATAAAAATCTCAAAAAAATATGAGCGTATTCCTTAATCAATTCTCTACAAAATCGTAAGAAAAAATCGATGGAGACCCGATGGGAACTCATTTCAAATAATATGTTAATTATTGTACCTTCTTCACGACGAACTCCACATTTATATGACCTCTTCGGAGTTGTACGGGTTGTAGTAGTATCTTGTGACGCGGAAGCATCTGGTTTGTTTAGCGGGCACGTTCTTTGATTGTGTCCTGAATAATTATGACAATTTGTTATTTATTATATCGATGATACTTATTTCAACCGATACGTTGCAGTACCTTCTTCGCGACATATTCCACATTCGTATGTTCTCTTAGGACTCGGCGTAGGCGGTGGAGTATATAGATTTGCCAATGGGTCCACTGGATTCTCGAGTTCTGAAATAATTTAATTCACAATTGTATCAATATCACGTCATCATAATATTCAATATTCATGTAATCGTAATATTTTGTTACCTTCTGGAGCATATGATTCGCATGGAGTTCTTTCATCATTGGATTGCAACAATTCACTACAGACCGATTCATCCTCTGAGAATAGTTCACTTTCAATATTACTTATCTCACTCTGATTTTTCGCAATGTCAGAAGCATCAAATGGAATCAGTTTGCTCCGAGTCTCTGCAGGAAATTCTCTGTGAGAATTACTGTTTGTTTCATCATTGTCATTTTCATGCAGACCTATGTCAAATTTCTCGAGTAAAATATTAATGAGCTTGTCGCACAATTCGTTTTTTTGTGCTTTTATCTCAATCTTGGATAATTTACTAATGACATCGATAAAATCACTCATGGTGGTAACGATAATTTGTTTATCTGGAAATTTCTTCATCCTATTCATATTTGATCGAGAAAATAAATTATCTGTTAATATCGTGCTCAATGATTTTTTATCCTCTTTTATCTTCTTCTCTGATAAATCATTGATAATGTCGAAAAAATCAATAATAAAATTCTCAATATCATTTACGATAGCATCCTCATCATCACTATTCGAATTTTCAGTTCCATCCTCATCATGAGTATCCGAATTTTTGTTATTACCGTAAACATTTGCCAGCTTCAACCAAACTTCACGTGAAGTCGTGCAATTTCCAATTAATGGTATCAATGTGCTGCTAATATGTAATATCAATTTGGATTTTGCTATTTTATCCTGTTTCATCCACAATTCACGACTGCCTGCGTCTTTCGAAATTAATTCTTTGTCATCTTCGACATAATCCCATAAATCAGATACTACTAACGAAGCCTCGGCTTGTATTCGCCAAGTATTATAATTGTCTTTTGTTAATACGTCAAAAGACACTCCCGTTGATTCACTCATTTTTACCGCTTTCTGACTAGGTCACTGTTCACTCGTAGAAGAACTGTTACATTGAAAACAGCGATGATCTCTAAAAATTAAGTATCTTGCGTCGCGCATATGATCGTCAGGAACTATTCGAAAGTCAGTCGAGTAAAGCATAACACTACTAAATAAAATAGTTTATTTATAGTTTATATTATTATATCACTATTCAGCCATCGCTTCGTAGACTTTGAATCTCTTGAATACATGTGTTGAATAAAATAAAATATTTACTGCGTAAAAGCCGCGCTAAAAGCCGCGATACCGCGATATATGAGCGTATGGCTCTATGACGCACACGCTTCATATATATATATACTCGGTCCTAATATACTTTTCCTTCATAGATGCTTCTCCCTCCATATTTCACACTGATAAACACTGAGTTTAGTATTTCTACTATCGAAAGTTATACTTTTGAAGCGTTGTTGGACACAGAAATCCCTTTTTTTTTTCTTATCACGTTTTTCCCAAAGTCAGGGACATCATATCAACTTTATAACAACATTTTACGTTCAACAACACCTCGGAGTGGAATTGAGCAGTCTCGATAATTTAGTCTCCAGTCTATCGTACAAAATAGTTCTTCAATCATCATCTGCATATCTAACGGACCACATGAAAGATCCTTAGATTCACCTTTGCATATAATTCGGATCGACGAAAAGTATCGATGTTCGGCCTTTTCTTGAAGGGCGTAAGACGCTCTTTCGTTTGATAACAAATTGATACCCCAAGGACTAATAAATCGCGGATTTTGAGCCGAAAAAGAGATTTTCATCCCAAAATCGACCTCAAACGGACGCTAGATCCTTCAATTCACCTTTCAATCTAATTCGGATCGACGAAAAGTATCGATGTTCGGCCTTTTCTTGAAGGGCGTGAAACGTTCTTTCGTTTGATAACAGATTCATACCCCTAGAACTAAGAAATTGCGAGATATGAGCCGAGAAAGAGACTTTCATCTCAAAATCGACCTCAAACGGACGCAAGATCCTTCGATTCACTTTTGAATCTAGTGGATACGATTGCCTTTTATTTCAATATAGTACACAATATAAATATTCATTATAATTAGAGATACATGACATCGTGTACTATCTGATATAAAAAGATAGATTTATTTTGAAAATTGATCGTTAATTTGTAAAATTTCTTGGACAGCTTATCTTGACCCTGGTTTCAGAATCTTACAATTACAACGTAGACAGTTACCGAATTCTCTTATGACGATACTGGAAGTGAACGGATGCTGATCAGTTATATTTTCATATCATAATCTATTCATTTGCGTCTGTAAAAACGATTGGGAATACTATAAGTATATCGACATTGCTAATCAACATATTAAAACAAAGATTGGAATTTCAACTCACGATGTCATGGATTAGTTGATCTGTTTGGTTTTTTGCGGTCATCTTTGTCCCCTAGAATAATAAAATCGAAGATTGATATTCATAAGAGGATTTTCTAGTATCAATTTACTTCAATAAAATGTTTGAAGGCAATTCACGTAAATCGTTTTCTGTAACTTGTGGAATTCCATCCATCATCATTGTGTATTTAATAATATCTAGAAAATCTTTTGCTAGTTGAGTCGATGCAGTCCCATGTTCTTCAATTTTCCGCGGTGACGAAGTGGTAGGTTTGTTATTAAAGAATTCATTTGTATAATTTAAATCCGAGTCGGCTGCAGAGTTGCTCGTAAGGCTCGTATCCTCCAGAAGTGAAGCAGGAGGTCGGTTTCTGGTACCTCTTTCATTCATCGATTCAGTTTTTTCATTCACAGTCCCAGAGTTCCATTTGTTTCCATCACCTAATTCCTCAATCACCTGGTTATTTGGTTCTCCTAGAGTTAGTGATGTTGGCTTCAAGTATATACTTGTATCGTCGAGTTCCACAGTTTTTGACCGGAACTCTGCAGGTGCATCATCACGAGCCAAAGTTTTGTTAGTTGACTCTGAAATGAGTTCATCGATTCAATTTTATTATTATCTTCTAATCAAGTGCCTCTAAGTGCAGATTAGTTATGGTTCTTCTAGAATTAGTGATGTTGGCCTTAAATACATACTTGTATTATCGAGTTCCACAGTTTTTGACCGGAACTCTGCAGGTGCATCATCACGAGCCAAAGTTTTGTTAGTTGACTCTGAAATGAGTTAATCGATTCAATTTTATTAATATCTTCAAATCAAGTGCCTCCAAGTGCGGATTAGTTAGTTCTCCTAGAATTAGTAATGTTGGTGTCAAATATATACTTGTATCGTCGAGTTCCACAGTTTTTGACCGGAACTCTGCAGGTGCATTATCAAGACCCAAAGTGTTGTTAGTTGACACTGAAATGAGTTAATTGATTCAATTTTATTATTATCTTCAAATGAAGTGCCTGTAAGTGCGGATTAGTTAGTTCTCCTAGAATTGGTAATGTTGGCCTCAAATATATACTTGTATCGTCGAGTTCCACAGTTTTTGACCAGAGCTCTGCAGGTGTATTATCAAGATCCAAAGTTTTGTTAGTTGACTCTGGAATGAGTTAATCGATTCAATTTTATTATCATCTTTGAATCAAGTGCCTCTAAGGTAAAAAAATATTCAATAATAGTCGCAAGTTGAAAAACATACTTTGTGAATTTATATCTTTAACTTGTCTGTTCACAGGGGCTGGATTCAGAGCCAGACTCTTATACTGTGTGCTTATCGAAGTATCATTATACATCATGCCTTTAGTATTATGATTTACATGGTCTTTCATAGTCCTTTGTGAATTCAATGACCCATGCTGGTACCTGTCGAGCATTGTATCCAAAGTTCTGCGTAAATCATCAGATTTTTTATGTGTATCGTCAGACTCGAGTAGTTTTACGATAATATTGAGGAATATCTTTGTATTGTTGAACTTTTCCACTGGTAATGAGCTTTTATTGAGTTGAGGGTCTGCCTTGCAGTCTGATAGATCTTTGCTGACTGCTGGATGATATTTCGACGTGTTCTGATGTTGCGATATCAATTTTTCATTTTCATCGACAGTTGTAACTTGACATGACTTCTCATTCAATGAGGACGAGTCCATGGTACATCCCTGGTCTTTCATCGACTTCAAATAATTTATTTTACTTGTTTCCATATCTTTTGATGTCTGGATCGACTCATTTTCATAAGAAATATCGGTTTGCGTTTTCTTATTTGAAAACGATCTATGCTGTGTTTCAATTTCAGAGACCTGATTGTTCTTTGCATCGGTTACTTGTCTCGTATATGTTGTTCCTGAAGCACATGATTGTTTTCTAGCTTCAGTCTCTTTCGAAGACTTATAATTTACGTTCAGCTTGATAAGACTACTGTATCTTGCTGAATCTAAATTCGCGGTTCTTTGTGGAGCAGAAAATTCATTTCTGCACGCGCATTCAGCATTACCGATTGCCAGTTTTGGAGTTTCAGAACTCGGGCGTACTATGTATTTTGATAGTTGTGGATTCATCATGCGAACTTCATATCCAGTAATCTCCAAGCTTTGATCTTCCTGATCTGAACTGGGAATAACGATTTTAAACCGTGAGCATACTTCATATTTATCGTCTTCAGATATCATGGAATATTTTTTACTCTTTTCTGCATATTGTCGAACGCATAAGTTACATCTGTTAGCATCCTCTGTCCCATTTGTGTCACTTTCAAATTCTGAAACTGGCTGTGACTGCCGAGCTAAAGTACTTTGATACAATATCGAATTTGAGCTTGGTTTGTCAATGCGATGATTAGTTTGATTTATGTCTAAATGTCGTAGTTGTTTCTCTGAATGCTGACTTGGATCAATATTGGCAATGTGGTTTGAGCACATTCGAGGACAGTGAACGTTATTTTCTTTCAACGACATAACTTGAAGTGTATTGATCGCATCAGTATCCACTCGAGGAGGTATTTTATCTTCTGTAAGTTTGAATTTAGTTGGTAGCGTAGAATCCCATTTTCCTCTGCTGCCTTTCTGTGGCTCAATACCTGAGCTTATTTGTGTTATTTTTACCCTCTTTCTATTTTGCTTAACATTTGATTCTTGTCTTCTCATTTTCCAATTCAAATCATTCATTTCATTGTCACACGGAGGCGCAGGTGTGGGTTGATTCACTTCTCCAATATCATCAACTGTGTCTAAGGTATTCGTTTTTTCAAATCGAAGAGATACTTCTAGCTCCGGATCAATTTGTACTCCTTTTTCTTTACAATTATCGAATTGCTCTGCTCCTTTGTGTGTCCTGTCCTTATTTTTTTCTTCTTCCCATCCACAAGACGGACATTTATTCCATGGACCATTTGTTTCTCTGAGTGTTTCTGAGTCGCTTTGCCAATCATTATTTATAGATTGTCCATCTTGCGGTTTCTTCAAGCCTGTGAACAATTTTACATTTATCATCTAGAAATATACGTTAAAGTAGCCAAATTTACTCCGTTCCTGATACCTGCTTTATTGTGTTCCAGCTGTCCTTCTCTTGATGTAATAAAATCATTCTTTTTGGATTTACTTTCAACGTATTTGTCAGGCTTTGGACCTTTACTTTGCTGGTCTTTTATCACAGTACAAGGTAAAATTTTAACTGGTCTCTCGCTGAAGTTTTCTTCATCGTTGATCACTTCGCATAGCATTTGAGACATAAGATCGAACCATGGTACTTTTGAAGTGTACAACTTTCCAGATTTCAGTTCCTTTTCTGCCTTGAGCTGTTCTTGTTTATATCTGAATTGGTCGATCATAATAATTTAAAAGTTGGCCAAAATATATGCCAGCAAAATTAGATAACTTTAATCATTAAAAACGTATCGCGCATTGCGATTGAAATAAATTTGATGAACATATTAAGGAGAACTAGATTGTTCGCAACTGACTTTACTTTTCTCTTACGACTTCAATTTGCTGCAAGCATTCAGATATTCTGATTCCAGGGACGTTCAATTCCTGTACGACTATTTCGAAGGCTTCATTTTTAACAGAACAGTTCCTATAATTAGGAGAATATGGATTCCAGAGACACTTATGTTTCCGATACAGAGTTAGGAACTTTTTTGTCAGCTCATCGTCCCATTTGTACGACATATTTCATTGTGTTGTCACGTTGGCTCTTCAAAGTCTAAGGGAAAATACACATAATTTTTTTGTCATACTATACATAATTTAGAATTTTAATTTGAATTTATTAAGTGGCCAAAATATCAATGCCGAATTCTGACATATTTCAAACAGGTTGTAAATTACAATTGAACACAGATTTTCAATGTATCTTCCCATTGCAAATCATTACAGCTCGCATCGTTTAGATTTTAGAACTAAATAATCAGCTGTACGAATTTGTATTATTCTAGTTATAGAGTTACTTCTAATTGCAGCTGAATCCGTAACACTGGCTTGTCTTCATTGGAAATAGGGGTAAACATTTGTTGACTGGTAAACCACAGGCACATATTTGATCTTTATCTGAGTGACAACATTCTTTGCAATCATTACAACTGCACGTGCACTCTTTGCTGCAAGTTTTCACCGCTGCGCTGTCTTTCATACAGCATAATCGCTCCTCTGTCATCATATCTTGTATACGTTTCTCTAAATTGATTGCTGATTCTTAAAGAGAGAGAAATGAAATGTGGAGAGAATCTTACAAGCAGACGCAATGACTTGCGCAGAGCTTCCATGTTTCAATATTAGTAGAAACAAAGTATCGCATTATCCAGAATTACCTAAATTCAGACTCCGCAACTGACAAGCGATACTTTTTCCAAACATATCAAATTCGTCGTGATGTTTGTATTTTCTCCCTCTCTCTTCTGCTGAATCCGTGCACACATCCTCTGCTAAAAGTTCGTAGTTCTGAAACAGTCCACGGGCAAGAGATATCATGTGAAATTTTCATTCTCACAATCCTAGTTTTCAGTATAGTAAATTGCGATAGACATAAAAATTTTATTTGGAAGATCTCACCATTGTACTTTGTGATTTTTTCGCATAATCAAAACCTGTATGCGTATGTGTCACAGGTTTTTTATCTGTCTGTGCTCCAACCTGTTTGACGTACGGTATATTTGTTCTGTTACTGGCATCAATACATCTCTTTGATACTTGAGAAAATTTTGTAGAACTCATTGATCTGATGACATCGTTCCCTTTATCACAAGTTATTTTCTTTGTATTTGTTCCATGATCACTTTCATCACATGTCTTTCCATGCTTGTTAAACTTTAGCGGTGATTTCATTCGTTTGAAGTCTACTACAGACTCTCCTTCGAGGTAATTGCTGCATGTAAAATGAGATGGTGATTTAGAAGAGCCTCGGTTCTTGGACACACGAGATTTTGAACGATGATGCTTCTTCGGAGGCAACTCAGAACACCGTTTCATATCAGCATTAGGCTGAATTTTAGCCTCTGATTCTAGCTCTAACTCGACTGCAGGGGGACATTCACATGGTGGACATTCACATTCATCAATTCCTTGGTTTTCAGTGTCACATCTATCTCCATTACCTTCTTCATCTTGCGAGCAATCGCAATCCTGACAAATATAATGATCCAGCTAAGTCAACTACAGACACGAGCTTGAATACAAGACATCGAAGTCTGCAATGAATAAGCAGCTAACTAATAAAGTGGTAACTTATCATGTCACCTTTCTAGGATCTTCATTATAACCAGACTCTGATTGAATATATGGAAAAAGCAGTTCATGCATCATTTCAAACCAGGCGGCCTTAGGCTTATAGAAGTTGCCTTGTGAAATAGCAGCGCTAATCTTTGAAAGCTCGAAACAGTATTGTTTTTTAATGAATGATATCCTTTTAACGCAATCGCATACAGTTAATCCAGGGATATTTAAAGAATTAACTATTTGCTTGTAAGCTCTGTAGCAGCGAAGCTGCTTGTTGAAGTCTGCATGAAACGGATTACGCAAGCATTCATATCTTCCATATAAAATGACTAGTTTTACCGTCATACTTTCTGTCCATTTAATGGTCATTATGGTTCTTCCAAATTGAGTTATTTTAGGCTACGGATAAGATAGAATATACTTATAAAAAGTAAATGAACTATTATTATCGCATGTTTGACTACGAAGTTAAGTTATAACTAACGTTACTCGAATTCGATACTCTTAATGGAATAATATTGCTTACCGCAATGAGTTAAGCTATTAGTTATATATTGTTAACGAATTTCAAACTTTTAATTTTCAACCATGGAAATTAGGTGTAGTTATTAATTTTCAAAGATCTGTCAAGAAACAATTTTAATCATGAGTGTCATGATTCAAGTAAGTGGTCTATTCCCATATATCTTATTCAATGTATTAAAAGAAATGTCTTGCTCGCAATTAACATATAGAACAAATAATCGGTATGATTTACTGTTTGTGAGGAGCTGTATGATAAATAAAAGTATTATTTTATCAGATTAATGCTATAATATAGCTTTATTCATTATTAAAATACAATGTACAATGTTATAAATTCTCTATCAGTATTATAGCCATTATAATGTAATATGACACAACATGCCATGTCTAACGATAAGTCTTTATAAATTTTTATGAAAATCTCTTCAAATCTTAGGAAGTTTTAAACACCTTTAGATTCCCGCTAAAATTTAAAAAAGAAGATTCATACAGTATAACAAGCAATTGAGACTGGTTCTGCTCTCCGGTGTAAGAATGAGGAACTATCTCGATGAAATAGTCCATTTCCATTCCATTCCTGTGGTTCCTGCAGACAAGAGTCTGCAGCAGCTACTGCAGCGTCTTGTTGTCAACCTTAAAAAAATATAAAGTCGAAAATGATTATACCCAGCACTTTTACCAACGTGATATAAGTCTGGCATGGAGCCTTGTGTCTATTGTAAATATTATTGATTTATATTTATAGTTGTAAAAATTTCTGCTTAAATATAAGTAAGTATTAATCTCACAATTTATATATCACATTATACCCTACAAAATCGAACACCTTTCGTTACGTTGGAAAAGTACATAGTTTTTAGTGTCACTGTCTTCTCCTTATAAATCGTATAGTATAACATGAAACAAACGTGTACTGAATTTCAAATAATATAGTAAGATTTCATCAACTTTTCTAATTCCCTCATTATTCTAATTCAGAATTTTTCTGATGTCACGTTTCTTTAGAAAAAAAAGAAAAAACTATTCCGTACGAATCAATTAGATAATTGGATAAACTTCTAGAAACTAAAAGTATCATTAGATCATTTCTAAACAAGGCAAATTTCGATTACAGAACAATTCACAACGATCCTTGAAACATTCATAAATATCAGCCCTTTCTGAGCCGGGCTGAGCGGCTGAAAAACTCTCTTCAAAATGATGCATTATGGTCCATGGATTCATCACCAGGGAATTCTGGATAATCGCCAATGTTACAATCAGTATATCGACGATGTACAGGTCTACAGACATCAGGGGGACCAGCCGGACCACGAAGACAACGAGCCCACTGTCGACGATATACAAGAAACTTTAGAAATTGAAGTCGGAACATCGGGGGAGCGGAGTTCCAGCGCAGATTTATTCAGGCTTGAATTTGCCGCTACTCAATGGTCTAAATTAGTTTCGAACGCTGAAGGACTGTTCAACAAACTTGTTACTAGCAATATTTTGCCTCATACAGAACAGGATCAGATCGAACAATGGCTGTGCATGAAACAGGAGTACGAAGAATGCATCGCAAGCGACGACACTGCCAGTTTACAGGGCTTTGCCGATGTAGCTAGGAGGTCTTTGGAGAGAATTGAGGAAGTTACTGAGACTGATGAGAAAACAGACGAGTCTGTAGCCCGTGGTGAATTCAGGACAGAGTCTGATAGCAGCTGTAATTCCGAGACGGATGATCTGTCCGAAGAAGAAAGCGATATCAGCTCTGAGAACCCGGATTTTCTTGATAAACTTGATGAACTTATGACTAAATTCAAAAATGATACTGACGATGTCATTGAATCGAAGAAAGACGAGTTTCGGAAAATGGATATAATCATTGATACCTCTGCAGCGGAGTCTTTGAATAATGGAAACGATTATGTACCTATAGTCAAACCTACGCCTATTAGAAACCCAAATTCTAGGAGAAACTCTATGCTTCCAGGGTCAGACATGTGTAATGGGGTTTTGGCCTTTAATGGCGGCTTGAAACAGTGTCAAGACACAAATTTCAATCATCAATTATCCGCGCTGATCACTGCTAACACTATAGAAAATCAAGAGTCTGATTTCAGGCTGGATAATAATGTGAATGTTGTTAAATTGATACAGAAAGATAATTCCCCTGATTTTTTGATCGATCCCATTAAAATAGCCGAAGATCCAGAGCCGATTAAAGTACTGAAAACTTTGACATTGACTAACGAGGCTAAACAAACTCAAGTAAATAAGATTCAGTCCGATTTAGAAGGTGCTCATAAACGGATAGAAAAACTTCAGACTACTATAGAAATAAAGGAACAATTTATCGCTGATATGATAAAAAATTCTGACGCCAGGGCTTGCGCAAAGCAAAAGTTTCAGAGGAAGAGAAGCAAGCTTGAGGAAGAGTATTATACCACTAGAACGCAACTTGCGCAGGCGGAAAATGCCTCGTTGTACAAAGATTCGGATGAGAAATCTACGCACAAGAAGGAAATTGAGCTTTACAAACATATGGCTATACACTATGAGAAACGGTTGATGGATATTGAGATGATTAAACAAATAGCTGGCGATTCTGCTAAAAAGGTATTGGAGCTCGAGAGTTCCTTGAACACGTCAAAGAAGCAAATGGAGAAGTTGAAAAGGCAGCTGAAGAAGGAAGACGAGCATAAAAAGCAGCTGGAAAATGAGCTGGTTGAAGATCAAAGGAAAATAAGAGAGCTTGAAGAAAAGTACAATCTCACTGCATCCAAGTTAAAAGAAATACAATCCGAGAGCGAAGATGAAAGGAGAAATTCGAAATCTCAAAATGAGTGTTCTGACAAGAAGAAAAACTTGCTGGAAGTTAGCGCGAGGATTTCACACCTGGACCATGTTTTGAAAGAAAAATCAATGGACTTGGAGCGAACTGCTGATACAGATGAAAAAGACGCCCTCAGACACGAGATAAGAAATCTTAGAAGAACCAGAGACTGTTTAGTAGACGAGAAATGCGATTTGGACGAAAAATTTCAAAAGGAAAAAACCCTGACCATAGTAGAGGAAAGAAAGCTCCTTGAATGTGGGGAGACTATAGAAGCTATTGACGCTATGATTGAGCATAAAAACGAAATGATTTGCGGGAGGAAATGTTTTGACGAAAATCAAGTGAAGAGAGAAAAGGGGGAGCAAATGCTGATGGAGAGATTGATGAAACTATCAGACGGCGAAATGAGAACTTTGTTCTATAAATATTTCCTCAAAGTTATTGACTTGAAGGAAAGTTCCAAGAACTTAGAAATACAAGCAGCGGCATTAGAGGTACATGCCGATGCCCAAGACCTGAAAATTCAGCGTCTGACTAATACTTTGAAGCAAACTGAGCTCGAAGCAGATAGAAGGATTGTTTCGTTGCAGAGACAACACGAGCAAAAATTGCATTTAATGTTTAGACATTTTGCTGAAGAAACTGGCAGCTCTGGTCATGAAAGATTAGATAAAGACTCAGAATTGGCTAGGTGTAAAAGAGAAAATAGAAACTTAAGACGCAGACTGGCCGATGTCGAACTTTTACTGAAAGGTCCGGCTGCCCCTAGGGCTGCTAGTCCCGCAAGAATACCACAGCAGGGTCTAAAACAAATAGCTCCCAGCACACAGCCTACTACTAAAGTAACTAGACAGAGAAATAAACTGATAATACAAAAAACAACAGATACAGACAAACGGCATAAGTAAGTCAGGAAAACTTTATTGTAAATTATAAAGGTTCAATCAAAAAATGCAGCTAGAATTGAAAGAAGGAACACTAACGCACATTTACATGCATACATATGATATTTATTTATCATTGACTTTGTTGCTTTTTGTTTTCAAATCTTTTACTGTACAATAGTTTCATCTCGTTGGAAATGAACTTACGTATAGATAGTGGGAAGAAAAGAGTCTTTAGATTCTGCCCTTTGATAGATTATTCATTTTATTTCATTTTATAAAATCTAGTTATACGAGAATCGATTTTGCTCAAGAGTGAAAATAATTTGCAATATGATAATAAGTTCGAAATGTACGTTTAAAAATTAGATTTAATTTTGTATCATGAAAGCTGTGGAAAAAAATTACATAGGCTTAATTTAGTCTATCTTTAATTAGAATAAATCGAATTTTTGCATGAAGTAAATTCGTGGGTCAATCAGATAGAAAAATATTATCTGGCTTTTATGGCCTATCAGGAGTTAGGATATGGTAATTCAATATTCTAATCCCATTGTAATCGACTGTTTGATAGAATTTAATTAGGAAACATGAGGTACTAGTTTCGTTTTTTTTTCTAATCTTAAGAATGACCCACGCCACGTATATACATAAACGATTAGCCGTAATTAATTAGGATTAAATAGTTGTACTACGATTGTTGTTAACGATTAAGAGCGATAATACTATAGTGGCCATGGTAGAATCATCTCAATGTTGTATAACGTGCGAATTAATTAAAACGTTAATATATCTCAGTATAAAAGTAATAAATATTGCATGAGGCAATCATTAATCGCGTAATATGGTTCTAAACACGTACGGAAAAAATAGATGAGATAAATACAAAAAAAAAAAAAAACAATGTACGTTTAATATTTGATATGAATCGTTCAGTACTAAAATATAATTGTATTTTGTATAGTCTTTGGTATAATTTTCGTAACTTCATTGCTGTAAATTTCTTTCATATCAAACGTTTCAAATAGAATATATGTTTATAATATTATAACGCATAGAATCTATAGCAATATTTAGTTTATTCAATTTCAATCCGCATAGGGATAAAGAAAAAAGGAGGGTATTTATTTTATAAAATCCCACCCTTGAGAGCGGCATATCCATGAATTTGAATCGATGTATTTAATTTATTTATTGTCATTTTTTGTAAATAAATTTATAATAATTTATTCATCCTACTACTTTTTGTGATCTAATATAAATTGAGAAGTCGTTCGCAAATTGAACGTAATCATTAAAGAATTAGTAAAAAAAGAATCCATCATGGTAAAGTAGTGTCACAAACTCTTAGGTCTGCAATCTGTTTTACCGATTAGTTTCATTCACACTCGTTTCCAGATGTTCTGAATCTTACCAAACGATCGCAGCTGCTGTACTTTTGTACAAAACTCATAGGGAATTCGAAAATTGTTCCTATAAATTTAATATTTGAGTAATTTAATAGATATTTCATACTCAATAAATCTTTGGGAAGTACGAACTCACGCTTATGAGTTAATATCTCAAATTGAGTTAAATTTATGAGAATTTATTTCACCCACAATCTTAAAAAAAAATCAATTAATCTCATATAATTGCGTCTGCTTGACTCAAATTCCTGTTTTTCTTATTTTAATTCATGAACTCGAAATAGGTATCTAGTTCAGTAATGCAACCGGGTTAGTCATCTGATCTAAGCCCGAAGCTGGTCATTTTGCCGCAAATTCAAAACCATCATCTGGAAAATGTGGATCAATGTAGTCTCGCGTCTTAGACACACTAACTAGCTTCAAGAATCTTTCAGATCCAATCGATGCAATATAGGGTATATTACGAAGAAGACCACATAGCTATGGAAAATAATGTACATTTTCACATCATGAGTTCAACTCCATTCTAGCGAGTTATAGTCGACACAGTTACCATAAGAAATTTCTGATTTGACAGTAAGATTCGACCAGAGGAACTAGTGCGATAAAACGGAATCATCAACAATCACGATTCGCTTGAACGATGGTCAATAATCCATCAATATTAAATAATATAATGAAAATTTATTCACAGTAGGTGTAGGTGTATACCTCTTTTCATATCTTTTCGCAAATGTAACGGAAAATTTTGATATTTCTAAAAATTTCCTAAACCTAACTGATTCCCTGTATTCGAAAAGTATATAAACCGATATGATGTAATGCCGTAGGAGAATTCCTGGGGTCTTTTTTTCATATTATGAACTCCGCAAACTCGAAATCGAACATTGAACTTGTTAATTAATTGAAGATAAGTCGGAATTACGACCATAACAATTTCAAATTTAGTAAAGATGTATACCTATAAATCTTAGATATAAACATTAGAAACACGTGATAATCCGATAATTGGATAATAAATAATTATGATATACTGAATGGTTTATTTTAATCACACGTGTTTCCGAGTTGATTTGATTGTACTCCAAGCGTAGAAGTGTATATCGTATAGGTACACCTAATTATATACTTCCATGGTATAGCTGAGGATATCTAACCGAACCAAATGATTTTAACGACACTATTAAGGTGAGGTTTATTATCGAAACTTTAGATTCGCAGTACCAATACCACCTTATAATATCCGATCCCAAAGTAATATAGATATAAATCGTTTCTTCGTGATTTGAAATCAATGAATAATGAATGTCGTTATATTATCACATAAATAAGCAAAAATTGACTATAAATAAAAATAACAATAATCATCACGCTCACACGTTCTTTGAAACACACATAAAATTTTGAAATCGTTCATTTTTCATGTAAGAAATTGTCTAGGTATATAATCTTATACTTATATACCGCCTTTTGCGGGTAACAATTTTCCACTTTGATCAATTAAGGTGTTTGAGTAACCGTTATTTTATTTATATATATGTATATAAAAAAAAAAAAAAGAAATCCTCCGACTTTAGTCTTATAGGTATGCTTAACTACGTTGAATGTTGATTGTCCGTTTTCCACGATCTGCGAACAGTTCTGTAATGTGAAATGAACCGACAACTATACAGAATAGCCCATCTTCTAAAGATCTTAAGTATTTTCAGTCAGCTTTTTATGACGCGATTTGTTGTGGCGGTCACCTTCAAGCGCTACAGTTTTACGTTTTTCTTTTCTTTTTTTTTTGCCATAAAAAGTTTCAGATTTACTATCACACGAGACCATTATATTGTTCATTAATGTCTCTACCCGCTTGTCGCCTTTACGTTTTTTACCTACCTTGTTAGGTCTTACGTTTCATTAACGACGTCTCTAATACGAGTCATAATACGTAATAAGGTAATAAGGTAATAGCTCGAAACGAACGTTTTCTGTAACGAGAATGTGTTACAATTATCCTTTCTCTTTTCTTTCTCAATTTTTTTTATTTTTTTTTTCAAACTTATATGCAGGATATTAATATAAATATGATTATTTCGCAAGTTTTGGGATAAGACTGGTTTTGATATATGGTCATTCTCTCCTTCGGTTATATTTTCAGCTGTCGAATACATCGAAGCAGGATGATCAAAAAAAACAAATCTCACTAGCAATATGCAGTTACTCATAATCTGCTGACTAATTTCCTAAAATTTCCTGCACAACACTGTTCATCGCAGAAGAATAAGAGAAGAAAAAAAAAAACAGAAAAAAAACAAGAAAGAAAGAAAGGAATGCGAAATGGGTAATGTACGTCTATCTACTTAATATTTATTTTGATTTTTTTTTTTTTTTTTTTCGGCTCGTATTAATTTCTCATTATTTATTCGTACATATGTAATGAGGCTCTTAATTCTACAGTGGAATTCGTTGTATTATACCATATATTGGCTTTATATTTATTTGATGTATGTGTATATTATTAATTCACAGTAAAATGCCACTAATTTGTAATTCGTTAATTATTGTATCATAAATTCACGGTATATGTGTAGATGATAAGTATATAGCAATGTTGATACTCCGGTAAATTTCTTCGTATAATAATCATACATATGCTCACCTCGTCTAATGGCAAGCCCATTATTGATTTGATTAATGCCACTTTCCATATGATCAAATAATTACTATTTTTTCTTTGAAAGATTGTTTCCGCTTGTCAACCCGATAGTCAAAACCTGACATGAGTTAAGGCAGTTAATAGATATGATATACAGACGCATCTAGGTACATGAGAAAATTTCTAACATACTAAAATCACTATATCAGTATTTTGATCGTGGGATATATATTTCTAGAAAGTATTGACGTATAGTTTTAGTCAGATAATTCTACGTTTCGGATTGTATGCGTCGTGGAATAATAACGCGCCTATAATTCTACATTCGACGAAACTGTGTAATTAATATTATAAATTTACATGTCGATGTGTAACGTGGGTGTGCATACTTTACGCTTGTATACGTTTGGTGATATCAGCGTAATATATTAACGAGCATACAGGCAAGTGTGTATTCGTACCCTTATACAGGTAAATATAGATATACCATGCGTTTACTCGAGATTCAATTTTCGAGTTTCTCATCGAACAACGCATCAATTTAATTACGTCGTTAACAATTTAATTGGAGAGCTTACGCGTTACAATTATCACGAACCCGATTCCAGTCTGCGGTTTCCGTTCGTGAGTGAAAATTAGCAAACGGCTTTGAACTAGAAATTTGAGGACTTCGTATACCCATATTACTCGAAAATTTTGTTAAAGCTGATAGCTATGTATAAGTATGATGAAATTCATTTGTAACCGATTAACTTTCATTATTATATTATCATAAAAAAATGAAATAAAATCATTGTTTAATATTTTTGCGTCTAAATTGTGGCGATGTATAGAATCAGTTTTATACCCAGTGTTTATGGAAGTAATAAAACCGTTGAGAACTTTCCATGCACAAGCTAGGTATATATTAACGTATCATAGGAGTTAGAAAAATCCAGTGTACTGCGTAAAGGCAGCGATATAAATACCCTGTAATGATTCTAAACGCTTACTACACGCTCGTTGTATAGGTATAGGTATAGGTATAATACGCACTGAGGAAGTGGCCATCTCCCATCTGTCTTTTCCTAACACGACACGGATGAGATTTACCACGCAGTATGATAAACTGGTAGTAAATTATTGGAATGGTCATGTGATAACAAAAGAAAGTTAGGCCATTGCGAATAACTGATTAGCACAGTGTTAAATGATCGCAAGAGACAAAAATATTTCCCGTACCGGGAATCGAACCCGAGCCTCCTGGGTGAAAGCCAGGTATCCTAGCCACTAGACCATACGGGAGTTGGAAGAATTTGTTTAAACAATAAATTTGTTGTTAATAAACGAATAAACAACCACTAAAGTCGATGATTAAATCATAATTAATCGTTATCGTCAATAATTTGCGATTATCATTTGTACACGTTACGTTCGTTACTTCATTAATCGTTTTAAAAATCATTCATATGTTTTGCATTTTGGAGCAGCAATCATTTCTTTTATATACGTCTGATTTTGAATTCTAAAATTTGGTCTTATTGAATGTACAAATAGTTTATTTTTAGATAAAGTTAATTTGGAGTAACTAATGAGAATTATTGTAACGAATATATCGATTCTTAAATCATATGTCAGGATGGCCGAGCGGTCTAAGGCGCCAGACTCAAGGTTCAACCTTCTCAGCTCAGCTGAGTTTGCTTTAGAGGCTTCTGGTCCTCGTCTGAGGGCGTGGGTTCGAATCCCACTTCTGACAAATCTTTTTTCGATTTTTTTAATTTTTTTATCGTCTATGACAAGGTATCTGAATTTAGACAAATACTCAGCGGCTTCATTTGATTTTAACTAAAAGTAACTCCGTTATTTAATCAACGAAAAGAACTCCAATCCACACGATTTCCTAATGACGTAGAGTTACTAATATTTTTTGTATTCGAAGAGGTATTCCGATTGGGGTTCGAAGACCTATTGTCTGCACACCACAGGTGGTATATTTACTCATCGGTGAAAATTTAGACCTTCTCTGAAATAGACTCAATCACATACTATGGTATGCGGTCAAATTTTAACGCTAACGCTACGATGACGCGTTCTAAATTTGACCATTGGGTTTTAAAAGCTCAGTGTCTGCACGCTGTTGGCGATATGTTTACCCCGTGTCCAAAATTTATACCTTTTGTGAAACAGACTCAACCGCAGATCATGAATGAGGTAAAAAAATGTAGCGCTATCAACTTTCCGATGACGCGTGCTAAATTTGACCACCCGACATTATCCCAGCAAAATATTTCCGGTACCGGGAATCGAACCCGAGCCTCCTGGGTGAGAGCCAGGTATCCTAGCCACTAGACCATACCGGACTATATCAAATACAAATTTATAAACAATGGAATTTTTTATTTTCTTAATACTGGCATTTTGATTGATACGGTGTGTACAATTTCAAGGGAAAAAATGATGTATTTCTAAGAAAAAGAAAAAAAAAAAATGCAAGCGCTACCGTGTGACTAGATCAACGAATGTAGTCGGATACCCGCAAAAAATAATTCCGGTACCGGGAATCGAACCCGAGCCTCCTGGGTGAGAGCCAGGTATCCTAGCCACTAGACCATACCGGATTATATCTAAATGAATTTATGAACAATAAAATTTTTCATTCTCTTAACACTGCTTTTTGATTGATACAGTGAGTAGAATTTTGATAAAAAAAATTACGATCCTCAAGAAAAATATAATGTGTTACTGCAGAAAGAAGAAAAAAATAAAAAAATCGTAAGCGCTACCGTGCAACTAAATTGAATAATACAGTACACTAGATTTTTCAAACTTCTTCAAATGATAATTCCCAAATATTATTGTAAACTCTAAGGTTGCGTGACAATGAGAAACTCTATCGAATAACAAGTGCCGCGAAGCATAGTTTGTTGATAGATAATCACAGTCGTGAAAGTGATAGAGTTGAATATCGGTCTGTGAACCACACGCGTTTATCTCATCGTGAAGTTTCTCAATGATTAATAATAATTGGTAAGAAAATCTCTACTTGTATAAAGTTTTCAATCAAAAGTTACAAATATTAGAATTATCCAACTGTACCATAATCTTCAATAGCAAAGAATCTATCGAATTTTAAGACGGAAATATTTGGACTTTATATTCAAACATTCGCATATGAATCACTTAGATTTGTGAAACTAATATTTTACTACCACACGGTAGAATTTATTCAAATAATTGATTTTCTTATCCAAAGAGTGAAGCAGTGATACACTAAACTCATTGAGAAAAATGGATATCGCAGACGATATCTTTGCAGATTGCTTGGATGAAATGAGCCTTGGCAATTTGATGGAGACAGCGGTGACATAAGAATCCTCTGATTGTGCCAGTCCCGTGGCAAATCTGAAAGAACATAATCCCACTAAAAGCAAAGATTCTTCAGAAAATTTCACCCCATACATTTTGTGTGGAAAGTTCTTCTTTCATCAAGCTTTGAAAGCGACGTAAGTTTACTCATGTTTGAATCAAACTTTACTTGATTTGCACGTAAATTTTTATGACATTTAATTACAGCAATTGTTTTTTTGTATCCCAAACTTTATTTTTGTTGAAACCAATAATAACAATGAAGGTTCTATGCATCTAGGAACAAAAACGAAATTTTAACAAATGAGAATGATTAAAAAGAAAAAAAAACAATTGAATACCTTTTTCCAAAGTTATCTATCGATAGTATATCAATGATGACGTATAAAAAACTTAAATTAATAGATGAAGGAAGTTTAAAAAAAGAATGTATATTCTAACGTATTATCTTTTTTTTAATTATTATTCATATTACATATTGTATTCACAAATTACTTAAAATTCTACTTAAAATACTAATTCTTAAATGTAATCATTCATTCGCACATAAATTTGTGTACCTGCATGAATTCATCTCTTTAGTCGATTCAACAAATTTATTTTATTTTACTTCTATTAATTTCTAATCAGTTAATATTACATTACAATACGAGTCCGGTAAAACTTTTTCTGACGAGTGTGAGGATGCAGCAGTAGCTGAAGGCGAATTCTGCAATCAAACGAGATCGGAAGAAGTTTTTCCGTCGAGTATTGTACAACATTTTACTTCATGAAGTGTGAAAATGGAATATCACACTGCGTGAATTAATAGTATTGTTACAAAGGTAGACTTGCGGTAGACTTGCGAGACTTGCATTTAGACTTGAATATTTATTTCTCAACTCAAAGATCCACGTTAATATTATTCTAAACTCACGAAACCTAATTTCGTATCAGTATATTACAGTATAATAGGTCAGACTATATTACATCACATCAATTTAATTGAATTATATTTAATTAATCAAATCTTGCTTTCCACTATTTCATGGTCCAGATATTTTAATCAATTATAAATCATTCTATATTTCCAGAACCGACAGACGACTGTAATAACTGTGACGACCTCCCTCCTCTTGGGGATTCAGCAAGAGACGTGGGGTTGTCTCTAAATACCAAGGAAATGCGGTGTCTACAGTAACCGTGGCGCCGACATCGAGGAACACGAGGAGATTCCCTTCCTCCCCAAAGTTATACCATTTATGTCCTTATCAGTTATTTGGAAACTTTTCCAATGTTTCCTTGCGTCGTTCGTTAGATATTTAACATTCGGTCTGAATAAGATCGTTTCACATTTAGTGATATTAATTTTTAATTTCCAAGAGTCATAGTAGTCAATAATTTTTCTGAATAAGTCTTGCAGATCTATTTTTAACGTTGACGTTTTTTTACCGCTCACATAGATCAAAAAATCATCGGCGAATGCAATCGCCTTCTTATTAGGTGCCTTATTTAGGTCAAATAATTCAAGAACATCGCTATTATATATATTAAAAAGTATAGGTGAATTTACGGTACCTTGTTGTAAGCCATAAGAAATAGAAAATTTTTTCGTAGATGGTTTTTGACCGTCTGTAACATAAAATTCTTTTCCGTGGAGCATAACCCACAACATTTTGGGGTATCCTAGCCACTAGACCATACCGGACTATATCAAGAATAAATTTATAAGCAATGGAATTTTTTATTCTCTTAATACTGGCATTTTGATTGATACGGTGTATACAATTTCAAGGGAAAAAATGACGTATTTCTACGAAAAAAAAAAAAAATGCAAGCGCTACCGTGTGACTAGATCAACGAATGTAGTCGGATACCCGCAAAAAATAATTCCGGTACCGGGAATCGAACCCGAGCCTCCTGGGTGAGAGCCAGGTATCCTAGCCACTAGACCTCCTGTGACGTCAGCGAGGGCGCACGTGCCGCGAGTTCGGAGCTAGTGGAAATGCATTTTTTTCCATCTAGGACGAAGCTAGGGCAGTAAAGGGGGGAACAATACAAACGCAAAATCCTGTAAGGGCAAGGAGCCAAGGGAGGTACGCGTTAGGGGTACAGGAAGGTGAACTGTCAACGGGAGTAAGTGAGTGAGGTTATGTCGGTTTAGAAACAGCAGGAACTGACAGTGCTGGAACGGTACTTGGACCAACACCAGAACCCCCTCACCAACAATGACTACGAGGCTCTGCACCAACAACTGCAGGGCAAGAGAAGTGTAGCCGGCATAAAAAAGAAAGCTATCGAGCTACGAAGAGGTCATGAGGTAACAGCATAGATGCCCAGTCCAACTGGGGGTCCTGGTATTGGGGGCTTTCGGCGAGGTGCTGGCAACCCCAGAACACCTGGAGGTAGTCCGGATATTGGCGTGCCTCGGGGTCACGCGCGCGGGGACACGAACCCTACTGGAGAGATGTGCCCTGAGTGCGGCCAAGGGAACGGCAAAAGTCCTAATGGCCAGAGGAGCGGCTATCGGAGGTACCAACGAGGGGAAGGGGGGACAGGGAGAGCCGTAGGCAGCTTAAGCTTGTACCACGATAAATATTGTAAAAATTTGAATCGGAGTTTGGGCAATGATTGTAAAATTTTAAGAGAACAATAAAAGAATTTTAGATCATACCGGATTATATCTGAATGAATTTATGAACAATAAAATTTTTCATTCTCTTAACACTGCTTTTTGATTGATACAGTGAGTAGAATTTTGATAAAATATTTACGATCCTCCAGAAAAACATAATGTGTTACTGCAAAAAGAAAAAAAAGAAAAAAAATCGCAAGTGCTACCGTGTGTAACGTTTGTAAATTACTTATATGATTATTTAGTATTGAGATAGAGAAAGACACGAGCAAAAAATAATACAATTGCACGAATGTCGCTGTTTACTGTGAGAATAGACAATTGATTAAGAATATTACGGTTTTTTAAATGAATAACTTGACTCTACTTGAATAACCAAGGTTTTACAATGAGTATGAATCCTCTTGATCCTCTTGCTGCACAGTGTGGTCAGATACAACCTTGATTACCTCAAGTGATCAATAAATAATCAAAAAGGAACAATTATAAAACAAAATGCTAATATACCGCAATGCGGAATATGGCATACTCAATCAAAGCGCACGCACACACACACACTTATTATCTAGTACTTATCCTAATATTATAACGTAATTGTCACAAGTATTCGTATAATGGTTAACTTACATATCTAGAGCTATTTTATACATATACAATAATCATAACATTCGTTAATCATTAATTGGGGCAGACCCGGGGCGATATATTTCTTTATGGTTGTTTGAAATGGGGTTCGATTCAAAAAGATTAATCCCTGGTGGTCAGTTATGATTTCGAATTCTCGTCCAGCTAAGTATATACGGAATTTTTGAACGGAATAGACTATCGCGAGTAGTTCTTCCTCGGTCGTTGTATAGTTCATTTCGGCTGGCGTTAGGCAACGATTAAGTATTGAGATTACTCGATGTTTGTTTAATTGATCTGTTTGGTATAAAACTCCACATATCCCCTGATTTTTTCTGGCATTGATATCCGATTGACTTTATAAGTTTGCGTTTGCATGTTACTATTATGATTGTTGCTATTGTTACGATTGTTATTTCGATTATAAAGGTTTCCTTGATCTCTAAAAGACATGTCCATCTGGGCTAGCACTTGTGCTACTAAACTAGGCTGCTACGAATTGTGAGGCTGTATTGCTGCACAATTGTATAATTGATTTCATATGGGGTTAAAGCTGGATCGAAATGTTGCGTTTCTTTGAGCTGTTTGTAAAAATATGTTTCTAACTAGAATGGAATAGAACTCCTGGACGTACTTTTCCTTAAATGACGCGAAATTCGTAATTGTCTGTCTCGTAATTGCAAACCAGATTCGAACTCAGTCTTCTAAAAAGTTTTTTCCTACCATCATCTTTTGTTCTCTGCTTTCATATATCTTTCTAATTCTTTTAGAAAATCCATTGGATTTCTATCTTCGTCAAATTTGGAGTTTTTTACATCTTCATTAAAACGACTTAAATGTCTAATCAGGCCGCTCACCATACCATTCTGTGTTACCGTTTCCGGTGATTGAGTTCGTGGTTCCAGCAAGATTTGCGCCTGTCTTGTCTCAAAATCAGTTTTCTGACGAGCTAAAGCCGCCCTCGCCTCCCGGATCTGCTTCCATTCCAGCTGTATTGCAGCCTGTATGTCGTCGTTATTTAGAGTCATCTGGGGTTGGTTATCCGATTGTAGTGACCTATTAATCATCGAATTGGTTTTAGATTTTGTTTTATTACTAACAGACTTATTAACTTTTATGCAATGTTATTTTATTTTCGCTACTAGCGACTATTTGAAATGTTTTCGTTATAGATACTTTTATTCTGTAAATTCGCCTTAAGCCTGGTATTAGACGGTGTGTGTACAAGAGACATACGTGCGATTGTTATTTGTTTTCATGTCCTATTTAGTATTAGGATAGAGAAGGACGCGATCAAAAAATAATACAATTGCACGAATGTCGCTGTTTACCGTGAGAATAGACAATTTATTAAGAATATTATGGTTTTTCAAATGAAGTCAACTTAAATAATCAAGGTTTTACAAAGATTATGAATCCTCTTGATCCTCTTGCTGCACAGTGTGGTCAGATACAACCTTGATTACCTCAAGTGACCAATAGATAATCGAAAAGGAACAATTGTAAAAGAAAATGCTAATATATACAGCAAAGATATCGAAATTCGAATACAGTTACATACCAGATAACTAGATATAAAAATATAGCGAAAAGTCAAAGCGTAAAGCGTAATATAGTCAGAATATAGAAACATGAGCTAAAGCATGGCAGAACGAGAATACAAGAAATTTGTGATATAGCGTACTATGATAAGCATAGAGAAAATATAAAACAGAGAGTACTAAAACAGGATTGTAACACAAGAGAATTTGATAGCAAAAATATTAATGATGCTCAATCCGCGAAGAGACCCTCTGATATTACATATATATATGAATATATCGATAAAGCTAGACTACTTAACTTACAATTAGACATGTGTTTCGTATACGAAGGTTCAGACAGAAGAGAGCGATTACTATGATCTATCCGGACACCTGAGTGTCGGATATGTTCGTCAATATTCGGCTATTGGCGTTTCTTATGTTTTCGCGCAGTGTTAAAATATACCGAGAATATTCTGTGAGACTACACGATCCCCTTCCTACGGAAAAACCAAAAACCAACACAGGTGCTCACCGTGTGCGTGAGGCTCATTCGAGAGGGGATGCAATGCTACTGGCACCTCATTCCGTCCTAAACTAGCCTCACGCACGCGGTTCGCTTGTGTTGGTTTTGCCATAGGAAGGGGATCGTGTAGTCTCACCGAATATTCACGGTATATTGGTGTGCGGTTGAACACGTGCGACTGAACTGAATAATACAGTTGGACAGAAACTGAGCAAAAAATAATTCCGGTACCGGGAATCGAACCCGAGCCTCCTGGGTGAGAGCCAGGTATCCTAGCCACTAGACCATACCGGATTATATCAATGTTATTTTATTGTTTATAATATTAATTCATATTAATTCAAAGGATTCTATAAATAATTAGAATTTATAAATATACTCATGCTATCCTTGCATGGTAATACGGAGTCGAATTTACATGCGACTCAATCAGCATATCAAGTGAATGAGATTCTCTCTGGTAAAAAAGTACTTTCATACAATTCGACGGTCATAATACCTATAGCCACGGTAAAGAATTCCGAAATAAGCAATTGAATATCAGCATGCGGTGAGGGCGTCGAAGAGACATTCATTCGACCCCGAAACAAACGTTTAAGAATTCTAAAAATGACGTTTATGCAACAATCGTGAAATTTATTGATATAAAACAAATGTACTTTAAAGTTTCTTCCTGTCTCTTCTGCGAGCTATATTTAATTTCATAAAGTTAACCGTTTATTCTAGATGGTTTTGTGCAAATATCATATCTGTGTTAAACACCTTCGAACTCTGATAATCCTTTTTTCATTCGAAGGAGGAAATATTTTTCATCTTTAATGAGCATACTAAGAGGTTTTCGTGAAACATCGCAGTCAGTCACCGCCAACTCGGTACCACCCAAGATTTTCGTCTGTTCTTCGCAGGCTGGCCATCCTCGTTTTAATTTTGAACTTTCAGATACCGTAAAATGATCAAGATTGTGTGAATAAATAAATAATCAAGTATATGAATGAATGGATGAATGGATGGATGAATGGATGGATTGATGGATGAATGGATGAATGGATGGATGAATGGATGGATTGATGGATGAATGGATGGATGAATGGATGGATGAATGGATGAATGGATGGATGAATGGATGGATCGATGGATGGATGAATGGATGAATGGATGAATGGATAGATGGATGAATGGATGGATTGATGGATGGATGGATGGATGAATAAATAATTAAATGAATAATCAAATGAATAAATAGATGTAGGACTGAATGATTAAATAAATGAATAAATGGCTTCGTGAAATCCATGCATCGTCAAAGCAAAGCAGCTAAGTGAAAATAATTATTAATCTAATTAATGTTATTATTGATACAACCAAATTTTACTGAATAATTTTACTCTTTCAATATAATTTATTGTGATAACAATTGTTAATTGTTAACATTTATTTGTTTATTTATTTATCTATTTAATTATTCATCTAAATATTTATTTATTTCATTATTTTACGGCCCTTGAAAGTTTTAAATTCAAAAGGTGATGGCCTGCAGCCTGCAAAAAAACAGACGAAAATCTTGGGTGGTACCGAGTTGGCGGTGACTGAGTGCCATGTTTCACGAAAACCTCTTAGTATATGATTGTTCAGTATGTGTACTCGGTATAATAACGCACGCACGTTCAAATTGGCTTTATAGTTCTCTCTTTGTTCTTTGAAAAACGTTTTTTTTTTTTTTTATTTTTTATCGGAGATAAACGAAAGGCGAATTGTAATATTTTATAATTTTTTATATCATATTTGTGAATATATGTATACAACCAGTATCTTTATAAGATGCACAACAGTTACAGGGTCTAATTATTTCGTCTTGAAATTTTACTGACCCGTTTGTATGAATAGTATACCTACCAAACTATATCTACCTTGAATTTGAATATTTTATTACTGGTTTAAAAAAAAAAAAAAAAAAAAAAAAACAAGCCGAGGTAGTTTCATCTCACAACAGCCTTTTAAAACGTTCAAATTTACACTGCAACGAGAAGAATCGTATTATATTACCTCGAATATTCGCGCCTCGAATGAACATTCAGCAAGAAGTCTGTTTAAGAAGGTAATAAAACGAGCAATATAATAGCCATGAATTTTTTACAAAGGGTGTGGGTGCTCACCACTTACGCTTAACATGTCATATTTAATCCAGCTGGCGATTGTAAAACTGAAGAAATTTTACAGATAAGTATTAATATAGTTACAAAAGTTTTTCAAAATTCATTCAGTATTATTGATAATATTTTTAACCCAATAATTAGGCATTAAATTTATCACATTCTGTTCAGAAGTGGGATAAGTCTGCATAATAATCGCCTCAAAATTATGCTACAAGAGAAGAACAATAATTGTGAAGAGAAGTAAGTGTCATAGAATTGTGATCCTGCAAATCTTTGTAACATTTGGTGACAGAAGTGGGATAAACATGGGCATATAAGCATTTACCTCATGTTACGTTTATGCCTGTTATTCATTAGGTGTTAAGCATTTCATACGTAGCATTATTACCATTTTAAAAAATGCTTTACCCTGAAGGTATCATTTAATTTCAGAAGGTGGACTTTGCGTATCAGCTCTTACTGTCTCGTCATGGATGCACCTTTCTTCTCTTCTAAGATTTGAAGAGCTGCATTTTGTTATTTTTAATTTTTTTTTTTTTCCCTTATAGCTTCGAGCCTGGTATTCGTCTTGACTCTTTTATGATAAAACCGCGGGGTATCCGCGTATGTAATACAGATAAATCGCCCGAGGAAATCGGCTCGGTGGAAAACAATAGCCTCTAGAAGCACAAGGTAGTGGGCGTATAGCTTAGTAAATTGCATTATTTCCAGATTGCGTGCGGAACAGAATAAGTGGGAGGTAGATAAGCCTAGCCTAGCCGTATGTTAAGTCGAGTTGTGGGATTGAAGAAGAAAGCGGGAATTCCACACCTGTTAAATCGTGTCATAGATAAATCCATATTCTATAAACTTTTCACCACGTGCAAAAAGGTGACTCATTTGAAATGAATAATAATCAAAAATAGCATCATTACACACATTTGCAAACAATCATCAAAAACCTGACTGCAAAAATACGAAAGTTGTCGTTAATTATTTATTGATGAAGTGTTGATTTGGATTCAGCTGATCTGTAAAAATAGAATTTGATCTTAACAGATCAAGAATAAATAAATTTCACTGCCATCCTGTATTTCGAATATTTATCGAGTCAATATATCGGAGTAGAAGACGAAGTTAAAGTAGTACGTAACTGGATGCATGTATCTAACATCGTGTAAAATACGTCGTACCACAGGATATCTTCTAAGTAAAGAGTATCGAAATTATAGACTCTAGTCTGAAACGACCGGTGATAATACAGCGCGAAGTGTCGACTTTGTATTATCCCTAATAATAAGAGTTGGTCGCTTTTTTATTTTATATTGTAGTTGGTTATACGTTCACCTTCTTTATATTCTACCATTCTTGCATCGTTTTCTAAAGAAGACTGACAATGAACTGCAGACTGGATCATCATCCGCTTTTACGAAGTTACGTTAACGTATTAAGGTGAAAATTGCTCTTAAAAATATGCGCTACTAATTAATAACGTAATAATGTTAAATACTTTGTTTTTTGTCATTTTAGGTACCTCGGTCTATGGAAAATTTCGTCTAAATCCTCGCCAATTAAATTATACTTTTATTTCCTTTACAAATGTTTCGTAATACTAATGATTGTCATTTTCATCATTGCTTTAACTGCGGACTTATATCAAAGTAGAGATAATCTTCTGATAATAACTGACGACGGTTGTATACTTGCTGGATTATCAGTGATTTTATTCAAACTATTGAACTTTCAAATATACACAGATAAACTACAAGTCTTGTTGGATTTCGTCGATGAGAATATCAGGACTCTACAAGCTGATGAAAGTGAGAGAACCAACAAAAAAATCGAATTCCATAAAGCCACAGTCATGTATTTCACAAATAAGAACATTGCCTTATTTTACTTTACTCAAAGGTCCTGAGTACCTGAAAATCTGGAGACAACATATCCTGAGGGAAAGAGTGACGATCTATTGCTTCGGTACTATTGGTATGTGCCTGATTTTTGCATTAATGTTATTTACGCCAACAGAATTCGGAGCCTTGCCTATAAGATCGCAATACCCTTTCGATATTACGAAGCCACCACTCCATCAAGTGATGTTTATCTATCAAGGAAGCGTTTTGGTTGTAGCTATGCTATCAATTCTGGCGATGGATAACATGGTTCTCTCGTTATGCAGTCAAATTTTTTGTCATTTTGAAATATTGAAGAAAAATTTTGGCAAATCTCTTGTAATTGATGATAAATTGGAAACCGGTATAACTGAAAAGACACAATATTCTATGTGTTACGACGACGACGAGAAATGTGAAATTAACACACAGGACAATAAGAGTCCTGAAAAAAGTTCGGGCAACGGTTTTATACGGAATTTTACAAACTGCATAAAACGTCATCAAGAAATTATCGAATTTGTCGAAAATTTAGACCGCTTTTTCAGCCCATTAATGTTCGTACAACTTATGGCTAGCAACGTTATGATCTGTTTGACAGGATTTCAAGCAATTCTGGTAAGATTCTTTCGAACATCATAGATTTGTTCATTTATTTCTATTTTCTGACTAAATTCAATGACTAATGTGAATGATGAGTATAACGATTTCAGGTCGTAGGGCAAAATTCTGGTTTTATGAAATTCGCAGTCTATTTGAGCGCAGCATTTTCTCAATTATTTTATTGGTGTTGGTGTGGAAACGAGCTGATGTATCAGGCAAGTGATATCAAGTGGTATGTTTTATCCCGATTTTTGTGCTTCGTGAATTTTGAGGATTTGCTGCGTATTCTAATCACCGGTTGTAACGATAAATGCAGCTTCCACACAAAATTATATTATATTTTATACCGATACGTATATCTCGTTACAGAGTACTTCAATAGCGGAAGTTCTCTGGTTATGCCCTTGGGAGTTAGAGAAACTAACTTCAATCAAGTCATTGGTAACAATTCCTTTAATGAGAGCAAAAAAACCTTTAAAATTGACAGCCGGTAAATTCTACGTAATGTCATTGGAGGCTTTTATTTCTGTACGTAAGTTACGTCTGTAAATAAAAAAAAAAAAAAAAAAATCATAATATTATATAGTCATTTAATTATTCACAGACTCTCGATTACGTTCCAAATCATCTACTTAATTCTTGTCTTATACTTTTTATAGCTTTTTTGCAATTTGCATAACAACCCGACTATTTATCGCTGAAAATAATTCAAATTCTAGTAGGTATTTAATTGTTTTTTTGATATACTGAATTCTAGGGAATTCAAAATTAGTATAAATTTATTAGCGTTGATCATCTGATTTATAAATCGCGTTCTTTTACATGCCAAAAAAATTAATCCTTTCACATATTGCCTCAATGTTTAATTAATATAAAACTTTCGATCTGGATGACGAGAGTTATTACATTTGTATAACTCGTTAGACGTTGTTTAGAAGAAGTAAAAAAAAAATAAAAAAATAGAATTTCTTTTCAGGTTCTTAGCGGGTCTTATTCATTTTTCACACTACTCAACAAGATGAATGAATCTGTAAATTAGAATTAATCGTAATCTTCGATTATTAATTATCACAAAACCTATTACCTATACTATAATAAATTGAGATCAATCAAGACAAAAATCAATAAAAATTGAAACGAAGAAATTTGTTATTAATGCTCTCATATATCAAATACCTATTTTGCTTGCATATATCTATATATATAGTGACAACAAAAAAACAAAAAAAAAAAAAGGATGAATAAAAATAGAAGGAATTTTTATTCAATGATGACGTAAATACCAACTTTAAGACAAACGCTGTTGGTTCATTGCTCGGATGATGTTTCATTACGATTATTGTGCCTCGAAAACAGGATTTCTATTTTTGGAACTGGATGAACTGCAACAAGAACGAAAATCTTCTGACGTAAAGAGACCGAGGATCCCCAGAGATGACAATTCGCCTTTATATTGCAACGAATTTTATGCAAATGATCATTTTTTTTTGTTCTCTGCTCAATTCAAGAAAAATTTTCATATTCTCTTAGTTAGATTTTATTTCTAAATACGTTTTAGCCTCTGTTCACGGTTTTGCAATCCTTAAGTGACATCAGGCAATACGTATTATATGTACCTACCTACTTGCGCATCTATTATATTCATTGTAATCCGAAATTAGTGAGATGAACGTGTCGTCTCAAACTCTCAACCGTTATTGAAATTTTCTTTTTTAAGTTTATCCATTTACCGCAATATAATTATATAATAGACCGTGCATTTGATGATTTAACAAGTGTCGTTTTAGACTTCGAACGTTGACGACAATTTTTACTCCTTTTTATATCTCTCTCGCAGTATAATATATACCTTACCTTTATACTTTCACACGTACCTATAATATTAATCCTCGGTTATATTCTTACGGTTTGTAATTTTTCTATATACCGAGGTGCGATCTTTACTTTTTGATAATTGGTTGAAATGTATATTTGATGGCCGAAGAATTATGAAATTTATTTCTATCTAAAAGCTGAAAGCTTTAACTCCGTTTTTCAACAAAGATTATTTATTTACTCGTTTTTACCAGTCATCATTTCTACCATCTGGATTTATAATGACAATAATTTTCCACGAGGTACTATGGTACATATCCTACAATTTTCATGACAAAAAAAAAAAAAACACAAATCATTCGAATATTCGTATGCATACACACGTGTAAATATTAGCGGTAAATGATTAACAGATCAATCATTAACTCCGTTACCTATATATATTTGTAGGTAGGTATACATGCCATCGATTTCTGTGATTAATTATAGGTTTGAACGAACCGGATAATCATTTTGTGTATACACCGATACGTGCCCATGATTATAGGTATATCAGCAAGTTTTTGATACAGCTGACTTGTGGGAGGGAAAAAAAAATAAACAAAAAAAAAGGAAAAGAATTTCGAAGAATGATGACTTGACCTTATAGAGAAAATATGCTACAGAGATGAAGAGGTGAATGGTTTTTTCGTTTTGGCCCCGATCGTTACTAGGCGAATTCCGAAATACCAAAAATTCATTACCTATGTGGCACACTGCGGAGTTAAAAAACAACAAAAATAAGATAAAATAAAATTCTATATTGATATGAAAGAATACTGACAGCGAAACCGTGCTGTAATTATAGTTATTATACCTACTTTATGCATTCTTATTATAATAGAGACCTATACATTCTCTTGAAGAAGCTTAAGCCTCAGCACCTGAGAGCCCAGTCTGCCAAAGAATTACCTGCTACTGCAGCTGAGACTGGATTTATACCATGTCCATATTTAGTCCCTTACGGCTTCGGTCTAATCGAGACCTGCAAGTATCTATGCAGGTATATGTACCTGTATACAATCTTCTGCAAAGTTGTCGATTCAGGTAGGTATTCGAACTTACCCTGTAAAGGCTATCGTTCACCTTTAGCAAACTCTCTAAGGGTCAAAAGTCATACGAATACTCCGGTTCCTTATTTCCTATACCCGAAGAAGAGAAGCAACTAACTATAGCAGCAAGTTAAAGGATTTCAAAATTGAAACTTTAAAGCTGAGAGGGTTTCACTCCTTTTCTCACTTTCGAGCAAGGGAGAATCTTGATTTCCTTGATTGAGTAAAGGATACGCAGGATACTGATCTTGGAGTTGGAAATGTGATAGAATCTCATAATTATCCACTATAAAATACCATATTTTAAAGTAATTACCATGAGCTGGGGAATTGGGGTTTGTAGAAAATCATCAGATATATGAATCTCATATCTGATGAGAACAAGCGTTAACCCTGTGTACGTTGATCGTTTTAAATCTATAATTATTAAACCACCTCATTCTGGTTGGTGTTAACCTTTAGCATTCTCGTTACTAGTAAAGCGGCTGGATCTTTTGATTTTTAAAATTTACGAAACGGTTGATCGTTAGCGAGTCTGCTTAGTGGGTAATCGAAGATCTAATCGTCCCCCATATTTAATAGCATATTTGAATAATCTCAACTATGGATACTCGTGTTTACAACGATGCAGTATTAGACTTTTGTGAACTCTGTGCGGTTTTATGTCGTAAACAGTAGTTTCAAGGAATTTATACGATGATAATTATCAACACGACTGAATACAGAAGAAGAAGAAAAAAAGAATTACGTAAAATATTGCATATAAGTAGTAAACACCCGGCGATATACGGCGATAAAAGCTCATAGATTATAAGTACGAACTTATTATAAAAAGTTGAAAAATATTGTTTACAATCACTTGACAAAAAGATTCATTAGTCAATGAATAATCGTTTGCGCTAATAGTATCAAATTGACTAGTGTTAAAAAAAAAATTAAAAAAATAAGTGAGTGGAAATTGCGCGAATCTTTTGATCAGATTTTCCGTGTCAGTCTGCTGCAGTGTATTTTAATTCGTTTAAATGGTTCTATATACACATTGAATCAGACGTCACAATGCACCTGTCATCTGGACTGTCCAGACTCGCCGACAGTCTGCCTTTAGGAGCGAACGTTGACCTACAACGGTGTTTTGTATTATAATATACCAGAGGTAGGTATACATACGTGTACATACATACATTACATACACATATAAAGGTAGATAAGAGTCGCATATAAAAACGACGAAAATGTCTAAAATCAGGAATGTATCCGAGACAGTTTGCGGATTTATATAAAAATAAAAAAATAAAAAAACTCAACTATATATATATATATATATATATATGGGCGCGTATGACTGTCAGCCAAATGAATAAATGTCATCGTAAATTTGAAAAGGCTTGAAATTCTGAACATGAAATTCTATAATGATTCGAGATATCTAGGTAGATGTATAGGTAACGTTACTATATAGTTCCATATAACTTCTCTGCAATAAATCTACTTCCCTGTATTTTTTTTATTTTTTATTATTATTATTTATTGTATGTTTTTATCTAAATATTCGATATTATCGCACTTAACATGACCAAATAATTCATTTGCGAATCTGTTACTATATAAATTAGTAAAAAAAAAAAATACTTTTTTTTCTTCTTCTTCTCTTGTATCTTTTGTTTCAAAAATAAATTTGTTTCACACTTACAAAATGACTATTCTCACCTTTTTTCACGTTTACTTCTTTTATAAAGAGCGTGCGAAAAGATGGAAATAAAATAATACACAGGTATGGTTTAATTGTGGGTAATAGTACTTTGGCTAAATTCTTATTCTGCACCCTGAATGGTATATTTTACTGCATATATATATATCTATATATATGTATATAAAATATACAGTAAAATATTATACATATATATATAAATGTATACTGATGCTACGATCCTACAGACTTCCTTGTAGAGTTCTAGTCATTTCCTAGACAGATGGTCGCCCTGCCACATATGCTAGCTTAACAGTCGTTGACTTTTCTCAAACACACGCTTACGAGCTCAACAATCTGTCAAAGATTTTCATCTACGTTTATCCTTAAACTAATGGTAAAGGATTTGTTCGAGACTACCGGGTCTCTTAGGTACAGATTGATCTTTTCACATCTATAGGTGAAAGAGCTCCATATATTTCAATCGTGTATAATTTTTGAAAAAAATCTTTCATGTATGAGAAATCACGATTTAATGATCATGATGATATTCGTTTATCCGTGAAAAGTGAAAATCTACTATTATTCCATGCGAGACGAAAGTCCAAAAATCCAAAAATGTGAAAATCTCGGTCTTTCTCTCAGGATGTGAACACAAAAAAATAGTTCATTCTGATCGAGACCCTCTTTACGGAAACCCATTTTATTTACTTCGATCGATAACTTCATGATGTCATAATTAATTGATAGAATTTCGAAACTTTCTTTATCTATTTCTTTCTTCGACCACTTATTGGTTTCGATACGATTAATACAGACAATACATATTCAATGGTGAATGAATACATGCGTGAATTTTCAAATCTCGGATATTTGACCCGTCCGATTTCTAGCTTTTGAAATTTTCAAACTTCGTTTTATAGTTTTTTGAAATCAGCTATGTAGACACCCTTTCTAAAAACTGTGAGTCGGTAATATTGAAATTCGGAACTTTAACCCGACCCCGGATGACAATTTCAGTTATTTTTTTTTTCCTACTATATAAGATTTTCACTTAAAATCATATATATATGGCGGAAGATATATCCTCCTGTAGATTCAATATTATACGTGGATGCCGTGAAATTTCCATAATTGGATTATTACAAGAACCTCTAGAAGACCTCAGGGTAATTTGGCGCATATAGCATACGAGTTATATCGATGAATATGTAAAAATCGATGGTTATCGTCTTAAATTCAAATACTCATCAGGGGCTGGCTGTATTCATTGTATACGTGTGCATTGATCAGAACCATTAGAAAAAAAATAAAAAATAAAAATTCATAAACGGATGCATTTTCGAGATTCCAAATTCCCAAAATCGTCCGCTTTAACTCGGCCTGGTCATTGACTTGTTAATATCACAACTGGACGCTTGCTAATAAGTAATTTGCCTAACCAGTTCTAATTAAGACTGAATTATCTTAAAATCTGAATGCGGAGTTTAGACACACACATATTATATATATATATATATGTGTGTGATGGTCGGATGACCAGTATAACTTTTCGGAATGTAAATCAGCTCCTAAATTTCATTTCTAGACGCGTCCTTGCTGCAGCCTACGAATACAGTTACGCCGTGGGGTCGACTTGACAAATTCAATGTCCGGGAAGCTATGCTATAACATTTAACGGCGTTTTACGGCATAACCGTGACGATTGTGAGTGACCAAACTCAGACGAAGGGGTTTTGTCACCTAGGATCTTAAAATTTATAACGAACGTATATTTTCCAACGTAGAAAAGGAAAAAAAAAATCTCTGCATCTGTTTCTCAGCTATTTGAACATTTGAAATATCGAACATTGATCGCGTCCGAACTTTCAGATTCCATAAATTCAACTTTATAATTAAATCCTCATAGGATGACGAACGATCTTTGAATAGTCGCACCTTAGTGCTAGCTCGTACCTAGATAGTTAATTAAAAGTTGTAATAAGAATACCAAGAGGATATTCGGACATGAAATTGATTTAGTAGATATTCATAGCTAGGCGGGTGTCGTCGATTCGAAAAAGAGAAAAATGCATGTAGGTGTGTATAATTTATGAAGAGATTTCAGACAGTGAGATAAGTAAAAAAAAAATAAAAATGAAAAAATGAAAAGAAAAAAGAAACAAGAGTCATTCCTGCAGTTTATGATAAATATCATTATGGGAAGAGGTTGTTTATCCTTTGACTGCCATATGTTTTTGAATAAATTATTGATTCGTATTTTTATTCAATTAAAATTCTTCCAGATTATTTTATCTGCTTTGATATTCTGATCTTGTGCTTTGAAAAACTGTTATAAACATTAAACTTATACTTATTATACATGTGGATAAAATTATCATTAAAATATTGGTCGTCTAACTTCTAAATTTTATATAAATATATTTTTTATTTTTTTGTTTTATCAATTTCTATTTATTAGGATAATTAAATTTGATACCGTTGCAAAATAGCGAAAGAAAAAAGAAAGAAAAAAGAAAAAACTAAGGATATCATAAGCTATGATGTAAAATATATCGGTAATTGACGCCGGCGTCCCGACGTCGCCTAGGTATGACGGTTATCTTTGACGCCGGAATAGGCTCGCTAGACTTTAGAGTCCGGGGTCTTGGTTCTCGGACTCTCGGACCTCAACTCGTATCAAAAGAAAGAGATGGACGCAAAAGAGAACTTGATACTAAATAGAGCGAGAGAGCGAGAGAAATGACGCGGCGAGAGGAGCCCGTGTTGTTCCAAGCCTTTGGCTGCCCGCCACAAACTACCCGACCACCGCACTGTGCGGACCAACAAACCAACTACCCGAGAGATATCAGTCGCGTATGTACAAACACGCGGCTGAATTATTATCCGCGTTATAATCAAAGAACGTTATCACATTGATAAAAGTGCAAAAAATCCAAAACTGCACTAAAGCGAGGAATAATCTACAAATCAAATTTTCTTTATTTTCCCATCAATAAGGTCTTAGATTTCGTTAACGTGGCCTTGCCGGCCTTGGGACCTTTAAAACCTCGACCTTGGAGTCATAGACATTTAAAGTTCGAATGGGATAATCGGGGGGACGGTTTTACTTTTCGGATAAAAAAAAAAAATGTATATCGATTAATTAATGGAGTTTAAAACTGGACTTATACTTCGTATCTGGATGATTTATGAAGTTATCTTTTAGTTAATTTTGATTTTTTTTTTTTTTTAATAGACTTCGGTCGACGACGTCGGAATATCGTCAAGTTTCATTCAATTCAATTCAATTCAATTCAATTAAATTCGATTCACATGAAGATTATTTATGGTATTTTTGGTATTTTGTATCGGGATAAAAATCATAATTCGTTAAATTTATAGCAATGACAAGAAAAAGGTGGAGATAAATCCGATAATGGACATTTTTTGATAATTAGATAAATTTTCTTTCAAGAGTTAAAATTTCTGGTTTCAATAGAATCGGTGATTAAAACGATCGAGATATAAAATCTATGAATATAAATAAAGTAATTAATTTATTGATTAAAATAATCAACGTCGATTAGAGAAGAAGAACCAAAATTGCTAAAAACAAAAACAAAAACAAAAAAAAAAACGAAAACTTTAAAACAAAGACTAACCAAAAAATATATATACTTATAAATATAATAAATGAATGAAAAAAAAAAAAAATGTTTAATTAATAATATCAGAAATTTCTTCTCTGACGTTGAAGAATAATCTTATCAGAGTGACGACGAAGAGAGATGAGAAATTCGCGGTATACTTAGCGAGACTTAAAGAAGAGCGGAGTAACCGGTATACGAATTAAGGAAGTTCATTGAATCACTGAATTTGCCTGGACTTGGAAGATTCTCTATAAAAGAAAGGAACAACTTTTAGAAATAAAAAAAGAGCCGTTTCGTCCTCCTTAAAATTTCATCGTTTAAAATCTGTGCCAGTGTTTTAAATACGCGAGTAAAGATCCGACCGACTACCAAATTTAGATCCTGAATTTTTCGATTCACTCACGAGATCGAGAAAGTTCAAGAAACTGATTAAACCGGCTGGAAATCAAAAGGTAAGAACGACTACTTACTGGACTCATTAAATAACTTAGTCGAGTTAATTAGAACTCGTTATTCCTTATTCTTATCTTATTTTACGCACTGCAACCTAATGTATGATCTATCATAACGATTTCAACTAATTTTCGATAGCCGATCAAAATCGTGACTGAAATTATCGGCGATTTTTTTGAATGATCTCAGTTCTAGTTAATAAACAAAACTCGAAAAAAAATCGGCATAAATCGGTACGAACATCACCACGTTTAAATTAATCTTCAGGCATAACCACCAGACTTACGATTATTTTCCGGTTCAAAAATTTGAAAGCTAGGATCAATTCAGAGGCAAATTATTTCATGAAAGAGCCGTAAGAACCGTAAAAAAAAAAAAAAAAAAATAGAAAACTCGAAAAAAAATCGAGTAAATCTGTAGGGAAATATTCCTGGTTCTATTCTCAGACGAGTTTTCCATCTCATCCACTATCAGTCAGAACTGTAAGGGTCTTGGCTTTGGATTAGAATTTCATATCGTACTGTATTCGGTAATAAAATACGTTTTGGTACATAAACCTTGTGGAATAATGTAATTTTAGTGTTTTGAATATATTTTCTATTGCAAGGTGGGTAGGTATATAATAATATAATGATATATCTCGATCTTGACCCTATTATATACACGACGTCTATAATACATCTAGTTTCACGCGGATCGATCTGAAGTGAGTAAAGAAATTAAATGATTTAGAAAGTGCGTTCTTTCCTCCTCATTGAATAAATTTTCATTCCGTATACTTCGTAGACACGATATTCCGCATCGTGTTTTAACATTTTTGTACTTCTTTTTTTTTCCATCGTTTAACGTCTGCACATCGTCGGGACAACCGGGTCACTTGTTCATCCTAATTACCTGTACCAGCATCACCTGTTACGTCCAGAGCGTATAGTTCTTTGCTCCATAGTCGCACGTGAGAAAGAGATATATAGTTATACACTCCTATAATGTAGAAGGGCGTTTAATTGCTTCGTACAAAACGTGTGACGACTAACAAGTGTTAATCTTATGACCAGTATGAACGCTTTTAATCTCTGCAGAATTTACCTAGTACGTGTCTCATATGTTGGCAAATTTCTTCTGCCATTTCATTCTCTCGATTTTTTCATTTTTTTCTGACGCAGTTATTTTTATGCTAATTTTTATTTTTTTATCAATCATTAATTACATTCGTGCGATTTTTTTGTTCGACTTAATTTTCGCTGATTTTATTGCGAAGTAATTTATGATAATGATTCACATACGGATGAAGAAAGAGAGAGAGAGAAAGAAGATATCTTATGATCGATATTGTATTGCCTATTGCAACGATCGTAAGTGACGTTTAAAAGTCAGAAGCAAATGTGACGAGCTATTACGGTACTTTATAAAATCTTACGCTTATACGTTTGTATGCATACGTCATATAGTTGCCGCAAATTTATCTTCACATTATATACCGTATTCCTATACAATTAGTCTAATCAAGATTTAATAATACCGACAGGATTAACGGTGCAGAATTTTTTTTTCTAGCGAAATATCACCTGCAGTTTGCTATATATATACCGATGTAAATTCTTCACCTCACCTCACCTATCAGATCTTATCGAGATAACTTCCTGGTCAAACTTCGCTCACATGGTTTTTTGAACTTTTCCAAAATCAACTTGGAATCATTCGTCAAGTCACTATGTGAAAATCGAATGCATAGAAAATCAATTCTGATCATAATTAATTCATAAGTCATGAGTTGAATCGAATTAACGAAGATGTCGAAACGTATGGATATTTTATTTCTGAATTTTATGTCTCGATGTTTCGGAAGTACCTAATTGCTGGATATTAGCATTAATTTATAAACGAAAAAGAATGTTTTTTTTTTTTCTTTTATCAGTGTGATTAAGAAAGGTCCATACGATTACGAGGTCCGATTAACGGTTTGCCTACCCCAGCGGGGTTTTGCAAATTACTTTAAACCAGCCGGTAAATTGTTCAACACCATTTTGCCCCCCTACCTCAGTCTATATAATATACTTACGCACGTATACACTATAAAAGGTGGATTATTTCTCGGATAATGACATAGCCGCGGGATAAATTTCTTCGTAATATCATCATCAACGGTATTGAAGTTTTTTGTCATTCACCTCAATCGATGAAAGCTCATAATTTAGAAGATTAGTATTTTTTTTTTTTCTATTTTGTTTTTGGAAAACTTTCACAAAAATGATTATTAATTTAATCTAAACTCAGAAGTCGATCGATCCTTAAGGAAATATCGATAAATAATCAATTGATGAAATGATGAACGAAATTTGTGAATTTTAAAACCGGATTTCGGCCAATTCTTGTATCACAATCCAACTTTCATCCATCGATCATGGATAAAATTCCTTTTTTTTTTTGTTTTGTTTGTTTTTTTTGATCAACTATGAATCTTAAAATAATATATCGCAGCATCAGCAAGTCTTAAGAGTGGCCTTGGAAGGCCATCATCTCCCACATCTGTAGTAGGAATGACGTTCTATGGATGTAGTAGATGTAGTCGAGCGCCACGCCCGGCTGCTCCAGTTTTACTTTTCTTTCTCTTAGTTTATTCTACTGCTTCAGGCTATGTTCCACTCTTGCAATTCTCTATCCTTAAGAGTCGTTGCCACAGACAGAAACTCATTTCTCATCACTGTGTTAAAATAACGATAGACTGTACAAACGGACGAAGATATACGATTCCAAACCGCAGGAAAAAAAAAGAAAAAAAAAACATCCTTTCCAAAATATCTTTGCCAAAAAAACATCCATTTTGCATCACAGATATAATCAAAACGGCGTTTGAACTGCGGGACACGATTGCGGATGGTTCGTTACAAACGGGCTTAAAGCTCTGTATAAGATTTCTTCTCACATTCTTCGAGCTCGATTTACACGATTTACCGAGTTAGTTGATTTACTCTATTTGGAAAGTCGCGTCGTTTGTAAATACCCTCACGTTTTCATTGACGACTAGACGATGCTACTTACATTTATAGGCAAAATACGACTAGATCCGATTTATTGCACGTCGAATAAATACGACAGTGTGATTATTCGTTGGATAATTATTGCCTCGTTTTTTAAAGAAAAAATTAGCGATGTATATCCACCGACATAATTTTGCAAAAAGAAATAAAAGACAGTTTTGGTGTCTCATTTTCATCTTGCAGTAATTTTGATTTTTTTTTAATAAAATCACGAATAATTAATGAATTCAAATAAATCCGAAATCGTATTGTTCTCATAATTATTTTCGACTGCTACATATCGGCAATATTTTTGTATATTTGTATGCCTCCCCCAGTTCTATAAAATCGTTAATTATAATGTTATACTTTCTATCGTTATTTTATAAATGTTAATTATCTCTTAGCCAGAAATAAAATTAATATAAAAATCATTGATTCGTATAATATTTGATTTAGATGGTTCTAAAAATGTGAAGAGAGACAAAGGTTGATGTCGTCATTATTGTTTTATTATTTTATTATTGCATGCAAATCCCCTCTGGCTATACTTTTGATGTATATTTAATGTGTCGGTATTGAAACGGTAGCTAAAGCTACTACGATAGTAGATCTTGTTCCATAAATTTTACTCCGTATAGTTTAGTTTTGTTAGATTGTAGAAAAAAAAAAGAAAAAAAAAAGACTTAATGACCACCGCGAGATCTCGAGCTCGCTTAGATCATAATAATTCATTTCTCACCAGATAGGTGAATCAGTTCTGGTCAGTATTTCTCTCTTCTAATTTTTTTTTTTCTTTCATCTACTCATCAATCATTGCTATATGATCAATAAAATATCGAGTATTTTTTTTTTTTGATTTTTTAAACATTGAAGATAAAAAATAAATAAAAAAATATCATAGACAAATTTTATTAGATGAAACAAATTCTCATTCAGTTAGATAATATACCGAGATTATGGGTAAAAATTAGCTCATCAAATATTGCAAAAAAACGTGTATTATAAACGTGTACATATACTTTTATTCATTTGTGAAAGATTTGTACTTGTAACGGTTAATATTTTGTACATATACGTATAATATGGATGTATATATGGATATTTCTATGATATGTTTATTACGCTTACATATGTACCTATGTAACATACGTAAGATGCATCGATAGTAGTACACCGGCTACACACGCATGTCGTGCAAAACCGCATATCTAGCGATTAGTACGTCTTTAATTTTGCCGGTAATAATTGGAAAATAAATTATTAGTTGACGCAGGTATGATATGCCGCCGAAGATGTTAATTACCGGTGAAAACTTTCTTGTCGCTTATACTATAATATTAACTTTTAATATATGCCAGTACTACTACTACTACTAGTACTAGGTATACTAAGCAAAAACTAGGCAAAAACTGCAGCACGTAGTGCAAGTAACTGCATATACCTATTCAGTTATAGAATATAAAATAACAGACGAATATTAAGAAGAAAAAAAGTTTCGTTAATTTAAGCCAAGCGTTTGGTTCGATTTGGTTTTTACTTTTTTTTTCTATTGAATCCAAGAAATTTCATTGATTCATCAAAATATTCAACTGATTCAATCAAGTCGATTTATTGAATTAATCAATGAATTAAACATTTGTTTGTTTAATTTTATTATTGCGTGGGATTGAAACGTGACTATTTTGAAATTCGTGTGTGGGTTTTATTACGATAAAAAATATATAAAAAGGGAAAAGAATATTGGAGTTGAGAAAGTGGAAGAATGTATAGTAGTATGCATAGTAATTTTTATTTTATTTTTTTCTTCTGATTTTAGAAGAACGTATTTTATCCACTATATTGATTCCCATTGAGATAATCGTGTGACGGAATTAACAATAAATAAATTGAATTTGATGTAATAATATAATTCTGTTATTGGATTCGAAAAAAATGTAATATAATTTCATTGAAATAAAATGAAACTGAAACGGGGGCAGAGAGATGTGTTGGCAGATACACACTGGCCCACATAGCACATAGTTCCTCTGCCGGGTAAGATCGTGACCGGTTTTACAGGATCGTATTTTATTTAATTGCTAGTTATATTTATAGATTGTATCAATGCCGCGGCATAGTGTGCTTTATAGTTTATATAGTATTTCTTAATGTTATATGAGAATTTTCAACTAGGTTTAAATCCATCTTGACACTATTATACACTGTGAGAAATTAGAGAAATTTTAATTACATTAAAAATTGGCTATAAACTATCTTCTATTCAGGGTAAAAATCCCATGATGAGCTTTCGAAAAATTCTCGACAGATACTCGAAGAAAGTCCAAAAACGTATTTTTATTTCCAATATAAAAGCAAAAAAATAAAAAATAATGGCAGAAATTTATAGTAAAGTTATAATATATAATGTAAATTGAGATGTAGGTATGTGCATGGTTCATCAACATGTCGATAATTCATCTCGATAATTGTGAACTGCCTCTAATCAGTTATAAAGTATAATTACTTTCGCGAGTTGATTAATTAGTAGGATGTAGAAAGTGAAGCAGAATACGAGAATATACCTACATTACACTAGTCTATACCAAGCTATGCAATTAGGATCGTGCAATATAATTAATTAGGTAATCCAACTCTGGCGAAGGTGAGTTGTATTTCAGTACTAAATTCATGACACGAACAAATGTCCATAGTAATTTATACGAATTTATTTGTCTCCGATGTTGGATCATCAAGTGATTAATGCGAAGTCTATGTCACACGTCATATTTTTTCTCACCTGTCTTACTACACATAGCTATCCTCATCGTCGGAGGCATATCCTGTATCATGGTTTATATTATACCTTGGACAGTAATCAATTACATAATATCATCCTTTACGATTATTTTTAAACGTATGAACGTATGAACGTATGAACGTATACCGTATGATGATACCGAAATAAGTAATGTACAATTACGACTGTGAAATCGATATCAGTAAACAATAATCAGCACGCCTAAAGCCATGAACCTTTTTTTTACCCCATTTCATTTCATTCTAATCGCTTTACAGTAAACTAATTAATATCTCTGTATATGGGGGTCGGAGAGGATCTTATATAGTCACTCTGATTTCATCTAGAGTTCAAAAGGTGAAGATGAAATATCGCAACTGAAGTAGACACCTGACTACATACTGAGTCCATACGAGTTGCAGTTGATCATTTGCACCGTACCCAACTTGGTACCCCGGTGGCGTAAAGGTCGAGGGAATTGCAGATTGCCACTGCCACATGTAAGGACGAGGTTACTTCACACTAGAAATCTTTGAACATATGTGAGATGAGCTTAGGCCGTTATTAAGACTCAGTATTCGACCCTGAATGATCATAATTTTGCAAAAATCTGAATCCACATCTGAAATTTGGTTCCACATCGAATTCAATGCCATATGTTTTTTTTTTTTTCAATTCAAATACCGTTTTGGCCACTTGTCTCTTCAGAAATTTTCATATTTTTGTTAAAATGCACATCAGGTTGAGGAACAAACCTACTGGTTCTCGTACTTATATCTAGACACGCGTTTTTCGTAAAAATAAAAATAAAAATCTTTAAGTCGTGACGAAGGCTTAAGCTCTATGGCATAGCGTTGGTCCCGGAGGCAAGGACTACGCGTACATCGGTGTTCACTTAACTTTATACGTGGTACCTACCTACCTAGCTATAGGGTAAGAAATAAAACTAGCTTGTTTGATTAATGGGATGTAGTGATGGTGAGATTCTGAAGACCTGATCGTGAGCGTTAGTTATGCCTAAGACGAGTCTGGAGAGTTAGGTATAAGTACGGACTTTACTCAATTTGCAAGAAATAATTTAAGGCAAAACTCTGTGATCCTTAGTCCTTGTTACCTTGAACCAGCCTCACTAGAAGACACTGCATAGTACAGGACAGGACAGGGTATATCCTTTCAACGATTTCTTTCGGTTAAATATTTCTCCCTTTAAGATCGTTAGCACATGCAATATGCTATATAGGCAGGTACTGAAGCTAGGAAAGATTTACCGATTTACATGAACATTCTATCCTATCGCTTCACCCACACTACACCTTAAGAGATGCACATGCTAAGAGAACAGAAGATTTTTCTTCGGTGATTAAGTGGATGGAAAATCAAGATATATTACACGATGAGAAAACTGGTATCTTATAGAGAAAATTTCGCACATAGATATTCCAATAGATTTGGTTAATTAGTGGTTTTATTTTTATCGCATAAATTCTTTTCATCTTATATGAAGAATTTTTAGGAAATCGATATCAAGTTTTTTGTTTTTTTTTGCATCTTAGAAATTATCTATCAAATCCGAGAAAGTCAGGACAGACGTTGGTCCAATTGGAACTGTGAAGATGGAAATTTTCGTGCAATTGAAACGAGGTGAAGTGTAAGTGAAGGAAAATTCGATTTCTGAAAGACGGAATAAGGAAGAATGAAAATTGAAAGAGTTTTATAACCAGAGCGTGAGGTTTGAGGAACGTTGAAATTAAAAATCCACCGTTATTTCACGTCCAGTAATACTTGATCCACGTGCTACCTGGAGAATTCAACTTCTCTAAGAGGGCGTCTTTAATTACATATACGACTGAATTTAATTATCATTAATATAACTGGTTTTGATACTCGTATATCTACCACTAGCCAGTGTGATAATTATTTTGGTTAATGTAGACCCATAAAGATCCATAGAAACCCATAAGACCCGCACTTCAAGATTCGTTGTGAAACGATCAAAGAACACGACGTACTATTATTCGTGTACCTCTATACATACGTAAGTAAGTTATTCCATCGCATCGATACTTATCATTATTTAAATTGAGATTTTTTACTTTATTTTTAATAAAATTTAAATATACGTACTTTCTTACACGCACATCGATTTTTTTTTTTCTCGAGATTTACCACGTAGAAGCGTGTCTATTTTATATACGTTAATATAAAATTGTACGATATAAAGTAATCCACGTATTTAATCCAGGAGAGATTTGCCCTTTTTTTTGGCGATTAGAAAATCATAGAAAATGAGTAAATCAAGTTTACCTCTTCTTCTTGTTATTTCATATTATTTTATTTTTGTTTTTTTCTCTATTTGGATTGTGAACCTAATCATCTTCGCGTGACTGCATCTTGCGGTAATAGTGATATGATGAGCATTGCTACTCACTGCTTTCGTACGCTAATGAATAATAATTCAACCTGTTTTCTATTCGGCTTAGATATACTAGGCTAGAAAAACTAGTATTATTCAAAGTGTTACACGCTTAAGAGCTGTGACAGTTTTCAAGTTACCCTACTCAAATGTGAGTTACTAGATCGCGTAGTTCACGACCTACCTACCACCTTATAATATTATCTTTTAACGAGATCAAGAATTTCATCGCTTTTATCACTATGACGTTTATATTTCAATCCCTATAGTGAAAGACTCAAAAATTTTGACTTTATTATAAATTTTGTGTGGTTTTTTCAACTAGTAAAAAAATATCGAAGAATTTTTGGGGGTGGAATTCATGATCGAAAATTATCATATAGCCGAGAAAGTGGCGGATGATATTCTTCAATGAAAATATCGTGCAACGAGGTAGGAATTGAATGGTTAAATTTTAGCAACGGGAATTTCTACTTTCTGAGGTCTGAAAAAAATAAAAAAATAAAAAATATCGGAGAATTTTAATAACGTCGATATTTAAGTTTTGATGATTTCACTTTTGACCCTGTCAAGATAATTAATAAATAAGTACGTAAACAGATGTATACATCCTCTTTTTAAATGTTAAATCGAGATGATGATCAAATGTATTTTGGATCATAGAATAATGGGCACAATATCCTGCAGCCTTACCTCTCGATCAGCTAATCAAAAATCACAGTCAGAATATAGCAATCTTCTCATTTATAGTAAGGAACAAAAAAAATAAAATAAAAATAAAAATCTTGATCTCTCATTCACATTCAGGGTTTAACAAGTAATAATCACGTTTGTGATACGTTCGTAGAAATTATCACAACCGCCTTGATAATTACCGCTACTATATACTTCAATACTAGCCATACCACAAAGTCTCGTCTCCCGTATCGTAGAAGCGTGAATGAGAAATCTCGTCTCTTCTTATTTTCAGAATCATTTTTTTCTCATTCCCTTTTATCCTTTTTTTTTTTTATTTATTTTTTCCCTCATCTCTCATCTGCCTACGGCAAATTCTGTCACTGTCATTGCCGAAGAGCAATCAACGCGTTAGAAATTTTCGTTCTTTATTTTTTATTCACAATCCCGTAGGGAGGTCTCGCTTCCTTAATAAATTAATCAGATGTGACTCGACACCGCTATAGTTGCTAGATCCGTTTTTAGTCCTGCGGATGATCTACCCCGTTCTAATAAACTGTTAGAAATTAGTTATAAATCAATTCTTCGTAGTTAAAATTTACCCAGAAATTTATTCATTCATTTTCATTTCATTATATTTTATCATTTTTTTTCTATATACAGAGATGTTCTGTGGAAAGTGGTCAGTCTAATGGCGGCACAATTATTTTTTTTCGCGAATGACAACGCTGCCGCTCGATCACAGACAATCGATCTAACGATATTTTCTATGTCTGTGACTGATAATAGACGACGTAGCGGTAGCTGTCACGTCGTAGGTTATAATGAACTGTCATATTACAATATTGTGTAATTAAATTGTAATATCGTTCATAATACGACGGTTTACGATACTATTTCATAAATAAGTAGTACTGAATTGTTAAATTAATTACAGATGTCAATTTCTATTTATTTATAACATTAGGTTATAAATAACTGTCTTGGTGAAATTTACGCATCTCGGAGTGATAAAGTTAATTAGGCAATAGCATACGAAATTGATTCTTTATGAATTCATTTCAGGTGTGAATTTCTGTTTATTTGCTACACTATTTACATCAGTGAATTTCTTCGATGACTGACTGACCCGTTGCATCTCTTCGACAAGTAGGGTTACGAACAAAGCGATGTGAATATCATTCAACGAGCAATATTCTACATGTCTTCTCAGCCTAATAAGTACGAAAATAGTCCTGCGTAAGTGATGTGTTAGTCCATCAATGCGTGTTCAAGTTTCATCGAGTAATAAATTAATTGAAATTATTGTTCTTATTGTAAATCCATTTACTTCACTCAGTGTGATTTTGGACGTTTTACCCACGCTTCGCGTGGCTAAAACCCCCATTTTCACACCTCCTAAAGTAAAATTTTGTACAATACTCGACGGAAAAACTTCTCCTGATCTCGTGTGATTGCAAAACTCGCCTTCGGCTCGTGTTGCAACCTCACACTCGTCAGAAAAAGTTTTACCGGACTTGTACTGTAATGTACTATTAATTGTGTATTTGATTGCTGTGTAGAATAAAGCAAAAATTCATGACTACTTATTTATGAAATAGATAACTGTTGTATTAGGAACGATATCACAATTCAATTACACAATATTGTATATTATATTGCTCGATGAATGATTTTCACATCGCTATGTTCGTAACCCTCCTTGTCCAAGGGATGCAGCGGATCAGTCAGTCACCGACGAAATGCACGGTTGTAAATAATGTAGCAAATAAACAGAAATCCACACCTGCAATGAATTCATAAAGAATCAATTTCGTATGCTATTGCCTAATTAACTTTATCACTCCGAGATGCGTAAATTTCACCAAGACAGTTATTTATAACCTAATGTTATAAGTAAACAGAAATTGACATCTGTAATTAATTTAACAATTCAGTACTACTTATTTATGAAATAGTATCGTATACCGTCGTATTATGAACGATATTACAATTTAATTACACAATATTGTAATATGACAGTTCATTTTAACCTACGACGTGACAGCTACCGCTACGTCGTCTATTATCAGTCACAGACATATAAAATATCAGTAGATCGATTGTCTGTGATCGAGCGGCAGCGTTGTCATTCGCGAAAAAAAATAATTGTGCCGCCATTAGACTGACCACTTTCCACAGAACATCTCTGTATATATAAGTTATAGACTTACCCACGTATTTCGAATTACCTACTTAAAATTCCTAATCGAATTCTACGCAAGGGATTTAATTTCTACCTGATCTTCACGCGAGAGCAATTCTCTCTGATAATAATTAATACGTAATTGCGTAATTTTGTTTTTATTATTTTACTAGCTACAACTCCATATAAATATATATTATATATTATATATAGTATATGCATGTATAATGAGAGCTGGGGCACGCGCTTACATTGCTATGCACTTATACCTCGTTATCGCGATCAGTGACTTATAAAAGAGCATTCGACTATCGTAGATGCGTATATTATCACATCCGGTTTCTTTCACTTTTATCTTGTTTTTTTATTTTCTGCAGGTTTGTATATATATTTATCAGCGAGTCGTTGAATCGAAATTTCAATATAAAGCAATTGGGAATAAGGGATGATCAATACAAGAAATTACATCGAATTAGAATTTATAATAAAATTAATTAAATATCAAATTTTTCTATAATACAGCAAATCTATTTCAAGGTAAAATCATTTACAAAATCACAACCCACCTGAGTCGTGATCACCCAGGGTACAGCGTTCACAGATTTATTCTTGATACTGTGCTATGGTGGTGTTTATTGCATATAATTTATATTCAGTATATAAATTTTGCAGTATGATCATGGAAGTTGAGTAATAAATAGTAATATCTTTTATTTTCAATAATAAAAGTGAAAACGTTTGTTACGTTTGCATATGATGTATAACACATAACTATTATAGAGGTATGGCTACTTAAACCGCATTAAGAATCTACGTAACCGATGTGCGGTTGGTTCGAATAAGGATTATTCTACCACCGAAGTATATAAGTATACTGAGTGAGAAGATTTAAACGTGCTAACAAGTCCATAAAACCGAGGTAACTGATCCTCTGCACTCTTGCTACATACAGTGAGTGAAACTGCAGTCTCAAACTTATGTATTCATATAGTATATGTATCCTGTTGCATCTACATGTTTGATTATCGTAAAATCATATATATAGAGGGAAAAGTTTACAATTTTTCAATTTTTTTTTCATTTTTTACTTAACAAAAATAATTTCAATAGCAATAGCAATAGCAACCATAACTCTGCAATGGATAATAGTATAAGATTTTAAAGTTTAAAAGCTGTCGGTTAGTGTAGTTAAAAATTACCATTCAGGAAGTTTGTGCGTCCGTCTTATGGGTAATTTCGTTCTTTATAATTAACGCGGGGTAGAGACCTTGTAATTAGTCTCAAGATCGGGTTCTACCATAATACTTAAAGAGTACGGTTATTTTTCAACACCAATCGACCTCTCTTTACCTATTATTAAAAATACGTTTATTTATCACTGTTTCTTGGTGCGCCAATGAGTAGGTAGATTGACGTTGACGTCTTGTTCAGACAACTTTTGCGCTATCCAACTAGTTAGTGCAGTATAGACGTTCGATCCTGCGCTATCTATCAGATGCTAAATTACCAATTGATATTGCCGATGGGCAGTATTATTATTATATTTTATTTTATTTTTTTCAAATCTAGTCGTTGATAAATTAAGATATATATATATTTCTACATACCTATACGGTTGTATCATTCATTTAGATGCATAATTTTTTTTTTTTTTTTCTTCTTTTTTTTCTCTTATTCAAAATTGAGATTATAATAAGATTGAGTAACTTGCTGTACAACCGATCTCCTGCACCATGACTTACAATATAAATATAGCTTAGATATATATATACGTGAAAAATTAACAACGTATATACTATATATATATATATATATATATATATATATATATATATACCTTGTGGTATATAAGAAAATGTAGTAAAAAAAAGATCGTCATGGCGCGTGCGTAAAGTATAAATATTAATTAATTCTCCTATTATTATTGTTCTTCTTTAGTACTTAGATAGGGGAAGGCCTCAAGCCTTCACGGTTTAATGCCCAGACTAACCTAGCCTTCTACGAGTAATTACGAGGTCATTATACGGGAGGGAACGTCTTGTTAAAAGGATGACTGCCGGTAAAAATTACCGGTCTAAGTTACGCCGTGTAAAAGAAATCCGATCAAAAAATGCGAAAATCGTCTTTAATTCCTTAATGCAATCTTTGAAATCGTTTTTCGAAATATTTTTTAGTTTTTCTTTCATTTTTTTTTTTTTTTTTCAATAGGAATGAAAATTAATGAATGTGGTAATACAGCGGCTGTATATTGAACGATGCATGATCATACAAATGGTTAAAAAAAAAAGACCTAATGCTTGCCTTTTCATATATATATAAGTGATACTGTTCGTATTATACTGCAGTGTACATGGGACAAAGATTCAAAGAAGAAAACTGAACAGGTCTGCAAACATGAGCTTCGTTCGAATATACTATGTTCGTTGAAGGTATTATACCTAGTAGGTTTCTAACTTCCTATAGTCGAGTATGGAATTTCTCTTCTTTACAACCCTACCAAGAATTATCTGTCGAGTGTTGTATAGGTAAATGACTGCAAAACACAGTTGGGTATAAATATCAGGTACAGATTTTCATCGTTCGGTTTTCACTGCCATTTGAATATGACTCTCTATACATATACGTAAGAAACACATTATGTGCAAAAACGAAAAAAAATGAAAAAAAAAAACGGAAAGATTAAAATTCGTTTTAGAACTACCGCGGCGTAATAATCACCGAGAGTAAATATATGTATCTACAGTAATTTAGTAATTTCGTTATATACCAAAATATATTGAGATCGGTAAATTTTTGGGATCGAGTTTTTATTTTATATAGGTACTGAAAATTATTTAATTAGTGTATCAAAGTTGCGAAGTAATTGATAAATATAGCCGACGTAGTTCTAAAATACCGTAAACCATATAACACGCGTATCATAGAAAGATTTAGACATATCGGTAAATGAAATTTATTCACAATAAATGTCGCGGAATCATGAGTGATAATTATGTCTTCGATATAAACGTCTAACATATTTCTTTTTAACTTGTTTTTCTCTTATTTCTGTTTTTTATCATAATTTTGTAATTTGATGGACTAAAGGAAAGAAGTTAAAAATAAACAAAACTTATTACATCATCGGTCATTGACACTTGACTGATCGAGAATTCCTTCTATAAGATGATCGTTTCTAATGCGTTGCTCAGGGTGCAGCAATTTTCGAAAATTAAGATAAAGAAAGAAAGCGATTCGATTCATTCTTCGTTGTCAATGAAACTTTGGTAACATCTTCGATATAAACTTTGCTCTTCCTCTATTCAAATGAAATTTGCAATCATTATGTATATGCAACGACAATCTTTGGAATTGGTTGACTATATGAGTGGTAGATACCTACGTACCAGGGTCTACGAAATAACTAAGAAAATTCATTACCGCATACCTTGAAGCACATTACGTATACCGCAAAATATATTAACGACGAAAGAGCAGCAGCAGCAGCAGCTTCTTCTTCGTCTTCGTCTTCGTCTTCGTCTTCTTCTTCAGCATCGGTCCGCATCTCTGCAACTCTTATTCTCCTCTCATGTCATCTTATAGCTTTTACCTACCCATGTTGTATGTATAATACCCGTAGTTTGTACTCAACGGAAATACGTCTCTGTCACTTGAATTCAACCGAGTCAAGAGAACCGACCCAGACGTAGTAGTATAAGTACCTATAAGTTTCATGCTTTACCACAATCCATGCAAGAAACGTACCTCATCTCATTTTTACCATTTTCTCTCTATACCTTCATTCATCTCATATTTGCTAAAGGTCATTTTGCTACTAATTTTTTTTTTTTACCAATCATTCGGAAAATTGAGTTGATTAGTTTAATGGTTCTAAAACTGTAATGAGAAAAGTTTAAATCTTGTAAATGTGAAAAGCAATTGTTCGCCTTTATTACTGGTCTTGAAATGAAAATCATCTTATGACGAAGCAAGACAGCTAGTATTTTTTGCATATAGATGTATTTCCGCACGCGATAATCGCGGAGGGCGGAAAACCTGCAGTGAGTTTATAAGAACATGAGGTGTACTTATCCGGTAGATTTCTTACGTGTAAAAGTATGTATCTGCGGTTTTAAGTAGCGTGTGGAAGGCAAGCGATGAAAAGTGAATTACCAGACTGAGGAAAAGAAGCTATTATAGATGCTGCAGATTGTGGCCTCGAGGTTCTAAGGAAAATAATTATAACGGCCTTTGATCAACGATTATTTTCTAATCTCTTTCTTGACTTTTGTATAATTCTTGATTCTCTACGCTTCTATCTACCTATATATAAAATATATATATGTACCTGAATCGTTATAATAATTCAAGATGGAAGCTCTCGTATTATATAAGCATCGGTACAAAAATCTTGCCTGATAATTTGTAATCATTATCTTTACAAATTTACCATAAAAATTTTTTATTTTATTTTTTTCTCTTCATCGCACGCAATGCGAGGACGACAAATCAGAGGTGCGAACCATATACACATTTTTCCACGCGATGTTTAGGCTCAGGTCTAAGGCTTCTTTTCTCATTCTCATTCATAGGCAAATTCTTATTAGTACCAAACCATCGGTTATTGACTTTTTTTCCAACTAGGATTTAACAACTTATATCTACTATTACCTATGTAAGAGCGTTCATATGGGGTACCGTTAAAAAATATACAACGTATTTAATTTATGAACTATCCAGTTTCTCTTCTAGTCTTCTATTATACATCGAGGTATGGAAAAATCTTAACGCTAGACAAATTCTGGTAACAATTTTTTCTTATTTTTTTTTTTCCTATCATTTGCCAACTGGATATTTCTTCAATCTAATAAAAAAAAAATTCGATTCATTCCTTAACCTTAACAGTTTTTACTCTCATATTTAGATAAATAATTTAACGGTACTGAAAATAAAATTTTCATAATTACTACGACGGAGTTGAAATCGGAATTGCGTATAAATTTAAAAAATTTACGGTACTAAATCGATTCAAGATTTAAGATATGCAAATCGCCGTTAGATTCGGTTTCATCTCTCTTGGCCAATTGCCTTTTTTTTCTCTCTTTCAAAAACACAAAAATTCAAGAATCTGATCAGATATTATAAATTAATGGTTCATTAGCGATATCCGATGGCCTGATTTAATGCTGTTACGTCTATATTCGTAAATCAAAAATCGCACATATTTGTGGATGGATAAAATAGGCAAAAAAAAGGAAATACCATTAGGCCATTTATCGAAATCCTGATGGTTCCTAAATCAAGTCTATAATGAGATTGCTTTGCTTTTTGGATTATAATTAACCCGCACTTCCTATCCTGCTACAACAAATCACAATTAGGTTGTTAAATACGAATTGGATATAACATATTGATCGAAAAATAACAAATAGAAATAAACGTCAATCAATTCGAATCCGTTATATCGTTTCTTAATTATTCCCTCAACGTTTTAGCCCGATGATAATTCCGGATGAAGCTTGTTGAGTAAACTTCTTATATCCAAGTCAGACTAACAGTATATATTGATAATTGTCGACTTGGCGACAATTCATTCCTACCGTTTTCTATAACCACTTTTCTCATCAGCTATAACATTGACGAGTATATTTATCGGTATGAATTATTCTAACGGTGATAAAATTAATGATAATCCATCTTTAATCATTTTTTTTACGAACTTGGTCTTATTTTACCCCAATTTCAATAATTTATTAATCGTTTTTCTCACTTTCTTTTATTCACATAAATCGCCTATTTAGTTATTTGCAAATCTTATCCGTAGAGTTGATTTTGTTAAGCAGGTGTAATTCTTCCTCTGACTTAAGAGACCGCGTTTTTATATAGGACTCGAAGTTTTCCTATGAATGATATCGCATGGTGAAACGATCTATCCGTTTATCTCTTCTTCATTCGTATATCGTATTCCAGATCCAAACCGCCCCCGCACGTTGAACGGGCCCCATTGCCAAGGTAAAGATCAGACAGGCCAACCGGTCTAAGAACGGCTGTTGACATTCTCACGAAGGCGCGTGTTTCTTAGAGTAGCATCTTCTCTCCGAGTAAGCTGCAGCTGCTTCTTCTTCATCTTCTTTTTCTTTTTCTGATTCTTCATCTTCTTCTTCTTCATCTTCTTCTTCATGTTCTTCTTCATCCTTTTCTTCTTCCGCGCGTGATATGCGGTGGAATAGATATCTATTCACTATGCGAGAACGAGAAGATCGAAACACGATGTATAAGATGTACCGATATACCTATATACCTCTCTGCCCAGATTCATTTAACTCCGACTGAGAAATAGAAGACCCCGAGATAATTCTATGTCGTGGGAATAAAATCTATACCTGTCTGCATTGTGCACACATACCTATACAGGTATATATAATCCTGTATAACCGCAGTTTCAATATAAAAGAACGTCTATACGTACCCGCCAAAGCAAGGCATGTTATGTAGCAACTATAGCTTTAATTTTCTTTTTTTTTCTTTATCAAACAGACGCAATTATCGTTTTGATATGAGTCCCAAATTATAATAAGAGAACCGATTTTCATCATCGTCTTGCCTTTTTTTTCTTTTTTCTTTCTTTTTTTAATATATTCATATTTTAACTAGCAGGCATGTTGTATATAACTACGTGACTATTGATTCATTAAAAAGATCATAACATTTAATCTAGTCAGGACGCTTTCACTGACAAATTAGATTCTCATCGTTATATATATATATATATTTTTTTTTTCCATAAGCCGATAGTGATTGGTTAATATTTATTCGATAGATACCCATATATATGTATGTATATATTATATGCTTGTCGGTGCGATTGACTCCAAAAGAATACCGATGAACCGTTAATACTTACAGATTTTATATTGTTCGATTTTAGATTGTCCAAAAAATAGGACTGAATAATTATAATATTATGGTCAAACAAATTTGTCCGATATTCTGATCTACAGTCACGGTTTTGGAATAATTATACACCGAAAAAAAAAAAAAAATGTAGAATCTATAATGAGCAATGAAAGAACAAAAATTTATTTGGGACGTATCAGTTCTTGAAAAAAAATAGAATAGATACCTTCTTTGAAGCGAAGGTTCAATTTTGAACTTGCATCAGTATAAAGCTTTTTTACCGTATAATCTGATTAAGTTCTTCATCGTTCGATGATCGTGAGTTGGAAAGTTACATTTGATGATGGTATAATGTCTACCATAGGTTTGGAATTTAAATCGCTGATAGATACTGCTAGTAGAAACAGGTATACAACAAAAATGAACATTGCATGTAGAATATATTTATATACATATATCTAGCTATACTAACGGTTAGTTTATATACATATACATATGAAGGGAGATATATGTGTGTATGTGTATACATACAAGACTTTTGCTAGTAGATGCATAGATGATATTATAATAGATGTATAAAAAAAGATAAGAAAAAAAAATAAAAAAAATTGGAATATCGAGATTCTACAGCTAACGTTCATTGCCGTTGAGTTTCGCGACCTTTAACCCCGCGTGGCACGATCTCTGAGTCCTTACGTAATTTCTGCAACGACCGCGAATGCGTTAACCTTTAAAGAGAACCTGACTATGTATTAACTTGCTCTCTGCAGTTTAGAAACTGACCAATCGCATATCCTTCGTCGTCGATCTCAACCAATGAAATCTACTATTTCTTTATAGATATATCAAAGAGGTGATATAAAACGTTAAGGTCACATCATACGGACGCGGATTTTTTTTTTTTTTTTAAACTAACAAAAGAATCAATTTACCATTAATAAGCTTTGCAGGAATTGCAATTATAGATATCTTATAGGTGATTTAATTTCTTGATTAACTTTAGTAAATATTATAAACGATCGCTTTTATATACTACCCTTAATGAAACGGATTACCGATTTCTCGATCTCTGCACCATCATCATTTACATACCGATACATTTTTGACCTAAACTTTGTGGAAAAGCTTATTTGGTTCCCATGCATGCTCACGATAACCATCCGTGCAATATTGTCCATGTATACCTATAAACCACTGTACCTAACTATTCGATATTACTAGTAAAATACCCATAGTTCACCGCACTCCACCGTACTGCAACGAAGCGCAAACCGTCCGCATGCCTTGCGTACCCACCATGTCGAAGATATTTTTATAATCGCTTTTTCATGCAAAACTTATACGGCAAACCCCTCTACTGACAATGGATACATCTCTGGTACTGGATTTATGCTTTCGGTACACCCCATCTATTCATTCATTTACTTTAAATAGAATTCACATTTTTTCGCAAGTTTTATTTTTTCACTGTGATGAAGAAGATCGGAGTGAAAACTACTTTGAACCTCTCTTCTTGTATTCTCTAGAATTCTTTGCTTCTTTTGTGTCAAAAGTCACTCTATTGGTATAAAATGGCTCAATTTTTACTCGAAAAAAAATTATAGTGTAAAACGGACCCAGACAGGTTTCGAATTCGTTGAAATCAAAAAGCTTGAACGTGTCAGTGTTATGCCTACTTGGTCGTTACACGATATATGGTTCAAATATCCTTCGGGCTCGTTAAGGTTGGATGGTTTGGACTTTTTTTGTATTCGTTTTTGTATTTTTTTTTTTTTTGTTTCTTTTGTCGTATGCTGACTTTTTATTTTTATTTTTTTACATTTTTTCGAGCACGCCGAGAATCGTTAACGCGTTAGTATCTCGAATGTAACATTATAGCCGGTACTTTATGTTTAACGTATGGAACTTTTCAGGTCGTATTAAAGTACGACGTTGAAAACGATGAGATGCAATGCGATGGGTCGGTGCTCGGAGGTTTGCGAGTTCTTCTTCGTCGCAAGGTAGTCAATTTCACCACTACTTACGAGCTTCACTTTACGTTCTTAATTACTTCCACGACCCATATACCCCATCAACGTTGAGACTCGAGGCCAATCAACACGTACGAGCCTCTGGTTATAGTTTATCCGAAAAATTACGATTTTATAATTACAAACGTTTAGTTTTTTTTCACCCCATCGTCATGCACGCGACCATTTTCGCTTCATTAAAACACCAAGAAATCGAAATCGTACAGAAACATCTGGAAATTGAAATTCAAAGAGTCTTTATGAATTGAAATCAAAATCGAGTGTCAAATAGTTTAGTTTATCAATAATGTAAAATAATTTCTATTGTATTCCAAAAAAAGTTACGTGAATCTCTTCAAATCGTATGTCCAGAAATAAGCTAGAAAAATTTAAACGCTAAACCTCAATATTTGAAATATAATCAAAATCCTCCCCGCATCGGAGATATTGAGTTTCTTTTTTCATCCAAAATCTTCAGGCTCATTGACAATTCTATTCTGAAAAGATTTACGTAGCTTTTTTCAATTCAGAAACCGTATTTTCCATAGTAGAAATTATTTGACTGACTTTGGTCAAATCATCGGTATCCCCTTTGACTCCCCTTTAAAAACCGAAGTATTTAACCAGCTTTAAACACTCTATGCAAGTACATACCTCAGGGCAGGTGGTAGTAGAACTAAAGAACTTGTAGAAATCGGAAGTTGAGTGAACACCGAAGACTTTAAATAGTGGATTGTGTTTGGTTAATACTTTTTAAGGGCTAGATGCTATTAAGGACCATGAGTCTGCATTGTAGACAAGAGTCTTAAGATATGTTTATACAGTAATCAAGGCTATGGCTATAGCCGACGTAATCGATGTACCATATCGTCACACGACGTTTATCGTATATAATTCCTGAAGAAAAAACAACAAAAAAACGAAAAAGAAAAACACAAACGGCCAGAAATGCAAAAAAAAGTTGACAATTCGGCAGGACTTTCGCTTAAGTCAATTATACTCACTTGTAACAAGAATCGATTTGATCAATTCTCAAAGAAAATGTCATATAAGTTCTCGACCCTATACGTTATATTCCAGTATCTTTGTAGCAGTCGATTCTTGGGGCACGCGCTGCGCGTGCCGACACGCGCGGTTTGAAAGATTTAACGTAACGTCCTCTTGCCGGTTCCGTGAAAAAAAAAAAAAAAAACCGGCTTGCTATAGGTATAAAGGTACCTATAGTAGTCAAGAACTCCGGGGTACTGCGCGGTTTCTGGTTATACCTGAGGTTTGTTCCTGGCTTGGAAAGAAAATAACCGTGTATCACAGTCCTTTCCGTGAAGTAGTTTGGCTGGTCACGATCCTTGCGATCGTCGTCAGGGTTTTATACGCTATGAAATGATCGGTGAGGAACCTAGATGAATAAGAAGAAGAAGAAGAAAGGCCGACGATTTTCATCTTAAATTTCACCGTATATATATTTTATGATTATAGTAAGCAACACTGTGTTTTGTAATAACTTACCGATCTTAGATAGTCATATAGGAGTATGTTTAAAAACCCATTATCTAATAAAGATATACGACGTTATCCATAGTTTTGATATCTGCATCCTTTAACTCATTCTCAACAGATCGCATCAATGTGTAACATTACCCTGTCATTCACTTTTTAATGTGTGATCGAGCGTTAGGTTTATTCTGGAGCGTTCGATGAATCGATTTCTTTGCATGCATTGTTTCCGATATAGCGGCGCCATCCGTGGGATTAGGCATAAACCTTTAAAAACTAGATCATGAGATCGTTAGGGAAACCCACGCTTTTGTTTTATAATAAACATTATCTATTATTATTAGCTTCTTCTGCTCGGCTTCTCTCATCAATATATAAAGGTACGTTCTCCACTATAAGGAGATTCTCACTCTCACACATAGAAATATGTGCCGGCCTGTATGGCAATTTTATCAATCTCAATCATAGAAATATACGTTGGCCTAAAAGGCAAATTTATCAGTCTCATTCACTGGAATTCAATGTGTGTCTATCTCGTTCTCTTGTAACCTCACAGTGGTTAAATCTCTCTCTATCTTGGCTTACAAGAGAACATTGAATTCTATGAACGATCAACTCTCAATCTCACCTATCGAACTATGTGTGGGCCTAAGGGCGGAGTTATCAATATCGATCAAGATTAGCATCGGTCTCCAATCATTCTAGTATAAATATACCAACTTCAAGGGTCCAGGTTGATATTGCTCTGGGAATGTCATTTCTCTTTCTATGTATTAACTAAGAAGAAAAGAATGAATCTCATGAATGTCAACAGTACCTCATCTTTATCTAATTATAAACTGAACGATTCTATTCTTTAATTATGTGATGAGATTAAGTAACTATCGATAACAAGTAATAAAATTGTCCTCATTAGTTCTTGTTCTTTTCCTATTCACAAACCAGATCGAAGTGCAACTCTTACTCAAACATTTGGTCCTTCGAGCCGGATCTGGTGAAAGGGAGAACTAGATAAAATGAGAGTCAGTCATATTGAATCTCACATCAATCAACAACGAACATTGAAAGAATTCATCTCATCGGCAGTCGATAACCTCGTAAAGATTGGAACTGCTAACATATCTCAACATCGAGTAGAAGCTCGTCTCAATGCTCTCAAGGAACATTGGCAGAAGTTTGTTCTCAATCATGAAGCCATCAACATTGGTGTAAACGAGCTAAGTGCTAGCGAGCGACGTTACGTCCTCGACCGTTCCTATTTTAAAAATAATTATCTTAATATAACGCAAGAATGCTATCTCGATGCATTAGAACAAATGAATACACTGTTGGACGAGTTGCCAAATCAAAACAGGCGATCTCTGTCAGCGCACTCGATCTCTCAGAGTTCGACTGGTCCAACAGTCTTTCATCGTGGGCCACGCCTTCCTCAGATTACTCTACAAAAATTCGACGGATCACCATCAGAATGGCTACCATTCAAAGATCTATTTACGTCTATAGTCCTGGATAATCCTACGTTATCAGCTGTAGAAAAACTCCAATATCTAAAAACGAACCTAGTCGGCTCTGCAGCTCAATTAATAAAGAATACCTCGCTCACAGCTGATAATTTTCAGAAAGCATGGGATTCATTAGTTTCGTTTTACGAAAATAAACGACTACTTGTACACTCAGCACTACACTCACTGGTCACTTTGAAGAGAATGACCAAGGAATCAGCCTCTGAAATGGAACAATTGTATTCAAGCGTTATGCAGATCTATCGAACATTGGAAACTTTGCAACGCCCAGTCGATTCGTGGGATGATTTTCTCGTATTTATCGCGGTTCACCGACTAGATTCCGAGTCTGTGAAAACATGGGAACATCATTTAGGATCCTCAAAGGAACCACCCACGTGGTCTCAATTCACCGAGTTCTTGATGACAAGAATGTTGTCACTACAAGCATATGAAAAGTCACTGGGTGGAAAACTCACGCCTCATTCTACTCCAAGACACGCTAAATCACATTTCTCTGGACAGGAGAATGAACGGAATTCTGAATCATCATCTAAATCATGTATTGTTTGTTCATCCTCCCATTACATTTCCAGTTGTCCAAAATATAACAGCCAATCAATACAAGACAAACTCAAGATTGTTACCGAAAAGAAGTTGTGCTACAATTGCCTCGGACCGCATCAGTTGAAGGCATGCCGTTCAACAAAGCGCTGCTTCAAATGTGGTAAGAAACACCATTCGAGTATTCACCAGGAGAACAAATCCACACATGGTCCTTACAAACAACCTGGAAAATACCAACACAATAATTCATCAAACCCATCAACGTCAAGAAATGCAGAATCCGAACCGTCAGCAGCAGTTCATCATACTTCGCAGCCAGTGATTTCATCACCCTGTATTTTCTTGGCCACAGCTCAGGTGCTGATATACTCGGAGCATGGCGAACCAATTACAGCACGAGCACTGATTGATCAAGGATCTGAAATTTCATTAATTTCTGAACGTCTGACTCAATTACTTCACTTGCCCAGGCAAAAGTCTTCTATCCGTTTGGTTGGCATTGGAGCACAGAGGACATGCAAAACAAAAGGCACTGTATCCTTTAAGATCAAACCTCACTTCGACTCCACTTCAACCTGTGGAATTTCAGCTCACGTACTGTCAAAACTCACCACAACTATCCCAACTGTCAGAACAACTACAACATCTTGGTCTCACCTAGCAGGGTTAACATTAGCAGATCCAAATTATAATAATCCAGGTCAGATCGATATCATTCTAGGAGCAGACATTTATGGTCAAATAATCGAAGAAGGTATTATCAAAGGAGCAGCAAACACGCCTATTGCTCAGCTAACCACCCTTGGTTGGATAATTTCTGGTCCATCAGGATTGAGATCAATTCCCACGGACATCCAAGGCTATCACGTATCTATTGATACAAAACTCTATGATCTTCTTCAAAAATTTTGGCAATTAGAAGAACCTCCATCAACAGACAACCTTTTAGCTACAAGAGAGGAACAAGAATGTGAAAATCACTTTAAATCAACGCACAGTCGAGATAGCACAGGACGCTACACTGTGAAACTTCCCTTAAAAAAAGCTACAGTTGAGTTAGGGGATTCAAAACGCATAGCACATCGAATGTTATCAACATTATCAAAGAAATTTGAGTCTAATCCATCTTACCATCAAACGTACTCCAAGTTTTTGCAAGAATATGCTATGATGAAACACATGCGACTTGTTCCAACAATCTCACCAGAGCCGGAACGCGTATTCTATCTGCCACATCATGGCGTCATCAAAGAAAGTAGTCTCACTACTAAACTTCGAGTGGTCTTTAATGGATCTAGTCGAACTTCTAGTGGAATGTCTCTAAACAATTTATTACATACTGGAGCCAAACATCAAACTGATCTGTTTAATGTTTTGATCTGGTTTCGACGATTTCGTTACGTGTTCTCAACCGATATTGAGAAAATGTATCGACAGATTAACGTTCATCCCGATGATTGGGATCTGCAAAGAATCTTGTGGTTGGATACATCCTTAAATCCAATCACTTATCAATTAACTACTGTCACTTATGGATTAGCGTGTGCTCCATTTTTAGCTCTACGTACGTTGCTACAGTTGATCGAAGATGAGGGACACAAATATCCACTTGCTGTCCCAGTCTTAGAGAAAGGCAGATATGTGGACGACATATTTGGAGGAGCAGACTCTATTTCCCAAGCTGAAGAACTTCTTCAGCAGGTTTCGCAGCTCTGCGCAGCTGGAGGTTTCCCGCTGTCAAAATGGAGTAGTAACGAACCAACTATATTACAATCAACTTCCCCAGAAAAAAGGGTGACCTCCTTATCGTTACCCATCGAAGATAGCACCACAATTCAGACGCTAGGATTGAGTTGGAAACCAGCCTCTGATACTTTCCAATTTACAGTTAAAAAACCAAATATGAAGGTCATCAGCAAAAGATCCACCCTGTCAACTATTGCCCAATTGTTTGATCCTTTGGGATTATTATCTCCAGTTACCATCAAGGCAAAAATCTTCATCCAAGAATTATGGTCAATTAAATTAGATTGGGATGATCCTCTTCCTCCACACATAGCAAAGGAATGGACAGACTTCATTGAACAACTTGAAGATATTTCAAACCTATCTTTTCCAAGATGGTTGGGGATCAACGATGATTCCACTATTCAGATTCATGGCTTTTGTGATGCGTCTCAATCAGCTATTGCAACTGCTGTCTATGTTCGATCCACAAACAACACCGGTGAAGTCAAGGTAAATTTGATTTGTGCCAAAACCAAAGTCGCTCCGCTGAAGCGTTTAACAATCCCTCGACTTGAGCTCTCTGGAGCGGTACTTCTTGCGAAACTCGTCAGTCATGTCATCAAAACGCTGGACTTCGGTGATGCTCCCATCTACCTTTGGACTGATTCTGCCATCGCTCATACCTGGATAAACAATCATCCGTCTCGCTGGAAGGAATTCATCCACAACCGCGTATGTCTTATCCAAGACCTTCTACCGCAAGCAATCTGGAAGTTTGTTCCAGGAAAAGATAATCCAGCTGATTGTGCGACTCGCGGATTCACTCCGAATCAGCTGTCGCAATACTCAATCTGGTGGAAAGGAACACATTGGCTCACAGAAGATTCGTCAACTTGGCCTAGTGAACCTCAACTCCCAAAACCAAGGGACAACCTTGAAGAACGTCCTGCCAAAGTAGCGACGATCAATCGCCGTGAAAACTCTTTATTCTGGGATCTAATTCACCGATATTCAAATCTCACGCGACTTCTCAGGATAACTGCAATGTGTCAAAGATTTATTGCACGACTTCGTAAAATTCCTAAATCATCCATCCACGGGACTCCAATAACTACTCAAGAGCTCGAATCTGCAAAAAACTTCTGGGTTAAGATCATCCAGAAATCGTACTTTTCTCAAGAATTCAAACGCCTGTCGAATAACCAACTTCTACCCAAAATTAGCTCGCTCATTCGCCTCACACCATTCATCGACAAAAACGGATATCTCCGTGTTGGAGGTAGACTCCAGTCATCCTTGCTAGATCCGAGCACAAAACATCCGCTAATTTTACCTAAGGATTCTCCTTTGACAAAGCTAATTATATCTGACGCTCATCAGCAAACCCTTCACGGAGGAACGCAAGTTACACTTGCATACATTCGCGATCAATTCTGGATAATTGGAGGAAGAGCACCAGTCAGATCCTTCATCCTCAAATGTGTGCGATGTACTCGGTATCGTCAAAAAAGAGCTCAGCAAATAATGGGACAACTTCCTACCGACAATGTAATTCCATCTCGACCTTTCTTACATGCCGGAATCGATTATGCAGGACCTCTCCACTTAAAAACCTGGAAAGGGCGAGGTGCTCGCACTTACAAAGCTTATATTGCGCTATTTGTCTGTCATGCCACCTCCGCTATACATCTAGAATTGGTTACCGACTACTCCTCTGAGACTTTTCTTGCAGCTTACAAACGGTTCACGGCCCGCAGAGGTATCTGTGCTACATTAAGGAGTGATTGTGGAACCACCCTTACAGGAGCTGACTCCGAGCTTCAGAAGCTCTTCTCATCAGCATCTAAAGAATCCCAACAGCTTGCCTCCCTATTAGCAAATGATGGCACTCAATGGATATTTAATCCACCAGCCGCCCCCCATTTCGGAGGAAAATGGGAAGCTGGGGTCAAATCGGTGAAACATCATTTACGACGAGTTATCGGAGAACAGCATCTCACTTATGAAGAAATGACTACTCTCCTCACTCAAATCGAAGTTGTTCTTAATTCCCGACCTCTCTCCCCTTTGACCAATGATCCGGAAGATCTGACTCCGTTGACACCAGGGCATTTTCTTATTGGAAACGCACCGACAATCATCCCTGAACCATCTTTGGAAATCATCAAAACTTCTCGTTTGTCCAGATGGCAACACATTCGCCAGATGGTTGAGAGTTTTTGGACTCGATGGTCTCGAGAATATCTACAGCGCTACCAATCTATTTACAAGTGGAACCAAACCTCTGAATCAATAAAGGAAGGAGCTATGGTTCTGGTTATTGACGAGAGATATCCACCGTCAAAGTGGCCATTGGGTCGCGTCATTCAGTTGCATCCAGGAAAAGACGGCCATACTCGTGTCATCACAGTTCGTACCCAAATTTCCACATTCAAAAGACCGATTGTAAAAGTATGTCCTCTTCCAATTGAAGTGGATTCCTTGTAAACCAGAAAATGCATTTTCTAGTTTGGGGGGGAGAAATGTTTAAAAACCCATTATCTAATAAAGATATACGACGTTATCCATAGTTTTGATATCTGCATCCTTTAACTCATTCTCAACAGATCGCATCAATGTGTAACATTACCCTGTCATTCACTTTTTAATGTGTGATCGAGCGTTAGGTTTATTCTGGAGCGTTCGATGAATCGATTTCTTTGCATGCATTGTTTCCGATATAGCGGCGCCATCCGTGGGATTAGGCATAAACCTTTAAAAACTAGATCATGAGATCGTTAGGGAAACCCACGCTTTTGTTTTATAATAAACATTATCTATTATTATTAGCTTCTTCTGCTCGGCTTCTCTCATCAATATATAAAGGTACGTTCTCCACTATAAGGAGATTCTCACTCTCACACATAGAAATATGTGCCGGCCTGTATGGCAATTTTATCAATCTCAATCATAGAAATATACGTTGGCCTAAAAGGCAAATTTATCAGTCTCATTCACTGGAATTCAATGTGTGTCTATCTCGTTCTCTTGTAACCTCACAGTGGTTAAATCTCTCTCTATCTTGGCTTACAAGAGAACATTGAATTCTATGAACGATCAACTCTCAATCTCACCTATCGAACTATGTGTGGGCCTAAGGGCGGAGTTATCAATATCGATCAAGATTAGCATCGGTCTCCAATCATTCTAGTATAAATATACCAACTTCAAGGGTCCAGGTTGATATTGCTCTGGGAATGTCATTTCTCTTTCTATGTATTAACTAAGAAGAAAAGAATGAATCTCATGAATGTCAACAGTACCTCATCTTTATCTAATTATAAACTGAACGATTCTATTCTTTAATTATGTGATGAGATTAAGTAACTATCGATAACAAGTAATAAAATTGTCCTCATTAGTTCTTGTTCTTTTCCTATTCACAAACCAGATCGAAGTGCAACTCTTACTCAAACAGAGTAAGTATAGATAGAATTGGAAACGCTGTTTCAATCGGCATTTAAATTGTTCTTTACGACTCGTCAGATTCGATGCCGTTCATTAATCGGTTTTACCTATACGAAATACGGATGAAAGGACATTTAATACTTGCGTGATCGCCATCTGGTAGTAAAAAATCTTTCCGAAATTAAGACGTTTCCGATTCCTAATGTGATTAAAAAAATTTTTTTAATAACGTAAACTCGATTATAGCGTGAGATATAGCGTGACTTAAATTAAGAATTTTTAACAACCTGTTCATATGACCTACGATCTTAATTCCACATCATATGTGATTACATATCTATACAAAGTCTAACAATCTTTTTTTTAAGTATCATTTGTCACGCGATTTGAACTAGGTATGATAAAAAAAAATAAAAATCAAAGTACATATATGAATTCAATTGACAGCTTCTGTTTCATTAACTATACCTATATGACTTTTGTGTCTAATAAGTAACAGTTGGCTTTATATAATGGAATCTACACATTCATACATATAACAAGTTATATTCCTTGTGAACATTTCTTCATCATTAATATATATATATAGGTACCGTAGATCAAGAACTATAACTGCATAATTCTGACAGAGCTAGGTCATTCGCACGATGACGGTACAAAAGATGTAGCAGAAAATAAGTCAAGCGTAAATGGTCAGATGCACAAAGTACAGAAGCCATTCGTTATGGGCCATATGTCAGAGACAGTGATTACTGATTATAATACCGCAGTAGGTATGTAGGTACAGTGCATCAACTCGGGAGTGATGGGTACACAAACTGACAACTTGCAGTAGTAAATATGTATATATATATACGAATGCAGGTATATACCATAATACTTATCTTTAAACTGGTTGTCCATCTGCGGTACAAATGACTTCCGAGTTCTTCTTGGTTCTCAGTTTTTAAAAACTTATCTGAAGACTGTGAAAGATGCCAAAGAGAGTAAACAGCGGGACTGTGTAGTACTATTGCATGTTGAATAAACGGGACGGTAAACATTTCACCAAAAAATATAATACTATACAAGTTTACTTGAAATTTTGTGAATATCATTGAAATAATTTATCAGATTTTACGTGTCTCTATAGCGGAGGTTGAAGAAAAAATAAAAAATAAAAAATTTTTTTAGGTAGGTAATGACAAATGAAACTTTTTGGTGTACCTACTACAAAACTTATGTAGAAAGTTACGAGTGCCTCTTGTCTGATGCAGACTCTCATCATATATATATATATATATATACGTTTGTTGATAGAAGCTGTTCCTGATTTATAATTATATGGATATGCTCCTACAAAAAAATTTAAAAAATAATCGACAAGCCTGACGAATTTAAACAAAAATCTGACCCCTGACATACGATACGTAATTTATTCCTACCGAAGAAATTGACGAGTGACAAACACGTCAGTTGATCTTACTGCACTGTTACAGGTGCCGTACACAAGTCTAGACAAAGGTACGATGATCTCTAGTAATAAATTTTTAGGCTTTGACCAAACGGTTTCATGATTCTCATTCAATTTTAAAGAATCAATGAAATAATGGGTAAATTTTTTGATTCTCTAAAATAAAAATTACGAGGGTTAAAAAAGATTCGTTTTTTTTTTTGTTGGAAAAAGTAGATATTATGTTAAAGTATGTAATGTATGAGAAACTTAGTGAGACTCAAAGTGACACCTCCGGCGCAACGAAGATTAAATATTTGTTGGCAAACGCAGTTGTCTCTTGGTAGAACGTGAATACATATAGTGATCTATAGAGATAGTATACAGTAATATACAGATGTTATAGGCTGGTCCTGTGATGCATATATTGCGATTAGAGTCACGAAGACAGGACGCGGGTACGAAGCAGCACGCGCTGCTGTGTAGCTAAAGCAAATATACTCAACGAGTGAAAACGTGGAGACCCTCGTCATCCTCGGCATAGAAGTACTTTGTACAATATTGGCAGAGCCGAAACCAGTACGTTTTAAGGATTAAAGAGGAAAAATATTTCTCGAACGTTCAGAGTCAGTTTCACTACTACTACTAGTTTTTATGATGGTAGTAAGTTTCGATAAAAAAAAAAAAATAAGAAAATATATCCGAGGTATTTAATTGCGAGAGGTTTTTAATTTTTGATTGGAAAAAAAAATAAAAATTCGATACCTTCTTACCTTTGGCGATATACACTAAGCTGTATAAAAATTTACGGCGAATCATCGAGTTCACGATTAAGAGAACCGACTTGTCGACAAATTATTATTGACAGTTAATTCCCTCGGCGAAGACGTCTGCGTGTACCTGGGGCGATCAGAGATCCCAAGTGCGTACGTGACGCGGAGTTTATATCTTACGTTGCCTCGTTCTCATTCTCGTTCTGGTCTTTACTGAGACCAAGAATAAGAATCAAGAAAGTCAGCTACTACACTGACGTATGACGTACCTAGCTGTGATATAGAAAAAGTGGATAATAGTTGCCCTGGGAACTGCGGTGAAAATATATTCTGTCTCTCAAGGGGTGAATAACGACATTTTTGTAATAGATTTTTCTAAGAAATTTTCACAGTTAGTTACTGAAATATGTAAACTTAGCGTTCAAAAAACGCGAACGAGGATTTCAAAGAAGTAGGAAAAATTTTGTTGGAAAAATTACTGTTCACAAATAATATATCGTAGTTAAACTTCACATTTTTAGCGGTAGGTATATAATATAAGGAAGATCTTTTTCACCTTTGAATTTTAACAGTCGAGTTTTTTAACAGGGCAAAATGAAATAATTTATTCGCTCTGGTATAGCTATAATGGTGAATTTCAAAACCTGCTGTGCGGATCCGTAAGATCTTTAATCCCAGAGGAGGAAAAGATGCGTTGGTAATTACTGGGTCTGAGGACTATAACCGACTTTTTATTAGCCTCCAAACTGGAGTTTCAATTTCCTTCTTCTCTCTGATCTAACGAGTTCTCTTATACTCAAAAAGAATCGGTTTATTTGGTTCACTTCACTCCACAACGAATAAAGAAGGAATGAAAGTATAAGGGCTGTCCTAAAAGTTCGCCTCGATGCATGAGATTGCAGTTTATTTATTAGCAATAATTGCTGGTCGGAGAATTGGGCTTCCTGAACTCCGGGACAGGTGCTTTTTAAACGAGAATGAAATAAAGGTTTGATCATTTTTAAATACCAAAGAGAAGCCGCACCCAAGTGTTAAAGCAGTTGCACTCCACGTTGGTGGGTCCCGAATTTTAGGCGTCTCTAATACCAAAAATGCGTATAATTTTATCAAATATTGCCTATTATTCATTGAAATATCTATTTCTAATTATTCTAATGCGATTGGATGAGGAAAGATGAATTTTCATACCTTTTCGGCATAAGAGACGCGGTTTATTTCCTCCCAAAAATTTTTACGGAATCAAAACGTTGGAATTAAAAACCGGAGAGCAAATAATCGTCATGAGTTGTTGCAGAGATTGGTTTAATTAAAGAGAAGAGTCAATTGAATCGCATCCAGTAATACGATTCAAAGACTATTAAGATAACGTGAATAAGAAGAAGAGGAAACAGCAGCAGCAGCAGCAGCAGCGGGTAATAAAAGAGACGAAAAATCCGGCAATGAAGGAATAGCGGAACCCCAAGATAGCAGAATGTAGAAGCTTCGCGTAACATGTTCCGATGTCTTGGTGCAAAAACTTCTGATTTATCGTCTTCAGCTGCCTACCGATCGTTCAGAGGATGAAAGAGAAAGAGGATATATAAAACCAAGCGGAGTTTCTCGGCTATCAATAGTCATCCACGTCAGGAATATCCATATATATTATTATATGTTTATTCAACGATCGTATAACACATCAGCTGCGTTAACATTTACCGATTTTTTTAAGAAATCCTTAGAACTTTCGTAACAAATAATAAATTTATTCAATTCATTTGTTCTTCAGTTTTTCTAATATAGAATATAATTCAGTTTTAGCAGAATTCGGTTCTTATAAGTGAGAATTATGATCAGTTTTTTTACATCCCATCAAATTTTACAATTCTACTTACGCCCTTAAAATTCTACGAAAAATTAATGAGCAATATTATTTTTGACTTGAAATTTATCCGTCAATCAGTTAACTGAACGTTTTATTAATGATTCAGGATCTACAACACGTCGATGTTACGATCACTGAGCCTTTCTGAATTATTCTAGGATCTAGAGGTCGGAACTATAATTTCAAAAGTACATCTTGCGGCTCATTAACATTCTCAAAAACGGACGTAACTCTCATTTTCTTGATGCAAATCAGAATTTCATTATCTACACAATCGTGCCATGAAATTCTAGTTCGCATCTTTGATTCTCCAGTGAGAATTTGAGGGAAAAAAACTGTAATTTCTATTCCGACATGAGTGACTACTACATATGTAGTAATGAGGGGTCTGTCTAGTGTCCACCCTGTTATAAAAAATCGTTTTAATAGACGGTTTTTAATCTCAACGTCAGTTACGAATTATTACAGTTAATTCGTGCGTCAGATGTTGTTCTACTTATGAATTAAAACTTCTGACTATCAGCACCACATCATTATGTAATTACTTATATGTTTGTTCTGATCTTGAGCATATCGGTACCTCGGTGTATATAAAGGAGTTAAAAAATCCTCAGCTAGTTACTGACGTCGTATATTTTTGTTCCTTTTTTTCTTTCTTTTTTTAATTAGAGACAGTATCTCGTAGCAAACAGTTAGTTGTTTCTAACATGATTAGAAATTGACTCTTGTACCCATACGCCCTCTTCAAATCTACATAATTTATTATCAGGATGTTAAGAGTGATGTATCGTCATAAAGTATCGCACAGTCGCAAGACTGATGTAGATATTTCTCTGAAATTTTTGTTACCAGTGTTACAGAGTAATCGTGTTAAATTTTTTTTCGTTTTTTATTTCGTAACCAACACCAAGCCAAAAAATATAATGACCATTGCAAAATGATTTTGTTCAGAAAACAGCTGATCACCTGCTTATTATATTCCGTATTATAAATCATGCAAATTTTATTCCTTCTATTCATTACCCCATCATTATATTATAGTCTTAGAAATTTGACCACTGATCTCGGTATGAGTTTATCTATTGGGTTATTATTGGAGAAGAAAAAAAATTCAAAAAAACAAAATAAAAAACGGTTTTTGATGACTGAATCAAGCCTCATTACGTTGGTCAAATAAAAGCCCGATTATGGTGTTAGAATAAACGATATTTTACGATAGTTTATATTTCAATGATAAATTATTCAAGCTAATTAGAAAATCAAACAGGTTTTCTATATGATTTCTTCATATTATAATTCTTATATTGCTAATTAAATATACCTTTGATAAGTGACTAATTTTAATCCAGTGGACTGTTTGGCCTGATGTTTCAATGGTCGTAAAACCAAAACTTGAATCCTTATAACGAGCCGAACACCGGAGTAAGAGCTATAAAAGTAACGTCACTTTCGAATAATTTAATTAATATATATATATATATATATATATATATATATATATATATATAAATATAAGCTTATTCCCGTATGATAAGTTTTTATTTTTTCGCCATAATTGGGTTCAATTTTCTCTGTCGCACACCCAGATTTCAGGTTGAAATGGAATCTTGAATTACTTTCTCGTTCAATATTTATGATAATTTTTATATTAGTTTCTCTTGCTCGTTGGGATTTATCCATAAAAAAAACGAATATTGTGCAACATGTGTGCATTCCAATTTTATTATCTTTATGAATTTTTCGAATCGATAAAAGTTAAGAAGGGAGAAGCTGCTGCGCGACTAGATCCTAAAAAATAAAACTAGATCCCAAATCTAATAAAATGTGCATTAATCAATGTCGAATTCGAATCATACACCAATAAGAAGTAATTTATCAAAATTAATGGACCTATGTATTAAACGCAGAAATTACTTCATCCGCATATCTGTTCAAGTGAACTTTAACTGCGTAGTTTTACGAGAGACATAAATTCGTTACATGAATAAGGAAGTTTTAAAATGAAACCATGTAATTTATCATTCTTTTTGATTTTTTTTTTCATTAAATTTACCCGCTAACTACGTACCTACTACCAATTTTAAAAAAATTATTTTTATTATACATTTAAAGATGATGATATAATGAGATTCATCTGAAATTAATGTCACGTAGTACTTGCCTTAATAAAACGCTTTCTGATTTCAATAATTTTTCATAAGCTTAAACCGATATTTATTTGCTTACTAATTGTGTATACTTTATATCAGGAATTGAGTTTAAAGAGACTGAAAGCTCTTTGGGTTTTCTGGATTATAAAGATAAGTCGTTTGATCAAGGGAATAATTTTTCTTCCTTGAGAAGCGATTCCTTTATTTTATTTTATTTTTTTCATGTACCTTTACTGAGCTTTTGAATAATGAATAAATAAAAAATAGAAAAATTACCGTTAGAAAGTGTTGTTTCATTTGATTAGTTATATTTTATTATTTATGAAAGTGATTATCACTCAAATTATTACTGAACATATGTATACTATACCTATATGTATAGTAATAAGTTATTTTCTAATCGTTGTGTATGGTAAGAAGCTAATTGTATAATCATTTATTCTCTATATCATACCCAATTAATAAATGATATAATTAATTTATAAAAGCAGGGCAAATTAGAGATAGAAAGATATAGAGACCGTGTCGGACAAGTTGATTAATTAATCGACGCTGGTGGTTGGTGGTACAGGATGAGAAGATAAGCGATCGAGTTTACCTGCCACGTGTTACTCTATAACGTATAATAAACACGTTTCATTCAGAACTTATCCCACACTTGACTTAAGATATACCTATCTATCTATCCACGAACTTCTTTGGCAGGTATAAGGTATATATCTGTTCTAGTTTGATCGCCTCAAGGCTTGTCTGATGTACTCTGGTAACCGATGATGTTTAACACCTGTTTTTTTTTTCTTCTCTTTTCTTTTCTTTATTTTTTTTCTACACACCCGTTACCTATGTACCTCTATACCTATATATACGAACAAGTGCCTCTCGGCAATGCGTAAAAACGGTGATCAAATAAAGTCTAATAAACATGATCGTCTATGACCTAGCTGACGTTGAATTATTATCGTATTAATATTTCAATGCTATATAAGCACGAAATTTTTCATTTCTATTTTTTTTTCTTCTTTCTTTCTTTCATATATCGTATACAATAGATACTCAGATTCTTACTATCTAGGTGATGATTTTTTATGACTAACACATCATTTTTTTTTTTTTTCACATATTTATATTCGCAATAGATACGAGTCTATAAAACTTCGATCATATTCAAATTTCAATGCTCCCATCAGTTAGAACGTTTTTTCTCATGAGGGGGGGCATTGAAATTCGAAAATCTGTAATGAAACGAGTACTTAATTTTCTAATATTTAATTAAGTGAATAAAAGCGTCGGTGGTCGGAGGTTTTAAATGTTATTACGATATTCCATTACACGATAAATTATTGAGGATGTAGTCTTGATAATTTTCTATATTAGATCAAATATATCGAGCAGGATTATTAATTTACATTATATATGTATTAATTATAATGGCATATTTAGAATCTCATGAGTTAGAGTTGTTTAACTAAAGATTTATCAAATACCAAAGTATATATTAACCACCCACACGTATTCAGATTCTAACTGGTTTCAATCGGTTTTCAAATTTATTTGCTACATTTCATGCTAATTATAATTTAATCTGATATAGAATCTTGTTATTCAGCCACTGTATGTTCACGTTGATCATTTGACAAAGTTTACACTGTACATACATAGGTACATACATACCTAGGTATTTCATTGCATGGTATTACTTAAGTTTCTAGAAATAATATAAGGTACTTGAATTAAATCGCGCATCGTATAAATGCGGAGATAAGATTATACTTATAGGTATTTCCCCAAGACGGGATATAATGAAGTAAAGAAGACAACCTACGACAAACTGATCGTCTTACTGCGATTCAATCTGGATAGAAAAAAATCAGACTAAATAAACTAGATTTCAAGATTTTTGAAAAAAAAATCTTTTTGGACCAAATACTTGAGTTTTTTCGTTTTTAGATGAAAAATTAAAAGACTTGAGTATGCCGTTCAAAAAAAAGAGAAAAAAAGAATTGGAAAAAATTTGAAATATTGTGAATTGTGAGGATTCGTCTTTTTCTTTTTAGTGGCCGACCGCCGAAGTGCCGCGGAACGCCTCATATATAGCAGAGCTGATTATTGATATTATTTACTACCGATCTTTGGCCTCGTATTAGTTTATAGACTATATTAAATAGTCACTAAGATCAAAGATATTGAAGTACCTGTTATAAATCTAAAAATGCTGCAGGGCGTGTATAGATGAATCCCATTAGTTTAAAATAGCACTAAGATACACAAACTGATATAATTAATATTAAATGTCATATTTTATACATAATAACCCAGAATTATTTCGTCCTGTTAGCCTTAATGTCGATTTCCATATTTTTACACTCAATTTTCAACCAATTTCTCAATAAACGATTGATAATAAAGATTTTTCGTTTTTACTCATCAGAATGAGTAACAGATTGTTATAACCGAAACAGATTTTTCGAAAAAGAATTTGACTCTCAAAATATCAGAATAAGAATCAAAAAGACGATGCGAAGAAAAAAAAATGGATTCTTACAGTTTTCGTGAAAAATGTTCATTACAAAAATCTAATATCCCCATGTTCTGGTCATAAAAATCGATTATTGCGTTATTGAGATGGATTTGAACGTGAAGGTTTTTTTTAGGGGGTAGTTTTATATCAAAGAAATGAATATTAGTGAGGGTAAAAAAACGTTTGTTGAGTTGGTTTTGAATACTCCATATATATGAACATTATACGTAATGTATTATATACATATACTCATACCGAAATTGGCGCAAGATAAAAAAAAAAAGTAACGATGCTGCTGCAGGGTTGATTGCTTGTTTAAACTAATGGCGGGGCACGCTCCTACTACAGCGTAACCAAAAATTCGTATCGAAATATTAAACACACATAAATTACATTCGGGTCCAGGCAATGCCTGAGGGATCATACAGTATCTATGTATATATTTTCTTATATATATATATGTATGGGATAAACACATATATGCAAAGAAGATTGCAGGTCGACGTTGTAGCGTAGCCGCGATGCAGTTCTGCAGGGAACGAACGTTTACACGATATAAACGACGCGTTCTGAATATTTATGATATTTATCAAACAAGTTTTGCCTTTCGTATTCTTACCTCAATCGAAATATATCTCTTTTTATCGCACATATATATAAATATATATAATATTATTTGATAGTGGCAGAATTTTTCCCCCTTTTTTTTTACTGAAAATTTTCAGATCAATACAACCGGTCGTTCGAAATTCTTATTAAATTTTATGGAAATCCAGCAGATTTCAGATGAAATTCATTTGATTCTGCTAGGGATCATCGACTAGATTTTAGTTAGATGGAATCCATAGGAATTTTAAACGACCAGATAAATCCATATAGAAATTTTTTCTGTAAAGCTGTTAACAGATTTTGGAAAAAAAAAACACTCAGTCTGAAGAGAAATTTTCAGCGATAATTAGGTACTTTATCGAATATCGAATATATTGACAACGCCGATTCTCATTATCGGCGTCGAATCTTGATTGGCCTCGATTAAACGACATGATTTCGTACTAATATATGAAAAAAAGAAAATTTTATATCACCCCGTGAGGATCGATTTAAGAGAAAATTATATAGAAAAACACAAAAACAAAAAAGTGAAAAGGAGGAATCTTTTTTTTTTTGTTTTTTCTTGTCTTTCGTTTTTCTACTTGCCTTATCCAGTTTAATAAAAATTGTTATGTATAAAATATTATTAAGTATTTGATCAGAGAATTTTAATCAACGTCCTTAGATCGTTTAAGCATAATATTATACCCTTGGAATGAGAATGATTATCTCGGTCTCGCCGCGTTTACACGGTTGTAATTTAATCGAGAATGTAGAATTCAGTTAATACAGAAATTTAACAGTAAATTAAAGGAATATAATTCTCGTATATTCAAACTGTTTTATCGCTGATTATTCGCGGCTATATTAATATTATATCATATTATATTATAGTCGCTGATTTTCTACGGATGATATAGTATACGTTAGCGGAATTAAATATTCTAACAAGTTTAACAAAGATTAAACTCAAAGGTATTAAGAATATACCTATAAACAATATACGCAATCAGCCAGCCTCAATTATAACATCGGTAATTATCCCATTCGCATATTCTCGCTATTAATCTATTGCTTTATTATACGAGTACAAAACGAACTGACAATAATATATATACACATAATTCATAGTTCTTAGTGCTGCACCTGAGATAGCTAAACTTTTACACGGTTTTTTTTTTTTTTTTCTTATCGTCACTTATCTATTAGAAAGACCGTTAGTGAGTAACCACTATTAATTATCATCGTTATGAGTAGTTAGTACAAAAGTTTTATTCACAAATAAATCGATTTTAGGCAAAGGAATTCGATTCTCATTTTTTCTAGTCTTATGCTATACCCATCTTCGATCTTTAGGATCTTTAGGATCTTTATAGGATCGAAGTACGTATAATTATATAGGTATAAGGTGCAATTAATCGTAATAGACGAAAAGCAATATTGTAATACTTCTGGTAATGTTATAATTGCGGTATACAATTATGGGAATAATTGCTAGTTGATGTATTAGAAAATTTGTATTTTATTTTGTAAGTATCGATGAAGTAGAAGAAGAAGAAGAAGTAGAGATAAGAGGTTTTTCAGTCTTAAGTTCTCGCTTTTAGATATCTGAGATCGAATATACCTAACTGCCATAAATTATATTGTGGGAGTATATTGCGATATCGTATTAATATTTATTCAACAAAGTTCTTCTAAGTCTTTATCCACTGGGTGTCTGGCCTCATCACCAAGAATAATATCTACCGCAGATTAACGGTTAATAAAATTATTGGTAGAAAGAAAAAAAAAAACATGGGGTTTCAATTTAGAAAAATACACATGTGTGATCGTTGTGTAAAATATATAGACGCTAACTAGAATTCGAATTGCTTACGCAATAGGACATTTCGTCAAAAGCAGAATATTAGTGACTACTAACTAGACACAATTCAACCTAATAACTGTGTTTTTTTTTTTTTTTTTAACCATCAAGATTAAGCTTCTTAATGACCAAACCGTAGGCCGTACGGATCTTTGGAATTCTTTCAATAATCTCGGTTTGGTATATTATACAGTCAAACTATCAAACGGTTCTAACCGTTCATGAGATAAAAATTATAAAACAAGTTTCCTTAGATTCGATTATATATATACGCTCTTTACAGCTACGAGCATGTATACATCAACGGTATCATATACCTACATAATATGAATTTTTTTTTCAATATTGATTGGATAATTTTGTTATCGTAATACAGCAATAGTATAAGAATTAAATACAGTTCGAAAGATTGTGACGACTGAGGTGAAAAACACATAGATTTCATTATTCTACGTAATATCGTCTACAAATCTTGATGTTAAAAATCCTCGCATCTTATTTCATCTGGTCCTTAGCACGTGTTGAAGTGAGCTTTGCAAAAATGACATAGGTCAACTGTTGACGTAATAACTGAGGCACCGTTAGTCCGATTATTATATAATTTTTTTTACATACAGTTCTTATACGTAGTTCTAGTGTGGACTAAAAACTTTTCAAATTGCTGGTTCGTTTGGCTCCGAAAAAATTCGAGAAAATTCCCTTTTTGGTATTATTCAGTATACGGATTTCGTGAATCTAAAAATGTATGAAACATTAGCTATTTTATGATAATCTTAGTCCACGCCAGAATCATATGAGTATCAAGTTGGCTCACGAAGCCAGGTCCAATTTGGACTAGAATTGACTTTGAAATCCAGTCAATAGTTGACCTATGTCAATTTTGCAGAGTTTGGTTAAATCTATGCTAGTAGCCACATGATGTAAGACGCGAAAGTTTTTAATATCAAGATTTGTAGGTAAGATTACGTGGAATAAATACCTGAAACAGGATATTTGTGTATTATTTATCTTAGTAGCCACAATCCCTGAAAATGAATATGATTTTTACACACTGAAAGTTCATAATATGGACTCTATACTGTGTATTGGCAGAATTTTAAACAGGTTGTTAGTAACACCTTGATATAACAAGAAGTGGCGATTCAAGGAGATTTATACGATCGCTAACATGAGTCAACGCTAAAAGAGCACAGTAAAATATGAGAGAATGAGGATCGGGTGACGGTCCAACGACCGGTAAGTATCGCCTTCCTTGATAGGGTAGAAAAATAATGAAGCCATGGCCATGGCCATGGTCATGGCCATGAAATCAACGACGAGGACGAGGACGAGGACGAGGACGAGGACGATGAAGGCTGATGAAATCATTCGGTTACGGTACGTCCGCACGTCGTATTTTCAACGCGAACGACGTCGTACCGAAAAGAAATTTACGACGTTAAATTTTCATCGGTACACGTACGAGTACGTAGCAATTACCGTCTTTCGGGACTCCCTTCCTTTCCTCCGTTTTTATCATCATTTTTCCTTTTTTTTTTTTTTTATTTCGTATACCTTTATTCCCGTTCGTTATTCGACCACACGTGGCGCGGTTACGTGATCATAGAGGTACATGCGGTTTCGTAAGGTTTCATTTCATATTTTATCAACTTATTTGCTCTTTTATTTACCAAAAATTCTTTTTTCTTTTTCATTTTTGCTTCCATACTGTATTTCGAAGAATACCAGAGACGTGATATTAAATTATGGAAATTCCCTTGGCGTGGTGCATGATACCAACGACTCAATCCACCAAGTCATAAATAACGTTTTAAACTGGGCTACAAACGTCAGTCTGAAATTCGAGGAAAAACAAAGCCCAATTCTCGAGATTAACATCGCTCGCGTTTTTATACTCAAATTCTACCCATATTTTTATATACATATAATTCAAGGGTTCATATATTTAATGGAAGAGACGAGAGACTTATCTCCGACTCAAAATAAGTTCCAAAAGACAAAAGTGATAATTAGTCTTATGACTAAAACTTCATTCTATTGCATATAAGTTACGAAGATCCATGACGAAGTCGATCAAACGAAGAAAATTAGTTGTCTAATTGATTTGATTAGGTAATCATTATTATTTTTTATTTTTTTTTTCCCACACGATGTAGGCTTTGTACATGTTTATCGCGTACCCCATGAAAGAAGACATGCATGAGACATCCTTATGCAAAAGTCATTAGCGCTGCCTTATGCAGAAAGCGAGAAAGAGAGAAGATCATCGAGTTGTAAGAGTTAAACGAAGAGCCTGGTGGAGTAAGGCTTTGTATCGCAAATTACACCGTGGTCATTTGCCATCAATCTTCGGTGGTCAAGCAATTGGTGTAGACTACCTCTTACCTTAATATACACCCGCAGTACGCCTCCTTTTCGTGCTTACCTTCACCTTGTGAACATTAATTCATTCAGTTTCACAATTATCCGTACTAACCATACATGCATACGTTATGATCGTCTCAAATTTTCGCCTCACATAACTCCTTGGTAATAATATATGCGGTGTGAAACACCCGGATCATATGTTATTCGCAAGAGATACGAAATTAAATTAAATTTTATCCGATCAGACTACTTTGGAATGGCGTGAAATTCCATCGCGTTTATCCGCTGGTTTTGTCCAACATAAATAAATTCCGCAGAATTTTATTCCAATGAATTATTTCAAAAATTTCTCATCCTGTTAGTGTAAAATGAAAACTATTCTCCGTTTGTTGTATAAAAAATTTTTGAACTTGGTGCAGGAGATTCAGGAAACAGGTTAACGAGGTACGAACATATAACGACGATAATTAATCATTATGAAATTATTCGACAGTAAATTATGGAGAATATTCATAAAATTCTCCCTTGCACATCAGTGATATCATCGTAGGATTAAAGAAAGTTGAACAGGAAAAAAAGAAAAAAACTATACATCCAGATGTTACAGTCGACAGTAAAGTAAAATGAAATAAAAAAATGATGTCAGGCAGATCAAAGAGTTGTTGCGAAACTAAGAAGAAGAAGAAGAAGAAAAAGGAAAAACAAAAATTAGTGATGGGGGGACGTTGGGATACGTTGAATTGCATTCGATCGAATTATTTTACGCGTGGCGAAAACAGGTTGATTAAGCGAATGATACTATCCACGAAACAGCTGCTGGCCAATTAAACGACGGAGATGACGGATTACGATAGAATACATACCATGCATTAATATTCGAGCATCGTTGAAGATTTGCCATCGGGTAAAAAGGCCAAAGTAACGCATTCAGGAAACGATATACCGTATTAAAGAATTTGCCAAAGTTTCATAAGCAAATATGGGAACCTTTGCAAAAACTAATGTATCAATTACCAAATACTCATATTCAGATGTTTTCTAATCGCTATCTGCATTGTTAAGGGATTATATTAGAAAGATATAAAAGATGTGAAAAGGTATACGTATAGTACATTGATGCAAGTTTATTATTTGCCTCGTCAAAAGTCCGTCTCTTCTCACTTCTCGAGACTTATACTTTAGAACTCTTACTCAAGCTTTAACTCAAAGCCCGAAGGAGTTAGTTAGATAATTAACACATGGTGTTACATAGGTAGAAAATAGATTGAATTAAATATTGACTACTCATTCATTTTAATAAAATATCTGATATACCGTATGGTAATTCATATCCCATACCCGGTATTCTCTATGTCCCGTTCTTATTGTTGCATATATATAGAATTTCGAGGGTGATTGAGGGAAATATACGTAATAATCAAAGAATGATCTCGAAGCGATTGAAATTTTTGTTTTTTTACGACCAACGCCCAAACTATATTCTTGTTTCCTTATTCGTATATTATATCGTGAGTGAAAACAGTTAATACGCTTATGCAATACGTTTATGTAGAATTCTGTTAATTTTGTAGAAGGAAAAGCGAACACTTCTTCTCAGACTTAATTTATTCGAGTAAATTTTATCCGAGAAATTTTTGACAGAAAGAAAAAAAAAATTTACGACAATCGATGTATAACACGCTGCAGCATTGCGTTACACACTTCGTATAACGACGATAATACTTAATGTCTTGAATTTCGTTATGTGAAGACTGGAATTTATTAGTCGTTATAAAATAAAATACACTAAAAAATCTATTCAAACATTCCGATTTAAAATTCCTTCCTGCAGTTTCATTATTTCTTTCTTCTTCCTCTTATTACATCGGGAATATAATTTGAACTTTAAACACAGTGAAAGGTGATTAAAGAAAGAAAATAAGATAGGAAGATTGATTAATTAATATGGTTGATCTGTTCTGTTAAGGAAGTTGGCCCACACACCTTTTTTAGACGTAAAATAAAGTAGCTAATTTATAAATATCATCGTATAATGACTCATCAAAATATAAGACATGATGTAGTCAGGGATGATGGGATAGAGCTGTCCCATACTTTTGTATAATAAATCTATCTCTAAATTTTTCAAGACTAAATTATATCTCTGTGATGAAGGATTAGAGGTAATCTATTAAGCACTCACATGTGACATATATATGTCGGACACCATACCTACCTCGTAATTTTTATACAGAATTAAGCCACTTTAGGAACTGAATGTGGAAAAAATTATACATGTAGTTCAAGGCACGAAACGCGCGAGCGTTACATCTGGTATTTTGTATAATTAAGGAGCAACTGGTTGAACGCTTTTTTAAAAAAATAATTTTACACCGTTCATTTTTTAAGTAAACGCTACTCTGCAGTCTCCCCATTTATTTTTTGAAGAAAGAAAAAAGGCGAGTCTTTAATCGCAGAGTTCATTCTTCGGGCTTATTTTTGGAAAGCTAAAGAAACGGATATCGCGATATGTATTCGTTTTCAAAGTGAGACAAAATACTGTCCTAAATTTTTTTTTATAGAACTAAAACGTGCGTTTAAAGGGTTACCGTTAATTCTTGGTTTACAAAAGCGGAAATTCCGGTCCTTAGTTTCGTAAGAGTAGATATACAGGGTGGTCCATTTTAATTTACGCAGGCGAATATCTCGAAAACTAACAGTTATACAAGAAAAAGTTTCATACAAAACTTAAAGGGTTTCGAGGGGGAAAGATAATGTTGATATGTGTTGACTTGTGGACTTCGCCAATTCCGAGATTTCGCAAGTAACTCCCGATTTTAGATAGGGAACACATGTTTTGGTTGGGGGCAGCTGATAGCGAGAACAAAGACTCATTCAAATACGAAAGCAAAAAAAATTAGAAAAAAAAAAAATTTGCAAAACAAATGGAAAAAAAAAATTTCGCGAATTTTTTCTTTCAAAAAATTGTTTTCTTGTCCCCAGCCTTCGAACACATTAATTGTTTATCACTCTAGTTTAAAATATTTCTCGCCAATTTTGAAATTGGAAAGTTTGAATGTACCAGATTAGTAAAAAAAATTCGTAGATCAATAACACACAGCTTATTTCGGACTCAAGAGTGATAAACAATGAATGTGTTTGAAAGCTAGAGACAAAAAACAATCTTTTGCAAAAAAAAAAAAATTCGCGAAATTTTTGTTTCCAATTTTTTTTGCAAATTTTTTTTTTTCCAATTTTTTTTGCTTCCGTATTTGAATGAGTCTTTGATCTCGCTATTAGCTGCCCCCAACCAAAACATGTGTTCCCTATCTAAAATCCGAAGTTACTTGCGAAATCTCGGAATTGGCGAAGTCCACAAGTCAACACATATCAGCATTATCTTTCCCCCTCAAAACCCTTCAAGTTTTGTATGAAACTTTTTCTTTTATAACTGTTAGTTTTCGAGATATTCGCCTGCGTAAATTAAAATGGACCACCCTGTATAACGCGTTTAATCTACATCAAGCGGTCTCACCAAAGGAGAGTTATAATTCACCAGGAATAGTTGTTGCTGGTGTTCCAGCCGCACATATGGTCCAAGATCTTGGTACCAGAGATAATAAACCATGATCTTGACTCACGTTACCATCTCGGATCATTAGATTTCATAAATAAATAGAAATAATTAAAATACGTATGTGTTTGATCCTTCGATTTCTTGGATTAGAAATAAATGAAGAAAAAAAAAAAAAACCGACACAAGTGATAAGTGCGTTTCATTAGTGATTCTTCTTCCTTCTTTCCGAGCTGCTGGAGACCACAACGAGCATGTATTTCATTCTAATGAGCGAAGAGAAAGAACCGGAAATGATTTAAGAAAATTATAGCGTACCTACCTACGCATCGCGAAAGATTTAATCAGATCTGTAGGGCTAAGTTCATGAAAAAGGACGCGTGCCGAGAATGAAGTACGGTCCAAAGCTCATGCTAAACGTTAAACTTAAACTTTGCATTCGTGTTTGTGAATAATCTTGTCGTAGGATTTAAGACAATTTAAGAATTTTTAAAAGGGGCTGATAATTTTTGTACAGAAAAATTTCCCCATATCTTGTGAGCCAGATGTTATATCCAGATGAAATTATATCGTATGTATAGAAAATTTCAGATCGGTCATTATGTAACGAATCTTTGACCTGGGTACAAACGAGCCATTTATATATCACGGAATTAATTTCTGTGCCGATTTCTCTTCTCTTCTCTTCTTTTCTCTTCTCTTCTCTTCTCTTTTTAAGAGCATTATCTGACTGCAATTGGATCTTTAACGAAGAACCGACTGCCGATTTATATACGATCGTGAATCGCACGCGAAACCGGATAACTTTTTTTTAGAATTTATATACAATTAAATTGCGGACAACATTGCTAACACTTTTTCATTTTCTTCATTTACTTTTTCGTTTCCTTAATCGAATCGATCGTTACGTCAATAGTTCGATGACAGCCGAAACTGTCATTCCTTAAACGGACACTTTAACGAAGTAATATCACTTTTATTTCGTTCACGAAACGATTCTCAAGTTTTTTTTTTTTTCCCAACTCCAACATGTGTTTTACCTCGAATGAATCAGGGCTTACTAATTAATGGTCTACCTTAATAAAATTAGAATAAGTTTTTTAGAACGTTTAACTGTCACAAAATAATCAAAAATTAATTATCTTTTTTAGATAACTTATCAAAAAAAAAATAAAAAGCAAAGCTTGGTCAATTATTATCTTAAAAATTTGGTATTTTATTAAGAAGAGAATTTTCACTCAATCTTTCAGTATTTTAAAGCGTTGCAAGATTTCAATACTAAAATTACGTATCTTTTTATACCGTGAAATATAACAAGCGATAATTTAGCTTCTTGGCATTAATCGTATCGTATATATATATATTGGAATTTTATACGATTAAATATACGTCAACGGTTCCTGATAATAATTCTCCAACAACTCGGTTTAAACCATACGTGGAATTACATCGCCCAAAAACATTGGATATTCAATCAACGTGGCGAACGAGTAATATCTTATACTGTATACGTATTTAATTGCTCATAAATTCTTTCTCGGAGTAAAAGATTTCCCAACAGAGAAGAAGAATTAATGACGATCCTAATAATGTGTTGCCTAAGGGGGGATGGGGAGGGGGGGTGTAATTCTTTTGGAAAATATACAGACAATGAGACAATTTATACCACCGACGTGAAGAAAAAAAAAAAAATGTCTTATTACTTTAACGGATACTTAATCACATAAGGTAATAAATCTGTGATCGAAGAATGCTTAAAAATCAATGTATATGCATAGGGTTGCAGGTTGCAGATTTATCTAAGACGCTTGTACATTCCAACTTGTTTAACTATTTACACGGAAGCGTGAAGGATAACTGGAACCTGAGGTTAGGTAAAGCCTAAGCTGTGCATAAGCAGTTAAACTCTTGGACTCCCGATAACACGTGCCGTTTAGAAAGCAATTATATTTTTGCACCGACGTCATTAGACCGCTTGCTTGTCAGTTTTCTAAGTATCTACGGTCATCTCGTTCTTCTGACCACAGAAACCGCAAACTATACTTTTCTCCGAAGACCAGGAGGATCATATGTATGAAAATCAGTTGGCAATGTGGGGAAAATGAGAAGTAAGACGGGGTGTCGTTTCCAAATTCGAAAAGAAGTAAAAAAAAAGAAAAATTGAATCATTGACTTCATCAGGGGTTGAATTTTGATATTATAAGGCGATTGCCAGATATAGTAGCGTTTGGATAGAACTCCGTATAAGGTACTAAAGCAATTTATTATAGTCAGCATTGATTACCCCCTTATTTCCTAGTTCAAGAATCTTTGATATAGTATGATGAATGTTGTATGCCAGTGTGAAGAAAACCCCCCTTATGAAAGTATCATTGAACTCGTAGTTTGATTACTTAATAATTATTACTTTACCATGCAGTTATAATTTCGCATAGTTTAAATAACGCGAGAATATGAAATAGGTACGCGGTAGTTTGCACGCTGTATAATAGAGCTGAGGAATACTACGGCCTTAAGGCCTTGACATTGCATTATTACATACATATATATACCTATTCCGTATGTAGTATGTAGTATCGTTTATAGCACGGACACCGATGTATCCAATTATAATAATAATAATAATAATAATAATAAACAAACCGTTTATCATTTCAGAATAGAATGCCGAGAGGAAGATGCATTTCTTAGTCCTCGTACTCACTGGCTACTTTCACATTATACAAACCCAAGTACATTCGGAGGAAATATCAGTCACTCGTCATCCGAATGGAGATATATTTACAATTGAGGGTAAGCACGATGGATAAAGATTATTTATTAGCTATACAAATATCGAGAGTGTTAACAAGGTTTCGACATTGTCGCCAAAATTTTTGCTAATAATGGTTTCTATTTATTTGTAATTTTTTTTTTACAAATTTTAACGTTTTTTTTTTTTATCGAAAATTGAGTGAAAGTTATTAATTGCATCTTATTTATACAGACAGTATGATATATAGCTTTCGTTTAGAATAAGATTTTTTGATTTTTTTTTCTAATCATAAATATTTTCGTTAGTCATAAACCGTTTCACTACTTTAGTAAGAAACGTTCGATTGATTTATTTGTATGAAAATCGTGTATAAAATATATAAAACTTAAAATATATGAATAATAAATAATGATTTTGACCAACTTCCGACATTTTTGATGACGGAATTTAAGTTTCACCTTGAATTAGGAAATTATGATTAATCGTGGCCTTGAACATTTTTTCAGCATATGCTATAATTTAAATTTAATCGTCGTAACGAAAAATCGTGATCGTTCGAAGCTAGTAAAAACGACATACGTCAAAATACTTATTCATATATAGGTATATAATAGTTACGATACTTTCCAACGATTCGAAAGTATCTTCCTTGGAAACTAGTTTTTACTTTTTTTTTTATTATTATTTTTTTTTTCTTTCTTTCTTTCTAGAGAGTCCAGCACATAAATAATACGACCACATTATATCCGTCGCGCCTCTTTCTAGTATATGTCCGCAGGGAACTATTAGTCCGATACGTATACGTAAATAATTCGTTAAATGCCGTTTATTATGCTATACATTTCTTACTATATTTTTTACAATTTTCAATTCAATACACCTGTCAAAGAACTTCAAGATACTTTGATATGCGGAACGCTTTGAAATAGCATAAAACAAATTTTGAATTAATTTTCCTAGCACATATAATTAGATTTACAGTTATTCAACAGCATTATGAATCCAATGATAATCTTTCGCGGAAAAATATAAGCGTAATTGTCTAAGGGGAGGGCGAAAATTACATCTAGATATATACCGAGCGTTCTTGTTCAAACAGAACACAGACGCGTACCGCATACGTGAGGCTTGGCCGAGAAGGGAAGGGGTCGTTCTGTTTGTACAAGAACGCTCGGTATGTACAATTAGAACCGCGATAGGAAGAGGAAGAAGATTGTTAAGATGAATGAATGGAAGCGAATTTGAAAATGAGTCAATATTATATTTTTCGTTTCGCTGTTGGAATGATATTATACGAAGGACTTGAATACTTTTGACGTAAACGTTGTTACATATATATATGTATACAGATTCCGTAATCCTCTAGAAGCGTGTAATTTTAGGAAATTATATCCTATAAGATAGTAAATCTTTCTTTGCGAATTTTCTACTTCTATGTAGTCATGCTACAATTTACTAGTTATAGTTTAAATCTAGTCAGGTTACAGCATCGTACAAGTCGAGTGGAAGTGTGGAATTGTGAAGAAGGTACCTTCAGCTTAGCCTGTTCCCACACTGATATATCCGAACCTTACGAGCTAACTGCACTATACGTATTTGGGATCTCACTTCTCTCAGTACTACGTAGGAAAGTCGATAAACTCTAGTTATTATATACAAATGTACGAGAGTAATATTATATCCTCATACCAGCAAAATCGCAAACACTTATATTCCACCTTTAAGATGAACTCTACCATCTTCAGGAAACTAAGTAATAAACATATCGAACATATAAGCAGTCATTTTTATCCAGGCTAAACTATAGATAATTAGCAAATTCAACTTTTTTCTTTCTTTTTTTTGCTAATAAATGATCTCGAACTTGAACGTCTGAGATCTTGTCGATCTCACAGTTCGCAGAGATCGGTTGAGTATAATGTATTCGGAGAACAATTATTAGATAATATACGTTCAGATACGTTTTATAGCAAGTGTGCACACTTCTGGTTCAGGCTAATTAGTATATCGTGACAATAATCGGCGTCGAAGGATATTTAATCAAAATATCATCGCAAGCTATCCTAATATAATAGTCATCCAGAAATATTTTTTATTGGATACTATTATATCAGATTTATGAACCTGTCATTTTTTTATTGGCTTTGACAGGCTCTCTGGTATAGATATCTAATCGTTTTCAAATGATTAGTTGCAAAACTCAACCGTTAAGAATATATATATATATATAAAAAAATAAAAAAATAAGTTTCATCCGCAGTTTATTTTCATCAAACGTTTGGCACGCGATTTTTATTAACTATATTTTTTATATTATGGTCTAGCTGATTGCATCAAATTTTTTTCCAATTATTTAGCAGCTTTTAATTCAAACATTAGGATTTAATTGCAAAAATAGTTTTTATACGCGATATAATATGATTAGCTATAAAATATATGCCAATAAATCTGCTTAACACCTATCGTGCAAATAATGATTATTCATATAGTTATATGCATATATATGTATAGTGTATACGAGAAAGAAATCAGGGTCAATGCAAATAAACTTTTACTCTTTCTCTGATATACCTAGTTTAAAGTATACCAAGGAAAACCCTTTCGTCACGATTTCCATTGCATTCTTTTCGTAATTAATTATTTCTACATCAAGCTTGCAGCTATGTAATTGAAAAAGAAAAAAACACATTTTTTCGCGCCCTATATAACCACCAATGAAAATAGAAACTATATATCTATGTAGTACTATTCTCAGGCTGTACTTTATTTCTTCATATAAAATATAATGGCTTATATCACTATTCATAAATGTTAAAATGATATATGGAATATTATAAATGGGACGATCACTCGACGAGTTTAATATCATGACTAGATTCATATAGGATATATGTCGAGATGATTAAGATCCCTTAAATAACACTATTCATCAGTCTTAATTCTCGTTAAGGCTTTGTGACATACCTAACGTTTACAAGGTTGTTAAAATTAAGTTTTTTTTTTTCATTCATTTATTAATTATTATTAATATTATCATATTATAGTACCTATAATAATTACCAAAATTTATATCTGATGTATATATATATACATATATATATATATGTATATTGTATATATTTATGAATGTAAATTACAGAATCTTGTACAGAGGCATGCGTCATTCTCAGCAGTGGTACTGCAAGCCCGTTCTCATACGCTCCTGCAACATCTTCGGCTAGAATTCCAATATCTAATAATTCCTGTACCTGCCAGTGTAACTCCAAACTTCCGGTATTCAGAGAAGACTTGAACATCTGCGTGGAAGATATTCACGGTGAGTTAATGATGTTATTTTATTTTTACAAATTTTTTTACAGATTTTTTTTCGTTATGCCGATATTTAAATATTGCGAAATTGATGTGACGAGTTATATATTACTTGGATAAAAATTGTATGCAAAAAAAAAATATATCACATCTCGCTAAGTAAGTCCTGGGGGTTATGAAAATAAAAAATAAATTAGCTACTTCGAAACACGGTAAAAATAATTTCGTGAGTTTGTTAACACTGTAAAAAAGTAACAGGCAATTTTTGAACCACGTGCAGAATTTTTTCTTTTCTTTTTTTTTTGTCGCCGTTGTATATCCTGCGCCCAAAAACACCGTTATTTCATGTGCCGAACCGTAATTAGGTAGCACTTGCATCAATTTTGTTTACGATCTCCCAACCGTCGCGTTTTTTTAGTTTTTTTTTTTTTTTGTTTTTTTGTTCTTTCACGTATATTCATGGATTTTATGGAGCACAAGAAACGAACGACGTAATTTTTTTTTGTTCGATAGCAAAAAATGAAATGAAAGGAAAAGAAAAAAAAATGAGAAAATGAGTCGCACGGGGGTGTTGAAGACTCTGTTATAAATATATGAATGAACGCAGAGATATTTTACCGATTATATTGGCTAGTGCAGGATTTCGCATTTTCAAGTCAAACCGTGTCATTGTAAATGGACGCGCCTTTTGCAGCATCCTCTGCCGCGCTTCGAATTGATCATGAATCATGATCTATCCCGATTTCCGTCTTGGGATCCATCTTTATCTTATAATATCTTATACGTGCGTTGAAACCGTACGAGAGCGACAACTTCCGTCATCGTAATATCTGAACAATTTACGATTACCGTATTATTTTCTTTATCCTTATACTAGACCCTTAGATCCTGAAACAGTTTAAACTTTAGCGTACCTCAAGTGCAAGAAATTAATAAAATAAAATAAAAAAATCTACGAGATGCGGTAGGGAAGAAGAAAAAAAAATAAAAAAATAGTAAACGATATTTAGAGAGGCATGAGAAAGTGATATCATATGAAATTCACGTTATTTATTTAAAGACGCGATAAAAAACAAAAAAAGCTTCAAGATAATAATTCCAGAGAAAATTTCGATTCCTCATTTCGTAAGGAATTTATTTTTTCATGTGTGTATATAGGAACATCCGTTCGTCTAGGAAATTTTAGACGTCGTTTTACGTAGATAAAACGCGTGTCGTTAAACCGGACAATTAATGAAAAGAATCGTCACGAATTTTCTCATCTCTCCGTAGTCGGACGAAATTAAAAGAGAAAACGAAGTCTGAAAGCAATAGGTACAAAACGAAAAGAGTAGCGCGATGTAACAAATGGCTCAATTAGTCGGACGAAGGTGCGACTAAAATTTGCCACTTTTACAAGCCTCCGAGACAGTAGAAACGCCTATAGAATTATAGATTTACATATGTATAAAATCTTGAACTTATTACCACACTCGAAAATTCATGACTCTCTCTGATATTCAGCGGCAGAAGCCTGTGTTAAGTCAGACTATGTCTAATGCGGTACATTATTTATCCTAAAAACTACACACCGGTGAAATATATCGTGGCAGTTAATTTCCGCGTTTATTATCGGTCAACCACTTATATATATATATACATATTTTTTTTATTTGTCTTTCGATTCGGAAACACGGATTTCAACTCAACAGAAATTCTTTTACCGCAGCTTAAAGCCACGATCTATTAATCCTAAGGATTTTGGATCTAAATCCAAGTCAAAACTTTACGTCAGAATTGAAATAAATCGATGACGATTTTATAGAGTCTTAATCAAATAGTATATCAAGAATCTCATATAATTTCCACCGTGATTAAAATCGTTTGAGATTTGATCTAAGCTTTGCAAAAAACACGACGGGGGGGCGAAAGAAGAAATCGTTTTTAACCAGCAGGTCTTTAGCTTATACGTTAGATTGGGGTCAATGTCCTGACTGCGATATACGAGATACTAATGAGATATAGAGATCGAGGATTGGTTGTTCGATACTTTTTATCATAACTCATCGAGCGAAAAATTAATACTTAGGATTAAATCAGTGCCTGATTAGTCGTTCGTATCAACCACATATCTACCTATGTATACGACGTCTCATACAAGCAAGGAAAAAAACAAAATTAAAAACGGGAACCCGGAAGCTTCGATTATTCGATAAACGACATAATTATTATTCCTACTGCAGCGCGATAATTATAAATTAAAAAAAATTAAAAAAAAATTAAGGAAGATATGAAAAAGAGAAATAAAAGACGAAAGTGACCATTGCAGGTCATGCATTCTATTCAGATGGAATAATGACCGTATAAGCAAACAAGTCAAAACTAACGTAAGAAGAATTTTCCACCGTGATAAACGACGTCTTACTTCTATGGGTTAGCCATTCTGACCCAGACCTGACCCACCGCCCCTTGCCTTCATCAATCACTATACACCCATCATCCTGCACCTGCCTTAGGCGGAAGACATCTACCTGCAGTTAATATTCGGGGAGTTGACGGACGCTTGCGGTAGCACTTTTTACGACGCTTCGTTATGCCCCCTGTATTACACAGAAGGGGGATATATACCTACACACGTGGGTAGAGGGTCCAGTGCTGATTGTATACGTACATACGTTGCCAGAACCGTAGCTACTATGGGAAAAATAAATATAAGGACCTGTCTAATTCCTTTACGTCGTATATTATCGTATACTTCGTTGATTTATCGTTTTTTAATTACATCCCGTTTCGAATTTAGTCCTAAAAGAAATCGGTAGCCGTTTTTAAATCCGTGAACTTTATGATCTCTGATTAAAGTCAAAATGATTGGTCAGGTTATTAACGATTTTTTCAATGATTAGGAAAAAAATATTCTATCCGTCATCGAGAATCAATTTATGATCTATGATCTTCGATCTCTCTGTACCAAATTGAAATAGGAATTATGGTATCTAATAAGAGAATAATTCTATAGGTTATATAATGGGCATGTCTATCGAAGATCAGACGCCATATCGATGGATCTATTCGAAAAACAAATAAGAATCATGGCTTTGTCTTCACGGATCTATCCAGCATCCATCACTGTCGTATAAAAATCGTGGAAAAGTCATTCCGAGTACCGATCAGTGAGAATTAAACACTCTTCTCTCATTGATCGCTAGCGTCAATGACTTGGGGCATTTTGTACTCCTTCGTAATTACGTCATTAACGTTAAGGTCGACGTTATCCGATAAATCGCAATCTAATACATCACAGGAATCGGACATTAGCAGAGAGATTAAAGCAAATAACTTGGGGTAAATTCAATATGGTAGTTATCTCATTTTTTTTTTTTTTTTTTTCTACTATCTCCTATAGAGAAAAAGGAATATGGCTTTTTAATCATCAGCTAGCCTCACATATAGGGTTTTGTGCGAATTTAATCAAGGCAAGATAGCTTTCGCGTAGATGGTAATTAACGTTGATGTAGTCTCTGAGTTCCGGTGCAATTATCTATAAACTTTTAACTTTCTCACTAGCTAAGAGAAACGTCAGGGTATACGTATATACTACCACTGCACTGTAACGGGACCTTTGACCTAGGCCTTAGGGTCATCGAAATCGTTAAGGGTCAGAAAGTCACTTTGCAAATTATCACCTTGGCCACTGTGCTTCTGCATAGTGTCGACGAACTACCATCTAATCAATTATCAATTATATACTGGTGTAGATTAGAGTTTTTTTTTAAATCTATTCAATTAGATATTATTTCGATGATTCTAATCAGATAACTGTAATAATTAAAGATCATAACAGCGAATGCTAATCGCGTGGGTATCTTAGACGGCGAAAATTTATGATCATCTATTACTGTAGCGGGACTTGTGGTGGATATCACAGGATCTTAATATACGATACGAGCTTGGAGAGTTCTTCCTTGTCTCGTATTATATATATTGCTAGAGGAAAGACAAACGGACAATAGCGATAGAAGACCTTTCTATTCACCTATGGTAGACTCAGTGTTCTGGCCATATTGGAACCCATGAATACCCTCTTCGTGGAATCTAATGACAGACTAGAAGCAAAACTATAAAGTTAAACAAAAGAAAAGAAGCTGAATGGGTATAGAAATGGTGTATGTTAATGCCGAAGTGTTAAACTTCATTTTGACTTCTCTTAAAGTTTTAGACATCGTCTTATATGCCTAGTCTATAGATATCCGATATCCAGTATGGTATTAATCCTGCCTCTACACCAGGACGCGGTTGATTCATTGCCCTGACGGTTTTAGAGTTGATGAATATTTACAGGTAATTGATTGATCGTCTGTAAATCGGTATAAGCTATAAAAGACAAAAAATATAAGATGCGTATGAAAATCGTTTATAAATAATGATTATGACGCGAAATATTTAGCGTTGAAAAAATCTGTACCTTATTTTTTTTGTCTTAAGCTTACGATGAAGTGTTTCCGTGGGCTGGTTTAGCAAATTGCTCTGGGGCTTAGGTCAAAGACTCGTTAAGATCGTGATAAGAGAGTATTCGAGTTTGATTGACGTTGAAAGACGATGAAAAGGGTTCTTAAAATGCGTGTTATACAGACTTAAAGCAGTGTGCAAAACGGTCAAATTTTTAAGATTTATCTCGCAATACTGCATAATGAAAAAGGCCCTTAGAGTGCCGCTAAAGACCTTCAAAGAAGCTGATCGACCTGGATTACAAATGGTAGCTATTACCTTTTCAATTTTTGACTACCGGTGCGGGTAGGTAGGTGTAGTGTTACTTCAAGCTTAAAATTATACCCTGAGGAGATCATGCGAGGTACGTCACTGCCAAATCATAATTACAGTCTTCTTAAGTACCGGTTACTTAAAAAATCAGTTATTTTTTTCTTCGCTTCAATCAAAGAGAGAAATACGAAATTGTAATTTCTCGTACCTACCTACGTATTACGAATTTCAAGGGTGTGACGTAATTTTAAAAAATATCGATCGAAATTTTTTTATTTTTTTTATTTTATCAAATAAACGTTTCATGCCGTTACTCCAAAAAGCTGAGGATAAGGAACACATACGGAGATCAAAGATTAACTCTTTGAAATTTAGCAATAGAAGAATTTTTACTATATCCAACATTCTGAATCAGGTTTTTTCAAAATCTTAAATATTTAACGCCTACACTACGTCAGTGGTAGTTAAGCCTGGAGCAAATTCATAAATTAGGCAACAAACACAGTCTGGCATTGCGAAAAACTTGCTAACATCTTCATGACCTCATAGGAACTCGTTAATCTACAATTTATCGAACCCAAACGTGTGATTTGTGGCACTAGTTGTCACCGTTAATCCTATATCGTATTATGAGGTAATGGGGCAACGTAGTCACGTAAATACCTTTACACGAAATTGAACGAAAGAAAGAAAAAAAAACGAAAACCATATGCTTGATATATGTTATCACAATAATTGAAACTCGAAATGCGACTGCTATAGGGAAAACGGGAATTATACTTTGGTGTGAAAAGTTACATTATATGTAATGCGGTACAACATGTACGAGTTTATCTTATTACTCATATCTTATATATCTTACAATTAGAAGGTAAAAATTTGACCGATATGAAACTTGGTGCGCGCATATATATATATATATATGGATAGAAGTTTATTTAATTATGGCAATAGCATTTTATTATAAGGTATAACGGGTATTGACGAAGTAATATATACATGGTAGTAGATACGCGACAAGGTTTCTTCGAGGCGCGACTTCTGGTTGTGCACCTTGACCCCCGGGTCTTGGTATCCGCGATTCTAGGCGCGACAGCTAGACGTCCACTTCGATATTAATGGGACTTCTTTTCCCAGTTTGTCAAGTAACGATTAAACGCAGTTAGGGTAGGTGAAGAATACCGTTTTCGTATGAAATTCTTGTAGAGTTATTACTCATTTTTATAGCAATTATCATTTATCAACGAACATCAAATCCGGTGTAGTTACATCCGCATACATTTAAATGAGTATCATAGCTTAACGTATAATAAGTAGTAGCCCCCAACAGTTGGCAGATTAAATATTAGGTAAGCATATACGAGACGGTGATTATAAGAAGTTGTAAAAAAAAAAAAAGAAGTAACATGCATTATCATTCGGTACACTTGAAGAGAAGGACAAACCTTTAGAGTTTAGACTCTACTTTGTCGAGTAAATTTGCGATTAGCACACTCATATACATTATTATAAATCTTAGCTTAGCTAGGTGCAACGACCTCTCAAGACGAGACCGATTCATCGTTTGTATATAATTGAATCCGGACACCTGATGAATAAATCAAATAATCTGAGTAAGATACGAAAAACGAAGAAGCAACAGCAGCAGCAGCAGCAGCATGAATCTGTTGTCTATTTTCCAATTCGATATAAAACGCATCGGGTTATCATGAGAATTGTAAATTTGTATTTTTTGTTGATTAATTCGAAGATAATTTCGATAGTTATAAATATATGAGTGATTTAGGGATGCAGTGGTACAATTCTCTAATATTCAGATTTTCAGATCGTAAAAATGAGCATTCAATTCAACTTGCAGAAAAGGAACTTTCGCCGCGAATAATTTCAGCCAATTAATTATAATTCATAAATATATGTTAATAAGAAGTTAAATAATTTATATACAAGAAATTTTCTAAATGGAAATACTTTTTTCTAATACGCTAATCAAGGATTTGGTTAATATAATTCTATGACTAGGTAATATATTAACACGGGTGTAAAGTTTAGTCAAGAACCTGTAACCCGAGATAAGTATACTTGTATATATAGCTACTGATATCTAACAGTACTGTCGTGCATTTTTTATATTATTGTTATTGTTGTTGTTGTTAGATAACGCATCTGCGTTCCGTACCCATAAATTATATACGCAGGTGGTGTAATCATTAGATTTCAAATGGCATAATTACACGGCTTGTATAGGCTTTATAATTATAATTTATTACTTATTAGTACTGGCGCGTGGCAGTTGATAAAAAAAAGTACAATATACCATAAAAGTATCGATATAAAATGAGAAAATATTAGACGAGAATTATACGATTTTTCAAAATAATCGCTAGATCATTCAATCATTGGAAAAAAATAGAAATTAAAATAATCGCTTTCTGCGACCTGAATTCGACTCGTAAAAAAATTAATGAAATGAGCTTTCCCTGAAAGTCTACATAGATAATTTTAAAAACTGTAACACCGAAGGTTGAAAATTTCGAAAGCTATTAAGATCCGAAGGGCCAAACCAACGAAACTTGAAATTTGTTCATTTATTTATTCAGTGTTTAATTACTCGGGATGTATTGATCGTATCGAAACCAATAAGGAGCCAAATTAAAATCCTATCAATTATTCATCACATCGAAGTTATCGATTGAAGTATAGATAACGACGGTCTCGATCAGAATGAACTACATATTTTCAGTCTTCACATCCTGAGAAAGAGATCGAAATTATCAGATTTTTTCGGCATTTGAGGGTCTAGATTTTCGGAGCTTTGATCTCTCCGCATTCCGACCTCTCGGAATGCTAATATTCTGAACTACAACGTTTCTGATAATCCGAAATTGTCTGAAACGAATTCGGAATTATCTGAACGTTCGGGAGTTTAAAAACCCGGGCCTATAATGAAAAATTTTCCGCACCCTTTGTCGCAATTTGCAAAACCTCGAATTAATGACATCTTTTCAGATGCTACAGGCTCGGACTCACACCGACTGTAGAATGTAACGTAGAATTCTTTGAATGTTGTTATTAGATTTTGCTGCATCATCTCCTCGCCGCACTACTGATTAACGTGCATCTATAGAAACCCGTAGGGTCCGTCTGCAGGAATACGCAATGATGCAATCTCTGTAATTCATCCGATTCTCTTCTTTCTTTGATAAAAAAAGAAATAAAAAAAAAAGAAAAGGAGCAATGTCAATTGTAGAGCACGCTTCAGTCGTTCCTAAACGTTTATCTACTGCAGTCTTGACCATCGCACGTGCCATGTACACCGTAACTGTCTATGGAGTAATGGCTCTGCTTTTTATGCTCATTTCGCTTCAGTTAGAGGAGAAGACTGGCTCCAAAACGCGCTAATAGACACGGAATAATTTTTCAAATCCCAAAAAATTCGCGAATCTCTTCGCTTCTGGAAATAAAAATGACGAAAGAATAAGAACAAAAAAAAAAAACAGAATTTTGCAACTCTTTTCGATACTTATATCCATGCTTTCAACATCCAACATCGCATTACTATAAATATGCCTGTCGATGACTTTTGCCGGAAATTAATTGCTGCAGAGGAGCTAATTCTTGCCGATGTTGATTGCATCTGCAAAAGCAACGCGTATATCCTATACGTATGGGTAGATTCGCGTCTTGGTTTTCTCTATACCTTATTAGGAGAATCGTTGGTTTCTTAGTTAACGATTTTCTGAATATAGTTAGAAGGAAACAAAACGATTAGGAATTTGTTGATTTCAGCCACGTAGATAAACGCGTCTTACACCTCAGTATGCAGCGTTTTTTTTTTTTATTCTTATTGCTAGCTACCTTCTGGGAGCCGAATCTGCATCCTGCAACTCTTATCTTTCGTCATTAGTTTCCTTATATTCGTGACGCTGCTGCTGCTGCTGCTGCAGCAAAGTCTTTTTTTCAAATTTGATACAGGAATTTTCTGCTATTATAACGACGCGTTTACTACACCGTTTACAAGATCTCAGCTATGGCGGTTTAGCTTATCTTAATTTTAGCAAAACGACCCTTAAATATGAGATTTAAATGCCCACAGCTCTTATACGTGTCTAAAATCTGCAGCGAAATATCCTAGTTTAATAAAATCCGCATATTCATACTTCAGACTCTAGAGAAAACCGGCGTAAATTGATCATTTTGATAATTCATGTAATAACGACCGAAACTAACACGTAGTAAAGCCGACTACTCGCAAATCTCAGATTTTTCACACACCTGTTGTTTTTGAAGGGGAATAAATTTATTGGCGATGTTTATGACTCGATAATACGTGATCGAGCATTAAAATTCTGTTCAACACTTTAAGCGGGACAAGATATCAAATCGAATTAATTTATTATTGTTTTTTGTTTTCGTTTTTTGTTGTCAGAAATCCTGAAAAAAAAAGACACAAATTTTTGGTCAATTTTTATACACATAAATGTGATTCAGATATATTTTTTTATAATAATTTGAGAATAATTTCAATAACGTATTATACCGGTAAAACGACTGTGATAGAGTATAGAAATTAAGGTCGCGATCGTTTAACGTGTATTCTCTAGTATTTTATCGACTTTCCATGTTCGTTCAACGAGTTACTTGGAAACTGTAGATAAAACGAAGACTTGAAGCTCGAAGCTAAATACGACGATATATCGTCAGGTAAGATCGGGAAGAACGCGAGGGGGAATACCGTTGGCTTTGAAAGACCGAAAAGACGTTTCTCCCTCGGGAATAAGTAGCGGAAAAAAAAAAAAAATTCAATCTCCCGCAATCGTAGTGAGTTACATTCTATATCCAAGAATTTTAAGTTTTTTGAAAAAAAAAACAAATTCTACAAAGATATATAGAATATCGGTAAATTTTTTGAAACTTACTAAAATCTCTACATTCCGAAAAATCTAAGCATCGATTATCACGAATTCTATATCAAACAAGAATAAATTCTTTAACGTACTTCTGCGCTTTTTTTTTTCTCCTCTTTTCGTGATTTACCTCAGTCAGTCTTTCCACATCCTCATCTTCCGGGTTGGTATTACGATGCTAATACCTCAGGTTAAATTGCTATTCTCGCCAACGGTACCTGCGGAAGGGTTAAGCCACGGTAGGTATATATATATATATATATATACGCGTAGTACCTACCTAGTCCGAAGACGAACGAGTGCAGCAATTTTCTGCAATATACATCATGCATTGATGCAGAACGAGGGAATTGATTCGTATGAATTATCGAGCTCCAGATATTTCGCTAACATCCATTTTTTTAAATCAGCTAAATACATAGAATACTCGAGCGCCCCCCTCCCCCCCCCCCAAAAAAAAAAGCAAAAAAAAAATCACATTACTATCGTTATTATTCGTAAATGCGAATAGAATTTAATTAAAGAAAGAAATTAATGAATATTCAAAGACCTGCTCTAAAGTTTGCCCATTAGGAAATGATGTACACTTTTTTTTTTTTTGACAAGTTAAGAAAGAAGTTGAAAAGAGGCATTGAAACTGGTATAAAAGATCGAAAAAATCGCGGTCGAGTGGAAGAGAGAAGTAAACAAGGTGAGATCAGAGATTATATATCTACACATAGGTATATATTATATACATCTATTCAAATGTTTAGGAATTCTTTAACTTTGGTAGAAACATCTATTTAGCTAATTTAACTAACGGTTTTTGTTCGGTTTGATAATTAAACGAAACTCATCGAGTTAAATTATGTCCGACCAAACGTTTCGTCCACAATTTTTCACCCATCTTTTGATAATTTTTTTTTTTTTTTTTATGGGTATTCGTCTCGGGAAAAAACTATGAGAGAAACTGTTAATCGACTAACGGCCATAAATTTACTAGCTAGTTTATCCATTGCACTATCTAACTTCTCATCGGATATTAAACCTCGTATTAAATATAACAAATATTCTTATATGACGTAAGATGAGTAAATTTTTGATTTAATCTTCGATTCCTTTTTTTTTTAGTTTTAATTTTAATTTTATTTCTTTCATCTATATCGACAACACAATTTATCACGATCGTTGTTGCGTCAGTTTTGATTTTATAAAAGCTACTCTATTATCTTCATGAAATAAAAGCCATTTAATCAATAAACGAAGTCATTGATCGATGGACCGTACGATTTCTATTAGATCTCGATTCTTTTTTTATTATAGTATGGTCAGTGGACAATAAATTATTGAACAATTCGAAGTACAACTTGATTATTTTAGCAAATTTTTTATCCCTTTAACCGGAATTCGCCCAATTAGTCGAGTGTTGATTAGGCCAGATCGTTATGCAGCTATTATACGAGACGGACTGACATGACATGCGTCTTCCAGCTGTATACGGTTCTAAAGAACATGAGACAGTTTCTTTTCGCATACAAGCCCGATTGCAAATGTGAATTCTGTCATACGTGACGAATCAGAGGTTGGTCAGTTCGCGTTTTTATTTTTTCTGATCATGATTTTATTTTTTTTCTCACAACTTTTCTACTATTTTTCCCATCAGTTTAACGGAACATAACTTCGTTTATAGACTTAATGGTCAACAGCTGACGATAAATCTAACAGCGGGAATTCCAGTTATTATTTCACGCCGCATCTGGCTCGTCCATATATTCGAAGTTACGCATCATATCAGCTAGGTATACCTATTCGCATAGACAAACTCCGTTGGTCAACCAACAAACACCATGTAGAGAATCTCACGTAGATTCTCTTCATTCGCTTATAATATACCCATAGGATATAAAATCTATACGTTTTAATAATTCGTCTCGTTCTTATAGTAAACATTCAAAAACCCAGATGAAAGTAGATCGTAACAGGGTTGAAATTTCAAACGGTGAAAAATTCCGAATTCATTTAAGACGTTTTCGAATTTTCAGATACGCTGAAGTTCAGAATATTAAAGTCTAGACTTCCGAAAGTCCGAAAATCTAAAAACTGCGATCACGTTATTATTGAAATCCGGAATTTTTACCGTTCGGAACTTTAACCCGGCTCCATTAGATCCAAGTCATTTTTCATCTTATATCCACGTGTCGACGTCTCAGTGAAAAAACCATGCTATTTCCTGTACATATTATCTTCAACATAAAAGATAGCATGGTTTTCCACTAAGGCATCGATTTGTATAATGGTCTTGCATCCAACTATGTAATTTCATTCGATTCCATATAAACTTCGTTTTTCTGTTCCATAATTACAGAATGCAGTGCAGCTACATTCGTGAGTAATTCTGAAACATCGGAGAAGGTTCCTTACGTGTTTCTACCCCAACGTGGCCAGATCATCTACCCCCAAGCCGAAATCAGCTTTCAAGGTGAGTTTTCCAATTCATTTCTTCGTTTTTCTCTTCATCTCGTCAGGCTTGTGGTCTAACTAATTGGTTTTCTTAATAGCATACAATCCACTAGTGCTTCTTGTAATTTATGTAACACGTATGCACCTGCCATACCATATAAACGTACATATAGATATGATTAACATTCTCAAATCCATTAATCAAATATCGACAAGGTTAGTCGAAAGTGTCGTGAAATAATTAAACACTAACTAGGTATTGGAGATAGGGTGTACGTAGATATATGTATCAATGTATGTACACAGCTGTGTCGAAGTACTTTCACTAAAACCTGATTGCCTTAACGAAATTATTGCTGGAATTAATTCTTGCAATTCAAATCAATCAGTTTATCGATCACATATTACGCCACCTTGACACTAAGGTAATTAATAATTGTATAGGAAGTATTATAGGCACCGTAATTTGATTATATGTATATATTCATTATGCCTCGATGAAATCGTGGAACTTTTCCTATATATTCAAGCCATCAGTTTTCCAATAGTTGAAAATAATTTCTACTATGATATGGTATGAACTGATTTTAAAAACTGTGTGCGAATCTGATCAAATTTTTTGCATCACAGATACATATGGAGTTTTTTTTAATTAAAACTTTTCTTGATCATTTGTAGACGTTATTTGAAAAGAGGAACGGAACTTTTTTAAATTCGGAATCTTCAGAAGCCACGTTAAAAAATATTTTGCGATCTCAGTCAGATCATTTCCACTTGGTTTTTCGTACGGTCAATTTCTCGCCAAAGTACAAAGTAACGATCTTGCTATACAACCAGAATAATGGGTCTTTGTCAGACATCACTTCACTCTCTTCTGAGAGAATATATAGGTGTGTTGGAAATGTGGTGGAGGTCAAGACATAATCGTTCTGGACGGCGGCTGTTTTCTGTTCTCAAAGGGCTAGCGCGTTTCTCTGCAATCTGCGTGCTGTGCTCTCATTGTTTTCGGCTTGGCAAAATCGAGCCTCGTGTTTCACTTGATATTTTTTCATCCATCTTGATCTCGATCTTGATCTTGGTTACCGAATAGCCTTTGGCAAATTACCAGGAAGATACGTGTGCAGGTAATCAAGTATAACTGCACAACGCCTAATTCAGGATTACTGAAGGTGGAGTTCTGCAAAATCACAGGATAAAAAATAACGTGGGTGTACATTCTTCCGATAAAATCAGCGGAACTACTCCAGATATTTCATCCTATTTTATTCCTTAGGGGTAGCAAAAAAAATTTCACCATTCATTGATTTTCCTGTTTTCTGCACGCTTGGTTCTACGAACAGTCGATAAATAATTTAGAAATTTTCCCTTTTTGGCACCTAACTGCAGACTACAGCGGAAACCACTTCCGTATAATTATCATTGAAAAGTGTACAATGCGTAGGAATAATAAGCTGGTTACATTCTAACTGCCGGAACGTTGCGGTGAATTATTAAATGCCCACCTATTGATCCTTTATACTGTATCCTGTATACCCCCTTGTTTTCCGCACTTGCTCGGACTTAATTAGCGCCGGTATTAATTTTATGGGCTTTGCTACGTAACGACCCACGGCCACCAGCCTCACCTTGCATACATCTTGGGTTTTGTATGATCGTGTACCCCTGCTGTGAGGAATAACAAAGAAACTGCAATAACGCGATGCTTTTACGTCCATCTCGGTATTTCTTTGCAGAAATTCTTCAAACTGCTACTGACTCGCCACTGTTTCGTTGGATGATTTAATTCCGTAAATTAAATGAAAAATATCAATGGCATTACTTTCTACCTTTTCTTTGGTAAAAAAAATTTGTTTTAAGTATTTCCGGAAATTCTTTACTCTTAACTTAGAGTTTTATCATCATTTTTCAATAGTAAATGGTAAAAGCAATTTAATTTATCATCAATTCTCAATAAGTTTGCGTTTATTGATTATTTATACTGTACTAGTATATAAAGGCGTGAAACATTCCATACCATGCAGTAAAATAGACGGAATAATTAACGAATTTTATTATCTTGTCGCGAGTGTTCAGTCGCACGGAATAGATTTTATGTATTTTTCGCTCTTGAGATGTAATTGCCTTCAGTCGTAACATCTGAAATTACTTTTAGCTTCACGCCCGATACACACTGTCAAATCAATTCATCCATATAAATAATACCCGATAATATATACCATTGATTAACTGTAAAGAATACTGCACTTTGTATTGCAGAGCTGGCATTGAGTTCCGATTTAGCTCTATGGTGTTGAAAAAGGCCAGCAAAAGATTTTGCGTACTACAAAGCTCGGGCATTTGAATTAGTAGAAAAATTGATAAACTACGCTGATTTGTGTTTCTAGCTGGACTTATGACAGATTAGAACTGAAATATTGTCATAAATTGCCTCATCAATAAATTCGCGACAACTTATTGGTCGAAACGTACATTCCGCAAAAATAATAAACATATTTGTATACCTGAGATTTGCATAGCTATTTGCGAGCGGCTATTCCCTCTGTAATACGCATATAGTATCGTATACGTGATTTCGCATCGATTGACTAAAGCAAATATTACTCAATATATTCTTCTTAACGTAACGTAACGTAATGAAAAAAAAAGAAAAAAATAGACGAATATTTTGTTTGTAGCTACCAGTGGCTAAGAGACTTGATCAACGTTTAGTGATACTGAATTAAGCTATTTTTTTATGAATTCGAGACAAAATATGTAGATTTCATCTCAAATTTTATTAATTTTTTTCAACTTTCCACGTCTCGGTCTCGTAGCAAATATATTAGCTATAATGCTACGATTTTGACGTCGTAACGTAATTAGAATTGAGTACGACTCAAGGCGGGTATAAACTCGTACAATAGTCCTTCTGGGAACCCCGCTCCCCGCGGGGCTTTTGGCGTTGAGAAATTACAGTTAAATAAATAAAAGTAGTGAAATAAATGTTAAAAAAAAAAAAGAATAAGAAAAGTAAAACATATGACGAAAATTTCCACAATTGTAATCAGGGTCTAATATAATTTTGTCAGAAATCTGTTACGTTTAATGACTGTAATTTCTGTGATATTATCACCGGACTCAGAGACTCAGTGCAATATAATTTCGCAATAACCTGAAGATATCGCGGTGTTGGAACCACCGCCGCCACCGCAGCCGCCGCATTGCGTGTCACCGTGAATTTAAGTCCTTATGCTCGAGATATCTTGTACTTAAAAAGTTATTTACTCGCTCATCAGGACGATCAACAGACGTTTGTCGACTATCAGTATATATATAGGCGAAAGAGAAGGACGACGGTAGTATGCATTTTACTTAAGGAAATCATTGCAAAATCAGCAAAATATTTATACCGTCTATAAACTTGGATATTATGCTCTGGTTTGTCAAATTGATTTTATAGACAAGACATTATCATTTAATAGTCGTGTAGAACCTCTTTCGATTTTCCGCATTACCAATCATCATTGATTAATAGGACACAGTCCTCGTTAATTAAATACCCTGCCAACTCGCAACTTCCTTCTGCACGCTTTTTCAAAGGTAAATGGGTACACCGGTTACACCGGTTACAAGTCTTATCGGTTTTACCATTGACTCAAACATACGAATAGAATCGAAGCCTTAAACGTCTTCCAAAAGATAAGCTCATTAAAAAAAAAAGATTCAATCTTTGTTCCAGGGGTAAAAAATCCAGTATGCATATTCACGGGTGCCCAACAATTGGGTCGAGGAGGATGGATAGAATTGCGGAATCTTTCAACCAGCGAGCCTGCCTTTACAATATTCCGAGACGAAGAGCGGACCTACTTACAGGTATTGTTAAACATTCGCAAATATTTTATGAACCCTTTTTCATATTCTTAATACTTTTTAGTGGGTCGGAGATTCTGGGTTGAGGGATCAGGCAGAGGGTCGGGTTGTAGCGGTTCGACTGGTCTGCAAAGATGCGGACCCAGAGAAATTGGTTCGTAATGTATCCACTCCTTGCGTAGCATTTCGAGTGGCCGGGTCTCCGGCGAGGAACAGTAAGTGATCATGTTTGTATGCCTCATTCGGTTAATTGAAGGTTTCTGCTCGGCTATATGTAATTTATTAATTAAATATTACATCCGCAGGCGTACGAGAAGTAATGTTCGTAGCTGATGCACAATCCTCGCAAGGTCTTTCAGCTGTCGAATACACGGCTATAGGAATTTCTTCAATTATTCTCGCTCTGATATACGTAGCTAGCGTTTTATTGTATCTGCATAGTAGAAAAACGAAACGAAAGAGAGAAGAAGAACCAGAAAGTGGGCTAAACGGGGGCCGTGATAGCGTTGGAATAGTCAAAAATAATCCACTACTTTCTGCAGGAAGACATTTCGAAAGTGACACCAATAGTGGTTTAAGCGAAAGCGAGCCTGGGGATGATTTAGCGCAAAGTGACGGTGAACAAGGATTTGAGAATGTAAGTATCCCGATTTTACCCCATTTTATTTTTTAAACTTTTCAGTCGTTAATTGAATAGCAAATTGATGATTACGATAATGACTTAGGTCACTTCTGCGGTTATTCATCCACACTGTTCCTACCTGGACTCTGATGGTATGTTTGGATCTGGTTCAATCCTTGGAGAACGTTTGCCTGAAGAAGACGTTCGAATTGTTGAAACAATCGAGAATGCTCATCATCATGAATCTTCAGCATTACCCGGTACGCAGAGACGAAAGTTGTACTTCAATCCCGCGTACTTTGACAGACAATTATTATTGGTGAGTGTTAAATAACGGGCGTAACGAATGGCTTTACTATTTCTAAATATGAGATAGAGTGGTGGAATCGTTAACACCTAATGCTTAAGGTATGTAAAAATGATTGAAGTTAGAGAGGTCTGTTTCTAGGCACCACCTCCAGCTGCCATCGAGTTCCTCTTCAAAATACGCGAAGTCATATCTATTGCAAAACACAAAATGGCCGCGAAAAGATTCGTCCCAACACTTGTCGGTGAGTTATTAAATATCTTCATTCCCTCTTCATCGTCATCAATTCATTCATAAACTCCTTTTTCATTCGATGGTTTAACCGATTCCCAACATTCCGTACATCAAATTCCAAGAATTTTTGACGCGGACGTTATCTATGTCACACATCCCATCCTTCATTAATCAATCGACAGCTTATCAAATTCTTAACGAGTCTTGACGTCGACAGGAATATCAGAGGAAGAGACAAACTCGGAGAAGAACAGCCGAACGGGTCAGCTTCATCGGGGAAGCTCGGTGCAAGGATCTGTGGCAAGATCGAAAAAGTCTCAAGGATGCACCGGATGCCCCGGGTGTCGAGAATCAGCACCGAGTCTTCCGGTACCTCCAGCACCGTCGCACCTTTGTCTAGGAGAAAGCAGGATACGAGCATGGCTGGAGGACGTAAAACCACCGGAAAGGAGATGGAAAGATGCGGAAGACGGACGAAGAAATTTTGCCGAAAATGCGAGATCGTTTGCTAAGAATTTAGAATACCTGAAGGAGATGGCTAAGAATGATTTTACCAATCCGGAGAAAGTTAACTCTTCAATGTCTTCATCGTGGAAGGATAATCCTCCGATGCTGAGGACCTTCCAGAATATTGCTAAGAGCGAGAAGATCGAAAATGACGATAATTTCAGCGTCTCTAAACGGTCGACTAGGTCCATGTTCGAAGAATCTAATTACAATCGATATTACAATATGTGTAGTGACAATATGCAATCTTTGGATATGAACGATACCGTTAATGCAAAAGTTAGAAAAGCGATAGAGAATTCGTTCATTAAGCAGATGGAAGAGAACGCAACTCTTGAGTCTCTTCATAGTCTGGATAATAAATTACCCGAATCACATACAGTGATTGAACGAACACCGACACCAACTGATTCTCAAAAATCAAATAAGTCTTCGTCGAAAGTATCAGCCTCTAACCCGCCAACTAGAAGATTGAAGAAATCCCGGGCGCCACCAGCTCCGAAAAAATTACCAGACATGATAAAAGAACTTCCCAATGGAAAATTACCAACTAAGAGACTCATGGATGAAGTAATCCAAGAAATGGTTGTTGCAAAGGCGTTAGAACATCGACCAAAATCAACTAAAGTTATCGATTACGAAGTCGACAGTTTGGAAAGGTCTAGAAGTAGTCTAAAGTCTTCATCTTCGCCTGATTCTACCGATCGTCACTCAAGTCCAGCTTTATCAACAGCTTTGCCTATGGACGAGGAATTGACTATGCAAAACGCTATATTCAACATCAAAACTGGCGCTATGACGATCTCAAAACTTAAGAATGATGACTTGGAAAAACATTCTAATAAACCAACACTTTCAGAACTCATTTTACCCAGACCACACAGCTACTCACTGGTCAGTGAGGTATATGTTAACGATGGCTATGCCAGTCCAGCAGGAAGCGATTGCTCGACACCGGAGATCCAGTACGAACCAGAAAATCCTGGCCACTTAACTATCAAGGTCCTTGACTCTCCGGACAACTACGTAAAACAGGATGATTCCGAGTACGAGCCAGACACCTTGGATCGAAAACCAATGAAGCTGAAGATAAACGGCGAAGTAAGTTACGAGAAAGGACATCTTGACGAGGTGTTTATCGACTCTTTGGAAAGACCTGCTCATATTTCACTACGGAGTAAGGGAAGCTTTAGAACTGATAATTCTAACGTTATTGGAACAACGCCTTTCGAACGTAGCTATGGGAGTTTGCGTGAGATATACGAGGCTAGACTTAGAAGCAACTTGAAGAACTCGGTGTTGCTAAGCAGCACACGTTCACTTAACGGTGATCCGGAAATAAATACGGATTCGTGGAAAAAGGATAAGTATTTAACACCGGATTTGAAGCACGCGAAGAGACAGAGGAAGCCGCAAAATCAACCTGACGTTGTTCCAATTCCTATAGACGAGTCGATTTATCAACAACCAAAACCACCGCGTCTTATTGAAAGCCTAAGCTCTAAACCGCCTTTACCACCGCCAAAAAACGGACGGGACAGAAGTCGAGTTGAGACTGGCACCCCTACGGCCAGCGAGATCACTTCTGTCCCAGTTAATATTTACTCTGTGGGGGACATCGTGAAAAGTCTCGAAGATCAAGCATCGGAAACTTGCCTTTGTCGTCAGAAGATAATATCGATATCAAACAGCCTTGAATCATTACAGATGTTGAATGATCTTGATAAGAAAATGCAAAACTTGTCAAGAAGCAACAGTCGCAATACTGTAATTGGTATTTCCGGTGGAGAAAGTGATAAAGACGGTGTATTTCCGTCGAAAGATTACGAGAATGTATCTTCTCTACGTATAAATACCAATTCTCAAAAATCTAAGGGAAGGATTCCGGCTTTTACAGTCGACACAAAAAGCTACCCTCCGATCAGAAGGACAATGTCATCCCACAAGCTTTCAGGTTCTGAAAGAAGACGAAGATTATCAACGGCAGAACCAAGATGCATGATTTCTGAAGGTTGCATCACATTTTTACCACCAAATAAGTCTTCATCTAATGGAAAAGATGAATCAGTGATAAAAACCAGCCTACGAAGTGTACCTAAAACTCGTATGGTTCATGGGATTCAAATCACTCCTACTAACTACAAGGTTGAAGATAGCGGGTATCTCAGTAGCACAGATAGCAATGGTTCTCATAAACGATTGCTAAGACAAGATGTAAGCAGTGTTTCTGAAACTGATGAAACTGAATCCGTTTGTGATGGAGCTAGCGAGAGCGGGGCTGAGAGCGTGGGTACAGATAGTGTGTTTTTTGGTAATTTTCGAAAACTTTCGGAAATGTCGAAGTTTTCGAAAAGCGTAGATTCTGGGGTTGATCTGAACGTTAGAAATCCTTACTTTCAAGCATTCGGTATTAGGAATGAAGGTGGGGTATTAGAAAGGCCTAATTACAACGGTAGTGATAGCGAAACTGATAGTTTTATGACCGTTTTACCACCCGGAGGCAGTCAACGAAGTAGTTTGGTTTTATAGTTGTAAAAAAAAAATATAGAAATAATAATAATAGGTGAGAAAATTAGAAGGTCGTGAAAAATGAACGGAGTCCAGGGTACCTTTTAGATTATACGTACAGGGATTAGAGTGTGCGTCTGTTGCAGTAGGTGCAGGATTAATACGAACTCTGTCTAAATGCTTCGCATGCACCACGTTCCAAAATAGAACCTATATATTTCTTCTATTTTTCAAATTGGAGACGAATTCAGGTCGCGAAAAGTAAGACTCTTCTCCCTTCATCGAATACAGAGAAGTTAAGAATCAACGGTGAAAAAGAAATTTACGATTTAGAAACCACGTTATTTTTAATTGGTATGAATGTATACACATGCCAATGATTGCTAATTGCTTTTTCATTTAACTTATTTCCAAAAAAAAAGACAATTAAAAAGATTAATTAGAGATATAAGCTTGAGTTTTGTCAACAGCTTTTTTCAAAATTTCAAGTCTATCCATTGGAATTAAGTAGCGATTGGTAAAAATTATAGTGTTCTAGTTTAGTCTTCCATCTGATATGAGTAATAAAATATTTGCATAGATGTATGTGTAGTATACCTATAATATAGTAACTTCTAAGTTTTCTTTCGTCATCTCACAATTACTTAACAAATTTTGAATCCTAGTCACTTTTAACGGCGTTGATTTTCGATAATTTTCTATACAACGATTGTTTGTATATAGACACACACAACACACACCATAGTCCGGATTTCGCACTTAAATATCTGTGCAAAACTGCAGATAATAATTAAAAATTATAGACAGCTTAGAAGTAATAAAATAAAAATCCAAGAACCAAAATATTGCAGCTATTATATTTATTTTATTTTATTTACTTAACATTCTGTAAAGAGGGTACCTCGCCAGTTAAGATTAGCCAATTATTTTTCTATTCAATTTCAAAACTAGAATAGTATAAAAATAAATATTTGAAAATGAAAATAAAGGCCAGTATAAGCTTAGTTTATAATTATAAAAAAATAAAAATAAAAAAGAAGCGCTAAGCGTTTACGAGTTCATAGTTCGGGTATAGTGATACAGATACGTTTTACAATAAAAACTACGTTTGTATAATCATAGAAATATAAAAGCTAAGAAACATAATTACGGATCGAAGAAATCGTTTAGATAATTTAAAGTTATTATTTTAATTTATTTCTTTTATAACACGTTACGTTACGTTACGTCACATGAAAGTAAATTAAAATATATGACGAGTCGTGCTAATTCTCAGATTGACTTCGAACTATATTTTTTTTAGTTATTTCATTTAGGATTTGGGCCGAAGTACAATTTGAGAAACGCCTTGGCCGGCAGTGCAATATTAATAATTAAAAAACTAATGTAATTATAAGTAAATGGTAATTACGTATAGGTATTATATTGTATATATATACATTACATAAGAGTAAAATGAAAATTAATTGCTTAAAGGTTGTTAAAATAATGATATCTTGCCAAAAAAGGTATTAATATATAATGTACACTCATTGTTATCAAGTGTTACGAATTTGACACTATAATCTATAGATTAATGATTATTATATTATTATTAATAATATTATTATTATTATTGACTCGTTAAGTTTGTTGTTGAATAATTTTATTCGATAATTTATAAACACAACTATTATAGTTCACCCATGTTAGATATTATTTAATATTTATATCTATGTTGCATTTGGTTTAAGGTTGCGATAATCAAACCTACGTGATGTGATTCTATATATTATCAATTTCGAGAATTTCTATACAAAAATTGATGGTTTTTTTTTTCTTTTCTTTATCTTTCTCTGTTGTTTTATTTTATCTCGTTCTTTCTGTTTTTTATATATATATATTTTTTTTTTGTTTGTTTTTTTCTTTCGTTTTAGTTAATTGAATTGTAAAATTCAGAAGCGCACGCTTCCAAGTACCTGCCAAATGTATTATATATGAAAGAAAATATAGTATTCAATTTCAATATAACTTAATTTGAAAATTTTTAACTCGTTAACTCAATAATATATTTTCGAGATAATAATATATACTATAACACATATTTATATATATATATATTTATATATTTATGTATATACATATAAACATACTAAAGCTCAAGGGTAGATTGATTAATTGATTGATACTCGTTAATGATCGAATTCGAGGTGACATACGAATTCGTATTATACGATTGTAAATAAATTTTACCGCGATAGTACTACCTACCATAGTTCTATTTTAGGATCGAGAAATAATCGGATTTTATTAAATTCAGTCAATTTCTCTCCTATACTATTCGGGGGACAGGGTGTCGGTGGGTGTTGGACTGATTTAAAATAAAAATTCAATTTCATCGTGGATCAAAAAAATAATTTAAAGTTAACTTTTTTTAAAATTATTTTCGATCACATTTGATCACACACGCTGTTTGTAAATATTTATTAATTTTATAATAAATTTTTTTGGGAACAATAATTTACCCTACCTCATTCTACCAATCCTTTGATAACCTTTTCCTTTCACTTAAGAAATTAATCATCGTGCTTACATTCATCGATGTTCAAAAATATTGTTGAACATTTTTCAAAAATAATTACTAAACCATATTCGCGCTTGGGGAAAAAATTAGATGACCTGCTAATTTTTTGTGCCAAGTGTATACAAGCGATCGAAATTAATTATCCAATGGATAAATTTCTAATTCCTAATCGATGATTTAATTGACGAGTTTGGAGAAAATAGAGAAGATATCCATGTAAAACGGCTTTGAAAATGTTTTACATCGATATCTTCTCTATTTTCAGGTAAAAAAAAACATTTTAGGTAATTAAGTGGGAAGTTCACCCTCGTTTAATGGAAACTGAACAAAATCCTACATTCTGGAGGGAATTAAATATATTAAAAAATTTACGATTAAATAGCTGTTTGAAAAAGAAAGAAAAAAAAAAACAATTCGGATTTATAATTAAAGTTTTACCGTGCCGAGTAAACCAATTTACATATTTCCACCGCTCTTGTCTGAAAGTTTATTCACCTCATCGTCAAGATGCTTATAAAATATTTCTGCACATTCATACATTTAATTTCCAACGTCATAGAAAGTTAAATAATAAAGATGAAAAATGTTAACGGTCAATTTCTTGTAACAGAAACTAAAACTTAGCTCAACGATTACTAGGTTCAGTGCTAATCGTAAAACTGCTAGAAATTATCTAGTACATATAAGAAGAGTCGAATTTTATGTAACAAATAATTACGCAGTGAGTACTGTCGACCAATTGGTAGTACTTAACGTTACTTAACGTTGGTTAACATCTTCTCTTTTCTTTCCATTACTGGGCCAATTTCGAAGAAAAAATATGCAAAAAAAAAATGTAAAATTGTTAGCCGTGCAGCATATTCCCTCCTTATTTAAATTTTATGCATTTGAAACATGGAAAGTACATACATACGAGCCTTGGTCAGCTAGTGTACGACTTCGTTCCTACTAATCGTCGGTTTACACGCGTAACTTGATAGCAAATAATTTCTTAGCTTTTCTCTCTACTTCCAATTTCAAAACTAACCAGTTTACTGTTCCAAGAACTGGGCGATCAAATCGACGTTAAAAAAATGCATCGTTTGCTTTCCTTCACGCAATTTATCCCAGAAAGTAGATTGAAGCGATTAATTAAATTAGCAGGGCAATTATTATTGAAACAAAGAAAAAAATTTATCATAAATCATTGCAAAAAGAAATTAAGTTATGGGCTGATCTCGCATTTTTTACCAGACGCAGGAAAAAGGCACACGCCTTATTATACGCAACCCGCGGATCTTTTGTGCATTTTTAGTTCTATGGTTGCCTGACTGATCACGTCACCGGCGTAAGTGACCTACGACAATGGCGTCCCCCACCCCGCACTATAAGAAGGTAGACCAAGGACTTTCGGAGCTCAGTTACTTTCGCGGCTCCCTCGAGCGAACATGAGTGACACGTGTCGCGGAGATTTGCGGATTTGGAAGGCTGACATCAACGGAGGAACGTTGGACATAAGTGAGTTTGAAATATTTCGATCAATATTTTACGACGGCAATAAATAATCGACAATTTTCAAAGCTCGTTGAAAACAAGTGAAATTGTATTCAATACTTTTCCGACAGATTTCACGCTTCTCGTATTTTAATCGTCGAAGTGAGTAACCGTTGAATTGCTACCGGCAGACTTTGATTATAATGGCAGATATTATTCATTTTCAAGTACATTCTTTTCATACCAGCGAATAAACGTGCAGGAATCTAGATTTCTTACGAACATAACTTCTCGGAACTGTTTTGAATACAAATATAATGGGCGAGAGAGTTTCGTTTGATAAGTTCGCGATAATTATCATCCCATTGTATTATTGGAATATAATTCCGAGTCCCTCGCCCTGTAGCGTCATTCGTTTTAAAGGCATATTTCGCGACTTCGATGGGGAAACTAATTTGTCGTGTTATTTCGAGTTGACAAGTATTTTTCCGGAAAATACTCGTTCCCCGATTTATCCTTTTATTCGATTCTTTGACAGCATTATCGGTCGACGGAGATGAGAATGAACATCGCTGATACTTGAACTGCATAGATCCTGCGTGCCACTTGGTCGGAGGTGGACGCCAACCAACACTGCCCAACTAGTCCTGGATTAACGGTCGACCAAGATAATGGTAAGCTTTGGATTATATTAGCCAAAGACCCAATTTAAATATAAATCTATAACAATCGACAAAAAGAATCATTGCTGAAGCATACTTCGCACGTTACAGATCTCGGACAGATTACTTTTCCAAGTCTATGTACCACAACACTCATCGGCCAAGTAACCGTGACGCTCACCCTGTACCTTTGACTCGATACTGGGGCCTCCGGCTTGTCTCTGTCTTCCCGTATACGCCAGAAACATTCACGACAACTCGGTTCCACTCAGCTGCAAGGGATACTATACCGACGCTTAATAATGTACCCAGAGGTAAGATATTGTCCGTCTTGTTATAGGGTAAGCCTAGGAGAGAGAGCACACTTAATTCTTGGAAATAGCAATAAATTCTCTCTTTTTAATGACAAACCTGGAATATGGTTGATAGATCTCGAGCGAATATGTTTACCTCAGTTGAATATAGTAGACTCACCTCGTAGTAGAGAAATATTTGAATAACTAGGATCAAAATTTAAAGGTTTACAAATAAATACAAGGGTAGATTGCTGTAGGCCTAATTAGGCATCACATTTATTTTTTAAACATGGAACATAATTCAATATTGGTGATAAATTACTCCAGAGTCTCAAGTACCAGTCATAACAATTGCAAGATTGAAAAATCTATTCATGCATGCACTAGTAATACTAGCTTATTGAAATTCTTGATTCTGTTGAAAATAGTTGAAAGTTTATATCACATTTGAAAATGGTGCAGGCAGGCTTACAAAATCAATCCTAAGAAATATAATATGATAAATTTCATACAGATGTATAATCACAATTAGAAATTCTTTGGTACTGAGTTGAGAATGCTTGCTTGAAAAACACATAAACTTAATCTATCCAATGTACACTATGTTTATCTAGTTTTTATCTTCACAGGCGTTGTTCATCGAGGGAAACTAGTTCCTGCCTATCCTCAACAAAACCTCTTCAATATTCATCAGGACAGGGGATTCACACCAGGGAGTGAAGCAGTCCAAGCACCAGGGGAATGACTGCAAGACAACTCTGCACCGCGGAGTATCAATAAAGTAGCATCAGCGAATGGTTCGTAATTACAGTTCCTTTTGAATCAGTTTTGATAAAATCTCGCATCTGGTCTGGTCTATAATTATTTTAAATTACTTTACTTTATAATTACTTTTACTAATTAAATCGAGTTCAATTACACATTACCAAACTATTGGGTAATTGAATAAGTAATTTCATTAAAAATGTAACCAGTGACTCGTAACACTGCAATTATCCATGTAATAATAAGATCGTTTATGCAATAAACATGTATTATTATAGTAAATTGGCGCATTCTTGAATAAATATCTCTTGAAATTGTAAATCATCTATCGTTGAATCATTTTCCTATGTCCTTTCCTTGCCTATAAGTCGAAAATCATGAAAATCGCATGATTTCATAAAGCCCCGAAATATTTATAAATTTTATTTACTACTATTAGTACTATTTATTTATATTATAAATATTAGTCCGCCTTACCATATGCAACCCGCGTGCCATTCGTGTAAACGACAGGGTCCATGTTAATTTTTGTTGCCTATTTGGTGTTTTCCGAATGCCTATATTCAGGCGTATTGTAGTATTTCAGAAAAAAGGTCGAAAAAAAGGTTCCGGCAGTTGATACCTTATTTAAGGAGTCGGATTTCTGGCAGTTGATACCTCGATTTTAGTCGCTTTAAGGTGAGGTATCAACTACCAGAAAATCGACCAATCAGGAGGCTGCTTGAGCCAATTTAGGCTCAATTTCTCGAAAAGGAGCCTCCTGATTGGTCGATTTTGAAATTAAATCAAGTTACGGCGCTGCAGAGGCTAGCCATCAGCAAAATTCTAGATTTTATATTAAAAAGGTATCAACTGCCAGAAATCCAGAATTTTGCTGATGGCTAGCCTCTGCAGCGCCGTAACTTGATTTAATTTCAAAATCGACCAATCAGGAGGCTCCTTTTCGAGAAATTGAGCCTAAATTGGCTCAAGCAGCCTCCTGATTGGTCGATTTTCTGGCATTTGATATCTCATCTCAAAGCGACTAAAATCGAGGTATCAACTGCCAGAAATCCGACTCCTTAAATAAGGTATCAACTGCCAGAAGTTATTTGAATGGATTTTTTTTGCCGTTTTTTTCGAGTTGTTTCAGAGTGTTTTTCATACCTTTTTTCGAGATGAATTCCAAGAATTCTGTTTTTTTTTTTCCAAGTGCAATGCGCCTGAATATAGGCAATCGGAAAACACCAAATAGGCAACAAAAATTAACATGGGCCCTGTCGTTTACACGAATGGCATGCGAGTTGCATATGGTAAGGCAACTTAATATTAAAAATATTAATATATTAATATTAATATATTAATATTAATATATTAATATTAATATATTAATATATTTGCAAAAATAGTTCTTGGCTTTATGAAATCATGCGATTTTCATGATTTTCGACTTATAGGCAAGGAAAGGACAGGGGAAAATGATTCAACGATCGATTATTTACAATTTCAAGAGATATTTATTCAAGAATTCGTTAATTTACTATAATAATACATGTTTATTGCATGAACGATCTTATTATTACATGGATATTTGCAGTGTTACGAGTCACTGATTACATTTTTAATGAAATTACTTATTCAATTACCCAATAGTTTGGTAATGTGTGATTGAACTCGATTTAATTAGTAAAAGTAATTATAAAGTAAAGTAATTCAAAATAATTATAGACCAGGCCAGATGCGAGATTTTATCAAAACTGATTCAAAAGGAACTGTAATTACGAACCATTCGCTGATGCTACTTTATTAATACTCCGTGGTGCATGGTTGTCTTGCGGTCATTCCCCCGGTGCTTGGAATGCTTTACTCCCTGGTGTGAATCCCCTGTCCTGATATTGAAGAGGTTTTGTGGAGGATAGGCAGGAACTAGTTTCCCTCGATGAACAACGCCTGTGAAGATAAAAACTAGATAAACATAGTGTACATTGGATAGATTAAGTTTATGTGTTTTTCAAGCAAGCATTCTCAACTCAGTACCAAAGAATTTCTAATTGTGATTATACATCTGTATGAAATTTATCATATTATATTTCTTAGGATTGATTTTGTAAGCCTGCCTGCACCATTTTCAAATGTGATATAAACTTTCAACTATTTTCAACAGAATCAAGAATTTCAATAAGCTAGTATTACTAGTGCATGCATGAATAGATTTTTCAATCTTGCAATTGTTATGACTGGTACTTGAGACTCTGGAGTAATTTATCACCAATATTGAATTATGTTCCATGTTTAAAAAATAAATGTGATGCCTAATTAGGCCTACAGCAATCTACCCTTGTATTTATTTGTAAACCTTTAAATTTTGATCCTAGTTATTCAAATATTTCTCTACTACGAGGTGAGTCTACTATATTCAACTGAGGTAAACATATTCGCTCGAGATCTATCAACCATATTCCAGGTTTGTCATTAAAAAGAGAGAATTTATTGCTATTTCCAAGAATTAAGTGTGCTCTCTCTCCTAGGCTTACCCTATAACAAGACGGACAATATCTTACCTCTGGGTACATTATTAAGCGTCGGTATAGTATCCCTTGCAGCTGAGTGGAACCGAGTTGTCGTGAATGTTTCTGGCGTATACGGGAAGACAGAGACAAGCCGGAGGCCCCAGTATCGAGTCAAAGGTACAGGGTGAGCGTCACGGTTACTTGGCCGATGAGTGTTGTGGTACATAGACTTGGAAAAGTAATCTGTCCGAGATCTGTAACGTGCGAAGTATGCTTCAGCAATGATTCTTTTTGTCGATTGTTATAGATTTATATTTAAATTGGGTCTTTGGCTAATATAATCCAAAGCTTACCATTATCTTGGTCGACCGTTAATCCAGGACTAGTTGGGCAGTGTTGGTTGGCGTCCACCTCCGACCAAGTGGCACGCAGGATCTATGCAGTTCAAGTATCAGCGATGTTCATTCTCATCTCCGTCGACCGATAATGCTGTCAAAGAATCGAATAAAAGGATAAATCGGGGAACGAGTATTTTCCGGAAAAATACTTGTCAACTCGAAATAACACGACAAATTAGTTTCCCCATCGAAGTCGCGAAATATGCCTTTAAAACGAATGACGCTACAGGGCGAGGGACTCGGAATTATATTCCAATAATACAATGGGATGATAATTATCGCGAACTTATCAAACGAAACTCTCTCGCCCATTATATTTGTATTCAAAACAGTTCCGAGAAGTTATGTTCGTAAGAAATCTAGATTCCTGCACGTTTATTCGCTGGTATGAAAAGAATGTACTTGAAAATGAATAATATCTGCCATTATAATCAAAGTCTGCCGGTAGCAATTCAACGGTTACTCACTTCGACGATTAAAATACGAGAAGCGTGAAATCTGTCGGAAAAGTATTGAATACAATTTCACTTGTTTTCAACGAGCTTTGAAAATTGTCGATTATTTATTGCCGTCGTAAAATATTGATCGAAATATTTCAAACTCACTTATGTCCAACGTTCCTCCGTTGATGTCAGCCTTCCAAATCCGCAAATCTCCGCGACACGTGTCACTCATGTTCGCTCGAGGGAGCCGCGAAAGTAACTGAGCTCCGAAAGTCCTTGGTCTACCTTCTTATAGTGCGGGGTGGGGGACGCCATTGTCGTAGGTCACTTACGCCGGTGACGTGTCAGTCAGGCAACCATAGAACTAAAAATGCACAAAAGATTCGCGGGTTGCGTATAATAAGGCGTGTGCCGTTTTCCTGCGTCTGGTAAAAAATGCGAGATCAGCCCACAACTTAATTTCTTTTTGCAATGATTTATGATAAATTATTTTTCTTCGTTTCAATAATAATTGCCTTGCTAATTTAATTAATCGCTTCAATCCACTTTCTAGGATAAATAAAATAAGAATTTCACATGTATTAAAAAAAAAAAAATTTATAACTTTGTAGCCCCATAACTTTAACTCTGTGTATTGACTAAATGTATGGGTCTTCGACGATTTATATTACATCAAATAATCGCTCAGCTATTTTAAAATAAAATTATTTTATCACCGTTTTTTTGATCATAAACGCTGTGACTAATGCTGGTTGATTTTCGCGATAGTTTTCATTCTCAAAATTGAAACACGTTTGATTGTAAAGTCTTCTAAATTTAAGATTTTTTTAATAAAAAAGAATAAAAAAATGAAAAAAACAATGCCAAATGCCATGACAAATATACATCAAACAGACATTCATTCCGCTCAGTTTCTGAATAGTGAAAAATTGTATTGCAATTAGAAAAAAAAAAAAATGAATATTAAAAATGTTTATACCGGATGATTCCTCGCTTACGTCTCAGTGATTTGGGTTGTTGTAAATTTATTTCAACTGCTTTATTTCTAATCGTTCAGATATACCTATAATGCAAACATAATTATGCAATAAAATATCAGTAATTCTTTTCAACTTCTTCGCATCATTTTCACGCGCCACTATCTTTCATTGTATCAATGAATCTAATAAAAAGCTACTTGCTACGCCTCCAAGAATATAAAAAAGGGGTCGTAGTTTTTTTTGTCTGCATATATTTAACAGCTTACAGCATTGGACACTTACGATTATTGCCGAATCTCATCTTATTACGAAAAATCGATAGTCTTGAAAACGAGAACAATATGCAATCCAATTTCACAAATATCCAGTATAATTTATTAAATTCTTATAAAATTGCATTTCAATGATAAAACCTATGTAACCAATGCATAGTAATGGTCACAAATTCGTGACCCAGAAGGTCTGTGACACCTATACGCAGTTAGATTTTTTACAGCGATCCTAATGTCTCGATTCTCAGGATGTGAAATGAGATTTGAATGCTTTCAGGATCGATTATTATTATTATTATACGAATAAGAAAGTAACTTTCAGGTTCAGGGAACTGAAAAATGATCAAATTCGCAGGTGCATGAAATTCGAATGAGAAACGAACCGGATTTTCTTTATTATACTTGAATATTTATTAAGAAAAGTAGATGTATACATCATTTAATATCATAATGATAAGATCTTTAGGTAAATTGAAATATACTTATTATTATTCTCCGCTAAATATTGTACAGCCGTTTTCAAACTCTTCGCTCATCAAGTCGGACTTAACAATAGCTTCTTGAATCTCGAACGTATTTCCTGTAGTCAAATACAAATTCAATTCCGTTTGAAAGGCTTGAATAACTCCATCGGCAGTCACATTTCTACAATTTATTGTAGTTCCATTCGGCAATGCGTTGTGCAATAAATGCAAAAGCATGTTTAGCTGCGGTATGGATCTAGGGTAAAAAAAATTACGAACTGTAATATTTACAACGGTCAGCAAAACTGTTATTAACAACGTAGACACTAATTTAGAAATTCACAAACCAAGTCAAGTTAACAGAAACTGCAATACCGTGCAAAATATAAAACTGATATTGTATCGACTTTGAGAACAACAAAAAATGGCGATATAAAATTGTAAATAAATATTGAACGTTTTTATTATTTTAAGCGTGAATAATTTCATCTCAAATCAACCGTATTTTTTTAAACAAACTTTTCAATATTTCATTCACGTCTGTTTAAACAATTTTATTCCTATTTTTAATACCTCTAATTTATTTACCTCGAATAAATAATACTTCTGTATTTGAATACGGAAGCACTGGTTACCTCCAGAATACAACGATCCAATTTAGAACTTCTTATACCGAGATAAACTTTCGGCAATATTTCTTCGAAGCCAATATCAGCGAGAATGTTTGTCAGGTCTTTGCTCAAAGCGTGGGTGATTTTAAAATCTGTTATTTTTTCTATGGACAATGATTTCGATGATATGATAGCTCGTACGAGATCACTGGTGTCACCGTTTTTTGATTTCGATATATTCAAGTCGTGTTCACCCCCAATTATTTTATCGACCCTTAAAGTAACTCTGGGAACTAGGGTCTGTAGTATTTTTTCATCTAATTCGTAGGTAATTGTGCCGAATAAATCAGCTGTAGAATTTCTTGTAAAATTAGGTGAATCTACAACAACTGTTGCAGCTACTTCGCTATTTGTCCCAGATTTCGCTATATCAGTACGTCTCCAAAATGTCTTTGAATCTTTTGTCCAAAATGCTGATATGCCGGTAAATTCATCAACGTCTTTTATAGTCACGTGAAGATCTAGCTCGTACAAATCCCTAAAAGTTAATATTAATCGTTATTAAATAATGAGCTGTAAAAGCGAAATATTCTCTACTCCGGAAGAACCGGATGAACAAGATTTTTTTCTTTTTTTTTCTTCCACTCTTGTAGGAAAGGGAAGGAAGACATCCTGCGGAAGGAGGAGAAAAAAAAAAAAAACCGTTATAGGATCCTGCAGACTACAGGGTAAACAAACTTCTCTTATATTATCGCGTTTAAACGATTCGGTATAGGAGTTGCAAGAGATTATTAGTTATCTCATAACGTAAACGACACAAGGCCCACGCTTTACCGATAACCGGACGTAGCCTCGGCCGTGTGCAGACGATAAGAGGATGATCGTATAGGTCTATAAGAGAGGAGACAGACAGTTGGATGGATGGTTCTAAATACGAATCTACTGAACAAAGAAAGATATGCCGAGGAATCAAAGGGGTTACATGGTTGGGATAAGGCTTATATACCTATACGAAGGCCGAGGCGATAATCAGAAATCAGAAAAGTTTTAATAAATAAGAGATAAAATGTCGATTTTGAAGATAAGATTTGGAAATAATATCGAGATGAAATTTTCGATATTTATACATCGGAAAACCCGTTAGAACGAGTAACGGACATATGGTACGAATTTGAAGACTTAGCTAAATATTTACCTACGTATGTAACAGTTGCGCATTAGTTTACAGTATAGAGCTTAGAGTTATTAGACGCAGACGTTGAGAAAGAGTAAAAAAAAAAAAGAAGAAAATATAGTCTTAAAAAGTTAGTAACAAGAGATGCAAATGGAATAATTAGCTGACCCGAGTTGTCAGTACCGTTTGACCGTGAATCATTTACTCAAACGTGTTCGTCGACACGGACATACCTATATGCGCGTTATAACATACATCGAGAAAATTAATACGAAGAAGAAGAAGATGAAGAAGAAGAAGAAGAAGATCCGACAAACCCTAAGGTCAGTTGCGCGTTGTGAGTCGCGGAATGAGAAACAAAACGTGACTTGATTCCCGATTCGCGATTCCCGATTCGCGATTCTTGATTCCCGAAAAATGTTCCACTCGATAAATCGGTAAATCGGTAAATCCATCCTCTTCTTTACTTCGCGATTTTATCTCTACTCCCTTTGAAATCCACCGCCGATCACACGAAATATTCCCCGTCTTCGATCTACTCGAACTCTTTCGGAGCCACGAATCGATTAATACTAAAAAAAAAAACGGTGCAAGAACGTACCGAACTTTTTTTTTTTCGGATTCATCGTGTTATTCGATACGTTAAACGAACACAATAGACACTAACTTCGATCAACGGAAGTGAGAAGTTGAGAGGTAAGAAGATTTTCGAAAATATATTGTAAGCCAAATTTTTTACAGGACTAAAAAAAAAATATATATATTATATATATAAATATATCTGATTAGGTCAAAAAATAAAACTATTAATTGAATATCAGACTAATTACGCCACAAGGAATAATAAATAACGTTTCGCTATATGTACGAATTGATACGATGACCTAGAAGTTTGGCTCAAGCATAAGATGCCAGCTAAATACTTTGGCAAGTCTAACGTGTATTCGTGCTAGAAACGAAAGCAAAAGGAAATCATTTCGGCTAGACTTCCTGTCAGCGTGCAGGTCAGCGATAACTTTTCACAGAAAGCTTAAAGTCGTATAAATACGAGTGAATCAGATTTCCAAGAGGTATTTTCTTACTCTATTCTACCTCTCTATTTCTTGCCCCATATTCACTTTACTCCACGCTATAACGCTCCTAGGCTAAATTTGGCTGATATCAATTCTCTCACGTTCGAAAATATAAAACAACTATTTTATTCTATATTTTATTATTTTCCTATTATTTTCCTGTGGATGCTGTGCTTCGATTTGACCGTCAGACTCCAAGTTTCGCGTACTTTTTTTTATTTATTTATTTATTTGTAAACTTTTTACACTTCGTCCGCAGAAAATTAAAAATAAAAAACATTAAATAACGACGACTCTAATATAGATACTAATAACATGCAAGTTGTTAATTAGTTCATTTTAATTCATGCAGTTACTTGAAACCTTGGTCTAATATTATCACGTAACGGTAATTTAAACCGTAATTCGAAATCTTTGGCGCAGTTTATAAACTCACGGATAAATTTTCTTTTGGGTACGAACGGAAAAGCCCGATAGATCCTTGTCAACTACGTACTAAGATGCGATAACTCCTAAAAGTTATTTTAATCCCATTACATATACATAGACGAACGATTATTAGACAAGTATAATCAACTTGATTGATCATTTAGTTCGCCCGAATGCACCTACATTACCATTATTCGTATAAGAGTCGCAGGGATTGATTATTTAAATGAAACCTTATTATTTATGGTATATAGATTGAAATCTAACGATTGATTTTCTTATTCAATTTATTCTATTCTTTTATTTTCTTTTCTTATCAGATTTAAAGCCAATCTAATTCAAGTAAATTCACCATATTCTGGTATTTGCAAAAAAAAAAAAAATATGTAAAAAAAGAAAATTTCAAGCTACTAAATTGCATTCTATTGTTTCTGAGGCAGAAAAGTTTCTTCATAGCGTTCGGAATTGTGGCTCATAAAACAGGAACATCGTAGTTCTATTTAAGGTATTTTTTAATATCTCTGCTCTGCAGCAGTTCAGGTAATTTTTTTTCAAACGAATCAGAAGTACGAGGAAAATTTTTGAACTATTTAAAGACAAAATACCATAACTGCGAATACGTTATACCTATGCGAACGTAGTTCAAGAATCGAGATCCGAAAGCTTTATGTTCGTTATTTTTGATCGGTATATATACGCTGGTATAGATGATTGTGGCTAGAATAACTGGAATAACTTATTGATTTTCAAATTTGAATTTCTCGGTGAAATTTGCCCCGTTTTGAAAATGGAATTCCGAATATTTATTGTCGAATACCTCGAACGTGGTATATACGCGTGAGAGTTAAACGCGATGATGAAATGGTAAAAATATGTTTCGAGAGATGGAGGAATAAAACGATTCGAAAAATGAAGGGTAAAAGGAATGAAAACCTTAAACTTGGTGCTTGGAATGTATGGAATACGCGATGAAAGGCAAACATAGATATGCGGGTCTTGCATGGTACAGGGTAACGTCGGCTCGTCAACCCTTACGGTTCAGTAGACCAGCCCTAAGAAGAGGTCTGACAGCCCTACTCCCCAGAGGTTCAATTATTACCAAGTCCATGAACCGCCTCGGGAATAGCGTCGTTTGACGTCGCGACGCGACGCGACGCGGGATGTTGAGAACGTGAATATGTGATGAATCGGAATCGATTGAACATAAAGATGATATTAAAATTCGAGAAGAGAAAAGAGAAAAGAGAAAAGAAAAAAAAAAAAATTTCACCCCTATTTTCTGGTTTCAATTTTCTGTAAGTTTGATCATGGTATTGGTGGAATCTAATACATAGCGTAGTATGTATATACATTTATATAATGAACCGTCGTTTCAATGAGCCTTTATATTAGCTTCACCGATTTATTGGCTTACCAAGTAGAAGAGAGTAAATTTGTGGTTCTGCAACCGCGACGACAAGCCAAGCAGAGAAGAGAAGAGAATCCACCCTCTCGAACTCCGGAACCCAATAGCTAATTATTGGCTCATTAGAATGCAGCTGCTTTATTATACCAACTAACTTTTTTGGTCATAAAAAAGCAACGAGGACATCGTTTTGAGGGAGAAAAAAAAGAAAAAAAAAGAAATCTGAATTATTAGACAGCATTTCGAAATATGATCCGAAAAATTCATTGGCCAATGGTTAGAAAACCGTTTGAAAAATAAATTACATCATTAGAATTGTCTCTTTTTTTTTTTAAAAAAAAGATCAACGCTTTGGTGTGACTGCAGGTGTCGTAATTTCATCGTCTTATGAACTCATTTCTGATACATCCTAATTCTTACTTTTGGCCACCTTCCCAATAGAACTGTTATATTTAAATGTATATTTTTGTATTGTTCGTAGGTAGCTAGAGTCCCATAGCTTATATAGTCAAAGATTTCGGCTTTAAATAATTCTGGTGTTAAAATTTATTTTTTTCTCTTCGAAAAAACGTTCTTTTTCTTATATCGGATTGATAGATTGATTATCTTCTTTCAATTATTGATATGAATAAATACCGTGAAGCGAATTGCGGAGAATATTGCGCCGATTGTTTGGGTAAGAAAAAAAAAAAATTACTTGCAATTATTCTGAGCACGAACCGGAAAATCTGTTTCCCCTGTATTGCAATACCCCCACGCCGATATACAATAATGGTAGAATTTTTTCGGACCGACGATCCGGAGGAATTTCTAATTGGGAATCGTGTGATTACACCTAGAGCACAAAGAATTTCTGTAAAAAAAAATAAAAAATAAATAAAAAATAAAAAAATAAAAACCTTTTTCTCTACCCTGCGGACAAAAGGAAAAGTAAAAGCAAAAGCGAAAGCGACGTGAGGGTTTTTCCTTTGAATTATACTACATACAGCTACACTTGGCATTTCCCCACTGCTGCAGACTATCACGATTCCCTGTTCACCAGGTTTTCTTGTTAGGAAGATAAAAATAAAAAAAAATAAAAAAATGAAAAAACACGGGATAGATTGAATTTAGAACGGTAGCTCGCGATTCATATATGATTATACATATTTACACAGGGTATAGGTATCGGCATGTATACATAATGGAAAGAGTATAGGTACATATATAAAAGGGAAACCGGAGTTCTACACCTTTTTAACTTTTTTATCGTGAGAAAAACAAAAGGAACAAAAAAAAAAAAAAATTTAAGGAAAATCTTCAACGCTTAGTTTTTTTTTCTCTCGAAAAAAAAAAAAAATGGAAAAACCGACAGCCGATTCCCGACTGTTTTTGAATCCATAGATTTATACATTCATGAATGCGGTTTATTTAATTTGAAAAACAGGTTTTTTGTTTATCTCAAAGTTGAAAACAGACCAATTTTATCTAAATAATCCGAGTGTATAAAAAAAACAAGTTAGCCGAACTCGAGGGGTCTTCTATGAGATAAATAAACTCCCGAACGACCGATGCTCGCGTTTTAACTTCCGGAAAGAAGTTTGGTGAACTGGTATCAATATTCGTAAGCGGAATGCTGGTCAGCAGAAAAGATTAGTTGAATAATATGAGAGATCAGGAATTTGGATTCGGTAAAAAAATCGTGAAACCCAAAAACTGAATGGAGCAAATGACACAAAAAAAAAAAGGATTTGGATCTATCGTAATATGCTGCGAATTTGTTTAATCAAAAATCGTAATATCAATGACCGCATATGGAACCCGGTCGACGCCATGTTGGAAAATGCAAGAAAATTCTTAGCGCTTGCGCCAGGAAGCGGTTATTACAGCAGATCGACCCACCTTCGAAGAGCGTGGCGACCCGCGAGCGTCGGGGTCGCCCCGGCGTCGGGACGCCAAGCGTTCTGCCGCCCCGTGTTGTCAGTCATGTTGGGGATGCCGTCGTGAACGTTTAGCCACGCGCTCTGACCCGTGAACACGTCGTCTAGCACGTGTGTGTCTCTTTAATTCCTAATCGCGATTGTCGCGTTTTAGTTATTTTATTATTTTGGCTTAATAATAATAGTAAAAAATAATTTAAAAAAATAAAAAACTAATTCTAATCTCCTTTCAATGCGTTAATATTATTATTATACCCCTTCTCTCTGGTCTCAAATATCTCAAATTATCATATACATATAGTGTTTAGTGATATATTTTTTCACCCCCTTTCTAGTCTTTATCTTAAATTAAATTCGACTTTTTATATCGTCGATTTCGGTTTTAATCCCAAGAAAATTTAACCTAAATATACAAAAAAACAAAAAGGGGGAAGTAAAGAATAAAAAAAAAAAAGACAAAGAAGAAAAGAAACGGGGTAGCTGTAACACCGAGGGTTGTGATATCGTAATAAAATTGAAAAGCCTTTCATACCTATATATATATATAAAAATAAAAATAAAAATATATATATACACGTCTGTAGTAGTAAGTATAGAAAGAGGAGAAAAAGAGATTTAACTCTTGCGTTAATGTAGGACCAGATTGGGGTAGGATTTATCCTTTGACGTATATATCATTTTAATGAATTATTTCTATATACAAAACAGCCTTCTATAGATATATACATTAGACTTTTCTTTTCTTAGATAAACCCCAAACGCGGTTTTATTTTTGTTCAATAATTATGTAAAATTGATTAATCAGGTAGAGTCGTGATTTAATTAATTTTTTTTTTTCTCTGCTTTTTGCCTTCTGCTTGTTTCAGCGACGAGAAGAGATCGTCGACGACTGTTAGCTCCTCGTGTCGAGTAGTATCTCTTACTTACACATCTCTAGTATAGTATAAGTAGATATTGACTATATATATAGGTCGTTAAATGCGATAATGTTACGTACCTTGGTATGTGTGTGTATATGTATATATTTATACTATAGTTAGAATATAGATGAAAATTGATGAATTATTATTATTTTTGTTTTTTCTCAAAAAAATCTTTTGAAACTAGTTTTTGTTCCTAAAGATTTTTTAGAAAAAACAAAATCAATAATTTTCATCAATTTCTAAACTGAGGTGTTTACTTTGCCCCGGTCTCCCCCAGCTATTTAGATATTAAATTGAAAACCGCGAATTGAAAGAGTCACTTCATTTTTTTTTTAAATTATGAGAACGATTATCACACATACGTTGTATATACCTACCAACGTCGAATTATTTATTTTCATTATTTATTCTAACTATCAAAATTGATAAAATAATTATCGATTTATTTTTGGGTCAAAAGTAGGTAAAGATGAGAGAAGAGATACTGATCACAATTAAATATGATAATAATGATTCCGTTTTTTATTTTATTTTATTCTAGAATGTAAACAGCGAGTTTTATAAATCGCTGATGCGGTCAATTCGAGTTGGCAATTTGTTTTTTTTTCTTTCTTTCTTTCTTTCAACGAGTTTATTTTCTACTCATACCCACAAACTCGTTATAGAGAAAATTATTATCATTTTTATAGTCAATAACCAATTGTTTAGATTGCCGATAATAGATGATTTAGATTGATAATCCCTTGATTATAGCTTAACATACTCATTCCTCGTTTTATACAGGATGATTCAGAATTCGTAACGAATTTCTTGATGGATCAATCCTCGTCAAAATTGGAATCGAAAATTCCTCAGCCCTTTTTTTTCCCGAAGAATGACTTTTCCAACAAATGATTTTTTTTTTTATATCATTAGTCAATTTCGAAGAATCCCAAACGATGCCAATAAGGTTTTTTTCTTCTTTTCAATATTAGAAAAAACTTTCTCAGCGAAAGTTTGTTATTTCGTGAAAGATGTTCAAAAAATCATTTTTCGAAAAAAAAAAGAAAAAAATTAATGGCTGAGGAACTTTTGATCCGAATTTTGACAAGGATAAACCCCTCAAAAGATTCTTCACGAATTCTGAATCACTCTGTATATGTATCCACCGCGAAACTCAGGACTGATTGTAATCGTCAATTAAATATCTGATAAGTTTAGAGTCGCGACAAAATTCCTATATCTAAATCTACTATATCCGGTCGATTCACGATTGACGTTGATCAGTCGATTACGATCCTGATTCCGATTCCGATTCCGATTCCGATCTCGATTATAATTATCTAATATCAATTTTATCATTATAAATTTAATAACTAGGTATATATATATATTCGAAGGATAATTTTATTGCACAATTACTCATTCGATTGTATTTTTTTTACACAAAAGTAAATTGCTCTGCGTTTATTTTATTGGTATACCTCATAGTTGATCATATCATAAAGGCCGAACGATTTTTTTTTTCTCTCTCTCTTTTTTTTTTAAATTTTTTACATCAATTTTTAAATCAAACAAAGTTTTACATCTCTCGTGATAATAACTCTAATTAGTATATATATATAAACAATAAACATACCATATATATGCCTATAACAAATTCTACAGCATCTCCGTTGAAACGTATATTATACGTTGAGTAAACTCGTTATATCTCGAAAAGATTTTTCTTTTTTTTTTCTTTTTTTTTTATGCCTACTCGGCATAAAATATTTTCATACTTCAGGCTTTACACTAGGATATAAATAATTATTAACCTCCTTGGATTAGCTTCTTTAAGGTTGGTTTTTACATCATTAATTTATTCAGTTTCCTATTGTGTTCCATTTTTTCTTTTTTTCATTTCTTTTCTTTTCTTATTAATGCGAAACGATAGGAACTACAATAACTACCTGCGACTACTACATTCTACTAAAATCGCGATTTTCAAATTTGCTAAAAATTCAATACCCACAATAGTAGCGGGTGCTTTTCGGAGCAGGAACAAAGTTTCTTTAAACAGATCGATTAATTTTTTTTTTTTGTTTTTCGATTGAAGCTTTCGAGTTTGAAAATTTGGCAACATCAATCACTTTCGCAAAATATATGACCGCAAATATGTCCGTAATCACGTTATGGTATAAATTCGTTGAAATAAACACAAAAGCTTCTCGCTCCTGTTGTAGGGTTCGAAAAATTTAGATCCCAAAGCAGCAACACGAATTCTGTGGTAATCGATCCGCACGACATGTATACAGCTACCTACCTACATACCTACCTACCTACCTACCCGCTATATAACGGTAAAATTACTATTATAACAATACATATACATATACTCAAATAATACCAACTCATATACAGATATATAGGTATATATATTATAGTATATATGGACTAGAATCAGGTCTCGCAGTTGTTTGAGATAAAAAAATTTATGGGGCAATGAATTAATATGAATTTAACAAACCCACGATATTTATACATAGGTATACGTATACGAGTTAAAAAAGAGAAAAAAAAAAAAAAACGTTTTATATAGAAATATTTTAGCTATGTACTAAAAGTTTTTGCATATATTTCTATGTGAAGCATTTCACGTCAAATCAGCAGCTCATGTCATTCAACCCTTTCGATTTTAATCATTTTTTAGTATGATGTTGTTACCGATTCAAAAGTGTCTCTGAATTTTTTTTTTTGAAATTATGTTTTTTCTTTGTTTCTTTACCTACAGTAAAATTTGAAGAAGAAAAAAAATTGGCAAACCAATTCTGAAAAATTCTTCATTTTACACTTTTAACGAAGTCACATGCTGACAGTATCTATATTACAAAAACGAATAATTTGCGTCACCTTCCTTGAGCTGTTTTAACCGTAATACGAGCATTTTTTCACTTCTCTAGTATGATTTTAATTTTATATTTATTTTTTTATTTATTTTTTTTTCATAAACATCTTTGCAATGCAGTAATTGCTTCGCAAGCAATGCGCTGCTAGGAGGCATATATGTGCATTAAAGCAAAACAGTAAAATAGTTCGCATTACCTTCCTCGATAGTCTGTTTTAACCGTAAAGATTAAAATTTATTAGGTATTTGGAGTAAAACTGACAAAAGTAAGAAAGAAAAAAAGAAGAAAAAAAATAATCAATCAATATACTTCAGAATTTTTTTACACCACACAACTTTGAAATGTGAATGATAAAATTCTATGTCTGTTCACTTCATACTTGCAAAGTACTGACATGAGTATAAAGAGAAATTACCGAACATCAATAAAAAAAAAAATATATATATATATCTAACATCTTACGTAATCGATCACGTAATAATTATTAACTCGTTTGATTTTAACGTACGTAATAATATCTGAAGGAACGTATGGATATTATAGATTATAGATCCTAGATTCTAGATCATATTATATAATTACTAACGTATATATATGGGTGGTTCTCACATAAATGGAAAAATCACGTACCAAGTAAATTTTCCACAGTAAACTGAAGTACTTACAAATTCGTTAAGTATAAATGTATCATTTTACTGTCTACTATTTGTCCAGTAAATTTCAAAGTCCTAACTAAATTAATTTCTTATGTTTCTTCAAGATTTCTGACAGAAAATCATATTTCCTGCCGTGAGTTGTTCCATGTTGGAAACTTCGATCACCAAATTAGTTAATTTAGTAGAATATTTTGTTTAATTCGAACTTCTAATGATACACACACACAAATCGCGAAGCTGTAGAGCCTAGTTAATTGAACTCAAATTGTATTTTCAATAAACTACACTACTTCGTATTCATGAGACACAGATCTCAATCATTTTCCTGGACAAAATTCAAATTACGAAAAATCAGTTGCTATAATACGTTCTACGGTAATTTGTAGCTCAGTTTGCGTAAAATGAACAATACAACACACTGAATTGGCTAAATTTTGGCTGTTTATTGTGAGTCTGCCACCAAGCGCGCGAAAAGGTGGATGTGCTTCTAGTGGTCAGACAAACTATCATAAGTCTGTCGTTCAAATTTCAAGCTAATTTAAATGTGATCAAAATTCTTTCAAACTGAGTGGATAGCGTGATAATACGGTAAGTCATAATAATTTCTGTTTTTATGTAAAATATACAATAGTTTCCTTGATTTTGCGATATTTCATTGTTTTCATCATCTTCCTGGCGTCATTAGACTGTCATTATCAAAACAGGAAAATGATGAATTGGCAGGAAAATGACGCTTTATTGAAAATCATCGATAAAATGCTATAGAAACTTTAGTACTCGACCTATTGTTTCCAGACCATAAGGGTAGTCACATTTATCAATTTTCTTAACTTTCTTAACAGACTTGAAACTTTTGGATCTCTTTATGTATACTTCCTCCAAAACATTCTCCCACTGCAAATAATTATGCATTTTACTATTCATCAAACTCTTCGTAATCTACACATCGATTTTTGCACTGACTACATTTTCTTGACAAACATTTTTCATTATAACTAAAAAATTCATTTATTTATTCATTGTATGATTCAATATAATATACTGTTCTTTTCCAGACATTAGCCATGGTTCCAAAACAGAAGCAGTCTCGCGAAGAAATACTAGAGAGAAAGAGAATGTTAGAAAAGCGAAGATATGCACGAATTAAGCACAACGATGAAAAACTTAAGGAACTCAAAGATAGGAAGAAAAAGTACTACAGTGACAAGAAAGAAGAAGGAAAAATTAAAAGTATTGCAGATTTAACGCCACGTCAACGAAGATTAAAAAGAAAGCAATGGAAAGTAAACAGTAAAAAATACAGAAATAAAGTTAAAGAATTATCGGAACGAACTCGACGAGTGATTGAAAATAACACTCCTCCGGGTTCAGATCGCGAGGAACCTGAAGAAGAAGAACAAGCACGTGTATTGCAAGTTCCTAAAAATGACGGCCTCAGCGAACAATTACAATCTCCACGTGTCTCGGATGGACGAGCTACAGCGGCTCGAAGAAGATCCATCATTCATAGAAAAATGAAAACCAAATTGATTAAAGATAAAGATGAAGAAATAGCACAGCTGCAAAGAAAGCTGAAAATGTATAAAAACAAATTGAGTAGAATAAAGAATAAGAAAATAAAAGAAGCTTTGAGCCCAAATTCTACAGTTAAACAGATAATGAAAACAAATTCGAAGCCTGAAATTGCCAGTAAATTGTTATTCGGTGAAGTCCTAAAAACACAATTAATTGAGAATGCAAAGACATTGCAAACCCAAAAAGAAAAGGCTATTTTTTCAAAAGTGTTGACAGGAAAAGTCGTTGATAAAAATAACGTTTTAACTAAAGAGAAGATCTTACCTTATAAAAGAACAAAATCGAATCCTCAGCCACTACTAGATATACCAAGAAAGAAGCGAAAGGGTGTAGTTACAGAAGAAATTCGAAAGAATATAATTTCATTTTTAGAGCAAGATGACTGTAGTCGGCTGTGTTCTGGTAAAAAAGAGACAATAACAAAACATAAAGTGCGCAAGCAAAGGAGGTACCTGCTAAATTCCCTCAAAATACTCCACCGTAAATATAAAAAAAACCATAAGCGAGTTTCATACGCGACCTTCTGTAAGTGTCGTCCGTTTTGGGTCATCAAACCTACTGTAGAGCAACGCGATACTTGCCTTTGTACACTACATGCAAATTTAGATCTTTTGTTGCAGTCACTACATAACAAAGAAATTATAAAATATATGAATTCAAAAAAGCTTGCTGAAGGGCTTTGCTGCGACAGCTATAATGAAAAATGTTTGTCAAGAAAATGTAGTGAGTGCAAAAATCGATGTGTGATTTACGAAGAGTTTGATAATAGTAAAATGCATAATTATTTGCAGTGGGAGAATGTTTCGGAGGAAGTATACATGAAGAGATCCAAAAGTTTCAAGGCTGTTAAAAAAGTTAAGAAAATTGATAAATGTGATTACCCTTATAATATAGTTATGCAGTTGGAAGCTGTACTACCAAAATTTTTTCAACACGAATTGAATATCAAGCATCAGTATGCAGCTATGAAAAAATTCCAAGAGAATATGAAACCGGAAGATGTAGTTATTCACATGGACTTCAGCGAAAATTATAACTTAAAACATAGTAGCGAGATTCAGGCTTTTCATTTTGGAGGTTCGCGTCAACAAATATGTCTCCACACAGTTGTAGTTTATTGGAAACCCGAAAATCATACAGTCAATTCTCAATGTTTTTGTTCAATATCCGAAAATTTAGATCACGATGTGTTTGCTATATGGGCACACCTCACACCCATTCTTAGCTGGATCAGTGAGACTCAGAAATCGGCCACTAATCTACATTTTCAAAGTGATGGCCCAGTCACGCAATATCGTAACAAAGTCATGTTTCAGATTTTGGCCAACAAACTTAAATATTTTTTTCCTAAACTCAATCACTTTACTTGGAGCTACAGTGAATCAGGTCACGGTAAAGGAGCACCCGATGGTGTTGGTGCTGTTTGCAAACGAACAGCTGATTCACTGGTTGCTCATGGTAAGGATATGCCAAACATCCAAGAATTATTCAAAGCATTACAAGAGAACTGTACTGGTATAAAATTATTCCATCTAAAAGAAATCGACTTTCAAGATGCTAATATGAAACTAGTTGGAAAGCCCACCCGTCCATTTAAAGGCACTCTCAAAGTGCACCAAATCGTAGGCGATAAACGTTCGTTCAAATTAAACATGAAATATTTAAGTTGTTTCTGTCCAAAAATGTATGAATGTAAACACCACCTCCTCGGTGTTATAAATTACGTTGACGATCATTCCAATCAGGATCCAGTTTATACTGATTCTGAGGATTCGGAATCTTGCAGGTCAAAAGAAAAAGATAAGGAAAATTATAATCCTGTTATTACCAAACCTATAGCGTCAACATCTGCTCCAGCAAAAATTGGCAACGGTGATTACGTTCTTGTTCATGTGAAATCTAAAAAAAAATGTAACTATAGGTATGTTGGTCTATGTATGAGTGATATGGACATCGCAGAGGCTGAAATAAAAATTCAATTTTTGAAAGTCTGCGGCAATGATGGTACATTGTTTAAAATGGATACATCTGCCGTGTATGACGTTGCTCTTGATGACATCATAACAACAGTAGCGCAACCATTGCTTTGTGTAAAGGGTGAACGTATATTTTATAAATTTGATAAAGCTGTTGATGTCTTCGAACAATGATTTGCTTTGCTATTTGATTTGCTAAGTATAATGTCGAGGCCCATCCCTAGTCGCCCAACTCCTTTTGGTCGAACCGTGTCACATTTCGATTATTATCCGAGCCCAGGCGTTAAAAATGCAAAAAAGGCCAACGCTGCGTGAGTTCAAATTCAATTCCGAACACATACGTCCAAAAAAATGCTTGTTTCATGCGAAAATAGAGTCTACATATGGTTTTTACGTAATTCGCTGAAGAAATCGAATTCGTAAACATTCGAATAATGTAAAAACCATCTGTAGACTCTATTTCCGCATGAAACGAACTTTTTTTTGGACGTATGTGTGCGGAATTGAATTTGAATTCGCGCAGCATTGGCTTTTTTTTGCGTTTTTGACCCCTGGGCTCGGATAATAATCGAAATGTGACACATTCCGACCAAAAGGAGGTGGGCGACTAGGGATGGGCCTTAACGAATACGACTGATTATTATTACCATAAAGTTTAATTTCAATATTTTCAGAAGCGCTTAGAAGTTTAAACTACAAATGTGAAATTCATACAAGGAAAGAATCTCCTTAATGTTTGTATTTTGTTGAAGCAAATAAACCTTTTGATAAAAAATATGCTGGCATTTTCCTTATTATAGTCATTATTCTGTGCAGTCGTCATTTTCCTGTTTAAACAATCATTAGTCTGTCAGCCATATTTTGAAAAGTGCCTATAATATCGTCAAAACCCGTTAAAGTGTCCGGCCACTGGTACTAATACTTACATTACACTAACACCGAAGCATCTGCGACCGTTGATAAAAAAAATTCGATAATTTATAATATTAAATTATGCAAATTTTTTTTTCCATTTATGTGAGAACCACCCATATACATATTTTACATATAACAATACTACGTAATTATATATATATATATTTTTACACGTTGATCGATTTCGTTAAGGAAACTTTGAAATTTTGCCACGTTTAATCACCACCTGTTCCAATACAAGCTCTTTAGATTTTAAAAGCTTTGACGAAGAGTGACTTTCTACATCGATTGAGGCACAGTAGTCTCAAACCCATTATCAGTGACGGTTTTATCCCCGAAATTGACTGTCACATCAAAGTTGAAATACATACCGATCATATTTACGGAAGAAAAAAAAATTACAGAATTTGGGTCTAATGCGTTGATTGATTTTTTTTTCTCCTTTCTTTTCGTTTTCTCTCTCTCTCTCTCTCTTTCATATTTAGGGATTTTTTCAAGTGAATAATTTGGCGAAAATATAATTGGATTGAAGTGTTAATGATAATAATAATAATAATAATAATAATAATAATAATAATAATAATAATCATAATCATAATAATTAGAGCGTTATTATTTTTTTAAATAAAGGTGCTGCAGATTTCGTCGAATAATTTATTACAATAAATAAAATAAAGAAAAACAAAAAAAAAAGAATTTTAACGAACTGGTTAGAGATATAAATGTGTAAAATAAATACGATGTTGCTTTAAGTGCAGCAGGACGTCGGGAAAACGGAAGTTGAAAGGTAAGAACCTACTATAATACGACTTATTTCTAATCATTAACTAGTACATAAAAAAAAGGAAACAAATATTGTGCAAATAAATATAACTGTACGAATAGAGAAGAAAAAGAAAACAGAAAAAGAAAATTAATTAACGATATGGATATAAGCTGATAAAAATAATTAAATTAAATATGCAAAGTCGAGATCGTAAAGAGATTTTTTTCTTATATCGCTATAAGGGGAGATTGTGCAGGGTAGTAATGGGCACCTTATGAATATTACACATAAGGATAATGCGTCTATGATCCTTCAATTTTTGATTTTTGACTTATTAAAATTTATCTAAGAATAGAATTACTATAATTCAATTTCGCTCCCATAAATGCTGTCAATTTTACCCCGATATTACCTGGCTGGTAAATTTTTCAATATAAAAAAATTAGAGATATTATAAGAGGATAATACGTGTAGGATTCTCTATGAAGGAAGAAAATTTGACATTTTCTTCTTCTTCTTCTTCGTTTTCAATTAACGATTTTCTCATCTTAATAAATTGTGTATATTTTTAAATTTCAGTTCGGTATGAGTACAGGAGATTTTCACAACGAAAAGACAAGATGACGAGGCGCCACTTATTGGCGGGCACACGGCGTGCCATCCTCTTCGCCGGGGTCCTGGCTCTCCTCATACTTGCCCTGTCTAACCCGGACACTTCGGACGGTATTCCTCACTCCACCGTGGCAGAGGTAATTCATATAATTATATATATAGTATATTTATTCATTTCTTTAATTATTTTATTTTATTTATTTTTTTAGTTGCTTTTTTTTTTATACATAATTATGATATTAATTTTTCAGTATACAACGGTGATCGGCGCAAAGACAACACCTAAGGTGAAAATTGATGAAAAAAAACATTTTTTATTTTAAATTTTATTTATTTATTTATTTTATTTTATTAAATTTATTATTTATTCATTTTTTTTTTCTCTTTTTACGAGAATTTAACGAGATGAGATTTATTTGAAATTACTCACCGATATAGGTATACACAAAAAAAATAAAAAGAACTACCTGAAAGGTAGAATATACAAAAATAATGAATAAAAAAACGATATACACAAGAAGCCAAAGAATTGACTCATATTAATGGACGTTAGAGTAGGCTAGACTATATAGAGTCAAATTTGATCATATTTCGATAAAACTGAAAGATATATAGGTGGCTATATTCTCTAATAGGAACTTTAATGCAAGAATAGGTCAATATATGCACACGTATGTGTACACTTGTACATAGTTTACGTAAAAGATAATAATCGCGCGGCAAATTGTAGACACCGAAGCGTTAAAAGTAGTGACATTATTGAAGAAGAAGAAAAAGAAGAAAAAGACGAAGAAAAGGTGGAAAAAGAGATAATATTAGTACGTACGCAGTTAATATAACGAAGCAAATTTAAAACTCAAACTATTATCATAGTATCCAGACTTTGAAATTTGAATTTCATATTAATATTAATAAAGGTGGCAACAGGCACGCGATAATTTTTCACATATAGGTACTTTCGCGTGATCTTACGTGTTGCGAATTGTTTTATTTCGACATTATCTACACAGACTCGTATATTCCTAGATTTTTCGTCAAAATTATGTAATCTTTTCTTACACGCAATGGAATATGTAGTAGCTTATTTCTGTATTAAATTATAAATTTCAACAATTCACGATTCATAAATTCGGAGTCGATTTTTTAAACAGATACCTTTTTTTTTAAATTTTTTTTGTTACCTGCAAAATATTTCAATACTAGGTATAATTTATTTCAGGCGATTGTTTTAACTTACAATCTCGCGTTTCCTCGTTTGATAAAATTTTGAATACTGAATTTGCAAACCCTTATATATATATATAACGATCTTAAAAAAAAAATGATTAAAAATCGTTATCAGATATGAATGTGAAAGAATAAATGTTTGTTAAAGTTTCTTTTCGTAAAAAGTACGAAAATTATTTAGCTTCAGACTTTTGGAAAACAAATGTCAGCACACCATATATATATATATATATATCGTTACCGCTAATTATGAGGTATATAAAGGCATGGAAAATTATGACATTGATTAATGATAACGACGGGTATGAAGAAGAAGCGTTCTACGTCACGCATGAAATCGTGATAATAATAATAAAAAAAAAGAAACAGCTATTGAAATTGCTAAAAGCACGTCTAGGGGATGAAATAATAAAATCGTTGATATTCAATTGGTTAAAATACCAATAGCAGATTTTAATCACCGATTTTATTTCTACAATTCTCACATATCCTTTGAATCAGATATTATTTTAGTCTTTTTACGAATTATTTATTATTCGCTTTTTCCGTCAGCTCGAATTTCAAACCAACAGCCTTTGATCCGCACACGTATACATTTACCCATTATATTATATCTACATATATATGGTGAAAAGATGGAAAAAGGGAAGAGCGCATTTTTTCAGTTCCATTTCCGATATAAATTCACGAATCGAGAAAAAGAAGAAAAAAAGGTACAAAATAAGCAACAAAGGGCTCAACTTTTTTCCTCTTCAAAATCATCACTTCGTTTTGTTTCCTTTCCTCTTTTTATTCATTTTATATTATTTATTTTATTTTTTGTTCAATTATTTAGAAACAAAAAAAAAAAAGAATCAGTTTCTACGTATAGATATACATCGAAAGAAAAATATTTGAGATAATGTGAGATTGACAAAAAAATAAATAAAAATAGGAAATCGAAAATTCGATCAATATACGAATTTCGATATTTTTTATCTCATTAGTTAATTAATTAGTTAATATATTTTTCATCTTTTACTATATAAGGTATGTAGTACATACCTATGTACAATATACTATACGTGATAAATTTACTAACTGTAGAGAGATCATTCAGACCTGCTGACGTTTCATATCGTATCATATGTACATACATATGTATATGTATATATATAGAGTAAAATATTTCGCGGTTTTGCCATAAATTTTATAGGGTACATCCTCCTACTCGGCTATAACGATACAGGGGTGAAAATACATCGGACACGTACCTACCTACCTACCTACCTACCTATCCACCTACGCGATAGCAAAATGTCAAGTGCGACGACCATATTTTACCCATGACAAGAGATATAGGGGGTGAAAAGGGGAGGATAACTAGGTACGTCATATTTGCTGTGTCAGTATCACCCTCACGGTATACTATGGATGTATATATAGCTGTATATGTCCAGTGCTACGTCACCGTGTCCGAATTATTAACATGCGAATAAAAGTGGCGTTTATTGTTTTCCATTTTCCATTTTTCGTTTTCTTATACTTCTTTTCAACGTCATATAATTATATCGACACTCTTTTATCCGAATATTATATCATGAAAGGAAAAACGAAAATCAAAAAACTATTATCAGCTTTTTATTTTCTTTCAACCCCACTTTGGACAAAAAAAAAAAAAACAAAAACGAAAACGCGTTTGACAACCCGTTTCGAATATAAAAAAAAAAATTCTTTCCATACCGAGAAACAAATTTTTGTAAAATCTGACCGATGGGGTATAATTTGAAGGAAAAATTTCGTTTTTTAAACTTCCTAAAGTTGCATAAAGTTATATTTAACTTAAGACATTCATTTTACTACTACGCCACTCGGGTTTCTCTTTTGCACCGACCCAACGTACCAAGATGAATAATAATAGCGCCTAATTAGTAATTAGGTAAATTTTCATATCTAGAATATAGCGCGTTAGTTTTGGTAAGTATAATTTATACACGACGAGTTATTACGTGCGAAATGATCGTTGCAGTATAGAAATAAGCTTTTGAGGAAAGAATTGGTATAATAAATAGGCATTATAAATAGTTATCATAAAAGTAACTAAAATAACTATACGACGCGGTCTTTTTCACAATATATAGGTATTTCTCAGTGTTATTTTTATTCATCATTTTTTTTTCGATTCTTTCTCAGTCATATACCATATATAATACCAAGCACGATATTATTCACTCGCGTTACTGCTACTGCTGCTGCTGGTACGAGTACTTCTTATTCTTTTGTTCGGTGTAATAGGAAGAGGATAAAGAAAGATAGGGAAGAGAAAGCTTGTTAAACTTTTTCCAGAGTTCAAAAGAACGAAACCCCCTACTCTTATATACATATTATATACATATACCTATATCTACATATTCATGGTATATATATACCTTGGCGAAAAAATAACGAAGCGCGAAGAGTTTCGGGATAAAATTTAATGAAAAGTAACAAACCGCAGTGATAATCGTTCCTGCGAATCTACAAACCCGGAAAACAATCGCGATGCAAAATTTTCCGACGTATTTTCATTCCGAAAACCAAAAAAAAAAAAATAATATAGTGAAAAAATATCAAAAAAGACAGAATCCAAGCGGCTGATAGTTTTCTGCAATAAATGCAAACCCTATAATACGTAAATAGGAAATATAACTTATGTTTGCGAATTTTGAAAGCCACGTTGTTTGCATAAGGTACAAAATGACAAATGATACGACTGCGGTACCTCCACGTGGTATTTTCTTTCCCTCTTTTTACCGCTTTCGGAGCAGCAGCCTGTCAGACGAGTTCAGAAAAGCTCGTAACGAAAAGCGCGTAGCTTTTCCCATCAAGTAGGGGTTGGTAAAATTTTGTTTACTACGATCCAGTAAACCTGATAAATCACCAGGGGGTTCGTTCTAACGTCTAGTTTCGGTATAAAATTGAATTTAAATTCGAAGCAATAATCTAAATTTATTCTTTTTTTTTTTTTTTTGGTTCAATTTTTCAATTTTTTAATTTTTTAATTTTTTTTTACCTATTTTTGAAGTTGCATCAAGAATTTTTTCACATTATAATTTATCTCATTTATAAGTATATGAAACATTTTCTATTACCTATATTATATTCGAAAATAAAAAAACGCGAGAAAAATTGATTAACGTGATAGACGATACGCTAATTGCCGTGCAGCGCGCATATTATATCCGCAAATTCCCTGGCAAATGTATGCCAAGGTCTCTGGAACGCCAGTTTGCGAACATCACGATATATCATAATCATATTAATTATACCTATATATTATCCTTCAAAAGACAAACAGCTCGTCGGACATACCGTGTCTCTAATATACCAAAAAGGCATATAGTTTTCTCAAAGTTTGCCTATCGCTTTAAAAACGTGAAAGTAGCATTCAAAGTGAAATGAAAAAAAAAAAGAAAAAATCACATTTTCAAAAAACGAAAAAACCCTTTTTGCCGGGAATAAGATTATACGGATTTTCGTGAATCGATATAAAAAAAGAAGAAAAAAAATAAGACAAATTCTTATCTATTATGTTTGTGAAACATTCAATCTGCGAAATAAATACGAATTTATTTCAGGATTTGAGAATTTCATTGTCGAAGTAAAATATCGTTCTCGTCTGAACATATCCGAGGCGTGCGAAGATAAATTTAAAAGTCAAAATCGTATCTAGAGACGAGGAGAAATTGTCTATAAGTAATAAAAATCCGACGAAATCACTGCGAAGTGTAAAAAAAAATATTTTTTTTAGCACTTCAATAGATATTTCAGAATAGTTTGTTCAGATTTGGAAAAATAAATTCGAAGGAAACGTTAATACGAGGGTAAAATCTTGAAAAATCTTTTACATCTTTATTACGACGGAATTAATTGGGGAATCTTTAATTTCTCAGAATTCATTAACACGATTATGAAACGAGTAGAACAAGTTGTTAATTTTCGTATCTGTAAAAACGAAGAAGAAAAAATGAAAAAGGAGAAAAAAAAAATAGAAGAACAAGAAGAAGAAGAAGAAGAAGGTTAAAGTAGTAAAAAGTGTAATCCGTTATGAATTTTGTTTTCTTTTTTTTTTTTTGTTGTTTTTTCCAGAATTTTAAATAAGCAGCGTAAAGTTGGCATCCGCAGCTATTATGGATTAACTCAACCCTATCTTAAGAGGCTCTCTGTAGTACCTGCGCGTTGTTGGTTTTGCCTTAAAATCTCCGTCGTATAAAAGTAATTATAACTTTTATAGAACGGAATGAAAGCTCTCGGTTTTACGCTGGCTTTCATCTCTTTACTTTCCACCACACTGTATTCAATTTATGGTCTAAATACGGTTAAGGTATACTATTTAAACGCGAAACGTTTACTAGGTCTTTTTAATTTCCGACAGATCGTATCTGATGACAATCGGTGTTGAAAAAAAAAAAGAAGACATACAAAAATTTTAACTTTCACCAAAAACTGGATAGGTGCAACAATTTTCACTTATAATACCACAAGAGCTTCAAAATTATCGGGTATTTCCCGATAGGTTCGTTGCAAACAAATGAAGGAGTCAAGTTGTTCAGGTTAAAAAATCACGAGCGCGAAGCGCGAGTGATTTTTCTGAAAAACTTGACGACTTCGTTTGATTGCAGGGAACCTTGAGGGAAATACCCGATTAATTTTGAAGCTCGAGTGGTATTCGGGGGATTATTTTTTCATCCAAATTTCGGCCGATAGAATTGCACCATGAGACAAAATCCACAGTTAAAAATTAAAAATTCGGAAGTCACAGAATTATAATTCAACCTGTCAGTTTGACGTGTGGTTAATTTGACTGGATTATGTTTTGTTTTTTATATATAGCAACTACCAGAGAAAATAATCAAAAAATTATCAGTATAATACCATGTAGGTTGTACCACGTGACGTCGAATGGTGCAATTCTATTGGTCGATATTTGGGTCGGAAAAATAATCATAATTATTTTTCATAAAATTTAGGATAGTAACGATTTACGAGTCATAGGTGTATACCCATAATTCAAACTTTGAAATCCGACCCCATAAGATGTGTGGAAAAAATTGTTGATTTCTTACAATTTTTTTCTGTCGTTGAAAATAAATAAAAAAAAAAAAACGTCGATTGCGATTCATAATCATAACATTCCTAATTCGTATAATCATATATTTCCGGCCTTTCGAATATGTGTTTTTTTGTTTGTGAGCTGATTCATCATTTCATCTATCAAATTGACGGATATAAATGTTATCTCGATCTATGACGATAGTCTCAAAGTATCAGTGAATCTAAAGCTGATAAATAAATGAATTGTAATCATATCCGGGAAGTAGCTGAGAAGAAAAAAAAAAAAAAAAATTACTCAATTTTATTGCTTCATCACTTGAGTATTTTACTTTTTATCTTATATCTACCTACGACACATACATAAAACCTTAGCTCAAAAATAGTAGATAACACATCTAATCTCTGCTTATAAAATATAGTCGAAAATCGCAATATCGCCCCATTATCATTATTATTATTATCATTATTATTATTATTACTATGTTAGAATTATTGGAAGAAAAAGAAACGAAATCGGGTTCCCTAACATTCGATGATTTCAATTTTATCGATAATTATCGACGAGAAAAAAAAATGATAAGAAGTAAAAAAAAAAAGTTTGAAGTGTGAAAAAAGCACGTTGATTTTTTTTTTTTTCTTTTCATTACATCCTAATTTTCTCTTTCAGAACTTGATTACAGCATATATATATATAATGTAAATACGATTATCACCCGATATTTAATAGTATAGGTATATTGTATATCCGGTATATTTGAAACCGGTTAACTTTTGACTATATAAGAGCTAAACATGCGATTCTGGCAGAATTCCAAACGCAATGCAGTAGTCACGGGTCTTCAGTACGCGCAGCCTCTTATACCCTTAGGTACCCTTATATCAGGTTGGTTTCTTAAACCGTTACTTAAGCGGAGGGGTTGCTGCAAGGCGAGATAATCGTAATAAATTATGCGACTTAAGAACAGTGATTAATTCCCACCGGGATAAAATAGGATGAGAAGGGTGCAGTGGGGAGGGGTTTTATCCAACCCCCTCTGCCTAGTATAAAAAACCGGAGAAAACCAAGTTATAAAAATTATAGCAAATTTAAAAAATTAAATAAAACAAAAATACAGGTGAGAATATATGAAACCCTTATTTTTTTTATAGGAATACACGATCGGTATGGATTTCGAAAAAATGATCAATGCAACGATCTATTTTTTTTTCTTTTACCCCCTTAGAGATAATAAGTACAATAGTTAGATGCGAAAGAAAAAAAAAAAAAAAAAAAACTAGTACAAAACTGCAGTCGAAGTCAGGATTATCATCAGTCATCACAGAGACGCCTCGTGACCTGCGATAGATCAATCGATAAGATTAATTAATCAATATACTTATTAGTAGGAGAGAGACTAGGACGAAGTCAGCAGCTTGAATAAAAAATTGATAAATTTTTAATAATTTTTTCTTCTTCTGTTTTATTCTTTCCGAAAAAGAAGAGAAAGAAAAAATCGTTCATCAAATCTTGGCCCATCACCTTGACCTGCGGTCTTCCCTCCCTGTACCTACATAAACTTGTGGAGACTTCGTGCGAACCTTCTATCATTCGATTTCGCACAGTTTATTCTATACTGAACACGCGAGAAAATAGACGCAAAACACGAAAAGCACGAAAAGTTAAATTTCAACATTTACGATATGAACCTGTACCAGTTTGATATCCTTTCCTATGCAGTGGCGTGTCCCACATCGCGTATACCCTACCGACTAGCTCTGCCACACGAAATCAATAAACGGAAGCTACCACTTCTGTTCTCTCTCGCTTTTCACCTATATATCTTTCTCTCTTTCTCTTTCTCTCGCTTCTCTCGCTTCTCTCGACAGAGCTTTCGCGTTGGCTAGATGAATAGATATACCTGAGCCATTCTTGCCGCACCTTGCGCCTTGGTGCAGCAGAATTTAGCAGGATGTTAGAGCAGCTCCTGTATTGCATAAAGAAAATTATGGGGCTCTTTTTCATTTTTCAGTTAATTTTTTTTTTTCTTATTTCCTTCTTTCGTTATATCGTTTTCTTCTCAGTTTTCTCTATTCCAGAATTCTTCTCGTATATTTTCTCTCTCTCTCTCTCTCTACCCCATATCTTCTAAGCTTTTCATATTTCAACCTGCACCTTCTCTAATGTGCAACGAAGGTAAAAATCTAAAAACGCGAAGACTCGAAGCCCAGCTTCTTCAGCTGTATAAAATCGTTCGTATTTTTAGCACGTAATTTTTAATCAAAACTATATTATATATCTGATTTATTAGGTCATGATTCAATACAGACCGAGCTTATTGTATACACGGCAAACTTATCTAATTATGTTAACATTCGATAGTGGGGATTGACCTAGCAGCAGCCTATAATTCTATAGCTAAGAAAACCGAATTTTTTCAAGAATCATTTTATTATTACACGATAATCGAACGTTCGATATTAATCAGATTTGATTATTCGTCAACTGGTACGATTCCTCCAGAAATTTCCTCAAAATTATAAACAGATTTTTGGGTATTGAAGTTTCATTTCAAAACGCTTTAAAATAACTTAAATTTTGATTTCGGTAATTTCTAGCCGAGTTATCGTAGTTTAGAAGTAAATAAATGTAATAAATATTCAATGCGCGATTATCGACTGATAAAATTAATTACGAATAGTCAAAATCAGAGAGAGAGAGAAGAAAAAAAAAGTATAGAACTTAGGATTTTTAGAACAGGAAATGCATGTGGCGGTGCAGGAAATATGTGTGGTGTCTAAATTAGGAAGATTTTTTTTTTATGGGGATAAAGTTATGCACCGAAGTTGATAAGTAATATACAGTGATAGTAATTATAGCTATATCGTATACCTAAGTATAAACGCGAGTGGGCGTTTGAGATAAAAGAGGCGCGTGGAGATACGGTCCAGAGCGGATGAAAGTACCAAATCTTATGTTAGTTTTGTGTATTTTTTTTTTTTTTTTTTGTCTGTTTTTTTGTTTTTTTCTTTTTTTTTGCCTGGACGGTTGAATGGCCACGTCCTTGATTTTAGTTTGTAAAATCTGTAAATTTATTCGACCCATTTTTTCGGACCGTTTCTAATTCTTATACGATGGAGGATTAAAATAACCTAAATCAACGTTCTGGTTGAAATAACAGCAGCGGTATAGGTATAGGTACTTAAAACAATAAACCCCTTTAGAAAATCAAGGTTCATTGTATAGAAGGTGTAGGAAATCATTCTAGAATTGATTATACACAGTTTGCAAAATTTATAAGTCAATTTTATCATTTTTATTTATCCTCGCATATTGGTGACAAGAAAATGAATTTTTCCAATTCGAAACTCGTCTCGAAATTTTAATCTAAGAACAACGAAGGTTCAAAATTCGGAAAGCACAAAATCCAGAAGACCATAAAATCCAAAACTTGAAATTCACGCATATATATGCATTCGGTGTTTAATAAAATTGGGGCTTTATTGATCTACGAAAAATAAATATAACTAAAAAATTGGTTATTTCGCCAAAAAATGATGTAAAAAAAAAATCGTCTATATAATAAGACAGATTTACAAAATGCATATATAAATAAATAATTTCTGAAGTGAAAAGTTTAAAGAGCTTAGCATATTGGTGCTCGAGGTACCAGAGACACCAGAGGCGCTCGAAAATTTCTAAATTAGACCAGTTGACCTTTAGCTCCTATTTTAGCCAACGTTATCTCTGCTCTCTTTGAGAGGCTACAAAACTGGGGGCGAATAAGAGAAAGAGAGGAGAGAGAAGAGAAAATAGAGGGCTAAAGTAGCACGGTACAATCATTGCCACCTTTTAGACTAATGACAAGCAAACAGACGAGCAAACATAGTTGATAAATAAACATTAGTTTATAGTCAATAAAAAAAGAGCTAGATATTAATGGGATTCGTCGAAAACGATTATTAATTGCCTTTATCATTTGAACTTATGTATTTTACAAACAATTCTGCGTCTACGTTAACGACAAACTTTTATATTCAAAGTCCTACATGTATATAGTATAGAGGGTGATATTCCAAAGACATCGCAGTAATGCAGGTCTCGGATCATCAGGCGGCTGTATATACATGTCATATACGCTTTAACGATCGATTGTGATTGACTAATCGAACCATCTATATTCTATAATAGCTAAACAATCATTAATCGCAATGTAATCGAATTTTTTATTTTTTTTTTATTCTAAACTGCGTGTGAATTCCGATACTAATTGCAATAATATCGCGTGTTTAATGGCATATAAAATCGTAAGCACGAAACAGGCGGTTTTTTTTGTGACATAAGGTCGTATAATTTTTTTTTCTTTTATTATGTCGTAATTTGTTATAGAAATAATAATGAAAACACATAAATAATTCGCAATTATGAATTTATAAACATAAACGGTAAAGGTCGTATATGGGTGGATACGACCTTCTGTTTCTAGGTTCTTAGAACATAAAAAAATCAATGCTCAACATACGATCTTCTCCTCTTAAGTTTTCTCGTTTAAAATTTTTTTATATGTTAATTTTATTAATATTTATACCTAAGGTATACCGTGGGTAGTTAAGTTAATCGTGAATAAATTCTAAGCACGTTGCTATTACTTCCGGTATTTCAATTACCCTAGAAATTCTAACCGCACGACGTTGAACCCCTACAGCCCAAAGTGGACCGTGGGCCAAGCCAAAGGCGGACTTCCGCTATTTAACTACTTAATACTTAAAAGTTTCGCAGATTTGGACCTTCGATTTTATACTTTGTTAAAACGAGGTCAATCCTTGAGAATTACTCATATGGGTCAAGGTGCACACAGGCGAAATACTTCTCTATCTTAATTACTATGAAATATATTGTGCATATATTATATCAGGGTGGTCAGTGATTTAATCATTTTCGAATTTCAACGCTTTCGTGGGCCAGGACGTCTCTAAATATATACAAAAAAAAAACAAAAAAACTAGCCAAAACCGCAGGTTCTAATCTCAATTCTAAATACCACCCCAAAAGTTCCAAATTTTCCTCTTTGAATAAAACACGATTTGCGAGATTTCGCGTTTGAATTTTTATTCTGCACATAGCAGTATAGCTCCAAAAAATCTGAAACTTGTTACACTCCTTACCTGTAGTAGTAGGTATTCCATAAAAATTCGACAGATTTTTAACGATATAATTTTCGAAGCTATAGCGCACCAAAAACAATTTTTTTTTTATCTTCGAATTGTGATAAATAAAATTTTGTCGTTAAAAATGGGATCATTGAAATTCTCAAGTTTTGATCTTTTCAAGTACATAAGGGTGCACAGGCATTACCGGTAATACGTAAAATGAAAGCTGTTCTCTAACCAGTCTGATGAACCTATATAGATTTTAGTATTGCAATTTAATTTAGGTAAGTAAAGGAGCAACTGTTCAACATTCAAGTGCAACGAACCAATCTCTAAGGTATAACTTTATAAATGCTTGGCACGCTCGAGAATTTCAGTAGCGATTTACAGAGCCCCAAAGGTGCTTTAGGTCACGATGTATAAACGGAAAATCAAGATGGAAACTTGCGCTCAATTCCCCAGTACGTGTTTGCGCTAGTTAAATATCTGGAAAACGGGTTCAGTATAAGGGAATAATATAATTTTATGTTTATACCCCCCCACCCACGCATATAATATATAGGTACCCTCGAATTATTAAGGTAATAATCAGTCCAGTTTTGATTTATTTATTAATTAAAAAAATCAGAACTTTTCGTTATACATAAACACTAGGGTGGCCCTTATTAAGGGCTCAGACAAAATTTTCCCCCTCAAATCGGCTTCAAATAATTGAAAAACAGTTCGCTAATTTTTTTTCAGATTTTTATCTCAACTCTGAACTCCTTTCGCCAAGAGGGTGGATTTCCCTATTTGAAATACACGTGTTATATCGGCTATATTCTTACTATATATTTTATTCTGGGAGTAATAATTTACAAAAAAAAAAATCTGTAGCGGCGTGATTTTAGTGGAGCATTGGTGCTACTATCTGATAAAAAATTCACATCATCGTACCGTACCAGGCAATCCAGACAAATCGCATACCCTCTAAATCTGACTTTTTTTTTTCTTTTCAATTAGGGAATTGTTTTTCAATTATTTGAAACCGATTTGGGGGGTGGATGCTGAAAAAAAATCGTCCTAGCCCTGAATAAGGACCACCCTAATATACACATCCTTACTTCTTTTAATTTCGAAATGTGATTTTAAAAATTCTGACTGAGAATTTATATTCCGATAATAGTTGATACTATTTTCTGTAATTACATGGGTTTTTAAGAATGATGAAAATGACTGTGAAAAATACTATTTCTAAATCTTGTTACAGGATGAATCTATGACAATCGAGGAGAGAATAATGGAGGAGGAGAGACTCGTTGAAACGGAATATCGACTATCAGATAGACGAAGTTTTCTGGCACAAAAATGTGCTGAGGAAGGTTTGGACCGTCCAGGAAATGATTCTCTCCACAAGCCAAACGCCTGGGAATTTCTTGTTAACAGACAACACCATCTAATTTGGTGTAACGTATTCAAAGCAGCATCAACTTCGTGGATGTATAACTTCAATCTACTTGCTGGGTAAGGAAAATCCTCTCCTCTCTTCTAGCTTCTCGTGCCAAGAGATGTCGATTATCGATAGGCACACAGTGCAATACTAACATACACACATATATAGAACATCAAGTGTGTGTGTCTTATACACGAGACGACAATACAGTTTCCTGAAAAGCTCGCAAAGGCAACCGAAGAGCCTCTCAACTTCTACCGCATTGTCAGTCTTATGCGGCTTTTGTCAATCTTGCTAAGAACACCAACAAAAGCCACTGCAGATTTTTTCGAACTAACTAAAGTAGTCGAGTTCAATTTGTTTTTTTTTCTCTCTCTCCCTTTCTTGTTTTTCTTCATTAAAAAATTTTTTTTTTCATTATCCAATGAAAATTTTCACTTCTTCGTAGACGCAATTTCGTTTTCCCATGTAATCGTAATCGTAAATCGTATATAGAAAAGCTCAACTCCCGATAGGAATGAATAAAAACAAAAAAAATCAAATTTCGATATTTTTTACATATTTTTCAGGTACAGTCCACAATTTTTAAAGGCATCTAAAGCCGTACCTTTATCACTGGCAAGGCAAAGGTACCCAAGACCAACGGCTGAACAACTAGCCAATTATTTAAACGACAGTTTAAGTTTTCTGATCGTTCGACATCCTTTTGAAAGACTTTTAAGTGGATACAGAGATAAGCTTGAACAGAGTTTGCCTAATACATTTCACAATAAACTAGGATCGCATATTGTGTCACACTATCGACGAAAGGTAAGTTCAATATCAGTTATTGATTTCAAAATCATTTTCAAAATGAAGAAATGAGTAATTAATTAAATATCTAAGCATCTCTTTTTGTAGTTTAATATTTATTAATCACTGATTAATATTCAATGATCGATTTAATCGCGTAATAAAATTCATGAAAAATCTAATGATTTAAACCGTAAAATCTTATCAATTGAAACATTAAGATTTTCGAAGTGCGGTTTATAAATCAATTTCTAATTTCTAATTTTCAATAATTTACATGAATAATAAAGGGGACGAGAAGTAAAGATCGTAAAGACTTTTTATAAATATAAAAATTCGTATATAGTAGATATATAGGATAAGCCTGAAACGATCTGAGTGAGTTAAGAACATCACCAGTCTTATAAACTCAATTATCATATTAAATATCTGCCCTGAGGTGTATACATAGGAAATGTATAGACACCCATAGATATAGGAAAGGGTAAAATAATGCGTAAGGGTGTGTACTTATTGGGGGTTTTGTACAAAAGGTAAGGGTGAAACAAACCATTGCCTCGTAATGTAAAACCGATCCAATTTACAATCTCGTTAACATCGCGTTGGTTATTATTATACACGTGTAAAGATTAAAGTTTAATTAAACCGGGTGCAATTTGTGTGTGTGTGACGTATTTTCTGCAGGATCTCTCACATATCTCGAAATCGTTAAGTTATAATTTATAACTCGTTTAAAGCTTCGTTTGTTATAACATTCATATAGAGAAATAAGAGTTTTCATCATACAGCTTTAACGGTACGCGTATTACAAAGGGTAAAAAAAAGCTAATACGAAACGTAAATTGTGTGAGAGAGGGTGTATGCCTATATACATCTCGTTTTTGTTCTGTCAAAGAAAAGCGAATAAGGGTTGCGGGAATTTTTCTTTTTTCTGTTTCTTTTTTTAAAGTCTGTTTCATTCCGCTTAGAGAACGTGCACATAAGTGTGGTAACGAAAAAATTCGCAATTATTAATGAATGAATAAAAATAGTCTTGATTTACGTCCAAAGGAAAAAGAAAAAAAAAAAAAAATCAAATTGTTACAATGATATATGGAAATTAAATTATACAACAATTCAGGGTGAAAATTGATATTTTTTTTTTTTTCTTTTCTTTTTTTATTCAATTTCCTGGGATAGAAGTGTCGAATTACTTTTTGGTCCGGAAGATTGCTCGATACGGCAACGAAACTCGTAAATAAAGATAACAAGATCGTTGCAAAAGCTCGCTTATAGCATTACGTCGTCTCCTTCCTCATTTTCTTTTTCTTCTTCTTCTTTTTCCGCTTCTTCTTCTTCTTCTTGGAAAATAACAAGTTTCAACGAAAAATAGTCTAGAACCTTGTCGTTTGTACAAGTATACATATACGTATACTATACATACAGGAGCTATTCTCTCTGACCTCCTTATCCATACAAGTTACAACCCCTGCACTGTAGGGGTGGATGAGAAAGTAATTAATTATTTTTTTTTTCCATTTTTTTTTTTTTTTTTTAATTTTAATTCGTATAACGATCCCGGTGTTAGTTTATAATTATTATTCGTCCTACTTAGTTTCTTTGTGTTTCTGTATTCTGCCTATAAGACACTGATGAGATTCACCTCCCCATTCATTCATCTGTGCGTCGAAAAAGTTTTTGCACTAATCGATTGACAATAAATTTGAATACTTGTTCTTATCACATATTTTTTTTTTTTTTTTTTTACGTTTTTTATTGCTTTTTTCTTTTTAGGTTCCATCGACGAACGGACGTCATGGTCCGAGATATCCACTTTTCGAAGAATTTGTACGATGGCTTCTTTTCGAGTGGAAAAATGGTAACGAATTAGACATGCATTGGACACCGATAACCAATTTTTGTACACCTTGTCAAGTTCGTTTTGATATAATCGCAAAGTTTGAGACTCTCCACGTAAGTATCTACTTTTATATCTTGATCAGATAGTGAGATTAAAATTTCGCAAATTTAGCTATTTCATTTTATTTCAAATTCTTTTACTTAAGAAATAAAAAATAGGTCTTAACTTTCACAAAACTGAAATAAAAATGAAAAAAGGAAATTCGTAATGCACGTCTATCTCTCTTTCTCTCTCTCTCTGTTTACAGGATGATCAGAATTTTTTGATAAAACAAGCTCACGTAGATCACATTATTAAACCAGAGTGGAAAAATCCATCTCGTGGTTCACAGACGAAAGATGTTATGAAAGGTTACTACTCACAGCTTACAAAATCTCAAATGAAAAGTCTTTATGAAATGTTTAGGTAAGTATATCAATATATTTCATTGATCTTACATTTTCTATGAAGTAATCAATCGTGTGAATGTAAAACTTACAATATATCGAGAAACAATAAAAAAAAAAAATTTGTTCGAATGATAGGTATTTTTGCTTGCGAAAACGGAAGGTGGAAAAAAATTGCATTCAGGGAATTGGATTGAATAACGTCTCTCCTCTTCGGCTCGTATCGCGTATATAATAATTATTCACAGACATTGATAGGACGCAATATGCGGATGGATATTCCAATTAAACAGCAGGCGATCCAATCTCAGTTGAAAATTAATCCCCCTACTACCCCTGTTCGCGTTCGATTTTAGTTAAAACGATCCCAGATCGCGTGGATTCGATGAACAACAGTTTTTTGCTTTTTCTATCTTTCTGTAATTCTCGCGGAAAATTTTTTATCCAAGTATAGTAAACGCGTCATTAATTTTCACCCATGGTTTCAATTAGAAATTCAATCTAATTAACAAACTTTGAAATCGTCAATTTCGACCGTTTATACAATGAAAAAAAAAATCGAATAATCTTCAAAAATAAAGATAATAGTTTAAATTTGACGAAATTAAATGAAAAGACACGATTTTTGTTAATTAAATCTTATTTTATTTTTTTTTTTCTTATTATTATACTGTGATAAATCAAGCGAGATAATCAAACTGGGTGAAGACTCGCGAGAGATTACTCAGGGCGGGGTTGTAAGAAAAGTAAATTTAACCAACTCTGATAATAATTGATTTGCGCGACGACGCGAAGTATAGCTGTAAAGAGTTTGCGAAAAACGAATGAAAAATAAGGATCGATTTTAAACTCATTAAAGTTTTCCACTACGTAGAAATTTCTAGTATATAATGTAATACCTAGAGTTAGAAGTATATAAATTTTATCAGAATTAAACTAACTCTAGGGGCTTCGTAAAAATAGATTTTCCAATATTTGAATAAGATTTTTTGATTGAAAGAAAAAAATGCAAAAAAAAAATACAAGATTTCGGCTTCACGAAGAACTCATTTCGATCTTTAATTAACTATAGCTTATCCAAAAGTCCATAACTTCGAGTTTAAATGACTCAGTCTAATACCTGTAGTAGCTAGTACCTATAATATGACGAAGTATTACGCAGTGAGAAGCCTTAAATATTTTATACTTTATCGTTGATGGATGAAATATTTGACAAGTAATCAATGAAGAGAGGACTATTATATAGGACTGAATTTCCTTCACGATATAATTAATCGAGGCGTAATACTAGGAGAAGAGACATTGAATTATTTATTTTCTTTCAACAAAACTAATTATTCTAAGGTATATAGAATGATGATGAATCAATAAATAGATACCTACGTATATAGGGAATGAGAGAACGTTTAAACATATTTTGTAAACGATTGATAGAATGACTGAATAATTATTGAATGAATTTTTTTTTTTTCTTTCTTCTTTCTCTCGGAAATTATAATTTTTGAATATATTCTTTACGTTACAGATACGATTTCATACTGTTTGATTATTCACCTGACGATTATTTTTCAATGGCAAAAGAAGACGATGAGGTAACATTACCGTCTAAGGATTAACTTGAGATGGGATAAATCTGAAGGAAAAAAAAAAAATCGTGAAGATATATGATCTAAATGTTTACGTAATAATATTTTTGAGATTAATAATCGAATGAAGAAAATCGTATTAAATCGTGAAAAGGATAAAACTGAAATTGTTGAAAATGAATATAGAAAATTTATTGTGAAGTGAAATTACAGGATGGTTGTCTTCCATTTCTATTAATTTCTTGCTGCACTGTGACGGGGGTCAAGCCATTAAAATGCTTTAATTATATAAATCAAGGGTGATTAGTGATCGATAATCAATAATCATATATTATATAGCAATAAAATAAAGGTAGAATCATGGAGTCTAATCAAACAACGTCTATAATATTTCTGACGTAATAATAATCCGTAAAATAACTACGAAACTTTATATTTCGTATATATTGTAGTACGAATTGTTTTTTCGTTGAAATACAAGAAAAAAAAACAAAAAAATTAAAATTAAAAAAAAAAAACTTATTTATATTGAAAGGAAATTGAAATTTGGAATTTGAAATTATAGACTTGAAACTTTGAAATTTAAACTTGAAATTTATGATTCGAAATTTAAATCTAATACTTACCTATTTTAAACTTCAAATTTCAAACTTAGAACGAAAAAATTGAAATTTGAAATTTGAAATTAAAAAAACTTTGAGCTTAAAATTTCGAATAATAAATTTCACGTGATCAGTTCAAACGGAAAATAGCAGGAATCGATTGAATAAAAGCCTGCATTTCTTACTGACAACGAATGTATAGTAATGTTATATAGAATGAATTTTTATTATTATTATTATTATTATTACTATCATGAGAGAAATGTTCACAGCTTATTACTTGTTACTCAATCATCAGCATTACTAGACGGATTGATTTTTTTTTTGGTATAAAAAAAAATAAAAAATCCACGGTCACTATTTATGTGAATAATAAATGAAACTAAATATGTTAAGTGATTATAGCGTTAAGAAGGCAGTTAAGCTCAATATTGTATTATTCTTTCCAAGGCTTTGAATAGCGCGAATAATTATACGTGTTGATACCAGAATGCCTGGTGTTATTTTTCACCGATCTTTTCATAAAGATAATAACATTTCAGTATTTTCTCTTTGATCTATTTATCATGAAATCAAATTATTATTATCATTATTATTTATATTATTAATATTATTATAAAGTTTAGATAAGCAGGAAATAAATATTTTTAGTAACATCGATACTTCTGGTATTAATAATTTCAATTATCAACTGCAAATGAATAAAGTCACGCTGAGGTAAGCAAGCGTTTGGTGCTATATAGCTGTAGGTGATTTCATAATTTTAGATACCTAATTGCGAACCTAAATACCTAATATTACGATATTGAATAAATAAATTTACGTAGTCGCTTCCCTCTAAGGGGCTTGAAATATTCCACAAGTTCTTTTAACGCCTCGTTATTTTTACTCGAAACTTACTTTCAAAGCTTGCATTTAAATTTCATTTAATTTCGCTTTTATAGTTAATAAGAGATATTTTCTTTTTTATGTTACTCGTAAATAATTGTCTTCTTTGTATTTTGTCAATAGTTATAAAAGTTGTGTGTAACTTTTCTTTTTTCTTAACAAGATAGGTAAATCATTTATAGATATTTTAGTCAGGAATTTTAGTACATAAGGTACCTTTTACCTAGAGAAATTTTATACATTACGTGTCTCAGAGTTTTTAAATATTTAATCAGCACAATATTGTGCATATTGTCAAGGAAAAATTCATTCAACGACTGCATGCTTAGCGGTGAATTTCAATGAACCGATTATTTCGATCGATCGGATAACGACGACTAATAATAATTAGCTTTGGAAATACCCTAAGATTTAGAAAAGAAAAAGAGAAGAACCGCTTCTGAATTGGGTATCAGTTAATTGCAATTTAACTGTGAAATATCATAGAATAATTTATAATTGATTATATTGTATTGGCCATAAAATGGTAAAAAAAGAAAAAAGGAAAAAGGATTTTAATAATTAAATGTAATTTAATTATAATAATATAATAATGTAATATAGTCTGAACTATTACGCTGTAATATACTATTAATTGATTTCAATTACTATTTAGTGAAAATATGAAATATGATAAAAAAAAAAAAAATTTGTTAAATCGACCAAATGTGAAGCAGAATTTACGCGGGTATACATATTTATATGGTGATGAATAATGACCTTTTAAAACAGTATCGTCCTTACGAATGTTAAGTGATTTGTAAATAAAATGTGTAATATAAAACGCATTTGATTAAAGATATGTGTTTTAGGAGAAAAATTAATAAATTGTTAGAGCTTGAAGACTTGCCTTACTCATTACTCATCTGTTATCCATAAATCTTTACTAATCTGCGTAATTGGGGGGAAAGCTCATTCCGTAATCAACGAATACACAATTTTTAAACATTTAGCAGGATACGATTAAAGAAATTTTCATGGTTTCATAGATGTGACAATTAATAAGAGAAATGGTACTCATACTCACTGATCGGTCGTATTTTGTAGCATAACACCAACGATCCATTTATCATCGGTAACGTGTTGCCATGTACCCGTGACTACTAGCGGTTGAATTCTTAAGGATTTTGACTTTCTCCTTCTTTTTATAACCGGCTCTCCAGTCACTTTGAATAACTGTAAGAAAAAACTTTGTTCTTGTAAAGTGCCTTTTGCAGCTAAGCTTTTTATACATCATCTGTGACATTGTTGATGAATTAATTTTGAAAAAGCAATGCGATCAAAAAGCCAAATCCTTTTTATCTATTGAAAATTAATTTGTTTCTAGATGTATGAAAAAATTGGTGAAACTGATATTACATTCAACAATAATGAAGTTTAGCATACAAAAACAATTGCTGTAGTTAAATATCATAAGTATTTCCAAATAAATTAAGCTAAGTTTTATTTAAATTATTATTATTAAACTTACGTCGCTTTCAGAGCTTGACGAAGAACTTTCTCCATAAAATGCACGCGATGAAAATTTTTTAAGAATTTTTGCTTTCAGTGTAGTTGTTTCTTCAATTTGCCTCTTTGTGTTATCCACACGTTCTTCTACATCGTTTAACTGTCTCAGCAAATGTTCTTTGACCGGATTACGCTCCTTCTGATTTTCTACCGCACCGGCACAATCGGTAGATTCTTCTATCACCGCAGTCTCTAATGGATCGCCAAAACTTATTTCATCTGAGTTATCCGCAAAGATATCAATATCGTCTGTGGAATCCATTTTTTTGACGAGTTTAGCGTATCACTGCTTCATTCTGTGGATAAGAAAATCAATTATTTGAACAAATTCGACCGTGTGGTAGTAAAATATTAGTTTTACAAATCTAAATGAATCATATGCGAATGTTTGAATATATAGAGTCCAAATATTTCCGTCTTAAAATTCGATAGATTCTTTGCTATTGAAGGTTATGGTACAGTTGGTAATTCTAATATTTGTAACTTTTGATTGAAAACTTTATACAAGTAGAGATTTTCTTACCAATTATTATTAATCATTAAGAAACTCCACGATGAGTTAAACGCGTGTGTTTCACAGACCGATAATCAACTCCATCACTTTCACGAGTGTGATTATCTATCAACAAACTATGCTTCGCGGCACTTATTATTCAATAGAGTTTCTCGTTGTCACGCAGCCTTAGAGTTTACAATAATATTTGGGAATTATCATTCAAAGAAGTTTGAAAAATCTAGCCGTTATTATCAGCGGAATATAATCACTACTAACCCAGAATGAGGGGATCGCTTGTTTCTGTGGCGGCAAATGTTTTTGAAGATTCCATCTGACAGATGTCACATGATCAATGCATGCTGTTAACCTAATAAAGAAATACGCAATTGTTGCCGCCGGCAAATCAGATCTTTCTTTTCTCCGAACACTTTATCTCGCGTTTTGAATCTCGTTGTATTTCACCGACAAAAAGATGTTGCGTATCCTTTTCTTTTATTATTCATTATTTCCAGAGCTATTGCTGTTCGATTTAATGTTTACAGGTTGGTGCCCACTGATTAGTCTAGACACATGTATGTCAATACATATCTATATATTGTTATGTTTTCGCAGTATCACGTTTTGCGCATTCAGCATTTCGGCGAGGGTGATGACCAGCGTGTGTTGATGAACCGATACAAAACTTGGTAAATATAACAATCCTTTTATTAATAATACAGTATTATAGTTGACAAATGACCTAACCACGTGAACGTACACATGAGTGAATTATCAAACGTCATCAGTCGTGTTTAGAATACAATAACATCGTAAGTAAAAATGATTATCATCCGTGATTCACTGTTGAACGTTTATTTTCATATATCATTTCAGAACAATATAAACATCGAATATTCGCGGTGCTATTATTCCGAATAAATAAAATCATGGATGAACATCTCCCAGAGCACAAGGCACTGATATCCGACTTTACTAAGTGGCAAATAAAGAGCCCAAAAAAGATAACAAGCAATGGTCAAAGCGTGACTGAAGACGGTCGTCTCGTTTTTAACTTGTCAATAAACGACACCGAAATCCGTTTGCTATGCCCCGCGAATTATCCAAATCATGAAGACAGCTTTTTCATGGAAACAGAATGCACAGATTTCTGGTGCATAGCGCTCAACGAATTCATTATTGATTCACCAGAAAAATTAACGCTCGATGTTATCCTAGGGAAAACATTTCTCTACTATACACCGACCTCTAAAAAGTCATTAGATAGTTCTGAGAATGAATCGGATAAAGACAACGATAATGATAACGATAACGATTGCGAATTTCACGAATGTAACACGGAGGATTCAGACTCTAGCGAAATTGATCAATGGGAGTCAATAATATCCAAAAAAAAGCGAGAGTGGAAAGCTAAAGAAGGAGAATTGAGACTGAGATATAATCGGCCGAAAATATCCGATATGTTCGACGGTAGAATAATGGATTATCCGCAACAAGTTTTCAGCAATTCTGCAGCCTCAGAAATTCTGGTTAATGATCTGATCAATATAATGGGGAGCAAAGAGTCTAGCGGTATAATTGTGGACCCTGTTGAAAACGATACATGCAGATGGTCTGTTTTGCTCAAAGATTTTCACCCAGATTCAAAAATATCGGAAGATCTGATAGAAACTAAGAAGCTGTACGGATATGATTACGTACAGCTACAACTCGACTTTACCATGGATTTGTATCCGGCTCATCCTCCAAACATACAATTTGTTAGACCAAAATTAATCGGCGTATTCAATACTGAAGACTTTGTCAAATTAGCTAACTGGAACCCGGCTAGAGACATGATGTCTGTATTGAAGGAGATCAAAAGCTATATCGAACATAATGGAAGAATTGATATTGAGAATAGAAGTAATGGCATTAAGGTCGGAGTAATTAGGAAGATATTACTGGAATTGAGTAATGCTCTGCAAGGAGAACCAGAATCTGATGTTTGTTACTCTGAAAAATGTCCTGTTGTAGGTGAGAGCCGTCCATTGAGGCAAGAAGATTTTTCTTCATGCAGAGCCAACGACTGTATTGATATTAGTTTTTATTTATGTTTTTCAACAGGAACTGAGGATTCTAATTCTTTGGAAGGAAATAACGCTGTGATAGAAAAGATACTTGCAAAATTATTGTACTATTTGAGAAATTCAGAGTTTGAAAAAATTTTCCCGACCAAATGCTGCGCGCCTCTTAGTCCTGAGGCTGATTCATACTTTACTTTTAATCTCGCTATGAACAATAACGTTTTTGATGAAGAAAATTACGGAGTGAGAATGGCTGAGACTCCCTGTTATTCTTCTCCGATGTTCAAAGCTATCGACCGACTGGTGAAAAATAAGGAATTAGAGATTCAAAGCCCGCATTCAAACCACCAGAAAGTGGATATGGTGACAGGGAGAACTCACTGTAACATTATCACTAATCCAGCTTTCGGACTTGGATCTCAATCCCAAGATTCAACAGGCTTAGAGAATGAAAAGTATTCCATTAACAATGCTTCTTTTCGTGAAGCTATAGCCTCAAACTATGGTAATAAGAATGACTCCAATGGTTCGGACCAACGGAATGAAAGTAACATTGAATACGTTAATGACAGCGTTGTGTCCAGCTTTAACGCTAATATTAAGACTCTTAAAGGTATAATAGTAAAACTCTTATGTATTCACGTGTTCCAATTAAGACAGTAACTTTATGGACCCATTGCATTCACTACAGAGATTTCATAAACACAATTGGCGTATATAGACACTAATAATTATAGGATAAATTTGTCAAACTGAAAATTTATTAATATATATTAACTATAATTTATATTAACTGTTAATTATGTTTTTCAGGATTGTCCATGACAGGGTCAAATAATTCCATGCTTGGAATGAACGACAACTTTTCTTGTCTCTCAAAAATCCTTAGAGAATCGGTATTGCTTCCATTCATTAGATCTAAGCTGGATGTGGATTCATTCTTTGGAATATGGCTAGCTCCGTCTTTGTACTCTAATATTATTAGAATATCAGTTGAACTCGCCTCAAATCCACATCTGATTGATTTACTGGCAACCTCGGAGATGCCGAATCAAAGTATATCGCATCTTTTGAAAATTATGGAAGAAAATGTGACACTGATTTTGGAAAAGCTGGCAGACGTAGCTGATGGAAATCCTACGAAGCAGGGTGAGGCCTGAGATTAATTTCATCCAATATCTTCACTGCTTTAAGTGAATTGTTAAACTTAAGGTCTTCCCAACGTGAATGAAAATAAGATTGTTGTATGAATTTCTACAGCAGATTACGATAAAGAAGGGCTAGCAAGAGGTATCATCGATGCATCTAAGTTGATAGAATCCCAGCTAAAAAAACATTGCAGCAGAAAAACTATGGACAAAATATTCTCTGTCTCTAATAATCAGATTCTAAACACAAGCCCCAATAATTATCAAGTTGAAAGTCTGGATTCTGTCTACAAAGATTCCCTGAAGGACCTCAAGTTCGCTAACTGCGATATTGATCGTGAGTATAATCCTAAAATTGTCAATACTTTGGAAAGAAATTCTTTGATATGTTGGAAATGAATATATACATTGTTCCCTTATTGTTCTTAAATTGGGTTGATATATCATGGAGATTAGCTTTACTCGGCATAATACAAGACTGGACATTCTTTTATTACTTTACAGTTGAAAGCCATACTTTTAACAACGAATACATAGCCGATATCACCTCATCCAGAAATTACTTCCGAATTGCTCAAGAGTTTGCTGTCTTGTCAAAGTTCCTTCCGCTAGAGTTAACTTCTGCAATATTCGTTCGAACGGATACCTCGAAGCCTAATCTCATGCGAGCTTTAATTACTGGGTAAAACTAACAATTATTAAATTAACAATACAACAGGTACTCAAGTTATTCTAACACTCTACTGACATGCTTAACTATGGATAAGTTTTTCCAAATATTATCACCACCAATAATAATGCATAGATGTTCTCCTTCCTTATTCAGTGTCGAAGGTACATGCTGTAGCGGAGGATCCTTCGGTTTTGATATCTATTTGAAAAAGGATTATCCAGATAATGGACTAGAAATAACTTGTACTACTTTTTGCAATGAAAAAATGACCTCTCCTCCTGAAGAACGCATGGTTTTTTTATCATCTGGAGAAGATTCATCGAATCCCCATCCTAAATCGCAGTCCAATATCTCAAACATATTACAGGTATGATATAATCAATCACAAAGTCTCGCAAACCCTACGTCACAGTATACTCCTACTTATAAATTACATCCAATTCTAGGAAATATTTAGTATAATTAGCATAATAGCTAATAATTAATAATTGATAATTAATCGTAGACTCTAGGATGATCTGCGAAACGAGAAATACCGATTTCCAAGTTAAAGATTCAATACAAAGATTAGATATAGATTTCTTAGCCAAAGTCAAGATTAAATACTCTAATAACAAAGTGTCAATTAATGTAAGAATTAGCAATCCCAGGCTCAGATGAGCGGCTTATTTGCTTCATCAGAAGTTGGTCTCTCTGTTATTTACGCATCAAATTGTAGCAGAATGATCACATACGTAGCCACAGCTCCGACGACCTGGAATAGAAAATACGAACTTTGTTTATCACGAAAATAAAAGTTCTAGCTTCTTTCATCAAATTGAATTCTGAAACGATTTATACATCATAATTGATGTTTTACAATACTATAATCTTGATAACTATCATTAGTATTTACCGACTGAATAAGAGTAGCGTCCAGTGGGAATAAACCAGCGCCAGAGAACTCGATCTTCTCATGGTGCAGTTGCAATGAGAATGATTGAATCTGCAAGAATGTTTTTAACGGCAATGAGAAATAGCTGTTACCTATAACTTATTTCAATGCAATATAATCAACCTGCACAATGATAACACACACTTTAGAAATTAGGCAAAGTTTTAACAAAAAGCATTCAATCTTTTTTTTGATATGTCTGCGGACAGATATAGTTAATTTTATCTACCACATTATTCAAAGATGAATCAACTCCACTGTTCTGGAACCTGTGAATCAGCTTTCCTGAGAGACTAGCCTGCGGATATAAAATTGAAAGCCAAATTCGAATCATTTGAAATTATAAAGATAAGTAGATGAAGGTGAGTCGAGAAGATTCACCTGTTCTTGGGCAAAATGGCAAGCGGTTACTGTGATAATGATGTGGCTAGAGCTAAGTATTGCCCAATTTACAGATCCGAACAGTTGAACATAACTGCAATCTGGGTCTCTTAGTTCATGAAAGACATAGTATGTGGAGGTTGTCATAATTATTATACTATAGATGACTCCTGCAATCTATAAAAAATTAGTTTCTGTCTATAGTTCTTTAAACAACATGCACGTGTTTGAACTCACTATGTTCCATCCAAAGGATTGGTTAATACTTGCAGCAGCCTCGCACAAATTTCCATGAATTATAGCAATTGATTGAATTCTCTCGTAGAATTTTTCGGATCTAGATATTGTCTGAAAAGTTCATATACCTACGTAATCATAAAGCATTCACTAAATGCTGCATGTTATAGTGTTCAAATTGAGTGGATCGTACAAGTATTTTAATCAAGCACGGTCTTAATCTTTGGCATCTTTACCTTGGGTCTAGAAATCTTTGTCTCTTTGATCATTTTTCTCAAATGCTCATTAAGAGCTGCAAATCTTTGCTTCAGAATGATAACTACGTTCATGAATAGACATGCGCTGGCAATTCGTATAACATTAGGATTCAGCCATGCTATCCAGTTCAACCGATGGCTGGAATAATTTTATTGCTGTATATAATGTTACAAGGAGTATGAACAGAATGCCTGTACTTGTAATATTGGAAATGTTAGGTATTTAGATAATTCAATTCAAATATCCCATACATACTTCAAGTTGAATTGGAATTGATAAGCAAAATCATAGATACAAAGTATAACAACTGCCAATATAGCTATTCCCAGTTGAATAAGGTGTTGCTTTGAATCTGCTGCGTAGTCTAGTTTAGTTCCAAGCTTATGCAATGATTCATCTTGTGAGTTTATAGTATCAATCGCATTTGCGAACTGAAAATATGATTTCCTATTATCGTACACTATTCAGTTACTTAAATCGTTAATATTTCTACTGCAATGTACCCTATCTTTGTTAAGTATTGCTGTTCCGATCAATAGTAGCATTGAGCAAAGTTCTAGTGCCATTTCAAAGTTAATACTTATTCGTACAATTGCATATTCGGACAATCTGAAAGGAGAATGAATAACATTTTATGAGTGATGTATAAACTTGAATAGGAAGCCAATCGCGTAATTGGTATTCTGATCACATAATAAGAAATAACTTAATTTCATACTTCACACGTCTTTCATTAGTTCGATCTGTCCATGCATATAAACCTATTAACGTTAAAACCAGCACAATCAAACTGTAGATTATCCAACCGTAGCTTGTTGAATACTTTCTTTTACCAACAGGACCTTCTAATTTCGATGGAAAAATTCCAAAAACTCGGCAAATCCACGTTATGGGGTCTAGTACAGAGTACAAATCTCGGCAACATGCTCTTCGAGCTTCAAATTTGAAAACTGATGAAAAAAATCGATATAGATTCAATGTTTATTTGTGTCTTACACTATCTTCAATGAAGACACAGTCTCAACACTGATGTAAACACTACTTAACAATATTTTAACTTATTTACTGTATACCCTTATCAAAGAAAATCTATTCTACTGTAAAAATACTATCCAGGAACAGTTCCTAGTAGTATTTTCACCTTTGGAATAGCTGTTTTTTGATAAGTGGATAATTTTTAACATGATGTGCTAGTTGATATACAGAAATTATTGATCATTTTTATGACAATGCTTACCACGGGTGGACCATGCCTCCTTAACTTCCAACATGACTCTATTGATGATGTTTGACCTATACATAAGCGCGCACTGGCCGAAATAGTGACTGATTATTCCTGGATGAAAGTGGAGTTCAATATTGTCTTTATTGATTGTTTGCCATTAGTATTATATCTTCCCCCACATCTGTTGTCAATGTGATAATAATCTATCCTAACGCCTTGCTCGGGGTTCATTATAATAATTGGCACACATAAAAGTTCCAACGCTACACGTGTGATTCCTCTTTCAGAACAAGTATTCTCCTTGCGTGCACTTGTGAAACATTTATTCTAGGATATGTAAAACAACAGTTAAATTTATATGCCTTCCAGTGCTGGTATGGATAGTTTCTTGATCAAGATATTCTTCCGATAAGAAATTATGCGGTGATAATGATCGGCCATGTGTACATATGATAAAAAATGATGAAAAAAAATTTCATCGACCGCCAATTCTATTAAGTGAATTATTGTATATCTTTACTCATATCAAATTATTTTAACAGGGCATGAGTATATAGATATATGGTAAGTTCAATGGAAAAATAATTTTCATTAGTGGTCAATCGTCTTGAGTGCTATCAGCCCACGGCATTGTTGTATTTTTTCGCCTTATCTGTATTACAATAATGTGGAAAATCTATAACATCTTGCAATCATATATTTTGTGCGTCTTACAAGTAATATAAAGATTCTCATACATGTATGCGGTATCTACATACAGCAAATTGCTTTTGCAGTATACAACGATAGACAAATTTTTTTTCCCAAATGCTCTTTGTAATACAAAAAAATCGAACCCAAGCCTCCTGGGTGAAAGCCAGATATCCTAGATACTTTTTTTTTTTTGTCAAAAAGTTTTATTAACCACAATATATACAAACAAGAATAGTACATAATATCGAGTACCAGCACTTTTCTGGCAGGTAATAGGTAATAAATATGAAGAGGACGGATATCCTAGCCACTAGACCATAATGGATATGAGAGATGATCTTTAGAGCCTATATTCAGATTTCATCTCCATCTAATCAATGAAATAAAAATTTAGTTTATTTAATCAATTTTATGTGATATAATTCAATCGTTTTATGATAGTGGTAGAAGATTTGGATAGAAGAAAAAAAAAAAATTATTTGTCAGAAGTGGGATTCGAACCCACGCCCTGAGACAGGACCAGAAGCCTCTCTGACTCAGCAGGACTGAGAAGGTTGAACCTTGAGTCTGGCGCCTTAGACCGCTCGGCCATCCTGACATATGAAAATTCGTGATTAAATATTTTATAGAAAGAAAGAACGTCGAAACTATCGGAAATCCATTATTAAAATTTTATATCAGATTTTTTTTTTTTTTTATCGCATACGATTCCACCCGTCGCACTATAGTGCTTCAAAAATAATACCTTTATGATTTATTTCAGGTGCTAACTTTTATTCAAAATCAGAAACTGATTTCTCTAAAAGTATATGACGAGAATCGTAAAAAAGAGAATCTCGGTACAGAGAGGTAAGGAAGTCATAAATAATACGCGCGATATATTAATTTGAATGAACATTGATTGTTGCGAATTGAATGTTTTTATTTGAACGATTTGCATAATTGAGATAGATTCGCGTATGAATCAAAACTTCATTCCGTATTTTTACGAATGAAAATGAAAATGAAATTTTTGTTTCAGATATAAAGAAATGATGTTAAAAAACGTTATACGGTTTGCAATGATCGAGCAAATGCGCCGACCAACTCCTGGATTTGAAGAAGTTATTGCAACTCATTTTCGCCTAAAGAAAGATCGAATACTTGCAGTGAGTTAAATATTGATTTTATTGATTTGCGATATTTTCAAAATTTCAGTATCATCAAATACTCAGATTTTTTTAGATCTATAATCACCGAGTTTATCGTTTTCTAGGAATTTGAACAATATCAATTCTTGAAGAACTCTGAACTACTGGATTCTCTCAAGAAAGAATTTTACCTCTTGACCTGTAAAAACCAAAATACATAGATTCATGGGAGAGAGCGAGAGAGAGGGAGAGAAAAAACAAAATTCATGAAATTCTATTATAGACTTATACCTACAAATGAAAACTTGTTAAACGACCATATTTGTATTTTCTATATTTTTACAGGTTTTAGGAAATGAAAATACGTGTAAATGAGTTGATGATCTTTGAAACTCCAGTCGAAAAACAGCCATTGAATATAGTTTGTTTCTCAGCTAGGTCTTGTATTATTGATATACATTAGAGTGGTTCTTAAAAAGGTGATTATTAACATTTTCAAGGTCCACATCTCAATACATACTTCAAACATTGTGCCTGAGTTAATTCAAACGTAATAACTGTGATAAAAACTGATAGAGGATAGTTTTGTATTTTCTTTTAAGATAGTATTTTCAGAGGACTGAACCTTATTGTGATTGTATTTATTATACTATAAGAATTTTACAGATATAAAACATTACTAGTGTAATATAAGTCTATAGATTTAATCCAATAATTATTATTCATTGATATATTTGTAACATTTTAAAAGTACACAATTTTCTAGTGCTTGTTTTTTTTTAGTCAATCCAGCTAATTACGGACTCGTTTTAGCTACGAATAAATTTACAAACGCGTATTGATAACTGACTGAAACAGAATAGTAAATAGAATTTTCAGATTTATACTGGCACAATATTATTATATTGTAAACTGTAGATATAGCAATACCATTGATATAGTAGATATAGTAGATTTAAATACTGATCAACTTTTGAGTATGTATTTTTCTTGATAAGTGATAAACAATAAATATTTAAAAATGCCTCATATAATTGTGTGGGATATGATTTTTCAGTTTGTTCAATCACTTTTTTTACATAAACGTAGGACTGAGGAGATGCAGGATGTAAACCTCGATTATTTTCACTGAATGATATTAAAAGATGGAAATATTGTATATCTATGACTTTATTGAAAGATAAACTTCTCTATACAACTTTATAAAATTTAAAAAACATTTATTATAATATACTATAATTATAGTTGCCGAGCGTGAGGATAAACTAAAATCGATCATTTATTTATATTATAACTCTGGACAGGTAAAGTTTCCTTTCAAGACCCATACCTATATAAAGATTGAACTCATAGAATATCCATTCCTGATCTAAATCCGTAAAAAATATCGAATTTTATCAAAATTCGTTACGTTTTCGAGTATATCTGAGATAGCTGTCCAACAAATATGACTTGAATTGCAGGATTTCAACAAATGAAACGAGAAGTTACTCGGAAAAATAAAAAAAAACATACCAGGCAAATGTCTTTACCTATAAATTATAGTATAACAAAAAAAAAAAAAAACTCCTTTCTTATATCAAACTAATAAAATATGTGAATTATAACATGGAATGTTTGACAACTGAATATACATATCAGGTATAGTGCTTTTAGAGTATTATAAAATCTTTTCTTTTTTTTCTTCTCTTTATTGCTATTTCATAAAATTCCGATAACTGGCATGCAAATGTTAAATATAATAAAAATAAGACTTCGAATGAGTTTAAAGTTTGAAAATGCGTCAAAAAATCATTCAATTTTGCGTGAATTGAATGTATTTTGAAGAACATTTCTCTAAAAGTACATTGCTTCAAAACTAATTAAGAAAAAAATAACATCTCCATACCATATAAACCTAACAACTAATAAGGTACAAAGTAAAGATCTTATTTTTTAAACAGGTAGTTAGATTTCATCGCTGGTCTTTGATGCAACAAGGATATATCTCCCGAATCGCAGGACATACTATCCTTTGAACTTCCATCAGTTTGGAAATTTGGCACCTTTGATTTTGTTGCTGAATTGAGACGACCTGCAAGTAAATTATTTACTCAACGCAATCCTAATCACTAGAATACAATAATTCTATCAATATCGAATCTACCTCTTCAAAAATATACATAGAGATAACTCAGGCTCGATCAATTCAGACATTAATGTCAAAAAAAAAAAAAAAAAGATATTAATCATTCATTGCGTCTTTCATTAATCGATAACTAATAAAAAAAAACGGACAATTAGCATCGTTAATTCATGTAAAACTACCTTCGTGACGATAAATCATCTTCTCTTCTGTTCCTCTCACCAAAACTTGTGGGCACCGTCTCTGCGGTTGATTGTCTCTGACCTAAAGTATAAAAGATCATGTTAATTATTACTATGAATGGTACGTGTTCGGTATAACAAGACTTTGATTGAGGACCGTAGGGATGATGTTTGGTGGGGAGATTCTGTATACCCATGCATGTTCAGAAATGATAATATAATCAAGTATACAAAGCAGTTGAAAATGAAAGCAAAGTATAGACTTTGTTTTTATTGAGACTGATAATATTATGCGATTAAATCGAAGCCTGATTCTTGTGCCAAAACAGATTAGGACTTTCTTCTACAAGAATCAAAATCTTAGATCATCAAATTTTCAAGGATTTACTTCTGTTTACCATTTTTACACTTTGTGCTGGTTTATAGAAGATCTTTGGAAACGGTGAATGAGATGTACTTTCTGATCCAATCATTGAAGAAGGATCGCTCTAAAACAATCGTAAAATATTAATGAATCAGAAGATAACTCAAAGTCATGAAAAATATATTAAAGAAAGAACACGAAAAGATGAATTCACTGACTATATACCCGAGCAAATCCTATCCTACAAAATATCACAGAAAATTAGTAAAGTTAGTTTGTTAATGAAGATATATGTTTCGCGGGACAATTAGTGGTAAGAAAATTAGATGTGTGAAGATTCGGACAGTAATGATCAACAAATTGAATAATTTATCTATGAAAACCCAGTAAAACAAAGAAAAATTGAGGTAAAGCCTTACTTCGCATAGAGCGATGTTAAGAATATCCAACTCTTGCATTTGCTTTTGCCTTCTGGCTGGTGTGAGTTGAAATTTTAATCCAGCGCTCTCTGTTGACTTGGGCGACATACATGGAGATCTTGCCAGTATTGGCGAGGGAACTTTAGATTTAGATTTAGGAGTTTTAGTTCTTGGAGTGAGCATTCTTTCATTGGTCTTCCCCCTGACATTGGTGATTAAATTTGGGTCTGTACCTCTGATGTACAATGCTACCGGACTCTGAACAGTATTATAATTAATTCTGTACGATCCGGGACTATGAGGGGTCAATTTGCCCTGCATCTGTACTGCCTTGGGAGTTTCAAAGTACTTTTTCTTCTGCCTAACTTTCCCATAAGTTGGAGTATTACCAGGCGTAAAGAAGTACTTAGTTGCCTTATACTCCGGTGTATCCGTTTCAGAGCAGAACAGTTTCCGTTGACAATCCACATCCCCATTTTCATCGGTTATTCTCAAACAGCCAGTTTTCTTTTTGGAGTCGCGTAGCGGCGAAGCATTAGTAATGGTCAGTTTTGGTACTTCGCATCTCTTCTTGGTATTAGTTACGTCCATAAGACCAGGCGAGTTTGCTACCGGCTTTAGCTTGCTGTTAGATTGAAGACGAGGGGTAGATTTTGCCCCAGATTTACCAGACAAGCTGATTTGTTTATTCTTTGAGACACGAATCTCAGGTGTTATAGACGGAGTTCTAGGTACGCATGCATGCGACGCGGGCTTGGCTGCTCTAATAACTTTTCTCTTGGCCGGCGAAACCGGGCTTCTTATTTTTTTTGATAATACAGAAGAAGATTGCCGCCCCGGAGAACGACTGCGAGCAGGTGAGAGATGGGAACGAGCAGGTGAGATATGGGAACGAACAGGTGAGAGATGAGAACGAGCTTTTGGACTTTTGGACAAAGATTTTCTGCAAGACGATCCTGGAGTTCCGGGTAAATAGAGACCCGTTTCGGCTACTAGTTTCACGTTCTTAGGACTCCGTTCTGCTTTTTCTATTCTATACCTGGTCCGATTTTGTGCAGGTAGAATAACAGTCTCGACATATTCGAGCGGATTGGAATTGTTTGTGTTTTCTTTTAGTGACTCGGTATCTTCGGAGCATTCCAATATGCATTGCAACATTGAATTCCTGTGATACTGAACAGTTCTCAAGTGATCAATGTAGTCTGCACAAGCTGATAATGTACGAATGAGTACAGCCTGGTGATCTTGCTCTCTTGAAGTATGATTTTCATTCATGAATTCAGGCCTTTTATCCAACGATCTACCACCCATAGTACCGGCGACGCTTTCCTTGTTTTCAAAAACCTTTTTAGCTTCCTCAAAACATTTACGTCGCTTTTTGACAAGACCAGCGGTAAGAATCTGCTCCATTTCATGATAGTTACATTTCTGGTTTGAATCTGTGTTCTTCAAAGATGATGACGTTGAGTTTTCAATGAATTTTTGCCTCGTGCAATTACCATGGTCTTGACAATCCTTTGAAGTCGTAGTCAGATTCCTCTGCCCTGCTTCATCAGTTGCTGAATCAACCGTATCGCTCTTCTCCAATAAAGCCATTTGCTGATCACTCTTCTGTTCCGCCTGTGTAATAGAGCCGGGAGTTTTAGCCTGCAAACTTATGGATTTACTTGTGTGTTTAGTGGGGGACGATTCTTGGAGCATTTGTTCCCAATATACAAAAGACGCAGTGCTGTCGTTGCCCCCCTCAAAACTACAATAGCTGGGGGAATTGAAATCGCCCTTTTTTTCTCTATGCAAAACGTTTGCACAGTTTGGTGTGCTGCACTGAATGCTGCCATTTGCGTTTAAAACTCTCCTCGGTGTTTTACGATAGACTTTTCTACCTCCGCCTAGTTTACTAAAGTTCTGAAACGGCGAGACTGGTTCTTCGCAAGTAGTATTTACCCCTCCCAAAGCGGAAGCATTTGAGAGGTCAAAGATTTGACCAGATCCCATCATCAGAGAAGGCATAGATTGGTCCCCGATTATTTTGCCGCATGATTTTCTTCTAAACTCTGCGGTTTCGTTTTTCAAGCTTACACCTGTCTGATCCGGGTTTACAATATGAGATCCTGAATCATGTAGAATAGATTCTTCGATCAGAGCCAGGAGCTTCTCAATAAATTTTGTCGGGTTTTCGGCAAACGGCTCAGAATATCTTCTCACTATTTTATCCCTGGAGTAATCGAGCTCCGCGTTCTCATCCTGATCCAACGTTTTCACCCCCAAACTCGACAAGCGCGATATATCCGTGAGAAAATCACTGCCAAACGTATCCGCAAGGACACCGACCATTGGCGTCGATTGTTGACAAATTTCAACCGAATGAATTGCCTTAACATTCGGAGTCTTAACACCCGCAAAAACCTGCCTTTCAGAGTCTGTAATTACGCTGTAAAATCTGTTTTCAGTTTGATCAGAATGGATTGAATTCTTCGTTAAGGACGGAGAAGTTTCGCTTTCCGCCCTAGCGGCTATTACCGAAGTTTTATTACCCGATCTTTGTGATATTTGAACAGAAGGGTAGAACGCATTGTTCGAAACTGTCTTAGGCTGACTTTGTCTCCTTAGATCCAAAGAATTGGGATCTAAATTCTCGTTGTTTTCATGAAGAATATTACACGCTTTTAGATTTCCTGAATCATTAACAGCGCGAGAAGTTCCCTTTTCTAGAGAATCTCTTTCGTTTATAGAAGAAGAAGATACTTCTTCTCTTTGCACCTCAAGGCTGTCTACATATCGTGATAATTCTGCATTTCTCGACTGATTTCTACCGCTAGTTTCTAAAGATCCATTAAGTGCAGTGTTTAAGAGACTTTGCTCGTCCATATGAGAAGATAAATTGTCTCTACTGTCGAGTCTGCCAGCCAAAATGATAGAATATCTAGAATCAGGAATAGACTGTATAGAATTAGGATGCATTAGATCAGTCGGAGAATATCCGGCTATAATAGAATGCGCTTGGATATCATCTTCGGATATCATATCATCAACCGTCCCAGAATCGGCTCTCAAATTTTTGTTATAACCAATTTTAAGCTTCGATAACTGCTCCGCTATTTCATCTCTAGAGTTTTGATGCCTGTTCGCATTGGCGTTATGACGGCTGCTTCTGGGATCTTCGATCGAAGTCTGATAGTCATAATCATTACAGACAGAATTTTGACCACTACTTTCTCCAGAATCGGTCGATAGCGCATGTCCTGATTCTCGATAAACCGCAGTTACTCCTCGCTCCATTATTTTACCATTATTTATCTTGCGCTTTGCGGAATCACCTGGAATATATAAAGAAATTATAATTTGAAGAAGAAAAAAAAAAAAGATTAAATAGGTCTAAACCACGTTTTATGATTCTCTTTAGTCACTTTGCTCATGTCTAACCTCCAACAATCTTAAATTTTTTTCAAAAAAAATACGACGGAAACAAGACGTATACAATATCGACTATGATAATTAGTGCCGTTTTTTTCCTCACAGACTCAACGGATTTTCTTGATGAAGTAAACGATGTTAATAACCTAAGTAACACATAGGTTAATTTTCGGATTCCTAAATCGGCTTTGAATAGAGCTTTTTGTTTCTTATTTCATAGCTAATTCACTTTTATTATAGGTAGTATTACATCGCGAGTAATCAAAGTTCTGAAAATATGTTACATCAAACATGTACCCAGCATTGACATTGACGCTTGATATTATTATAGTCATAAAAATTAGAGTATATTGTAGATATTTAGACGGTTTAACTACTTACATCGAAGGACCGGCTTCTTAGCTCCGTTTAGTGACATCGAGTTCATTTTTATCACTCTTCATACAATATTTTATTAAATAAAAACCATCCAACAACAGGTCTGACTAACCAACGGTATCATGCCGTTTACGGTTTACACTCAACATTTTCAAACTTTATTCAAACTTATCACAATTGCCAACGTAATATCCCTAGTTAATACTATTATGGGAAGTAAAATAGTACTATAAATGTAACTATAGTTGATCAAATTCAAGAAATAACATGTGAAATATTAATAAATGTTCGAAAATTTAGAGATAATAAATTCTTTTATTTTGTTAAAATTAATTTAATTTTAATACAGCAAATAAATACTCTTCTTTTTAATTATAATATCGAGTTTTCTCGGGCCTCAAAAGGGCGGGGCCCGGGTTTAAGGCGAGGATTTGTCGGCCCTGAATTCTGTACCAAACAAAACATGGACGCCGAAGAGGTAAATACGTCGGAACCTCCGCAAAACGATGAAAATATACCAACGATTCTTGAAATATGTAGAGTGTGTTTAACCGAGGGTGTAGAGATGAGAGATCTCTTTTTGGAAAATGATATCGCATCGTTATCTACTAAAGCTATGAGCTTTACGAACGCTAAGGTTAGACACGTAATTTTTAGGTTAAGATTTACCAACATTCTGTGATGAGAATTTTAACGCGATTTTAACCACATTTCACGCGTCGTTTATATTTATCACACATAGTTAACGATCCCAGCTTCGTTAACCATCTCGAAATTCATAAGCAAAATAATGATCTCCGAGTGTGATTTTCCTCTGTTTAGATACTCACTTGAAATTTTCTCACCCAAATGCTTTGCTACATATACATAGATTTCTATAATGTATGAAGTCGAGAATTGCTATTCAAACTATTTGCACAACTAGTGTCATTGTTTCCATCATTTTTAAACCATTCTCAGTAATTTTTTTAGACCTTTTGGATCCAAGATATAAATTGGACAGTATTTGATATCCAATTTCTTATTCCTCAAGAGTTTTATGACCATTTTTTTTTGTTCGTTATATTTAATACGCGTAGAACTTCGTACGAAATATATTTATTTAATCTTCACGCAGTTCTTTTTTCAAATTAGAAAACTACAAACGATAATTGCTACATGAAGGACAAACATCCTCACCTGTGTGTCGGATGATACAAAAATCGAGTATCACAAAATCTGTAAAAGCGCCTATTACCTTCATAAAGTTTCATAATAATATCAAATTTTTATTCATAGCTGTAGATCAGAACGATTCAACGAATACTGTATAAGAAAATAACGTATAATATATATTTTTACTGTTTATTGAAGTAATAACAAGGATCTAAAGATTTAAAACACCAGTAGTAACACTTGAGGCACTGGTCGAAGAATATAAATTATAAAAGAGTTCACAAACTCATTATATCTTTGGATAGGAAAGTTTTTGTTACTTAAAGCTGTTCATATTTTGTTATTTTGTCACAACTGGCCCTTCTACTGGTCAATATAATCCAATTTTTATAATATTACCTTGTTTATTCATTAGATGTTACCGGGGGATGGCTTACCTGGACAAGTGTGCACTGCCTGCGCCATGCAATTAGATTCCGCCTATGAATTCAAGCATCAAGTAGAGCACGCCGATGGTTTTCTGAGAAAGAGATATGTTTCGTTGAGCATAAAAGAGGAATTATTTTTCAACGAAGTTGAAGTAGACTTGGAAACTAATCAAACCATTGAACAGAACCCGGAACAGTTATCGGAGACTCATATTCAGCTGAGCACAGAGTCAGATCAAGAGGACCAAGGGGATGAGGAAATGGAATCGTCACTGTTAAAAGACAATCTGGCACTTTTGCAGGTTGAAAAATTGGCCGAAGCTGAACAACAGGGTCTAGAAATGGTCGAAACTTTGCCGGGATCAATGGTAGAGATGAGAATCGATCCTGGTAGCATCGTGGCCCAAGAACACGGCTATGGAGCGCAGCAGAAGTCGATTAAAGAGGAAGAACTGCCTGCGGTAGAAACTTCCAATAGTCAAGAGGCCGAAAATTATGAAGAAGAGAGGGAGGATGTTGAAGAGGAACATTCAGAGCAGAAAATGATCATTGAAAGCGTGAAGAGTCTGGCTTCCGAAAAATCGATACAAATTGAAACTCGTAAAAGTAAGCGCAAGTCTACTCGAAGAGTACCGATCCTTGATCATGACTCGGACGAAGATAACTACTTTGAAAATTTGAACTTGAGCTGTCGGCTGAAACGGAGCCAGTCAGACAAAACTGAGAAGGTTTATTACATGTGCTATATTTGCGATAAACATTTTTTGGCCAAGGGTATATTGAAGGAACACATGCACTCCCATGAGGAAGTTAGGAAAGTTATGTCGCTGGTAAAGGTGCCTGAAAAAACTGTGAAAGTTACGACGTCTCCTACGAAGCATTTACCATCTGGAAAGCAGCCTAACAAATGTCCTTACTGCGGAAAAGAATATTTGTACATAATTTCGTATAACAAACATCTTAAGCAGCACGAAAATGACAAAGAAGAATCAAAGGTGGAGCCTATGCCGTTGGAAGTATCTTTTCACGAGGACGATAACACTTTGGATTTCGATAACTACGATAACAGTTACGATTCAGATCCGGATTTCAACGAAGACAGCGAAGAACACACTTGCCAGAAATGCGAGGCTGTATTTACCACCAAAAAAGCCCTAGACAAACATATGGTTAAACACGAAATTCTTAAATGCAGTATTTGCAATGAAGAATCCGAGGGACTAGAGGCGTTTAAAAATCACCGTTCTGGACACGTTACTGAGGGTGTATTGACGGAAGAAGATCTGAAAGAAGACATCAAACAAGTTGTTCAATTGCAAGAAAGTACACAAGCAGAGGAGGCTGTTCAAGCTCGTAGAAAAACTAGAAATTCGGATGTGAAAGGACTGCGATGTCCTAAATGTCCGATGGTATATTCTCACAAGAAGTCTTTATCAAGGCATCTTGAAACTCACACGGGAACAATGTACGGTTGTAAATCTTGCAGCCAACAATTTACTCGCAAAGATCACCTCAGAAGACACATGGAACAGCACGGTAGAATGAAATCGTTCAAATGTACCCAGTGCAACAAGACATTCGGTAATGAATTGACTCTGAGAAATCATCTGATAGCAACTAATCATAAGACTATTATTCGCGGGGAAGAATACGACCCTAATAAACGGCTGAAGCGTGTGGCTGCTAAGGAGGCGCAGAAAATCATTGACAAAATTAAGACCGAGGACAACGCGGATGATAACGATAGCAGCGACGGCGAGGAAACACCGCTGAAAAAAACATACGAGAAGAAAGAATACGAGTGTGCAACTTGCAACAGAAAATGCGCTTCCAAACAGTCTTTGACTAAACATATGGAACTTCATATCAAAGATGAAAAGAGAGACAAGGAGATGAACCGCGGCTCCGATGACGACTCAGATTTTGATGGCGGGCTGGACTGGCCTATGGACAATCACGAATGTTTAACTTGCAAGAAGAGATACAGTACTAAGAAATCTCTTCTGAGACATCAGTTGCTGCACGAAGAGCCGAATTTCGAATGCGATATATGCAACGTAAAATTCTATCGGAAAGACAAGTTGAAAGCACACTACGACAAATGTTCGGAAAAGAATCCAGATCAAGTTAGAAAGTGTAATATTTGCGGAGACAGCTTTGAAAACAATGATATGCTGAAGGAACACAGAGCCAAACATGTTACTGAGGGAATTTTGACCGAAGAAGATCTACGAGATATAGAACCACAGGTTGAAGACAGAAAACCTGGTGAAAAAATAACAAGAAAACGAAGAACTGATATCGTAGGACTTGAATGCACGGAGTGTAACAAGAGATACACATCTAGGAAGGGGCTCTTACGTCACATACAAGTTCACGAGGGTAAAAAATACCTCTGTGATATATGCCCAAAGAAATTTTACAGGCGAGAACACCTCAAGATACACGTAGCCAAACATAATATGATTAAACCCTACAAATGCGATCGTTGTACCAAACGTTTTGCCAAAGATGAACAGCTTACAAATCACCTTTCTAAACACGACAGAAATTTTAAGAAAAACAAAGAAACTGATAGCTCAAAAAGATTCTTGTGCGAAATTTGTTCCAAAAGCTTCACTCAGTCGACTACACTTATCGCTCACTTGCGAGCTCATAACGGAATAAAACCCTACGTTTGCGAAGTCTGCTCTCGACCCTTCACCACTAATGCTTATCTCAAAATGCATATGAGAACTCATACTCAAGAGAGACCTTATATCTGCCAATACTGTTCTAGGGCCTTTGCGAGGGCCGATACTTTGGCAAATCATCTAACGTCACACACAGGGGAAGCTAAATATCATTGCAAATACTGTCCCAAGAATTTCAGAAGGCTCAAATCGCTTAAAGAACATGTCTTCATTCATACAGGACAAAGACCTTACGCTTGTCCCACATGCGACCGAAGGTTTAACAACAACGGAAGTAGATACGCACACAGTAAAAGGTGCAAGCAAAATTTATTGCAGAATCAAAACAGGGGTCAAAACTCCGGGGCTAATCAGGGGAGGATCCATACCAATAATCAGATGCAAACTATCAAACCACAGAGCGTTAAAACCATAACTATTACTAGACAAGGGGATGGAGTGACTGCGCAACAAGTTATACAGCATCAAGAAATTCTGATGCCTTTAATTTTACCGCTAACTGTTACTTTGGCTGATGTAGGAGAGGAGGTCATTCTTCCTGAGGGTACAAAAATTTTTACAACTTCGTAATCGTCAAATTATTATTATTATACAGTTTTCAGATAACTGGCTATACCTCAGGCTAAAAGAAAATCATGCTTTAGATGGTAATTTGCATTTTCCATGAAAGTGCATGTCCAATATTTTTACTCAAATGACTTTTCAAGCTCGCGAAAGAACAGGATTATTCCTTTTCGATTCTGGAGTAAATTCAGAGTCGTTATCAATAGAGTTTTAATTTTTGTATATCTGAATCAATTTCGATAACGAATTGATTATTTTCATCTCGTTTATGGTTTTCAATTCAAATATACGTTGAGAATTTATATAATTCGGATATATTAATGTTTTTGAATGATATTTCTATGTAATTTAATACACAGGGATGATAAGTAGTATGAGAATAAGAGTTTTACAAATGGAGTTAACAGATTTGACATAAAATTTATATATTTAAATGAAATAACATAAAGAGTCGCAAGATTAATTCCAGTATAAACATAATTATTTAAATTAAGTTTATATTAACATAAAAAATAAAATTTATCTTCATCGTATGTATACTAACTATCGCATGGATTATTGTTTAATATTCTCTGGTATAGTAGATACTAGATAATTTTCTTAAAAGAGAGCTGTAACTTGTACATTTAAATCAACAGTTTTATTCATTTTATTGTTAAATTAAAGTGTTTTTACCTAATTCTAGGTAACATATTATTTTTAAACATACTATATTATAATTGTAAAATAAAACTAGCTATTAAGGACACCTACATAGCTCAGTCATAGAGTTTATATATATAAATCTATATGAAAGGACGTTCTCTACATACATTAATAAAATTATTCAATATATCTACATATACATATATATATATATAATTATAATATTTCTATAATTATTTCATAAATGCATTCGGCAATCTCATTAATTATTCCGATATATTACTATATGAGAGGTTGCAGGCCTGAAGCTAAACTTATTATTTGCTATCATTAAAAATTACGCCTCCTTTGACTCCTATATCATCATTAGGATAATATTAATCATGATTTCATTCTGATTTGTACATAACCATGGTAAAATAATGAATAAAAGTTTATTATATTATCAAAGTTTTCGCTAATTTATCATCATTTTTTGATTTTATGTATGTCATTCTCGTTGTTTCTTTTTTTTTTTCAGATCGACAAATAACAACAATGGACAACAATGCAGCTTCTAGGGAATTTTGAATTTTTCGAATCACGAAAAATGAGGATAAGTATAGCAGAGAATTTGAATGATCTTATTCGATATTTTGTTTTCAATTGTCATTTACATAGAACTAATAATAGTATTATATTTAATTATGAGATAGAATTGATAATAAAAAGAAAAAGAGCTGTAAAATTCTTTAGACAGTTGGCAAAACTGACAACACTGGGCATCATACGAAATTGACTAACTTCATAGTCATACTATGTGTTTCCAACCAAAAAGTAAAGTAAAAACAGGTTGACTCGCGAAGGGTGTTTCTGTGTGTCGTGTGTAAAAACTGTTTGTCAAGAAATGATAAAAGTGATTAATTAAACCAACTGACAAAATAAAAAAATATTTCCGTACTCGTATTTAAAATTTGAGTAATAATTGTTTTTTTTTTTTTGTTGTTTTTTTTTTTCTATTGATTCCACGATTTAAAAATGCGTAAAATATTGTCTTTCAATACGTGATGTAACCCCCAATCGAAAGAATACATGGTGAAATAAAATAAAGAAACAATACTATTAATAGGTTCGAAAAGTGATTGATTAACTATTATAATATAAATAAATTAAGAAATCATGTCAGATAAAGCTCGTAAAAATATAACTAGATTTCACTCTAGTCATGGTGAAAACATAATACTGTGCGATGACAATACTGTTGCTTTTAGAAAAGCAAGTTTTGCTAACGCTCTTACGTTTAGCGAAAAACCTTTGTTACCTGGAGAAATATTTCTACTAGAAATTGAAAAGGACGAAAGAGGATGGAGCGGACATATGAGATTAGGACTTACACAAATGGATCCATATGCTATAGACAAAAATGGTTTGCCGCAGTACGCGTTACCAGATTTAGCTAATAAGGGAGCAAGCTGGATATTTGCCATAACTAAAAGCCATAATAATATTTTGGACAATTTCAGTAGCTCTGGTGGTAAGAATTATATCATATTCATCATTTTTACTCAATTAAAAATAAACAGAAACTCCAATATTTTAATGAATATAAAAATGAAAATGAAAATCGAATTATTGCACAAAAGCCTCTGTCTTGAATCGGATTCTACAACGTAGAATTTATTGATAGATTAGTGGGCTTCATGTTTAATCTTTTTCATATTATAGCATCTTCAGAAAGAAAGTTTTCATCTGAGCAAAAATTGATCACTGATGGTGTGCAAGTACAAACATCACGTGGAATTATTCCCTTCGTTACACTCAGACCTTCGGATTATGATCCATATCATAACAGACTTCCTACCGACACCGGTAGTAGAATAGGAGTCATGTACGTCCCACAAATTGGATCGGATAAAGCAGAAATGCATTTCATTATCAATGGAGAGGATCAGGGCGCATGTGGTAAAGATATTCCCTATAAAACGGGACCTTTACATGCAGTTGTTGACGTCTATGGGACCACAAAACAAGTCAGGATAGTCCAGCTCTACGGAGGTGAATAAAATATCTTTTCTGATCATTTTTTGAGAAGGATTCTCCCATTTTTAGATCAGAGGGAGACAGAAATTCAACCATTTATACAAACAATCAGTAAAAACATTCTTTATTATTCTAATTTTTCAGTATCTACGCTACAGAGTGCCTGCCGAGACGCCATAATGCAGTACACGAAAAGAACGGCTGTAGACTCTTTACCCTTGCCAAGAATGTTGAAGAACTATCTTTTGTACCAATCGCAATAAGCTATTTAGTGCAGAATTATAGGCAAAAAAAATTTCTACGAAAAAGTTTGCGCTTATGATACATAAACACTAGATGAAAAAAAAGTAATAGAATTTTCATTCATCAGTTATTTTTTTTTCGAACAGGCTGTGTTTTTCATTGATTATTTCAACTCCACTTTGCCGTGAATTGACTTTCTGACTTTCCGATTTTTTCTTTTTCTGTTTTTATAAAAAATCTAAAAAGTAGAGGTATTTATGTTTTGATAACAGACCGTCTATTGACCATGTGTTGTTCATTATAAGTTCGTATAAATCTCGAATATTTAGCATAATATTTATTTTGTTATTGTTTTTCAAAGAAAATTCACAAAAAGTTGATCTTTGTGAGTTTTGAGAACTGAAAATTTGTTATTCTCTCATAAGAACATGAATCCTTCGTTTTATCAAAGTTGGAAGAAATAACGATCTTAAAAAATAAATTTCAATTCGATTGTAATTCAAATCTTGTACACGGTCCCTATCTCTCTCGAGAGAGATTATTTATTATCCTATAATATATGAAAAACATGAGTAAAGTAAAGTTAAATGAATGTCTGTGATTCAAGAGGGGGAATAAATAAATAAATAAATAAATAAATAAATGATTTATAAGAAAATGATTGGGTACAGAATATAAATGAAATCCATAATATAAGCTTTTGATATTCTGTACGATTTTGCATTACATAATAACTATAATTAATATGAAAATTTTCATCATGTTTTTAAACACCCGAGAGCATTTGTATAATTCTGCGAAAATTAAGAGATGCGTGTTTCATTCGTCTTTGTATATAGTGTAATAAAATGATATCGTTTAGTTCTTTCTTTTTTTTTTTTTGTTTTTCTGTTTTGCGGGGATGCGTAAAAAAAATATCTCATAACAAAGAAAAACAATACTATTAAAAATTAAGTTTCGCACGCATAACGTTTTCAAATTTCGTATTAAATTACATACTACGAATAATTGAAAAAAAAAAAACAAAAAAAAAAAACGTATTATAATTAGTTATTCGCAACAATAATTATACCGTTACTTATTGTTTATATTATTAAGATATAAAATTTGTTGCTGTTAAGCAAAATGTATAATATATTTGTTTGATAGTGAAAATTTGCTTAAACAGAATGAAAGGATCTGAGAAAATGGTGTAACAAGTATAAAGGATAATTTGTGAAATACGTTTTCTCTAATAAATGTATTGATAAAAAAGTAACAGTAAAGTAACCTTCTTCTACTTCTTCTTCTTCTTCTTCTTCTTATGCGTCTATACGAATATAGGGAAAAGCAATTTCTGGAATGAAAACTACCTCTTCAATATATTTCATAATTTAAATTATTGCGAAATTAAAGCGCGAAGACCACGTGATTATTATCTAAGTATTTGAGACCACCGTGTGCCGCCATCTACAACTTTGAGAAATTCGCAAATTCTCGTATATCTGAATGGAGAATGCACACCCCTCTGAAAACGATCAATACATCGGGTCTTCAGTTTCTAACATTTCCGACTATTTCGGGTAGAAATATCCAACGAAATATTTTTCTTTTAGCATCGCAAAGATACCTTTGCTAATAAATATTTGATCATGTAGCCTCGGCTTAGACTCACATCTTTTAATATACGGAGTTACGTGATATATCCAAAACCCCGAAACTACGCGATTGCATTCTAATCGAAATCCTATTTCTTATCATCATACGAATAATATCACATCAAATATACAAACGAACTAATTGTTCAATTCGTATTTTCGTATCCATCATACTCTTAGTATATAGACAGCCTAAATTGCTAAATTACCCATCTCTCATAAAGCAGATGTTATAATAGGGTAATAAATAGACTCGTGGGATGAGTGAAGGAATGGTAATAAATAAAACACAAGATCAAAGCGGAAAGAATCTCTCCTAATAATTTATTTACAGATTCAATACAAGTGCAATTTTCAATTTCAAATCTTAGAAAATATATAAAATATGGGGTACATAAGGTATAAAATACGGCACTGCTAAGCGAATCGTAGCTTCATTGATTGCGACGTCGTACGCCGGGGATGTTGGGCGTCGCGGGGAGTAGAGTGAAGTATATCGGGACTGTCGGAACCCTTCGTCCCTTTTTCGTCGTCATTCAGTGAGAGAGGCATAAAATTGTGTGTAAAAGAAGAGAAAAGAAAGAAAAAGAAAATGATAATAAAAAAGAAAACGGAAAAATAATGACTCCGTTCTTTCATTGTACAACTATAACGCGAGCTAGACTCTTGACGGTTGAATAATATCCGCAATAAAATAAGAGCGACTCGTTATCAGAAGAGGTGAAATTTAACCCGAAGAAAATACTGAAAAAAAAAAAATAAAAAAATAATAGCAAATGGTGGTTGTCTTAGTTTCCTCGCGATAGTAAACGATTAATGCGAACGTCGCCCTTCGTGGCAGGGCGAAAACCGAAAGAGAGACGGTCATGGGCTCGAGGGGTCCGACGAGGGCCGACGAACAAATGACTAGCGTCGAGATGTTCGAGCGCCTCGCCGAGAGGGAAGAAACTACGTTGGTTCGAGGTAGAAGCGGGCTCAGTGCGCGCGGAGTCGCCGTGCTGTGAGGTTGTTTTGTTAGTAATTGATTAGTTGCGCCTGAAGAGTGGTCGGGCCGCGAATAAAATGAGATCGATAAGTAACAGGGATAGATTTGGCAAGAAATGGACAGAAACTAAGCGTTGTTAGTCTAGCGTAAAACTTTATATATAAATATATGAAAAAACCCAAAAGGAAATGAAATTTTCAGTTAAAGATCTGCCCTCGAAAGTAGATGATAATTGTTATAGTAGAGTACGGTGAACGTCGAGTGACAAAAATGTGTCTGTGTATCCGTACGTATTTAAAAAGAGAATAATAATAATAATTGTTAAAAAACTAATGAGTATAAGGAGGGAAGGATAATATAGTGTGTTCGGAAATCGGGGTTATAAACTAACAACTTGATAAAAACTAAAAATTAAAAACTAAAATAAACCGACAGTAATTGGTTGACAAAATTTTGTTCGTAGATAAAAAAAAAAAAAATCGTATTTAATAATAAAAAAAATTAAAAAAAAATAAGATATAATTAATGTTTTTACGGTAATAAATCGATCGATACTGTTCCATCAAGTTAACCTACAAGGGTTTCTATTAATATTATACTACTACTAGGAATCAAGAAAACAGTGTTGTAAAACAAAAAAAAAAAAGAAAGAAAATATATATGAATTATGTATTAAAAATTTAATATATATATATACTATACGAAGACTGATGACTACGCAGTGTTGTTCTTTTTAAAACAAACGAAATTATAAATAATATAATTATTATTTTCACGATTTTTATTATCAAAAGATTTGTTATAATTTTATTCTTAAAAATCTATAAAAAATATAAAAGTCTTATATTATATATATATGTGAGAAATGAGATTCTCATGTCCTAAAAATAATTGCCTGCAATGTAACCCCGACCACGAATTTATTTACGATGAGCTACGTTGCTGTGGTCGTTTGAATATTCATTTATAATTATTCGATCGTCGAACATCGATACCGCTGCCCTACATAGCTGCTTACCTACTTCGAGTATAAAAACTAACTATATTTTAATCTATTACTGATCGAATAATTTTTTTCTTTTAAATTTCATACCCATATTCGTTACTAGAATATTAAATTCATTCCGTACGACTGTAACGAAACTGGACGACGAGAAACGAGCGAGTTGAAAAAAAAAAAAAAAAAGAAACAGTAATGAAGTTAAACCTGTAAGTTTATAAACAAGTAAAGAAAAAGAACAAAAAAAAAAAAAAAATCGTATAAATGATGAACTAAAAATGTGTTTTAGGACGTGAAACACACGTGAAAAGAAGACAGATGTAGGAAAAGAAAAAATGAAAGTTCAATAACAAGTGACAAACGAAGTTTTGATACAGATAAAAACTATAAGGAGTAGTTAAATAGACGAGGTGGTAAAAATCCTAGATATTAATTGACACACGGCTGTCTGTCGATCGACGCGGCCATCAAGGGAGCATCGCTTGTAGGGAAGATGGCGCCGCGGTAAGACCGGAAGTGGTTACTTGAACGTAGTAGGAGGGTAAAACCGCCTACGATTAAATAGCGAGAAAGAGAGAGATAGAGGAAGAGAAAGAACGAAAGAGAGGGAAAGAGAGATATAGAGATATACATATATAGAGAGAAGAGTGGATATTGAGGAAGATCGTAGATTTGGTCCCGTCACCTACCACAATACTAAACCGAAACATATTATGTCAAGAGATCCCTACTCCGGCGGAAGTGGGGTTGTTGGTCCAGGAGGAGGGACAAGGTCCCCAAGGAGTGGAAGACGTGTAGGTGAATTACCAACCGTCGACAGAAGTCCTTCGCGAAATTATGCGAGCGGACGAGGAAGTCCTTTGGGTAGAAAACGGGGTACAAGAAGCGGTAACAACTCACCTGAACATCTTGGCTACGGTAGTTATCACCATCATCAATTAGGCAGTCCGTATTATTCGCGAGACGAGGATTTAGGAAGTCCTGTAATGCTTGAGGAAAGGGGAAGAAGCATGTCTACGGGGGGAGGCGGACATCATAGATCCAGGAGTGCCTCAAGACCCGCAATGTCGGTGTCAGCCGGTATGTCGGCTAGGTACACAAGTCTGGACCGAGCATCTGTCGGTATTCTTGATCATGATAGAGAATTTGTGCCGATTAGAGAACCGAGAGAACGAAGTAGAGACAGAGGACTCTATTTAGATGATGAATTGTACGGATCTAGGTCTGCAAGACAAAGTCCTAATCCTCATTTGATGAGAGACGGAGGTAGCTACATCGGAGAATTACAACATCAGAATAATGACCTGCAAAGAGAGTTGGGAAACCTGAAAAAAGAACTTGAATTAACCAACCAAAAACTTGGCAGCTCTATGCATAGCATCAAGACTTTCTGGAGTCCTGAACTCAAGAAAGAAAGAGCACTACGAAAGGAGGAGAGCACCAAGTACAGCCTCATCAACGAACAGCTCAAGCTACTTAACTCCGAGAATCAGGTGAATCCAGTTTTATCTGTTTCACTGTTATTTTTTTTGTTCCTTCTTCTCTCTTACGGGGTACGAAAATCCGCAAATCTTGGCTATGGAAGTTTTCAGGAATTTGAAAATTAGGATGACTTTATTTCATCGTTTGGCTTTAACGTTCGCATATAACTGATCTAGCCACGTACCTTACGCTCTCTGCGATGGTGCAGCATGCATGCTCAATCCAAGGAACGCGACACTTTTGGTAAATGTCCTGGAATTCGCCTGAGATTATTCCCAAATTTTGAAATGCTGATGAATTGGCTTAACGATATAATCGACTTGATTAGTGCTTTCATTACCACTCATGAACTCACTCTCCAGACCTCTCCTCCACGTTCCTCACACCTTTTGTACAATAATACATGCATGGTGATAACTGATAAATATAGAAGGGATTATAATATACCCATATCGATCTAATACAGACTTAAGAACAAAAGAGAGAAAAAAAAAAACAGAGAAAAACTGGTAATGAGTTTGGTGCTGATTGCATATTTTATCCTCATCAATCGGAGAAGAATTGATGTGTTTTTAATGACAGCCATTATCGATCGCGAAAATAAACTGCAAGGCTTTTGATCGACTTTTATCGATTTTTATGAAAATGAATTCGAGAATATTGGCAAAGGTCGGAATTTTGGATACGTTATTGATAATTGTGGAGATATCCACATCGTGCGTTACTTTCTGTTGATATTTCGTTATTTCAAAAGAGTTTTGAAAAAGTGGATAATCTTCTTTGGCAGTATTATGCATTGAAATTTGGAACAGAGTTATGTCAACTACCGCACTGTGATAATCAGTTTATCAGTTATGAGTAAGCGTGATTTGAATCATCTTTTCATCACATCTGTTAGCGAACGGTTCTCCCATTGATTTATCTAATCGTTATGAATACAGGACTTCTCAATTGTGAATTGAGTATTTTTGTAACTTTTGTCAGCTGTTATTTTCTGCTCTGATGATATTTGTCGTCACGCGAACTGATAGTTATACTGCAGAGCAAGAGCATAGTAAACATTGTTCACAATTTTCACATGGAATAAATATGACGGAAGTTTTTATTTCATTGTTTTTTTTTCCCTAATGTACTGATGTTTAAAGCCGCACGCTTATTACACTCTATACATGATACTATATACATACATACATATAAAGCTAGGAGGGAATTAGGAAATTGACAAAATTTATAGACTGGGATCACGAGCGTCGCGTGAAGGAACTTTCCTAGCAAAGGTATCATCCGTTCAATCCATCCTGCAATTAAGCACAAACCTACGAAACCTTACAACACTTAGACTCCGATCAAATTCATGTTTATAACAATGACAGAGGTACCAGCCAACGATTTTTCTACTACTCTAAAACAATGCGCCACACAATCTACTGCGTCTCATATATTCGCATTTGCGTTTCTTATTTAGCGATAGAAAAAAATTGATTTCTTTATTCTGCTAACACAAATGTTTGCTTAGAACAGTGTATATTTTGATTAGAGGAAGCAGTCTCCGGCATAAATCTACACTGTGTCACATTGTACATAAAAAAATGTGAAAGAGATATAAAATTTGTGGATAATGCGTGAAAGAACGGTTTTTATTGTTGGTAATTTAGTTGGAAATTTTAGTTCTTTGAGGATATAAAGCGGTTACATACGTAACTCTTAAGTTGCACCCAAGAGATCCGTATGTGGGCAATTCACCAGATGTTACTCTTGGGGCCCACTGACTCATCTTTCATATTATTATATTATATTACAACGTCAACGTCTCGAACGCGAACGAAGCAGCACTACGTCGCCATTTGCTTTTAGCACTTAAAATTTTCACAAGCTTTATACTCTAAGGAGAGAAGTCGAGAATTATGTATTCTGCGGAGGTTTAGTAATTGGAAAGCCATTAGGAGTGAAAATCCTTTTCTGAGTAGATTTTCAAGAGGTCAAATTGCACTATGACGCGGATTTTCTTCTCTTCGAGTGTCACTCGCGTCTCTTCCCTTCTTTTTCTTCTCCAGAATTTCCGGCCTTAAAAAATGAATAATTCTCAGCCAAAAAAAAAGTGCAAAACATATTTCCATGGCTTTAAAACAGTCGTCTCTTTATATTTTGTAGCACATCTAGCATGTAAATCATAAAGATTATTTTTACGGTCAACGAGATAGGGGGGAATGATGGAATGATATATTATATATTTTTTTTTTTTATATCGCCATTCTGGAACTCTTTTACGGAGTTTCCTAAAAAAGATTAGGTGTTTAAGGTTCTTTAGCGTAATCCAACTATACGTAAAGACGTGGTTCGTAGAACGTGACTACAAGATATTGATTTTCAATATCGTGCTTCTTCCCCACCTTATATTATACCGACGTGGTTCGCCTAAGTAATGCAGTGATTAAGTAGACACGTAACGACGCAATTAAGTCGTCACACGGCGTCACTGCAGGCTTTTGGTGGCCCCCTTGGTGTTTTGCGATGGGGTGTAAAAGGAGGAAAACAGCAACAAACAAACTAAAAAAAAACAAAAAAGAAGGAGAAAAAAATGGAAAAACAAAAGTTTCTGTATCTATCGCGTATGTATACTAGTGTACATGCAAAAAAAAAAAAAGAATAAATAGAAAAAAAAAATCTTGGCGGGAGGAATGGGGAACGAACGATGCAAATATCGACGTGAACATTGCTCGCGATTTGTCATTGGTCGAACTATATATACGTATGCATAGTATACATATACTGAAGCCCAAGTCACGTGACTACGAGCTTATCTGGACGTGCCTTCCCATCTGCATTAATCCACGGATTATCAAGTCTAATTCCCAACAGTCGACCGTAGACATCAGAATTACAGAGTCTCGTTGAAAGGATCTCTTTTCCTGGTTATATACAGTTATATGTATGTACAGGGTGATCATAATTCCAAGTGCAACCCTTGTAATAATCCGATATCGGGAACTTTTCGAATATATAAAAATCAGTTCGGATGAAACAAAAAAAAAAAATATATATATATTAATCGGTCTGACAAGTTGAACATTGAGTTTTATTTCATTCCTAATCTTCTATGTTTAATGTGGCGTTGATTAATCTTCCGCAAGAGGGGTGCAAAGATCTGATCTGTAATTGGATTAATTTCCTCAAATTTACCCTATTTATCAGCGAGCTGTTCCGGAAGGGATTATTACTTGTTATTAAAACGTGAAAAATGGTCGTTATTATTTCATAAAAAAAAAAAAAAAAGGACTGTTATATGATTGTTCTATTTTATCTATAAAAATTCCCAATTCTACACTAAGTAACTATTGTCTATGCAGAGTAGGTATATTTTTGAGGCAATGTAAGCGACTGGTGGAGCGCAACGCATTAGCCTATGAAAGAAAGACAAGCAGGCTATAAAAAGACTGGAAGGGCATCCATTTACCCTGTGCCCTAAAAATAGCTCTAAAAATAGCCAACCCTCATCTCTTGGATCTCGTATCTCTTACACTATAACACACACACACACATACCATTATACAGCAATCTACATTCTAGAGTCTTCATCACGCTTCTTGCATGCAATGAAGTCTGTCCGTCGTTTTCTCAAATACCTAATTTTACCCCCTGTTTTTTTTTGTTGCTCCTTTATGGCGTGAAAAGTCATTTCCTGATCCGTTTGATTGTGAAAAAGAAAAAGTTCCTCCCTTCCTTTTTTTCTTTCATTTTTTTATTTTTTATTCTGATATACGACTGTACCTATATATATATATATATATATATATATATATATATATACACGTGGCTGCAGCATGGTTTTGGTTACGACTAAAGAATGGGAATTAATTAAACCGTCTCGTCGTGGTTCGACGCGATTCTTGGCTCCAATAAATGCGTCGAAAGTTTCTCGCTAGTTAAACCCAACTTTAAACACAATGACGGTATTGTAGTCGAGCTGGTTAGATCAGTATTGGCATTTTGGGCGAGTGTCTTGGTACCAGTGAAACCCAGAATTCCAAAACGCTGACCAATTGTTCAATAAGGGTAAAATTTTCCGGAGAAAAGTTCTTGTTTAATGAGTAGAAAACGCGATTTAGTGATCGCATCACTCCAGCAGTAGTAAAACTGGGAAATAATGGCGTTGTTTTTTTTTTTTCCTATTATTTTTCTTCGTCTCGGAAATTGTCAGACGTATTTAGCAGCTGCTCATCCTTGTCCACGTTAACGCTGAAGCTCAAAGAGCGAGGAACAGTTCCTTTCATTCTTGTCTGATCCAATTTCTCACAGCTTCGTTCGTTGTTTCTCTCTTTCTCTTTTTTTCTTTTTTTTTTTTTCTCTCTGGCTCCAGCTCCGGCTTAGGGGCTCCTTTCTTAGTACTTTGGTTCAATATAATAGAAGGCACTGTTCTTCACGAGGCCTCTTTCAAAATTTTGGATATACGTAGTCCGAGAAAAATAACTGAGAGCCCTTTTGGTCTGTGTTGAAGGTATATATAATATAATATAATATAATATAATAATAATAATAATAATTACGTGCGTGTCGCACTTTTCAATTGCTGAACATACTCGACAGTGGCTTTGCTGGATCAGCGATTCGTTTCAATAAAAAAAGGAAGGAAGGAAGGAAGGAAGGGTGGAAAAAAAAACAAGAAAATTTCGAACGTGACTACCGTATTTATAATACCTACTCATCTCGATCTTCAATAGCAGAGATAAAACATATTGTTTGAAATTTTTGTCCGCATTGTTCGACAAATACGTCGACATCCGTTTCGGATTGATTTACCGTCCGATTTTCTTCCACCCTGTTGATGATTATAAATCACGAATTAATACTTTTATAATAAAATATCCACGTACATATAGATTGTGAATATGAAATATTAGCAAAATAATTTACGATGCCATCGCTTCGTTAGTAATTAACGAAGTAAGTTAATTACGTAATAGTTAATTGTAAATCCAGACGTCGATGTCGTGTTCCAAGAGTTTTGTAAATAATTATCATAGTATGTATGCGAAATTTTGTTAAAATTTGCGAGTTGTGTTACCGGTATTTAAACGTTCAAATAAATCTCTGAACTTCTAAACTGCTTATATTCTTCTTATGTTATATTGATCGTGGAAAGGAAGCCGGGTTTATTTTAGAATCAAAATCGTGAGGACCTAGAAAATGTTACGATGAACAAGTCTTGAATACCGTTTCACTATTATTTCGGTATTTACTTCAAGTTAAACTTATGTATAGATGAATACCTATATAATAGCAAGTTATTATCGTATCGACGCTATAATGTCAGAGGGATTTACTGAACCCCACCCCATCCTCCCCCCTTCATCGTCTATAATTCAAATAAATCGATTACCAGCTTCTACGATATATAGTTTTTGGCTTTTCTTAAATAGAACTTAACACACGCCATGTCGTAACACTTATTAACTGGTAGGTTGGATTCGAAAATCGTTTTATAGGTAGGAAATCAATAACTCTCTGCGACCTCTCGGGCTCTGGTGCTGCCGTCTGTTCAAACCACAGAATCTCTGGCTTTAGCCAATGTTCAACGACACACAAAGTGGCCTGCATAGTGCATCGCATATGCATGCATGCATGCATACATACATACAACAAGTGAAACTGAAGGAGACGAATCATTTACAATAAATTACTGAACAGAAAAGGAGATAGGTCCAAGTAAAATGACAACGTAACACCAAACCATGGATGAAACAATTCATTATGAACTAAACATGCGATAGTCATTCAATGATTATCGGTCTTACGTTAGTCGCTTTACTAAAGCTTTCAGTATAATACTGTAAACTAGTCAAACAGCATAGAGGGAAATAGAATATGCATCTTTGATGTATTCGTTTAGTGATTCATGCGTATATTGTACACGTTAGGTATACACATGCCTATTTGTACTTGTCATCATCATGTCTTGATGAGGAAACGTCGTTCGTTTCTAGAACCGTCGCATCGTGTCGTTGTCACGTTCATCATTCGACGCAGTCGTTAAATTACATACGACGTAACGCGTTCTTATTGGTTGGTTGGTTGGTTGGTTGCAGCATTTGTCATCATGAACCTTCAGACGATTTGGGGTCAGATGTACAATCCGAGTGTCCCGACACGCTTTTTATAACGTCGAAATTAAACTATGTAGCATTTCTTTCTTTTTCTTTTTTCTTTATATTAACAGCTGTATTCGATTTTTCTTACTTATTAATTTTAGTTTCATTATTTTCAATGAAATATTTACTGTTTTTAAAGGATACATGATTATTATACGCGTTATAGTATGTACTCTTATGTGATGATTATTATTACGTATTTATATGACATATGATTACTAAAGGCATGCAAGTCTCCTCATGAAACATTCGGTCTAAGCGATTTTTGTCGCTGAATAAATTGTTTGTTCAGGACACTCGATCCTAACGTTGAAAAATATATATTTTAAAAGGTACTAAGGTATAACGTTGTACGAATCGTTCTCTGATGCAGGGTTTTCGTTTCATTTAGTTATTTCATCCAAAGAAACGAGTTGGAATAACATTCGTTCGTAAAATTGAATTCCTTTGAAAACTCGCGTTAAAAAACACTGTCATCATTGCAGAAATAATAATTCACAATCGTAAAATATAAATATATGCATATTTTCTCCATAACGTATATATACTGGGCGATAATTGAGATTTGCGGTAATCCTGGATTTTGTGTTATTATATATACTTTATGCAAACAAAAGGCAAAAAGTTACAATGAAGAAAATATTATTTCAAAATTTTTTTAAACCAACAATTTTATTCATTCTCTGAAGGTATTAAAAAAAAAAAAAAAAATACTTTCAGGTCATCACATGTATTTCTTTTATGATCTGTACACATAGCTTGCGTCCGTTATACGTCGATATAATGTATTTCGAGACTACACGCAATACCGATTCTAACCTATGTTGGATATTTTTTTTCTTTTTTTTTCTCTTTTTTTTTTTTTTAATCTCACGCGAAAATCTCGCGCTTAAACAGCCTGTAAATCGACGAAGAAAATCTCGTTACGAACAGGTTGAAATTGTTCCTTAGATAAAAGCGTTATTATAGTCTTGGGGGGGGGGGGGGTTGGGGGAACGGGGAGGGGTGACGATTTTTTTCCTTGTCCTTTTTTTTTTGCCCCCGTCCCAAATTTCTCTTTCTCTTTTATTTCATTTACTTTACTTTGTTTACTTTCCCCTTACCTCAATTCATTCCATATCGATGTAATATGTATGTGTGTAACGCGTATAGCTTTGCCCCTCATTCGCGAATATCAGAATAAGAAGGAAGAGAGAAAGAGAGAGAGAGAGAGAGGATGAAGAAAAATTAATATTAGGCATTGAAAGTTGAAGAGAAATGAAAAGTTTTCGAGTAAGGTAAAGGAGAATTGATATACATATCGAGGGGCTAAGGATCAGAAGGGCGTAAACCACGATATCTAGGCAATTTCATTTGCGATTTTATCCTGAAATAATTCCCAAGAAATTTCACCTGGAAGCCAAAAGATCTACCAATCTAAATGAAAACGAACGTTTTCTTCTTTTTTTTTTTTTTTTTGAAGCCGTTGAAATTTCTTCGCTTCACTGAACTTCGGCTCATTTACTTCTTCATACTTTCTTAAGATTATCGATCGCACAAATAATTCTTTCTATTATATACCATAGTACGAATCTTCCACCATATCATTTAATGAAATAATTCCTATAGTTATATCAATCTATGATCTCATACAAAAAAATAATCATGTGAAAATATTGAATGTAAATTTTCCATCAGCCATATTGTTTTTGGAATTTTTTTTTTTTATAAGATTCGATAAATTTTAACTCTGCCTCAATACTGTAATTTTGCAAATTATAAACAAGATTATTTGTTATTTTATGCTTTACTCAAACAACCTAAAACCTCGGAGGCAACCCCGATGATTAGTCATTGTTTTTTCAATCTGAATAACAAAAATACACAAATTAAAGAGTAAAGGGGATTTAAATATCCGGTTAATTTTGTTGGAAAAAACGTTATTCTAGTATATATTTATTTTATTTTTATCATTATCTCGATAGATTTTCATTATAAATTTATTTATAATATTCGATGCAGTATACCCAAGTTGTAATATTATCATTTTTATATTTTCAAGCAAATAAAGTAGAGCACGGAAAATTGTTCTACTCCTAAATGTCGACGAGATATTATTATTATTATATTATTTTTTTTTTTTGTTTTTTTAGCTTAAACTTATGAAATTTCTCACAATATTTACCGCGAGATTCAACCGAGTAAATAATTCAGATAGAAACCCGCGGTCGCTTATGTTATATTAAACATATGTATACATAGGTACATATACGACCGTACATATATACATATATATCTAAGCAACCCTTTCCGTTTGTACCATGAGTCGCATCCCCGAGAGAGAATCCAGTTTCCTACAGCTGGGACGAAAAGAGATCCAGCCTCCTTCTTCTCGGCTCGGAGAATTTTGAAAGGCGCGGCACCAACCCTTACGACGTGTTGTCATTAGGGTTGATTGTTAACAAGAGAGTGAACTTACATATACGTCTACACCTGAGGTTGTTTTTATCTTGCGAATATAACGATGTATCACTCTCTTCTCTCAAGAAAAAAAAAAAAAAAGGAAAAAAAAATGTAACAAAATTTAATCGTTTGTCTTTATTTTTTACCCAGTTTTATAATTTTCATTATTTTTGCGACAGTGACAGTATAGATATGAATTTTCACATGTTTCGTATGAGTATATACGTATTATAGGATAATATGTGGTGTATATTTTATTCTGCGCACGCATCTAGCTCGTTCTCAACAGCAAATAGCTTTACACCAGCAACTGAAGGAAGACGGGAAAATTTAGCAGCATGAGTCTGGTGGAAAAAAAAAAAAAAGAAAAAAAGAGATATAAAATAGCGAAAGATAAAACTGGAGAAAAGCTCGAGCGTATAGCTTCTATAGGTATAACCACCTTCAACCTACCTACCTACCTACCTATCTTCCATACCTGGTGGAAAACTGGAACCCCACTACCCTACAGCTATACGGTAGTATACGCGACTACGCGAATATCAGAAGAGGAGAGAACGTAGGACGCCGCTCGATAACGGCTCTGCCTTGGCTCCGCCATCATCCTGGTCTTGCAGTCTCGCCTCAACCCCTAGTCTCTTTTGCCTCTCCTCTCACTTCTCTTTGCCACCAGTTTCACCCTCAATGCTACGATCTCAGCCCTATCCTTACCTTTCCTTTTTTTTTTTGACTTTTCCAACCCTCGCCTACACAGCTTTAGCATATAATAGATATAGATATACTATGTTCACAAGTTTCGTGTGAAACAAGCAAAAAAATATCTAGACAGTGTGTACCACAGGTATCTGCACGTATGTTTTTTTTTTCCTTTTTTTATTTTTTTTTTACGCAGGCAAATACTGTCACGTTGACTTTGCGCACCTATTAATGATTTGCCAACATCGCGTGGGTTAGGGTCGTTAGGGGGTAGGTATAACATAAGCACTTTTTATCGTTGTTACAAAAGAATGGAGTGCCGATTTTCTCTCTCTCTTTGGTTTCTTTGGTTTCTTGTTTACTTTTGTACTAGTTTTTTTTTTCATTTTTTTCTACGATTATACGACATTGACGAATCACAGTAATAAATAAATAAATAAATAAATAGAGAAGTAGTAGGTGTAAATCTACACATTTTTAATCTCAAAATCGATTAATTGATCGAATAGAAAGGTTGTCCCTTTTTTCTCACTGATCGTAATTATTGTTATGGATAATCCTTAAACGTCGCACTATCTAGGATGAGCATTCTAACATTTGACGATAGAGAAATTGCAAAGATTGTCTTGTATTTCATGAACGAAGTAGGAACAGTTTCAACATTGACGAATTCTACATATTTAGAGAACAAACAGAATCCTTACTTTTATTTCATCTCTTGAAGATTTTCTTCAGGATAAAAAAAAGGAGAGCACTTAATAATTCGAATTCAATCAATCGGCACTCCTCAAATCCGCCATGGAGTGACTGCAGCAAAAAACTGATCAAATCGGTGTTTGAGGGGTGCGAATTTGTAGATTTAGGTTGATATGCTTTTTCATAATATAAACAGTCGATGTCACACCGTTTTGCATATTTGGCTATAAGTGCAATATCCAGTGCACAAAATACAAAATGAAAAAGAATGAATGACGTCCTAAATCCTGATCCTCTTCTTTCATCGCTAGGACTCGTGGTATTTAGTCTTTGTCCTAGAGATTTGAGACAAGGAGAGAAAAAAGGCTGATCGTTTAAAGGGTCTAGAGTGGACCGATCTGAACTTTAATTTCATACAATTTGTGACAAATTGTGATATCACTTTAATACGGAATGGTTTAATCTATACGAGGAACAATATAGATCAGATGTACCACAATCATAGATTCTGTACACACATCATGATTCTTCCAATAAAAAGAAATTTCTCAATTACTCGAAGAACGAGTACGATAAAGAAAAGATATTTCCGACCACATCTTGAGACATTTATGTGATCTGCAATCTACACTTTACCGCAAAGGTATATAGAGGCATGATTTCTTCACATCCAGTTGTATAAATTCTGGAATATCAGTTCAGGTTGAACCTGTGAATCATCATGGTGTTGGTAGAGGTCGATATCAACCCTCGACTATATGGTCTATCCAGTATTATGACTTACGGTTTGGTCTCTGTGTGGCCATTCGCTAAGGTCTGATGAATGCTAGGGGGGGTTGGGATCTCATTCATAAACTTTTCCTCCCTTGTTGATTCTTAGGCTATGATCTTCCCCGTTTGCAAGGTTTCTCGCCTGTTCTTTTTCTTTTTCTTTCTTCTTCTTCTTCTTCTTCTTGCCTTTTTATCTCTTCTCGCGTTTCTTTGATTAAACGAAGATTTGTCTGGGATTCGGAAGGCGGCAACCAACCCTTCTCTTATTGCAAGAGATATATTATTACTTCCTTCCCCCTTCCCAATCGGAGAAGGAGGAGAAAAAAGAAGAAAAAAAAAAAAAAAAATGTGAAACTTTCTTTACATCAAAAAGATCATAAAATTCTTATTTTTCACGAAGGAATAGTAATTGTATCTCTATTCTTTCTATCATCGATTTCTTTTTTTTGCTTTTCTTCTTTTAACCCTTCGTATAATTTTTCCTACTTATACTTACGTATTTATGGTATCGATTTCTGCCTTGTTCCACTTGGTTTTCTCTACTCGTTCAAATTTCTTACCGTAACTTTGAACGTCGACAGTTAGGTTCTGAAGAAGGGAGGCTTATTCTCCGGGGAAGTCGCCCCGCGCATAGTCTAGAATGCTAATGTGAAAAGTCTATATCGCCTGTATAGCATGAAGAAAATAAAGAAAAATTGTTCCAATCCCTAGAATGGCAAGAATAATATGTGATATTTTGACGCATGAAAAACGTCCCTAAAATTTTTTTAAAACAATTTCCGAAATTGTTCCGCATGAAAGATTGAAGAGAGTAAAAGAAATAATAAAATCAAGAAAAAAAACTTCTCTGTATCGTTTCGGAAGTTTATTTTCTATCTATTGATCAATTTCTAAGCCTTGAGGGTATGACCCATATATCCGGATGGTGGCGAAGAGAAATCCCTCAATTTCGTGTCGTTTTTTTCATCATCTAAATGGAAGTTTTTAGTAATAAGTTTTTTCGCCCCTTCAGGGCGGGTATAAATTTTTATATTTTTTATTTTTTTAATTTATAACTTAATGCCTGCGGGACGTATATAAATAAAATCTGATTGAAATCTGAAATTAATGGTTTGCAACTGACGATGAGTTGGGCAGTTATAGCTAAAAGCTGTTACATACTAAAGGCGAACTCTTCGCCAAAAACTCGAGAAACTAGGTTGGGTCAGGTTAGGCCAGTTTGTAAATGGGTCTACACCGTCCTGGCACGCGCGCCTCCCGGACAACTTCTCCACGCCTAGTGCTTGCTGGTCCGCGAAAAAGATCGATGTGGGTACGACGACCCCGGCAGTAGTGTTGGAGTTGGACTGGTGGCCAACTCCGTTTATATCTATTCCCACCTAGCTTTCCGTATTCAAAACGGAAATAGCAATTTTCCCGTAATCGGAATTTTAGTAGCAATGACTTACCTCTTCTAACATCCGCTCATTGTTCTATGCATGCAATTCGTATAAATTCTGAAAAGGCGATCATTTCCTCTTCTGTTTTCATTCCAGATCTTTAAGATCTGATTTTTAGGGGTACATATCCAGCGATTTCTTATAATCGATGGATTTTTTTCCTTTTTTTTTTTTTTTCTTCCAGAATAAAATGAAAAAAAGAACAACATCTTGCTTCGTTTCGTTTTTTATATATATATCTACTATACGTATGACGCACCCAACCAACAACCTCCTCCGAGTAATTAGATTCGTGATTCGTTTAAAGGCAAAGGTCAGCTTCTATACCTCGACTCACGAGCTTTTGAACAAAGGGGATGTCCGTGTCTAACTAATCCTGTAAAGTCGACTAACAGAGATAATAAACTAGCTCCTGCTTTATTTAATGCCATTAAATGTTGTCGGTACAAACTGTACGATTGTGATCAACACGTGTTATATTTCCCTTTTTTTTTTTTGTTTTTTTTTTGTCAAAATCATATCTACGTACGTAATTAGTTACGTAAGTAATTTAATGATTCAATTATCAATCAAAATTCATATAAATATGTTTTGAAATTCAGAAATCATTCGTCGAGGTAAAAAGCATTTAATTTTTTAGATTCTATACAGAGTTCGATATTTTAAATCGTCTTGAGATCATATTTTTTTTTTTTTTTTTAGTCTTATATTTGCTACAATAATTCTAACACAACGCAACGGTATCGTAAGAACTGTTTACTTTATCCTGAGGCTTGGGCGTTTCGAGTTTCGCGTCCAGAGAGAAATAGAGAGAGAGAGAGAAGAGAGAGGCGCTTGAGTTTGATAAATAATGGGCTTCTCAGTTGTAAAGCGCTCTTAGCTGAGTGACGAACGTTCGTGCTTTCTTAGAAGCTCGAAAAATGCGGTCGAAAAGAAGAAAAAAAAAACAAAAAAAAAAAAAAAACTCTAATATCGGTGTATAACACGGTTTCTTATTTTTCGAATTAAGCGTTTCAAATTTTCATTATTCTCAAAAAATTTGTCGACTTCAAATCATCTACTCGTTCAATTATACCGAATATTTTTTTTTTTCTCAAACAATTTTTCGATATCTATGCAACTTGATACTTTTTGTTATATCGTTATCCTGAGGGAGGAGGACTACCCGTTAGATTACGTACCTACTTCTATATCCTCGTATACTCGTTGAGGGTGCATTACTCGTTGTTTGCAAAGGGACAATTGCCCTCTTAGCCCAGTTCTTGAGCAGTTTTATAGAGCATCGTCGATAAGACGGCGAGTGGTTTAAACGAAGCCCCTCTTAAGACGAGATCCTATTACTGATCTAGTATACACCCCATCATTGCTTACTATTCGTATTTATATACAGTAACTACGTTCTCTATCTTATATCCTTGTGATTCAATACTTACCCTATCATATGACATTCGCGAATAGATACATAAACAAATACATAACATACTTAATTATACCCCAAAGCACCCGGAAACGAACAAAAAAAAAATCAAAAAAAAAACATGAAACGGTGCTAAGATCAAGAAAAATAAAATCATAGGAATTAAGTCTACAACATTATAGCCAGTACACAGTTAATTTCAGGGACAAAAAAATCATTGGGGAAACCTCCTGATCGAAATTGCAAAAAAAGAAGAGAATTAAAAAAAAAAAAAAAAACCGAAATTTGATTTTTTGTATCCCTATATAAGTTTGAAAATCTGTGTGTATTTTTTTTTTATTTTTTTAATAGACGAACCGTGAGATATCGGAAATATGTGATTGAGGTTGAGCTCGGATCGTATAGCTCTGATTTAACTGACGAGCGTGACACGAGGGATGCGTAATAAAAGCGGAATGTTGGTCTATAAAATCGAGTCCTAAAATCGATATAGTAACTGAAAAAAAATATAAATTCACGTATGATATACGTCGTGAGATTTTTACCGATTTTCTCTGACTTGTCGAGCTTTGACCACAGCGAAACTTTAATACCTATAAGGTGGTTGTAGTTCATTCACTCATTCATTCATTCAGCATTGATAAGGTGTCCATTATACGATCCATATAACAGCTTGAGTTCTAACTAACATAATATACTACAAACTTACGTCGATATTAATTTTTAACAATTTTTAGTCTATTTGTATAAAATTTCATTCAAATCAAATATAAAGTTGGATATTTTTATTGTTTACAAAAATAAAGATAAACTATGAATTGATCATTTTACATTTTATACCGTGACATACGTATCACAGCTTTAACTTGACTGAACTTTTCTCTCCCCATTCCTTATTTTATCGACAAACTTTTCAACTCTCATCAACTACAAGAAATTCGTTTCAGGGGGTTGAGAAGGGCAAAGAACAAGTTAGCCATAAAAACGTGTTTGAAATACTTAAATCGTGGGACAGTTTCGGCTTGTTTTTCTTTCGCATGCGTAACGTCGTACATAAAAATCGCATGTAGAATCAGAATTTTCGTTACATAATGATTATTTTTTGATTTTTCCAATAATCATATCAATTACTCAACTTAAAACGTAATGAAATTCTCGCTATGTAACAACATCGATACTATTATAGTATTTATAGTATTTATAGTATTTATAGTACAGCGTGAAACGTTAAAGATCGCGCGAAGTAGTAATACCAGCGGTACGGTCAGACCTAGACGTATATCAGACCTCGATCGTTGGCTATACCTAGGTTGTAGCTAAATGACGTCACGAGCTGAGAATTTACTAAAGTCAGTATATAGGTACGGGCGTGGCTTTTGGATGACGTCATACCTTCGAGACAGGCGGAACAGCCGTTACTGACGTAACTAGGTCAATCAGATCCTATACCTATAACGGAAATTTCTTCCTCTTTTTTTTTTTTTTTTGCAAACTTTCTGCGACGATTTTTTTCTTTTTTTACCCTTTTTTATACAATATTGTACCTAAATAATTTTCTTCGTTTCTTTTTTTTCTTTTGCCATTTCTTGTATAATGTATAAAAGCCGGTGTAGGTGTAGGTACACGGATTGTCTGATACAGCTCGCAGCCTATCAATAACATACAATCATCTTGCATCTGACAAGAAAACAGGAAAACCATTCCGATATATATTATATATTATATATATTTGTCCGGTAGAAGATTTTCAGCTGCTTCCGTACCCGCGGCCATCTAGGTATATAACTCGTCTTAGAAATTGGCTTTACGTAAACTTGTGGTTAAATCTTGGGACTTGGATATAGCAAGATGGCAAATGCACATCGTCATATGGTAAGGTTGCCAATATTGTACCGTGCCACCTAAATTGTACCGTTTCAGTTTGGTCATTTTTTGCGAGAGTATATTCTCGATTTTGAAAATTGTTGAAGTAGGAATGTTTAGAGAATTTTTTGATACTAATGATACCGTTTTTTACATTTCTCAAAATCGAGGAAATACTCTTGCAAAAAATTACCAAACTGAAATGGTACGATATTGGCAACCTTACCCTATATATCTGCAAAACCGCAACTAGGGGTATGGGAAACAATTTTATTCGACACGTTTATACCTCGAATTATACTTCGATGAAATCTTTGATGAAATTAACGAACGAAAAGTTTTATACTTCGAAAAATACCCTCAGGCTTTAACACCCCGGGTTGAATATAATCAATTTTCAATCTGTAATGATGGGATTTTGGTCGTTTCTCATTCCCTCTTAGAATATTAATAATAATGGAATTGAAATCCTTGGTAATTTTTATTTACCAAAAATTAATTATATCTTAAAAAAATCTTAAACTACTTTTTATCTCATAGTTTCGACTTTGATGCTGCAATGCAAAGAAACCCAAGTCACGGTCGTTTAGTTACATACGGGATTATATCGGTCGTAAATACTATTGGAAAAATTTCTGATCAAAGTATGGATATAGTTTGCGTCCTAGATTCAGTTTATAGTTGAAATATCGCAGATAGAAATAATAAAGGTCATGAAGATCAGACATTCAACTAGACAACGACATTATAGATGCCAAGAATCGATGCTGGAATGTCGTAAAATATTCGTTAAAGCTAGGAAAATGTCTTTTTCGTTCAGACATATTCTTTCCGCCCTCGTATCAATACCAGATACATATTCGTACAGCGAAATTTAATCGCACATTTATTTATTTTTTTTTTTTTTCTTTACCTACTTTATAATAAAAATGAAAATCATTAATCAATCATATTTCATTAAATGCTCATTTATTTATCATTCATTTTTCAGAAACAAAGTATGATGGTTCGTCAACTTGAAGAAGAGCTGCGATTGAGAATGAGAGGACCCAGTGTAGAGATGCAACAACAAATGGAAGTTCTTTTTAATGAAAATGAACATCTTACTCGCGAGATAACAATACTTCGCGATACAATAAAGGTGAGACAAAATAAAATGATTAATCAAATTTTTTTTTTTTTTTCTTCTTCTCCAATGAAATATCGATGGATTTTTATACCCTCTTTTGGAAATATGCAACTACCAAGGACGTTTTCAGACGTATAAAAAAAAAAAAAATCAATTTGCCGAAATTATTAGACCATCTGAACCGCGTCTGCGATATATTTATATAATAAATGTTAAATAAAGGTATGCGATAAAATTCGAGATACAGAAATCGATTTTTAGCTATAAAAAAATCCAGCCTCTTTTGAGGTTTAGGAATCTCGGGTAAAAAGCTCGCGTTCGTTCGTCGGTTGTATAAAAATTCCTGCATATCAAAAGCGATATCGGATTTTCTTCATTTTTTTTTTTCTTTTTTTTTATGGCAATTTTCATATCTTTTTTGCCCGGAACTATATAGATATATATTGATTTTCATAACTTTTTCTATACTGTATACTGCCCCCTAAAAATATCGTTTATTAAATTTTATTCGATATATAAAAAAGATACGAAGTATACAGGATGACCCAGAACTCCCGCACCACCTTGAACATGCAAGTTCCTTATCGAATTCTGAGACGAAAGTTCCTTTACGAAAACTCTCTGAGACCGACGGTTCTTGAGTTATTAATATGGGCGATTGACCAATCAGAGCGTCTTTCTAGTCAACCGCTTGATAGTTTCAGCGTTCCAGGTCGTGCGCTCCATAGTTTTTGGCCGTTCACGTCACCCGCTCCATAGTTTTAGCCGTCCAGGTCATTCGCTCCATAGTTATCGGCCGTCTAGGTCAACCGCTCCATAGTTTTAGCGGTCCAGATCATTCGCTCCATAGTTATGGTCATAGAGAGACGCTCTGATTGGTCAATTGCGATTTTTAATATCTCTAGAACAGTTGGCCTTAGAGAGTTTTCGTAAAGGAACTTTCGTCTCAGAATTCGATAAGGAACCTGCCCGTGCAAGGTGGTGCGGGAGTTTTGGGTCACCCTGTATAAAAAAAATTAAAAAAAAACCGATTTTTAAATCGTTTGTTGAAATTTCTCCCCCGTTTTTAATTAACCAGGATGTGTTTATATACTAAGAAAGTAATACATTGACTAGTATGGAGTTTAAAATTCGAAATAAGCTTAATCGTTGAGTGAAAAATTTAACGTTGTTTTATTTAGATTCAGAGATCAAACCCACTGACGTATTATATATATATATATATATATCTATATATCTATATATATAGTAAAACAAACCGTTGATCCGTACTGATGTTATATTTATTTAGCTTTTATCGTACAAGCGTTGAGAACAGAAAACCAGTTCAGTTATTCAGACACAGAAATAAACAAAATTTATGTATCACACCGCAGGGGTAAATGACATCCGTTTATTTCTGTTCACAACGATTTATAACCATTTTATCTATAGCTCAGCTCAGCTCTGCTTATAGCTTTAGATCGATGAGTAAATAGAGATTCGGATAATCAAGAGGGATAGTCTCATCTCACCTGTACGCAAAATCTCTTTGATTGCAAAGATTTAAATAGCAGGAAAATTAAGGATATATTTTCTTTCTCTTTATTTTTTCTTTTTTTTTTTTTTAGTTTCCTTCAATTTTAGGGAAAAACGTGTATCGATAAAGTTCGTTGTGTTTAACTAGACGAAGCAACTGGTAGCCTTTTGGCTGACCTCCAAATTATGCAGACAGAAACTTTCGTTGGTTGTTTGATTATCACTTATTATATAACGATGCATTTTCAGAGACCTAAAAACCTCATCATCGTCCATCGTGTATATCGCTATACCTTACCTACTACTTTAATACTTTCATTCAAGCTCCTTCGATTTTACTCGAAAATCCATTTTATACACTTGAAATGCTGCTGAACCTACATAACTTTTTAAAACTCGTTAGGAAACGTTAATTAATCTCTCTCCGACCCATTCATCAAACAAAAGATTCTTTGACTTCAAAGAATTCATTCGAATTTTATTATATAGCTATATACTCGGTGTATTTTATTCATCGCAAGTATCACATTTACGGTGAAAAAAAAAAAATAAATATAACTGTAAAATAATAATAATAATAATAATAATAAGGGTTCAACTTCGCGGTTATAAAATTGAAGATATTTTTTCAACGCCCTTTTTGCTCTGATTTCTTTTATCCAAACTCTCGGGGGTTTTCGTATATTAACAAATTTTTTAATAAAAAAAAAAAATTTATAAAGAATAAGTTATTTGATAATAAATAATGACGATGATGAAACGAGGATTAATTTATATCGTCTTTAATTTCCGCTAGTTGAAAGCTACTACTCATTTCCTATATGTTACGCATTGTGTATTATGTAATTTGTCGAATGGACGAAATTCGGGTTTCCCTAAATCGGAAGTACGTTTAATTTTATCGTTATTATTTCCTTGGTATTATACACACGTGTATGTACCTCTAGTAATATATATACGTGTACGCGTTGATAGGGTTCTCCAGATATCATCAAAGAGGTGCTAAATTTGTTAGGATCGCTTGATGCAAGGCGTACCTAATATACGATGCATGTATATTGTATATACGGTCTATATGCTGCAACTGCAACCATGAGGAAACTCTCTACCTCTGTTAAACAAGCACAGCAATGCATCAACGCTTATACGTGACACCGTGACAACCACGAGTGACAATCAGGTTACTTATACGGAAAACTTGATTGTTTCCAATTGAATAGGTGATCATTAGAACCGTTGATAATATTACATGAACGGATCAGTATACGAATTGTGAAATATGAAATATAAACGTTCCTCATCTTTCATCTTGAATTTTTATTTTTAATTTTCATCACCCTATCTATCGGTTTTAGTCGAAAAATGACTTTTACTAATTTCATCGAATCCGAAAAATAGATCGACTTAAGAAAGATGAAAGATCTGTTTCTCAAATTCGACGAGTTTTCTCAGAAAGAGATGCGAGATGAAAATATCAAAAACTCACAGGATTTCACTTTCGAATTAATAGGCATAAAAAACGTCTTCATCTCTTTGAAGATCATCTCTCGTTTCTACCCGAAAGCAAAAAATTCTACTTTCAATTTGTTTTTTTTGTTTTTTTTTTACTGGAAACGAATTTTCTTCATACAGTCGACAGTATTTCCAGGTAATTGGATGAAAAGTAGGTACATTTAAAAATATCCAGATTTTATATATCGAACTGTTCGACTTATAGTATAAAACGACATTTTGAAGTATATCCAAACATCTGGAATCACGAAAGTATATATTCTCGTTATTCTCATGGGTATATAAAATCGGAGGTAAACGTGAAAAATATTTTTCCGCGAATTTATACGTCTTAGAATGTATGGTATATGATATATCGCTTGTATATACCTATGTACTATATCTACATATGGGATATGATTTAAAACGGTTGAACTACGTGATATATATATAAAAAAAAATAAAAATGTACGAAATGTATTCTGAGAAAAAGAATATGATAAAGTTTTTTTTGTTTTTTTTTTCCTTTTCTTTCTTTCTTTTTTTTCTTTTTCTCTTCATTTTATGTTACAGGAGTTGGAATTGAGGATAGAAACACAAAAGCAGACGCTCCAGGCGAGGGACGAAAGTATTAAAAAGCTCCTGGAAATGCTCCAAAACAAAGGAATGGGTGAGAAATTTATAAAATACTATTTTCTCTCTTTTCTTTTCTTGTTTTTTTTTTTTTTTTTCCCTTACATTTTAATTATTTTGTTTTTCATTAATTTTTATATTTATGACGTCACAACCCTCGTGCTATATCAAATAATCGATCTTATTTATTACATGAACAAATCGATGGCTCAGTCGAATAACGCAGTATCTCGCGAGGCACTCCGAAATCGATCTGTAGCGCTATAGACTTGCCGTATAACTACAGAGCGGTTTCGGAGCGGCTCGCGAGATACTGCGTTATTCGACTGAGCCATCGAAATGGTATATACCTATGTGTGTAGAAAATACTATAATTTTCATTCAAATTTCGCATATATATATAAATGAAAATTTTTATACAGCTATGAATGAAGGAAATAGAAAACAAAAAATTTTTTAAATTTCTTTAAATAAAATAAAAAAGTAGAAAAATAAAATAATAATGCTTAGAACGGATCTCTGGTAACCTTGCCGATATAGGATTATACTGATTAAAAAAATACAATACCATATGTTTCATTTGTTCTATTAATCTCGTTAGCAAAAATAACGAGTAGGTATATGGACAGTTAAAAAAGCGGAAAAGAGAAGGAAAAAAATCACTCAAAAAAAAAAAAAAAAAAGAAAAAAAATTTACCGCTGTTTGTTATACGGGATTTATGTGCCTCGAATTTCAGTATTAATTACTCTCAAGCCATGAAGAATTAAATCTAGGTACTGTTGACGGTTTTAATTAAACGTTGTATTCTGAGTTGCTTCGAATAACAGCCTGTGCAGGACGTGTTAAACAAAAAATGATCACGTATTTGAAGTTAATCTTGTTATAAATTCAAGAAAGAAAATTTCTTCTGTCTTTTTGCGGTTCAAAATGACGAAACCAAAATAATTTCTTGGCTACGAAGATTAATGAAATTCATTTCATTTCAATTCGAACAGATTTCTGTAAATAAGTAAGTTCAAAAATTACTCTAAGAGGCGAAAAAAGGGAGAAGCTCCGTTTTTCAAAGTCAATTTTGATTTTGAAATTAAACTGTTGTGGACCGATTGCGCTAACGACTGTATGAAATGTTTCTCTCGTAAATTAGAGGCACATTACTTACTGGTATATGTACATATCTGACTAAACAGTCGTTTATGTAGAAGCTGCCAAGTAATGAAACCATATTATACCTATATCATATGTACCTATCTATGTACGTCATTACGTGCTAGTACAGCATTGAATTGAAAATCTAGGAAATCCGTATTGTCAGGCAACATTTCCGGGAGGATCTGGCTGTATCAATTCTCATATAATTTTCAATTTTTCAACCTCTCCGCAGTCTGCAGGATTTCATGAATTTTGTTAAATTTCTAATATTCATTTCATACACGAAGACTGTGGAAATGAAATCGAATTCTTTGCTCCTATAGTTATTTCATGAATTCAAATAAACGGTGGGATCATTTTTTTTTTCTTTCTTTCTTTCAGAAAATCAACCTATAAGAGATTCTTGAGTATTCTTATCTATGAAATCATAGATTTTAACTGACTATAAAGCCGCGAAATGAAACCGACAAAAAGCAAAAAAGAAAAAAAGGAGAAAAAAAAAAAACCTGAAATTAATCGTAGCTAATTTGAATTTGAATTGCTGGCACTTGCACGTAGCTATCTGTCATACTGTCAGAGAATGTATTACTATGAATGGTATACGTGCCTTTGGTACTTTGGTACTTTGAGACTTTGGGATGAAAATTACAACAGTCTTTAAAGTTCCTCTTTTTTGTGATTAAAACCAACCCCATATTCTAGTGTAAAAATATTTCTGATGAAATTAACACCCACTGGAATTTCGCATCTTGAGATATTTCATCGAGCTCAGTATATACCGTCTATACTCACCCTCGCGAATAACGATCTAATATCCACTCATAGAGAATAAATAACGAGGACGTAGTAGTACGTACTCTCGGCTTTACATTATATACCTAAATTATAATTCTCTAATCTCTAAGTCGTAAATCACAGAAATTAAATTACTAATCTAATCGTTTTTTTTTTTTTATTATGTAGTACGTTTTCACCTTTGACTTGAACAGTTTTTCGAAAATATTTTTAACATCTTATAAAAAGAAAAAAAAAAGAAAATAATAATAATCTTTCCCGAGGTATTTAGCAACGATGTCTTAAATTTTTGTTGCTGATTTCATATTCGTTAATTTTCGCGCTCGTTAGAGATCAAATTTGTGAAAATCTAGCTTAAAGTACTTGCGGTAGGTACTGACAATAAGATGCATTTAGATATCTCAAGAATTTCAAATTACTTTACGGGGGTGGCCATTCCTCGTGCATCTTACTATATCTATAACTACATATATGTATATCAAGACGTCGGGGGTGGCAAATAGATTGTGGGATGACTATGTGACTATATATATATATAGGGATAGAGGAAGTGAGCGGAGGGTAAGGTACAGCAAGATAGGGAATCAGGTCACAGCAGCCAACCAACAGTCATATCACGTTTGCTTGCTTGCTAGCTAGCTAGACTTTGGTATTAAACCGAGCTCGAGTTAAGGGTCGTTACACACAGGGTTAAACTAACTAGTATTTACCGTATTCTAAAGAAGCGTTGGCTCGTTAGGGTAAAAAAATAAAAAAGAAAAAAGAAAAAGAACGAATGAAATCTGCTTCAGTCATATGAATTGGGATTTTATTCATTTATGAAATAAAAATTCTTTCATTTTTTTTTTTTGATTATAATTATTCGATTGGATAGCCTGAGGTTTTAAGGGTGATTATAAAAGGCTTTGAACAAATTTATCCCATAGTATGATGATATAACTGCATAAATGAAACCAGAAGTGACGAGGTGGAAGATTTACGTAATTCACAGATTATTGACATGTTGGATAATTAATTCATTGATTACGAAGCTGCGATGATGGGTTGGGGTGATTATTTTAGCTCTATATGAATGTATTATGGGGTTTAGTATATATACATACCGAGAGTTTTCTGTGTTTTACACAAATCGGTAGGTTCGAAGGCTTTGGGGGAGGCAGTACTTAGAATTGAGATAGAAACTTGGGGTTTTGAAATTTTTTTTTTTATATATATATATATTATATATTTGGTGACGCTCTGGCCCATGGGGGTATTGGAATTCAAAGATGACCAAATTAATGACCACCCTAATATAACACACATAATATATTCATTGGTATGGAGTAGGTACTCGCAAGGTTACTAGAGAGAGTAATTAAAATGTCAGTTTGAGGCAGCCATACAGAGTTAACGTCGCTTGAAATGTAATTAGAGTAATGAATGACGCTTGTTTCGTTCATGGTTAGAATTTGTACGATCTATACCCTATATATATTTCAACACAAAAAAAAAAAAAGATTCGAAGAGTTCGAAAGAGAATATTTCCAACTGTTCGAAAATGAAACCAATAATTTCATCTAATTTATTTATTAACATTATTTATAACAATATTATTGATGTTTCAATATTTCTGTACATATTATCATGATTATTATTATTATTATTATTATTATTATTAATGTCTTCCTGATCGTTTTTTCCAATACCCAAATTTCGCTCTATATAATTATAATTATCATTGTCATTGTCATTATTATTATTATTATTATTATTATTATCAGTATAATACAGTTCTTTTGCGAATATTTCTAACAGACCTTTAGACTGTATTTTTACCTGTATAGGAAAAGAAAGAAAAGAAAAAAGGATTAATTAATCATTTCATCACATACATACTTCAATCACGAATGAATGCCATGAAATTTTTAGTATAAAAAAAAAAAAGAAGAAGCCAGATCCTAAATAATGTTTTATCTATGTATAGGGTCAAAGCTTTTTATTTGTTTTGTCGTCTTATTTTTCAAACTTTTCAGCTCTATAATGAATATAATATTCATTCGATTATAGGACGTCTTATTTTGCAGTGCCATATGCTCATCGGTCGTTTCGTTGTCGAGAATTAAAAAAAAAAAACTAAAAATATTGATCTTCGTTAATTTATCAAACTGATATTTAACCCGCTTTTTAACAAAACGTCTCGCTTTTCATATATCGGAGAGAAAAAAAGAAAGAATGAAAAATAAATTAAAATTCATAAAATCGAAATTTAATATCAAAACCATATTTTATCTTAATTTAATGAAGTTAATAAAGTTTTATTTGATTTCTGATTTTATGACATTTAATTTGCTACCTATATACAGGGTGAATCTTCCCTGGTATCGGATAAGAAAGGGGCTTATCATCCCAAACGCTTCACCCCTTTCTCCCTCATGCGATACCAGAGGAAATTCATCCTGTATATATTTATAGGATTTATAATTAATCAATTAATCAACATTATTTATCGATAAAAATAATAAACCGAACCGAACCGAACCGAAACGGTTGTGAACGGTGGGAAATTTTTGTCGTATATCAATTCGTTTTAAAATTTGGATTATTTGTGCTTGTGTGGATCAGTAAGGTAATTTGATGATTGAGAGAAGATTTATTATACCAACATTGAGAAATGTGAGAGCGAATTGGCTTCTACTGTTGTAGGCAAGGAAGAGGAGCGGATAATGTTCCAGCAGATGCAATCCATGGCGCAGAAGCAGGTTCTTAATTATACTCTACCTGTGATATATACATAACTATACATATATATATGTATATATATATATTTATATTTATATACGTATTCTTTAAATTAATTAATTATTATTATTATTATTTATATATCTATATATATATATGTATATTTATATATCTATATATGTATATACATATATTCCTATATACTATATACTATATTTATTGATTAATCAATGTTTGACTGTATATACATAGTCGCTTGAGTAGTTTGTGCTGTGTGGCTCCTCTCATTATATCGAAGTGCTTTTTTTGCATTATATGTTTCCTTTTTTTATTTCTGTTTACGTTTTTCTACTCTCGCGGGTAATTTCTTATCTCAGAAATAATTCTAATCATTGAAAATAAGGTAATAATTAATAAAATTCTAACATCCCTCGTCGTTTGTACGTCGATTGATTTTTTCATATCAGGTATATATAAACTCATCATTAAGTACCGTGTCTGTTAATTTTTTTTCCGTTTTTTTTTTTCTCTTTCTATTTCGCAATATCAAAGTATCTTCTGATTAATTTTTCTTCTCTTTTCTTCTTGTTTTATTGTCTGTACAAAAGGACGAAAAATTTATTAAATAGATTTTCTTCAAAGCCTTGGGCATAATAAATTATGCAAACCTTGTTAATTTAACGCAGATGATCCTTATATATAGCGTATAACAACAATATTGTATAAAAGAAAATTATCAAATAATTGCTTTCGTAAATCAGTAGTTGAAATATTTTTCAATCGTTATCGCGGGGTAAATAATTAGTCAGTATTCGTATTTTTTTTTATTTTTATTTTTTGATTCCAATTATTGATATCTGTTTCTTGTATTTATTACATATTATATCTATTATTATTATTATTCGCACGATAAATCAATATCTCTGTATATTTGTTGCACAAAAAAAAAAAAAAAAAGAACAAGGAACGAACAAAAAAAAAAATAAAAAATAATTAATATCAAAGAAAATTGTGCCTGTATGCATTCTTTCTTTCTTTCTTTCTTTCTATTATACATACATATATTATTGCATACTCAATAATTTTGTACGAATTTTGTGTCTTGCTTGAGAAAAAAAATTTCAATCAATTTTTTGAAACGATGAATTTATTCTGTTTCTTATATCTAATTTTTTTATTTAATATTTTTGGATTACAAACGTTTTTTCATTTATTTTTTTTTTATTTTTTATTATTATCGAGTATGCAGAAAAAATGGTTTTGTTTTATTATTGTTTAATCAATATCATTGATAATTCTTACTTCGTATTATATAGTAATTTTTAACGACGTACATTTGACGAGTATTATTTGGAAAAAAAAAAAAACGTTGATACAGCAGGAAATACGATATAAAAAAAAAAAAAAAAAAATGGAATTCCAGCTGTATAGGTATACTATATTTGATATATATAAATATATGTAAGAAAGCCAAAAAAATGGCAGGAGCCACAAAAAAAAAAAAAAAAGTAGTGCCTATGTGTATCATACATTATTCATACCCGCACATCACATATACATTTTCATCAATATATTATGTAGAAGTACGAAGTGCAGCTATATTATGTCGAAATCGTTTAAAAACCAGAAAACTAAATTTCATTTTTCGAGATTTTCACTTGTTTGAATCAAAAATGAACACACAAAAAAAAAAGGAATGAAAAAGACAAAAATTTTGCTCGGTTTGTACAAAAAGTTTGGAAAAAAAAAAAAAAACAGCTCTTCGTATTAAAACCTGCATACGTATACAATATATGCATACATAAATATTATACATATATGTAATATATATATATATATATATATATAAATATATATGTATGCGTTTATTTATTTATTTTTGATACCTTTCTTTTTTTTCTATTTATTTATTCATTTCGATTCTTCGAAAAAAAAATAGAAAAAAATAATCTTTTTGCACCGTTTATTTCCAGACGTGAAGTCAGTGTAGTTATGTCAGTGTTGAATTTTCACTGAACAAGTTTTCGGTTCTTTGATAAAGAAAAAAAAGAATATTATATGTATATAGCATCTGTAATTTTCTTTTTTTCCCATATTTTTTCCTAATTAATCGACGAAGAACAACCCCTTTCGCTTCGTTTATACATATTTATGTAAAATTGATAGAATTTTTCCTGTTTCTTTTACATAACTTCTCGACTTTTAGATTAGTACTTATAAAAAACTGAAACAACCCTCTTCGCGAGGGTATAATAATTCGCAGATTATTCTCCCTTCAATAATTTCATAGTTTTCTTCAACCACCTCTATCGGTTATTTTTTCTTTTTTTTTTTCTTTCTTTACTTAGTCTGCCTAACTCCCTATGGTTCATTCTTTTTTTCATCCCGGATACTGTTGCTAATCAATTCGGTTCTAAGCAAAAGTAAAGTGATTAGTCTGCACTTGAAGCTCGTTTACGGAATAAATTAGCATTAAATATTAAATCAGTAGCCAACTTTCTAGCTATTTTTTTTTTTTTTTGCGTCTTGCAGATAAATCAAAGAATCGGTAAGGGAAGGGTATTTAGGATTTTTTGAAACGATGAAACCAGATTTTTTGGATCGATAAAAGATCGAAGAAGGAGAAAAGAATACGTAAAGTATTCACCTTCGTAAATTTTTCTAATTTTTAAGTATTTTTTTTTTTTTACGTTTTTCTATAAATTATAGCAATTGATTATTTTTCAGGTGACACACACTACGCTCACTTCGTGTCTGACATAATTATGTATTTATCGATTACTGTTTTAGTTTGAATATTTTTATTATGTGCATTTTTGTAAGCGCCTGTTAGCCTTAGGTTTTAGGTGGAGTCAACGTGGCTTTGTGTGGCATCCGAAATACATATTCGAAGGATATCTTATTAGAGGAATTTAGATTTCTGAAATTAATGATTCCTTTGAATATAAATCAACAGCACATGAATGTTTAAAATATACTCACCATTGACATTATCTAATATTCGTTATTTACGATATATATAATATATTAAATCACATATACGTTTATTGTCTCCTCGAAACTCACCACCACCAAAAATTATACTTTCTCATTTTTCAAATCATTTCTTTCTTTCTCACATAATTCCCACATATATCGATTATTATTTCCCATAATGTTTTCTTCAAAATCCTCATAAAATAAGAAGAAGAAAAAAGTGGAAAAAGTAAAAAAGAAAAAAAAATTCACACAAAACCCAAAAAAATTATTTATTTCCGATCAAACTAAATTATCTAGTTTTTTTGTTTTTTTTTTTTGTTTTTTCAACTTTCTTATCATTTCTTCGACTCTTTGATTTGTTTTATCAACTCTTGATATTTTCAATAAATAGAATGGGGCAAATGTATAATCTCACGGTCGCGTAAGTAGTAACAGTCAATATTTGATCAGACCTCAATAATGCGACGGACTGGAATAATTTCTGTATTAATTTGAATCAGCTGAAATAAATTCATCAGTAGAATCCGCACTAGTGTAATTGGACTGACTTGTCAAGTAATTATAACCACATGAATAATGATAGTGATAGATTGATTAGTTTAATTGATCGATATTTTAAAATATTGTTGTTTTTTTTTTCCTCATTTTTTTTTAATTTTATTATTTCAATCAAAGCTGGACGTTGCATTTATATTAATTTATATGAGATTTGTCTTTTTCTTTCTTCATTATTGAATAGATCTGAATTTTTGGTACACCTTTACCCCGCGCGATATCGATTACTCATTAACATAATTAAGAAATGTTTTTAAAGATCGGTTTATTTCATCGACGACGATCACCATTCTATTAATACAAACACGAAACATGATATTAAAAAACGAGATGATAGAATCTGATTTTTATTTTTTTTTTTCTAATATTTTTGTATTATTTTTCAAAAACGAAACTGATCGATTATTGAGTGAAGAGGTAATAATTGTGAGTAGATAGATAGAGTAATCAGTAGATAATTGAAAAGAGAAGATAAATAATTTTTTTGTTTTTTGTATTTGTTTAGAAAAAAAATAAAAAAACAGCGAGAGAGTATTAAAAGAAAGAAAAGTAAAAGAAAATGTAGATATAGAGTGAAAACAAAGGTAAAATAAAAACGAATAAATTAATATTCATATATCGGTACAATACACACAAAAAAAACAAGTAAGACAAAAACTGAAATAAAATGAAATGAAAAACAAAACTTTATATATATATATATATATATGCTGTTCGGATGCGTGGAATGAGCTGCTTTGGATGTGTAGGTGGTAAGATGATAGCGACCCTCGCGGGAATATCGCCCACATCCGCCTTTTCTTCACTCACCCCGACATCTCAACAAAACCAAAAATTGCCACCCAGAGAACTGAGAGCGCAGTCCCTTCCACGGAGGACTGACCAGGTACACTTTACATTACAAAAAAAAAAAAATCGAATCAAACTGCAGCCAAGTAGAACGCGGCGACCATCGATATACTATATACCTCATACCTATATATATATATATTAGGGTGGTTCTTAAATACCAAATTGACGAGTGAAGTATGGCAACCTTCAGAGAAAAAATGAAAAAAAAATTGTCCCCAGATATTAGATTTTTTCTAAAATTCTAACAGGTGCCTAAAGAGTCCTGAAGTTTTCCCGTCTCTTCTTTTTTTTTTTCAATTTCCCTGCCTTCCTCGTGAAATTTTACTTCGGAAACGACCTTCAGAATATAAAAAAAAAATCCCATCGTAAGGGTGCTAATCGAAAATTCTAATATTTTCGCGTAAAATTGTGCAAAAAAATCATGCTCAGGGGCTAACATCATAGACAGATTGACCGAAAAAATTTCCTTGATTTTTTTCTATATAGTGGAATTTTTTGGAGCAAAATTGACCCAAAATCGAATGGGAAGGAAAAAAAATCATAAGATCCAATGTTATTTAAACGAGAAACTTCGAACCCCTTTAGGCACCTATTGGAATTTTTTTAAAAATCTAATATTTAGGGACAATTTTTTTTGATTTTTTGTCTGAAGGTTGCCATGCTTCACTCCTCGAGTTGGTATTTAAGGACCACCCTAATATATATACACCGAATCATTGATATATTACAATTATTATTCATTTATTATTCTCATTATTATATTTCATTATTTATCAAGGATACTTTTGTCAATTTTCTTTCATTTTTAATATTTTTTGACTAGTTTTTTTTTTTCTTTTTCTTTTTTTTGATAACTATATAACGAATAGGGTTGTGACGTCGCCGCGTTCTTTGCCTCAATTCCGGAAATTTTGAGATAATAGTATAATACGTATCTGATATAATTGATAAATAATTTAATACACTATATATAACTATAGTATATAGATTCTATTCTAAACTCGGAAGAAAAAAAAAAATAGATCTTTTGCCGTTTGCATATCTAACAATTTAACATAACATTTCTTACACAGTAATATATAATATATACGCATATTTGATTAATAATTAAATAATTAAAAACTAATGCTTCACTATACATACGTTTGACAAAATAGCGACAACACTAATGCTCTAGATTTTCGAGATTTTCATTCCTTTTTTCTTTTTCTTTATACCTTTTCAGTTTTCGTTTTTGTTTCCTCTTGCTTTTTTTTTTTGATTTATTCCCTTTGTTTTTCTTGTTTTTTTTTTTTAATTACGTTATTAACAAAAGTTAAACACATATCAGGAAGTTTAACACACATGTCAGATGATATATTGAAAATCTGTTCTTTTATTTTTCGTCCCATTTTTATTTTATTATTTTATTTTTATTCTCCTCCGCATTGACTCAGGTAACAAAATAACGAAATTATTTCTCCCCTGATTCGAGGAGAGGTAAATTAAAAACCTCAATTATCAAGATCGATTATCTCGCGCTATATACATATATATATAATATATACCCACTCAATTTTCTCACACGAAATTGATACGACACAGTTTAATGTTACACGTTCATTATTACACGCTCGCAGAATAATGCCTCAAGAATCAAACCCAATGATCGATTTTGGGTGAAAAAAAAAAAATAAAAAAAATAAGAACTCACGGTTTATTCGATTTTGGAAATTGACTCGTTCAACTGGATGGACAGAAATCGCGTTATTTCGTTATTATATTTCTCAGTTAGAATTTTGAAATATATATCCGTGACAAACCTGGAGCAATTGAAAAAGACTTTTGCTTAGTATAATTAGCCAACCCCCAACTAAATTTTACCATTATTTTATACCCTTTCAAAAGATTTGTACTTTTATCAATTTTTTTGTAATTTTTTTTTTTTTTTTACTATCGAATCTATAATATCAGTTTAGAACTGGTTTTAAATTTATAGGAGAAGCATTTGACGATTGATACTATCGTGATGTATTCGAAAAAATAGAAAAGAAAAACGAAAATTTTTAAGAATTTTTAAAAACTACAAAAACACGGTGTAATAAGTTGGCTAAATAATCCAAAACTGTACATACATGTATAATGGATATGTGCAATTATTATTGATTAGTCGGTAATCGGTAGGATGAAAACATTGAAGGATATTGAAAAGCCTAATATACCTATATAGGTACACCTATACCTATATAATACATGATACTTATATTACACACACGTTACGTGACGCATACCACGATCGTATCATAAAAATCTTTAGCCCCGATCACCATTTAGGAAAATCAAAAAAACAAAAAAAACAAAAAAAAAATACATATATTCTATCATTTTCATATTTAAATGTATATGTCTATATATTTATTATATACCTATATAAATATGATTATATACGGAATGTTGAACCCTGCACTACACCCTATTTCCTGCTATTATACATCTATATCACTGAATGTCAACCATTATTATTATCGTTATTGTTATTGTTATTATTAAATATTATTATTATTATTATTATTGTCATTATGTCATTATGTCATTATTATATATCTATATATTATCAATCATTGCGGAAAATGGTATCGATATATAATATTTAAATATAAATGAACAACTTAATATTTTTAATATATATATATATATATATATATTTTATATTTCGATTCCATCTTACGCGAATTATTATTTTTTATTCTCGTTATTCTTCTTCTTCTTCTTATTATTATTATTCTTATTATTATTCATATTATTGTTATCGTTATTACTATATATTATCACCCATACATCATGTACATTATCCTCTGTATACATACATGTTCATGTACCCAAATAATTAATTAAGATTTTCTAGAAGTATATAAATATTATCTAGAAATGATTATATAGCTTTGCGATTGTTCTCAAATTATTTATACATATAATATATGACATATGATCCTCTATGATATAACATTATATAATTCACTTGGAAAAAAAAAATATATATATAAATATATATAATTAAATATGAATAAATATAATGATGAGGAAGATATAGTTTGAGAACATAATCGTTCAATGGTTAGATCTTGTCCATTAATTGGCGTTTAAATGCGATTTATACAATATATAGATAATTAGTAATTAAATATAAAGAAAATTACTAGAAAGTATCGCGTTTTGCGCTATTTTGTCGTTCGTTATATCGAAACTTTTCGAATTGGTTTTTTTTTTTTTTCTGATTCTTTTCTTTTCTTTCTTTTTTTTTCTCATATGTATTATCAAAATAGAAAAAAAAAAAAGTAAAAATATAAAGATAACAAATATGATCGAACTTTTGTAAAAATCGTCGATGCATACGACGTACGAATACATATAACGTGAATTAAGTGTCACCGGTAAATTATAATTATGAAATTTGATGAGAAATGCAAAATCCAAACTTTTTAAAGTAATTGGGATATAAAAAAAATTTACAATGAAATTAAATTAGCGGATATATATATATATATATTACCGTAAAATATTGAACGGTCGTTTTCCGAATAGATTTGAAAACGTATATACATAATTATATATTGTTAATAAAAAAAAAATCTGAAAAAGTGAAAATCTCGGAAAGAAATGAGCTAAAGAGAAAAAAAAAGGAACGTTTTGGTTTTTTTTTTTTTTCCTTAAACTTATAAAGAAAAGAAAAGAGAAAATTAAAAAAAAAAAAACGATAAACGATAAACGAAAAACGAAAAACGTCGTAGAGATGGACAATGTCAGCCGTGCGTCGCGGTGGCGAAAGAACTGCGGCGGCGCCCGGCGCCGAAGAGGACCCTAAGAGAAATATATTTTTGAAAATTCGATTCGATTACATATATACATATAATATATATATTATTATATATATATATTTGATTGCAATCATTCGACTATTAATCAACAAGTGTTAAAACATCTGATCATCGGAGGACCGATAATATTGAAAATATAATATATATATGGTTCTGAAAAACCGGAAGAGAGGTGCAGGAAGCCCGGCGGAGCGTCGCTTTTCTTTCGTCAACCAAGGCGTTTTGCCCGTTACACCAACTTCCGCCTCCTCAAATATTCCACCTCCTCTGCGCCGAGAACAAATTAATTTCCTCATTAAACAAAAATTATGAATAAAAGAAAGAAAGAAAAAAAAAAAAAATTACACTCACGTAAATTCCTTGTCCAAAGTTAAACCCGTTAATCAGCTATTGCAAAAATTTCATAAACGGTTAATAATAAAAAAAATAAGAATAAAAAAAACATTGTTTTTTATTATTCGGAGATCAGTTTAGTTTTTTGTTTTTTCGTTCATCTTCATCTTCGTGAATCTCATCCCCCTATATTGTTTCAAACGTCTTTTTGTTGTTGTTGTTGTTGTTTTGATCTCGTTTTTCTTTCTAATTTATTGTTCTTTTTTTTTTTTTTTTTATTTCCGCGTTGTTCTTACGGCGCAGAGAAGTTGGATTACGGTCCAAACTAATAAAAAAAAATAATAATAATGAACCCAGAACCCACCGGGCTTCGATTAACTCTGGTATTGCTTGTTAAGGAGCTCAAAGCGACGAACGAGACGTTGAAGAGCCTTCAGACGCAGTTGGAACTCGCCTATGCCAGTACAGCATCATCGGGAGCACCAGTAGCCGGAATAATATCTTCAGGAAGCGGAAGTGTAAATACAGGAACTATTCTTGGTGGTAGTGTAGCCGTACCAGGTGGTGTACCTGGTAGTACAACATTAACAGCTATTTTAGAAACTAAAGACGCCCGAATTCAAACCCTAGAAAAAGAGATCGGACTTCTTGAAGCTGAGTTACAAAGGATCAGAGAATGCGGTGGTAAATTGCGTGAGCAACTTTTAAGAGCAACTGCTGTGCCAAGCGGAATTTCATCAACCCCTAACGCTTCGGTTGGCGTTAATCATTCATCAGGTATCAATCTTCAAGGATCAAACATTGTTAACTCATCGAATACTACATACCCGTCAGCATATTCGGCTATCAACGCCTTCAACCAATCAACACTCGTAAAGGGTTCGCACCCGATGTCTTTAGTGCCAGTTAATCAATCTACATTAACAAATTCGTTGCTTGCCGGTTCGACAGGTCTTAGTTCATGTCTTGCCGGAATATCCTCAGGAGTAACAACTGGGGTATCAAATCCATACACGGAACGTTACTCAGCTGATAATAAGCAGATTTCAAATATTCATCATCAACCGTCCCATCAACATCAACACCAACATCAACACCAACACCAACACCAGCATCAACATCATCAACATGTCAAACAAATTGAGTCATCAGCCGCTGCTGCTGCTGGTGCTTTGGCTCTGCATGCTCACACCTTCAACAAACACGACATGAACTTCAAACGACAAGTAAGTTTCTTCATCAACAACGTCCGCATCGAAAAGAATGACGTCGTTTAGAGAGAAAAATATAAAAAATAAAATAAGAGAGAAACAGATTAAAAAAAAGAGAGATATATATATGTAATATAATATTTTTGAAAAGAGTTGAACGGAAAAGACACACAGGATAAAAAAAAAACAAAATATATATATATAATGTATATTATAAAAGAAAATTATGCATGAAAAGAAGTATACGCATATATTATACTATTATACATCTACATCGCAAATTAAGAACGGGGATACGGAAGAACAGGAATTGTTACGCAAAAATGAAAAAAAATGAAAGAAAAAAAAAAAAAACATGACACTACATACTACATACCTAATTAGATATCTATATATTAAACGTAATTTTTAATTATATAGTCAATTATAAAGACGGTTAATAATCGAACGAAATAATAGATCATTATATTATATATACACATGGTGAATTCGAGAGGGTGACATGTTAGTGCAGGTTGGTGAAATAGGAAACGGGAAACGGGTAACGGGAAGCGAGATGGACCCCATCGAACGATCAGTAAGACAGAAAGTCCTAGCCAAACCTTTTACCTTGACGGTTTCAAGTCGACCCTTATCGTCGCCACTATTTTTCTGCTCGTCACTAACCGCTCTAATCTACGAGGATAACGTTTCGGCTTGACCTAAATCGAAGCGAGATTAGAAAATAAGAAAGGAAGGAAGGAGGATAGAAAAAATAAAAAAAAATTCTATCTATCTCTCTGAATTTTGTGGAGTGAAGATTTGGTCTTAAAGGGTGGAGGGGAGGGGGACTCAGTGAAAATTTCCGCGATAAGTTTCTTGCATCTGTACACTTACATCATAGAAGGTTGAAATATATTTTTTCTTTTTTTTTCCAATACGAAAAATTCGTTCTTTCCAATTCGATTCCAAAAAACAGAAGAATGAAATTTTACTTTTGAGGATGCGAATTTGCGCACTATTTCTTTCACTCTTGTAAAAAATTTTGCACGATCATTCGCATTCCTGAAAATTCAGAGAGTATACTTCTATGGTTTTTCATCTTCTGATTATTTCTTGAATTTTAATTTTTTGTTCTTTTTTTTTTCCACAGGATTAACGAGACCGTCACATGGTCTAAACTTTTTGAATTTATTTAAATTTAAAGTGACTTAGCTATGAGAACCGTAACTACGAAATCCTCTCAGAAATTTCAAGCCTTTTGTATTCGGCACAAATTCTCTTTGAAATTCTAGCTTTCACTTATCTAAAATTTAAGGATATGGTTAACCCCCCGGGTCTTTCATGGACCATGGTCGTCTTTACCTAATCTTCGCGTATAATAACGCGTCACAATGTAAAATTTATTTTAAAACTTATATATTATTCGCATTTTCTCCAATATAATATGTATTAATTTTTTTTTTTTTTTTCTTCTTATTCCTCTTCCCTCCTTTCCAACTCCTTCAATAATTAATCTGATCGTTTATGGGGGTCATTTTTTTTTTGAGAAATTATTAGACAGACACGAGCGAGCTTGAGATCGTACAAATTGACGTATTGTGTTATTAAATAATATGAATTTTCTAGATGAGAAAAAGTCGATAAAATAAATCGTGTTTAGAATTTTAGTAATTTCTCGTCGTCTACTACCTATGCAGCGCAGTTTATTTAATAGATCGTATAACATTGAAAGTATATATATATTTCTTATTACACATGGTGATCCTACCTCTAAACTATAGTATAATTTAAAAAAAAACTACGTTTGAAATTTTAAATACCAATATCGTACGATATTCAATAATAGTTATCAATAATAATCATATTACGGTACAAAAACGCGAAAGTCTTTCCGAAGATCAGTGCAGTACACCCGATTATCATTAGATGCAGAAAAGAGTGATAAAATTCACTTTTCCAAGAACGGACGTATTATCGAATCATAGAACAAAAATTTTAACTTTTTAACAGTCCATATTAAGATTACAGTAAATTTAAAAGGATTAGAAGATAGAAAAAAGGAAAAATTGCATTTAATTTTGCTATGTAGATAATGATTGAGGTTTTCTTGCCCGGTGCTGCATAGAAAAAGACATTTTCAACTCTATGTATTATATATAGCTATATTTCTACAAAAAAGTATATAGATAACTTCATGAATAGATTAAACTAAGATATAATATCTCTAAAGGTTGTTAAATATTAGATAAATTTATTGTCAATGTTAGAAGACTGGAATTAAACAGAAAATTTATTCGTAGAAGTAAAGTAATTGATCATTATTATTTTTTTTTCTAATTTTTTTCTAATTTTTTTCTAATTTTTTTCATTTACAAATTTTCAATATAATCAGAATATATTTTTAGAAATTACCGGTTGACAAAGTCCCTCGTGTATCTACGCTTTTCTCGATCCAATTAAATTCAATGTGTTCTATAGAAGCTGTCGTTGTGTTATAGAAAAAATAACAACAAGGCATCAACAAATAAAGAAATTAAAAAAACCAAAAAAAATTAAAAAAATTAACAATAAATATATAAAAGAAGTATATAAATATATATACATATATTATCAAGTAATTTTACAAATACATAGATGCTTGAATAAACATTCCCGAAATAAGAATAAAACATGAAGAAACTTCCAAAATTCTCTTCCATGAAAAAAATAAAATAAAAATAAATAAATAAATAAAAAATATTAAATATCTGTACATATTATAGTATACCTTGAATTAAAAATTCTATTCGTATATATATTTTTATAGCGCTTGAGATAAGGTTTCGTTGATTTTTTTTCTTTGTTTTTTCTAATTTTTTAATTCTTTCTAATAGATTCGTCAACATTCAACAATCTCCATTATGTATTTAACTAATTCCGTTTTCCACACAAAATTGAATCCAGTCCTTCGCTTTGACTTCGATATTAAATTTCTTCGTTGAGTTTTTTTTTCTTTTTTTCTTCATTAATAATTTATTATTATTATTATTATTATTAAGGTCGGCGTACAGGTAAGATGTGTATTATTTACGATATCTCAAGTGCTATGTATAATACTAATAATAATAATAATAATAATAATAATAATAACAATAATATCTGTAAAAAATTTAAGAGTAATGGAATTGTGTACAAAAACGTATATGTAGAACCAAAGAAGAGAGAAAAACAAAAAAAAAAAAAAAAAAACAACGTAAATTAAAAATTCGGAAATAAATTAATGAAAAAAGAGAGAAATTATTTAGCTGAATATACGTACCTAAAGTTTAGGCCTTAGAAACTGTTGACCCTTGAAATGTCTAAAGATGTTAATGTACAGAGAGAGGAAGAGAAAATAAAAAATAAAAAAATAATAATAAATTAATAATAATAATAATAAAAATAAAAATGTAGTAAATTATAAATAAATAATATAATTATTGCCTATATAGTATATAACCAATCTACGAGAGACATATAATATACTTGAAACTGCCTATTTTCTTAGCCTCGATGATATATCTTAGACCGTTAAAAAAAAAAAAAAAAAAAAAAACGTTTTATGTCCAATAAATAAATAAATGAATCAATGAATAAATAAATAAATAAATAAATAAATCTATATACCTAATATAGTTATCAAGACAAATTATAATGATAATATTTTCTCGAATTCTATCTATGTACAATCTATTTATATTTACATAACTATCGCTTAACAACACACACACAAAAATGAAAATAAAAAAAAAGGATTACTATATGCTAGACAACGATGAAATTAGGTATATATGTTAATCTGAATACTCGTTCGATTATTATTAAGAATTAATATATAATAATAATAATTATCTTGAAACTCTATAGTTCTCATACCGAAAAACCATTGCGCATATATATGCATATCTACATAAATGTGTTCCGTATAATTACGTTATAATATATATATTACCGTTTGCAACAGCGTTAATACACTAATTATATAATTTTAATTCGATTGTATATAGACGAGATTGTTATACGACGCACTACGTCCGTAATTTTTATCTTCAGAAGAGAGAAAGAGAGAAAGAGAAAAAAAGAAACAGAAAAAAATAAGAAAGGTATCAGGCATACACATACATTATAATATATACTTGAATCAGGTTTATTTTTCTAAAGTATATTATATGACCTAAATAGTATAAATGATTGATAATTATGTATGAGATTTAAATAAAATATGATACATAAAATGTATTTAAAGAACGTAGCTTTAGATATAGGTATATATAAATATACATATATACATATATGTATAATGTATATATATATATTTACTCATCTTCTTTTGCTCAATTAATACATAATGATATTTAAACAATAAAATATACATAATATATGATTCAATTATAATTTATACAACGTATATATAGTGAATCTGGTAAAGGTGTTATAACATATTATCCTCACGACGCTTCTTATTATTATATTCTTCGTACACCGTATATAATAACAATTCTGAATTCTCGATTAAAAATTTAATCAGAGAAACTCTGATAAGAAAGGAAAGAAAAGGAAAGGAAAGGAAACGAAATGAAATGAAAGGAAAGGAAAGGGATAATTGACGTCTATGGCTTAGTCCTTAGTGTCTACATAAATTCTGTATTTATGATTATTATAAATGATGAAAATTACCTAATTAATTCAATATCTTATTATTTTCATAAAATATGACAAACTCGACTCATATCATTTTACCACCCTTACATCTATCGCAGCTCAAATCACTTCACTTTCGTCTATCTATATCACGTATTTAATATAACATCACTTACTTAATTCTATCATAAGTTTATTTTACAAATATTATTTATCACCGCCATATATATAAATATATATCGGATTTTTTATTTTTATTCACGCAACGCCAGCACTCTGCACCAGCATGATATCTTCAAAGCGCATGTCGCATGATGTACGGTACTTCTTGTTATGTACAAAACAAAAAAAAAAAAAAGGGATTGAAACTACAAATTTTATCCTTTATACGTGAGAAATAAGATAAAAAAAATAAAAAAAAAAACAATTTAATTTATTGATAATATCAAAGTAAAAATAATATATACCAAATGCTAAGGTATAAATTTGTAGTTTTATCAAAAACTTATAAGTTATTGTTTGGTTTGTCTACAATTTATTAATTCGCCTAATAATTATTTTATTTTTTATTTTTTCTAATGTTCAATATGTATACCGCATATATTATTATATCTTTCTGCAAGAAATATAGTTGCTTTGAGTTATTATTCTTCATTTATAAATATATATCTATATCTATTTTTATCAATTTTTTTAATTTTTTTTTCTATCTTTTTTTTCCTCTCGCATTATAATCGGGATAAAAAAAAAAATAATAATGTATCTAAGAAAATTTTATAACGCGATATAATATATTATATTATTAATTACTATTATAGCTGTTGCGAATCTGCAGCGAAGAAGATATATATATATTTTTTTTTTTTCTCTTTATATAGTTTTATTATAAGCGAATTATTATTATTATTATTATTATTATAACAGGGATAATGATAAATAACTGCGTTAGATTATATTGCGAAAAATATTTTTATCTATAAATTTTTATTTTCTCAAACTTACAGCAACTATATAAATTCTTTATCATATATGTATATATTCTTGAATTTTTAATTAATTTTTTTTTTTTTAATTATTTTTTTGTTTCCTTATATTGAAAGACAGAAATTTTACGCTTTATTAAACATTTCTATAATAAATAAGTAAATTTTATTGTAAACAACGTAAGTAGAGTATTTTGTTATAATATGTTAATCAAATATTTATTATTATATAAATATATATATATATATATATATGTAAGGCCCGACTTGTAATTTGGCCTGTAGTTAGCATCGAATATTTTCGTAGATAAACCAAGTGTAACTTTTCGTTTATTATAGCAATAAGGTGTAATTAGTGCTTAAGGCTAAAATTAGGCTAGTATTAAGTCAGTATAGTAGATAAATTTCCTAACTCCGTCATTATTTCTATACAGTATTAACATTCTATTTTGTAGATTATAAAAAAAAAAAACAAAAAAAATCTACAAGATAAAATAAAAATTAAAAAAAATAACGAATATAGAAAATCATTTTCAAAGAGCCTAATGAAATATTTGTAGGGTTCATAAATTTATTTTCAACTATATTATCAAACGTAATATTAATATTACAAAGTTATTACTGAATTTCGTATATAATTATAATAAAGACGGAGTTAGGGTTTACACGTGTAAATGATAAGAAACGCATTTTTTTAATCGTGCCCCATATTTTAGCTTTCGGAAGAGGTAAGGAATCTCTCCCGGTGAACAAAAACATTTCCAAAATTTTCTTTAACCGTTGAAATTTGGTGTTCTGTAGTATCGAAAAAGTCTGTAGCCCCAAGTTTAAAGGGAGTATATTAAATAGGGTAATAGGGGAGGGTTGAGAAGTAGAAAGTAATTTCGAAGCTCAAAGTAATAAAAAAAAAAAAAAAGAAACCAAAAAGGAAAAAGTAAAATCAGGGAAACCTCTGAATTAATAAAAAAAAAACTTTGAGTTTCCAAATTACAAATCCCAATACCATATTATATACCTATATAGACTATCGTGCGTTTGTCATTATAATATATATAAAATATATTAACATCATTTTTTAAATGAAAAAAAAAAAGAAAAAAAAAAAAACGCATATACAAAAGGAAAGAGAAAAAAGTTGATGGAATTATTATTGCTATCATTATTATCATTATTATTATTATTATTATTTATTTATTTTCAATTACGTATCTAGATACTATAATACTAGATGTTAGCTAGGAATTAGTGAACACATTCGCTTATATTATTGAAGTTCGAAATTTTGAAAAAGTATTATTATTATTATTATTTATTATTATTATTCATTTTATCAAAGTTTTGAACAAACCTTTTATCGCACACATACAATGAGTAGATAATGTACATATAGAATACTCTATTGAAAAAAGAAAAAAAGAAAGAAAGAAAAAAAAAAAGAACAGTTACATATATATTCCTGACACTTTTACATATTTTGTATTAATATTCTTATTTAATACATTTGCATACATCAGACTCGTTGGTCGTTATACACGTTGTATTAAATAGTGGTCTGCATGCAAACTGTGTCCAAGTATCGGTCACGTCTTTTCCATCACCTTTTTGCTTTTGCTTAGAAAATGAAAAAAAGAAAAGAAAAAGAAAAAGAGAACAACAATAATAATCAAGACATTTTCTGTTAAACATGTAATCAAGATAATTAATGAAAAAAAAAAAAGAAAAAAAGAACTTGCGACATGATGAGATAACAAAAAAGAAAATTGTTTAAAATAAAAAGTTATACGAATCATAAGATGCTAAGATATTCGGATACAGAGAAGACCGTGTTGTGTCTTTATATTATGTTATCTTGTACACTGACGAAAGTACCTCGATGGTAAATATTTTCACAGCTGGACGAGTTTCGAGCAGAAGTACAACGCAGAGATCAGGAGATACTCGGTATGTCTGCAAAGATGAAAACCTTGGAAGAACAACACCAAGACTATCAAAGACACATTGCTGTTTTAAAGGAATCGTTGTGCGCTAAGGAAGAACATTATAATATGCTTCAAGCTGACGTAAGTAATTATAATGATTTTCATTATAGATTTATAGCCTTTTTGTAAATGGGATATTTTATCCAAAACCATTAGGTCGAAGAAATGAGGCAGAGACTCGAAGAAAAGAATAGACTCATCGAGAAAAAGACACAGGCTGCTATGCAGGCCCAGCAAGATCGTAATCGGATGAATACCGAGCTTACTGAGATCAAGGATCACATGGATATCAAAGATCGGAAAATCAACGTACTCCAGCGAAAGGTAAGTCATGTTAAACAAACTTAATTTATGCAGTGTTTGGCTTAATCTGCATTCAATTCGATCACACTTTGATTGTCTTGGATAATTACATCTGTCGATCATTTTTTTTTCACCAAACTACGAAATTCGATATGGGCACTTCTTCGCTCCGATTCACAATTTTATTGGTCGTAAATATTTGGCAAGACTTTATCCAATCATCAAGTGGAAATGAGCCTTCGAACGCCGCAGTTGAATCCTAATTGATTTCAATGGTCAATTGATTATCCTCATTTATTTCGCAGACTCTTTTCTCGTCTCTTAGATCTCCCTCGTTAGTTTCTTCATTCTCTTCTTCTTCTTCTTCTATTTCTTTCGTTAGTTATTTATCGATCGCAGATCGATGTGGCTACATATTACGCCAACTGATTATATACATCTCTCACTCCTTTATAGACCCATTATTCGTATAGAAGTAATAATTCTTACCTGAATAAACGTCCTGCTGACAGTATTTTGATAATGTATAATATACTTACCCTTATTACCGATAGACTGTATCAAATATTTTTTTACAACTGTGTTTCTCATTATTTTATTGTACAACTTTACTTATGTGTGTTACTTTTACGTTAAATACTATTATATTCAACACTGTTTATTTTAACTGAATAATTATAGCTTCGTACACCTTGGTAGATCTTTGTTAAACCAAATTGTGCAGGAATTCAAGGATTTAATTATAATTTTATTCATTTTAATGAAATAGGCGTATAACAGTCGCTGTGATTCTTATTTTAATTACCCTTAGTTTATAGCATTTCATGTTTCTCTTATACTGTAATTTTCATGATTTTATTATTTGTATTATGTTATGTTTGTACATATCATAGATATATTTATTCTTTTTAAGTTCTAGTATTATAAAGCGAAATGTATTCTAAATTAGAATTATTATTTTTATGTATAATACTGCTGTAGTTATTTTATTTATTATTCACTCTATGAACAGCTAATGAATTTAGTTACCCCGTACGTAAATGCAATTCACAGTTTAATTTAACGAGAACAGAACCATATCTTTGACGCTATCATTGTATAATATTCCAACGTATATGAAAATTCAACTGAAAGTTATTAAATTTATACCTCATATCAGTTTAACTACTGAATTATAATAACCCGTGTTATCGGGTGGCAACGCAGGCTATGACGGTACTATTACTAGCACCCATTACCATTACCAGTACGATGACCCACAATAAATCTTCAGTATCCTTAATAGGTACGTAATTTTGCACTCAAATGAATTCTATTCTATGTCGGAGGAGGAGGATGTAGCTTAATTCAGGCCGTAGTTAAGACCTATTTTATCTAACAGGACGTCTCTAGTTTATCTTACCAATAAATAAATGATTAACATCTTACTCTAATCTTATGACTCTAATCATTACAAAATGATTATATACCCTATGAACACCTATTTCAAGACACAGAATGTATAATTTTAACTACGGCCTTTGATTGGATCAACTAACAAATGATTTGACATACAATGGAAGATAAACTAAACAGAATGCCTTGTTAATAACATCGAATGCCTCGTACTGACAAATGATTTACTTAGATTTGACAAACGATACACTACACACATTCCTTACGAGATTTTTGTCTGTGAACACATTCACAATGTCAAGAAGGAAACTAATAACTAGCTTCCTTCGAATTGATTGGCTCGAGTGAAAGAAGTAATCTTTTATCCAGATTGAGAATCTCGAAGATCTTCTTAAAGAAAAAGACAACCAAGTTGACATGGCTCGGGCTCGTTTGACTGCGATGCAAGCACACCACTGTAGCAGCGAAGGAGCCTTGAGCAGTTTAGAGGAAGCAATTGGTGACAAAGAAAAACAAATGGCTCAGCTGCGCGAACAACGGGATCGAGCCGAACAGGAGAAACAAGAAGAGCGAGAACTCCATGAAAGAGAACTAGCCGAATACAAAATGAAACTCCATGCCTTGGAGTCTGAGGTAAATGTCAATTCTAGGCATAGAGATTGCTCCCAGTCTTTCGAATCTGTGATTTGGAAATCGGAGTTCAATAATATCGCATTTATCTTCTGTATTATAATGAGAAACGATTAATTTTTTCAGGTTGAGAAGCTTGGTGCCCGTCTAGAACGAGCTCAGGCTGAGAAAGATCGTTTAGAAGCAAAGCTAGAAAGCTCTCAGTCTGAGTTAGGCAAAAGCAAAGCTGAACTTGACAAAGCGGCATCTGAGGTCGGTCGCAGTGGTGCAGACTGGGAAGCAGCCAAGCAACGATTGACCCGCCTCGAGTTGGAGAATGAAAGATTAAGACACGACCTGGAAAGATCACAAACCACCTTCGGTAGAAGCACATTGAACTCTTCACAAGAAATGGACAGAATTCAAGAACGAGCTGAAAAGTCAACAGCAGAATTGAGGAGGGCGCAAGCAGAGCTGAGGGTTACTCAAGCAGACAATGAACGTGCCAGAGCAGAAGCCACTGCCCTACAGGAAAAAGTAAGATGATGAAATATGAGAATATGAATACAATAAGTAGTAAGAAAATTGTGCTGAAATTAATTTTCATTTTTTCAAAGGTTGAAAAGAGTCAAGGCGAGGTTTACCGGTTGAAAGCCCGCTTAGAAAATGCACAAGGAGAGCAAGAGAGCCTACGCGAAGAGTATGATCGAGCTCAAGCTTCCGTAGCTAGGCTTCATTCTGAACGTGACAAGGCTGTTGGCGAGCTTGAGAAATCTCGAGAAGAATTGGAGCGCACTCAAGCAACCTTGGGGAAAGCTCAATTACAGCAAGACAAAGTACAGAATCTGTTGGACAAAGCTCAAAGTGAAGTTGACAAACTTCAGGAAAGGCTGGACAAATCCCTCGGAGAAGTACGAAGAGTAAGTATATCCTGTTTATACTGATTCTTTTTACTCGGTATAGAATAGCTCCTCGGTTTTCAGACTCTTGACTAATAGCAATGCCTTTTCAGATGCAACTCGAAAAGGAGAAGCAGAACTACGACTTTGAGAATGTCCAAAGTCAATTGGACAAAGCACTTGGCCAGTCGACTAGAATGCAAAAAGAACGGGAGGCAATTCAACTTGAGGTTGATCGTCTTCATGACAAATATGAAAAGGCCCAGGTACGACGTAAGATATGAACCATGTCAGTTACTCGTCCCTTGAGATGTGTGTAAATAAATAATGAACACAATACAAGTTGTGACCACTATATTATTCTTGGTTTTAAACAGATGGTTATGCAGCGTCTTCAGAAAGAGCGAGATAACTTCCAAGAGGAGATGGAGAAGCTTCATGAAAGATTAGAATTCCAACAGAACCAACAGGCTAAACTTCAGCGTGAAAAAGAAAATGTCATGTCAGAGCTTGACTTGATAAAAGAAAGATGGGAGAAGGCACATGCCTTGCATCAAAAGCTTACTGTAAGTATTTCTAGTGTCGACTTTCGAGTTTGTTGAATATTATACTATTTAAAGCTTGTCCTTTTTTCCAGCTTGAACGAGACGACGCATTAACGGAAATAGAAATTCTTAAAGACAAATTTGAAAAGGCTCAATATGGGGCTAGTAAAGCTTATGAAGAAAGAGAAAACGCCAGTAAAGAGTTCGAAAAAATGCGTGAAAAATATGACAGGTAATGAATTTTGTGCAAAAACTATATGAAATTATACTCTAGTATTTTATCTATCGGAATAAGCCCGCATGAGTTTTCTGTGTACATAATCAGTTCCAAAATCTGTCCTCGATTCCGGAAATTTCAAATTCTGATTGATTTTTTGAAACAGGGCGCAGAGCGAGGTATATCGTCTTCAGAATAAGATCGATGTGATGGAGGCTGACAAAGATCACTTGGAACTAGAGGTCGAAAAGCAGCAAACATTGGCTACGAAAGGTCGTGAGGAGGCGCGTAAAGCACAGGAGGAGTTAGCTCGTGTCCAAGAAATGTACGATCGAGCAGCCCTCCAGTTGGGTCGGACTAAAGAGCACGAAGAAAAGTCCAAAGAAGATTTGGACAGGCTAACAGTAGACCTTGAGATGGTTCGGGAGAGATATGAGAAGTCCCAAATCGAACTTAGGCGTCACCAGAACGAACGGGAAAAATTAGTAGCGGATAACGAGAGGGTTGCTTTTGAATTAGAGAGGGCTCACTCGCAGCTTACTAAGGCACAAGCTGCGACGGAAAAAACGCAAGAAGAATTAGCTAGGATGCAGTTAGAGATTGAAAAGATGTACGAAAAACATGACAGACAACAAGCCGAAGTTAGGAAAGCTCAGGCCGAAGCTGAGAGGCTTAGAGGCGAGGCAGAGGCGGCTAGGGAGGAATCTGAAAGGTATGCAACAAGGTTTGGAAAGTATCAAGAAAACCAAGAGAGAAATAAAGAAGATCATGAACGGGCGAAGCTGGAGGTTGAGAGGCTGAGGGATCGGCTGGACAAGACGCTGCTTGAGCTGGAGAGGGCGAGAAAGGCTGAACAGGACGCTTCGCGACTTCGTGCGGATTTGGAACGAGCCGAAGGCGTACGAGGTAAATACCAGTTCGAGCAGGAAAAATGGCAAACTGAAGGTAGTAGGCTGCAGCAGGACGTAGAGAAGTTGAGGGAGCGACTAGAAGCCAGGGAGGGTGAGCTGAAGAGATCGCAGTCAGTCATTGAGCAGCTAGAGGCAAAGCTTCACGAGACTCAATTGCAGTTAGAACGAGCTAGAGACGAAGCAGCTAAAGTAACAGCGGCTCAAGAGAAGAATCGGGCCGAAATGGAGCGGGCTAAAATTGAGACTGAAAAAATACGAGACAGGCACGACAAGCTCAAAGCAAAGGCTGACGCTCTCGAAGCTGACAACGAAAAATTGCGCGTAGAAATTGTCAGATTAGAAAGGCTGATGCAAACTGAAGGCAAGACGAGATCGGAGAGCGCTAGCATAGAGGTAGAACGCCTCAGAGCAAGCCTCGACAAAGCGATTGTTGCTAGAGACCAAGTCGAACTAGAAGCTGGCCGGTTAGCTAAGGAGCTAGAAAAGTCCCAGATGCATTTGGCCAAGTATCAAGAAAGCAATGAGGCAAGCAAAAAGGAGTTGGATAGATTGAGCGCGGAATTAACGCGGCTACACGAGGAGAGAGAAGTTCTGAGGCAAGACCTCCGACGAGGACAACACCAGCAACAGCAGGCCGGTGCTGAGGAGCTAGTCAGAATCCAACACGAACTACAACAGGTGCAGAGAGATCGAGACAAGATGGCAGCGATATTAGAAAACAGGGAAAAACATTCAGAGAAAATCGAGAAAATAAAAGAAAAGCTCGAAGCAGAGGCAAAGCAGCTGCAAGTCGAGAGAGACCAGCTCGTAATACAGCTGGAAAAGTCTCAAGACATGCTGATGAACTTCCAACAAGAATTAAACACCAGCGAAGCAGAACTCACAGAACTTAGAAGGCTGCATCAACTGCAACAACAACGAACTCATTCCCAGACACCGGATAAGAGTGCGAAAGAAGCTGTGGAAGTTCAGATGCGAGAGGTACAACGGCTCACGCAACAAGTCCAAAATTTGACGCAAACTCATACTAAGGAAAAGCAACGAGCTGAACAGGCTGAAAAACGGGCTCAAGAACTACAGAAACAACTCGGCGCTAGGGGAGGAGAGTCTGAGGCACAGTTAGAGCAATGGCGCAAACTGGTCGACACGGAAAAGCATAGAGCGGACAACGCAGAGCGAACGGCATCAGAACTTCAGAAGCGTGTCCAGGCCATGGAGAGACAGCTTCACGCCCAGCAGCAACAAATTCAACAGATGCAAGCCAGCTTGCAACAGGCTTCAGTTGTACAAGCTCAGAGTCAACAGAATCAGCAGAGCGGACAAGAAGCTGACCGGCTCCGTAAGGAACTTGAACGTGCTAAGGAGGAAGTTAAGCAAGCAAGTGTTGAACGAGAACGATTCCAGGCTCAACTGGAGATGCTTTGTCAGGAGCTGGAGCAAAACCAGGTTAGCGATACGCCGCCGTGCCAAGAACAGCGTGTCCAGAAATGCTCCGCCAGCCTTCTCGCCTATGTTGCACAGTTTTATGTTGTCGCCTAAAAATCATCTACACCGAAGCCTTAGTTACTTCATACTGTATACTCGTCATTGAACAGCGGCCTTAGTTGTTAATGCGATATCGCGTCAAGCAGTTGCTGCATGCTGCATTTATCTACACCATCGTCATTTATATCTACACTACCATGCATAATCTTTAATACATGTTTATACTTATATTTATCATTACTATATAATATTACATTTATAATCGTTGTTATATAATATTACACCGCTATTATTTCTCCATCATTATTGTATTATAATTATAATTATTATTCCTATTATTATTATTATTATTATTATTATTATTATTATTATTATTATTATTATTATTATTGTTATCGTTATTTCTATTGTTACTATTATTACTGTCGTACCAGGATCGTTTATAATTTTTTATCGCCTTGTTGTTGCCATCGCATCTTTCATCGACATCAACTTTGTCATTGCGTGGCATGTCTTTTTCTGTTAATTATTGTCTCGATTATATATCGCACAAATATTTATGCCGTTACTATGAATTATTTGGTAATCGCAACGGTTTTACACCTGATATCAATGCATATTCTATTCGTCTTATCATTATTCTTTAAATAACACTTACCGAAGGTCCGATCAATTTCTACGACAACTCTTTACCGGATTATCAAAAGACTCGCTATACTAAGAAAATGGAAAGAATACCGAATAATTCTTAGATCGTAAAATCGTTCTGTTTTCTTATTCTTATTTTACAAAGGACTGCATTTGCAACATTTGTTTATACGCCATTATATTGTACAGCAAAAAAACAAACAAGATACATTATCTAGTCGTATTACTTCAGTTAATTATCTTAGTTAAATCTACATAAATTTCAATATCATTTATTGGGCACAGGTGGATTTGCACGAGGCGAACAAGAAGCTTCAAGCTGGCGCTACGAAAGCTGGCGCCGACTCTAATCAAGAAAGGAAACAGATTGAGGAACAGAGGCGGCAAGTAGAGGAGCAAAGGAAACAACTGGAAGATCGTATCAGAGCCATAGAACAGAAGAGTAGAAGCGTAGAAGAAAAGGAGAAGGCACTTCAGAACTTAGACCAAGATCTTAAGAAACGTAAAGCAAGAATGGACCAATTGGAACAGCAATTGCAGAGGGTGAGTGTGGCATATTTTTTATTACATTGATGGAAGTAGTATTGAAAAAATAATTATCTCATATCTCATGTCTACAGAGCGGCGGTTCACCGGATAAACGGTTGGCAGAATTACAGAAAATGCTTGAAAAATCTGAGAAAGATTTGGAAAAAGCGAAAGAAGATTCTGGTCGCAGCGCGACTGAAATGGAAAGGTTGCTACAACTCGTACAGATGTCCCAAGAGGAACAGAATTCCAAGGAGAAGCAGATAAGAGAACTGCAAGAGTAAGTATCAACTTATACCTGTAAAAATAATCCGTTGGCTGCTTTACACTTTTCAATAAACTTGTTAGTGAATAACTAGAGACGTCGGGATGATACCAATCAATAATATTTATTACAGAGCACTAAAAGTCGCACAAGCAAAAGCAAAACAAGCCGCAAGTGCACAGCAACAAGAGGTCAGTAGTTTCATTGATTATAGTAATATAAATTTATTTATTATATAATAAGACGTTGAATTGGTAACGATCTGCGATAAAATATTGCGATGGCTATAATTCGGAGATCAGAAATAACTGAGAAATTGAAAATGAAAGAAAAAAAAACAACGAAAAACCTTTTCTAATCGCGTAACTAACACAATATTTTCTTGTATTTTTTTCATGCCATCCTGGATAACATTTACACTAAACTTACATCGACACATGAATGTTGTTTCTATTATTTCTGTGCGTCCCTTTTTTGTGTAAAAAAAAATATTTCATTTCTTATGCCTTCTGTCCGAATCTTTAATTTGCTCTTTATATTTTTGGATGACTTAATAATGGCTTGGGTCAATAAAAATTCCGAATTAATTTCAACGAAATGAATCGGTATGGTATTAATTGCTTAAACAATTTCTAACAACAAAAGGCGGGACCGGCTGGTTTCCTAAAAAGTTTCTTCTAAGACCGATTTATTTTGGAGATGCCTTCTCCGTTCTATTTAGTACAATTTTCGTAAACGATAACGACATTATAATCTTATTAAAATAACTTAAATTGAATACTAAAATAACAAAAATAAAACAAAAAAGGAAAAAAAATAATAATAAAAAAATATAAAGCAAATATTTTAAGAAAAGTTACGACCATTGTTAACATATTAATAATAATAATAATAAAAATAATAATAATAATAATAATATTAACAATAATAATAATAATATTAATAATAATGCCGATATATTTAAAGAACATTAAATAAAAAAACTGTTAATATGTCCTATAGAGGTGTATAATAAAATGGCACAAGTTTATAAGCCATCCAAAAAAAAGAAAAGAAAAGAAATGTCTTTGTTATGTTGTCAATATATTTTATTTTTTGCTGTTGCTATTTTATTTGTTTGTTCGTGCGTTCGATTGCGAAACACGATATAGGTGCAAAGCATGAAGATTAATTGTGATAAACTTGGTTCCAAGTCTTCGTCATCATTTAATTACACAAATCAAGAAGATAGAAATAATTGGAAAGAAGATATGGATGAGAAAAATCGTCGAATCGTCGACTTGGAGAGAGAAGTTATGGAGCTGGAAAATTTCTTGAAAGATCACTCCGACACGAGCGGTATAGAAGAGTTAAAACTTCAGATTGAACATAGAAATAATCGTATAGAAGAATTGGAAGAAACTATAGCAGAATTTGAAGACTTCCTAAAGCACAATCCTGACGTTAAAGATCTTCATGATTTGAAACAGGAGATAAATGATAAAAATAGACGAATACAAGATCTTGAAAATCGCGTTCAAAAAAACGAAGACAAAGACTTGAGAGTAAATAAGGCCAGGATAATGGAACTTGAAGAAATGGTCACGCATTTAGAAGATTACGTGAAACAACACAATGTAGACGTTTTAAAGCAGAAACTTAAGGACCGAGAAGACAGAATAGAACAATTACAACTTACTGTAAATTCTCTAGAAAAACAGCTTTTGTCTTCCGAAGAAACTCGATGCGGGATTGACGCTCATAGAAAAAGCTTTCAAGCAAAAGACAATAGGATAACAGAACTAGAAAGAGAAATGCATGAAAAAACTGAAAGCATTGCCAAACTGAAAGAAGAATCATCGCAGCTTACAGATAGCTCTAAGTCTCTTAATTCTAACGATGTGTTAGAGATGAAAGAAAAATTGAAAGAAATGGAACACGTCATATTTACTAAAGACAATAACATACAGGAGTACGAGGATGAGATTGCACAGTGGCAAGAGAAGCTTTCAAGGCTTCAAATGCAGATGGCTGAACTAGAAAAAGAGCTTGGGGAGTACGAAGCGGAAGATATCGGAGTACTGAAAGAAGAAATCAAAGTAAGAGACGAAAGAATTGGGCAGTTAGAAGATGAGATTGACTCTCTAGAGCGAGCATTCGCCGAGCAAATGGATTTGGAGCAGATAGAAGAGTTAGTCAACGTCGTTAGGCAGAAAGAAGAAAGTGAAAAGGGACTCAACCAACTGATACAATCCAAGCAAGACAAGATCGAAGAACTTAGCGCAGCACTAAGAGAAAGCGTGGTCATAGCCAGTGCTGGCGAGAGACAACTGAGACAGGAAGAACTACAAAAGCGTACCTGCATCCAAAGAGTGAGTTATCAGAAATTAGTTAGAAAGCAGAACCATTATGATCATATTTGTGTACCCTGTGATAAGGGTAAAGTCTAGACATCTTCGATGCTTTTCATCACCTTGTAACATGTTTCAGGATTATTTCAATACTAGTTTGATTCACTTATCTCGTTTATTTTCAGAGAAAAATGCATTTCAATTGTGGTCCTTTATAGTCGTTTTGGGCAAGATCCCAATCGAACGGCTCAACTGAGAATCATATTGTTGGGTGTAAATTTTCTTCACACATGTGCCCACAGATCTGTCTGAGAAATTAGAGAATTTGTAATTCTCTCCGTATTGCTTTTATGCAAAAATGATGCACAGAGTGTCAGAAGAATGAAAAGATTAGAAATTCTTCAATTTTTCTTAAAAACAAATCATTTACGAAGAAAGATATATACCCGACAATATAATTCTCAGGATAAGTCTCACCCCCTCAATAAATGGGTTTGTATTTATAGATTGAGAAACTTGAGCAGCGGATAGCATCGCTTCAAACATCGTTCGCTGTAAAATGCCCTACCTGTAAGCCACTCTTATCCAGATTGCAGAAATCAGAAAAGAAGCTGTATTCTCTAACAGAGGAGAGAATGACGCAGCTAGAAGAGCTGCATAATATGAAGTAAGAATCTGATAATGTACTAATCGATATACACAATAAGCGTACAAAAAATACCAATATAATTATTAACTTCAGAAGAGAAGCCTTGGAAGCTGCGGTTTCAGAAAAAGATGCACACTTGGCACTCCTAGAATTGTCTGGAATAAAAACAGAAAAACAATCCGAGCAAGCAGACAAGCTGAAAGCGGATAGAACAAGATTATTAGAAAAGCTTAAAGAAGAGGTAAGCCGAATGAATTTCTGAACAAGAATATTGGAGACAGAAAAGTTTTGCGTCGCTGGATTCATTGGGATCCCATTTTCACATTCTATATCATTGCATTAAATTTCTTGCCTTGTTCAGTATAGACCTAAGTTCCCAGTCATATAGTAAAAAATAAATTCGTTTCAGAATGAACGGAGCATAGCACTATCGATTGAATCATCTAGTCCTGATACAACGCCGTTTTTAACGGACATCCTTGATCCTTCAGAGAGCGAAGATGATAGCCGAAGTCAAGAAGAAAACGTTGTAGATAATTTGAAACCAAGAACGAATGGGAATACGAATAATCACAGGTAGGTGATCAGCAAGCTATTGAATTTAAATAATTGTAATAATTTGTGTAATTTATGACACGGTTTCAGAGTCGGAGCAGAGCAGGCGGCTCAGGCAAATACTACTCTTAAATGACATAGAACAGATAAGTACCACCTGCGTACTGTTTCTCTAACGTTCCTTTGATGTTGTCATGTGCACAGTTCTAGAATATTCTAGTCGTAGAACTTTTACCTCTATGTGTAATCATGCAACATAATTCATTATACATCTACATCTACATCTACATCTACATTCTTCACTTCATCAATCACATCAACCGTCAGCCATCCTCATCTTCATATCATCATGGACGACCCAAGAAACTGACTAATATAAAAGAATTAAGTTGAAATAAAGAGAAGTCGCGTAGTACGTCATCATAATATAAAAAAAAAAATATTTATAAAGAGATACACTGAAATTCAAAATATCTAATATGCAACCCGTGCTAAGTGGTTTTCATTAAAAGGATAACAAAAAAAAAAAAAAATACAAAATAAAGAAAAAGATAAGGAATAAGCCGAAAATTTCATTGCAGTAACGAGTGATATCCTTCTTCGAAAGACTAAACAGCGTACAACATTTCTTATCGATTGTACGTTGTTGATAATGAATTTTTTTTATACGTTTAAAACTCAAAGAAAAAGCACCTCAGGCAGAATAATAATACTTCGATCGTATGGATGGAATTATTATTATTCATTACTCCATACGTAAATCAGTATTGAATAATTTAACGAAGTTTTTGAAAAAAAAAAATAATAATAATTTCTCTTATTATATACCTATAAAACAGTATATAATAAAGCATTATTTCAATCTAGTCATGAAACCAATATTATAGTGTAAGATCCCTGTTTTTTTGAGGGACGTGCTTTGCACCAAATGCACAAATTAGTTTCTAATGCAAATAGTATTTGAATAATATGAAGAAAAAAAGAAAAAGAAAATAAATGATAAAAATTAAAAAAAAGATTTATTTATAAAACTGTAAAGAAAATAATTACAAGCCAATTATATGCGCAACATATAATTAAAAATCCATTGTATTATACTATTTCATAGGTCAAATGCGAATTATACATCAATTTAAGGAATGTTAGTTTCTCTTCCTTCAGATTTATCTCTTAATTAAGATACTATAATAATCCTGATAACTAATTGATGATGTAAATTAAGAAGGAATGATTCAGTACTCGTTTATCAGATCTACTCTTTATATTTGAAAGATATAAGCTGTATTCTTACCCATGCATCACAATTGATATACATTTTCTTTTTATAATTATCGGTAGATTTAAAAGTCCAATTTCCTGTTGCTAAACTTTGATTAACTAATCTAATTAATACTCCTATTTCTAACTTTTCAATATCTATGATTACAATAATCACTAACAGTAAAGCTATTTGGTTCATAAAATAAGAAAAAAAAATTCTGCAATACCTTCCATATTCAGCAAATGATACATTCAGGTTTTAATGTTTAATAATCAGTTTTTTCATTTCATTTCTTATACTTTTCTTTATGACAATTATAGTTTGATCTAGGGCAATGTTAACATTGTAATATTGGTTTACAGTTTAATTTCAATATGAAAATATCAGATAATGTAAATAGTATACGAATACGTCGCATTATGTCATAAACTAAACTGAAAAGATTTTCGAACAATTTTTTCTTATATAGGCCGGTTGCATCTCAAATCGCCCAGAATGTCGGGACGAAAAATTCAAATGATTCGAAAAAAATATACATATCATTCTATGGCGAATTTGGGTGACCTCTTTTCATTCATTTTGCTTGAAAAAATTTGTGTCTCTTTATACGGATTTTACAATTTTCTTGGCGAAAACCCGTTTTCACAGATTTCGTAAATCCACTTTTTCTTTAAAGTGCTATAACTTTCGAACCAAGCGACGGATTTAGATCATCTTGGTCCCAAAATGTCTATATTTTATTCGCCCTTCACGCGATTCTAAGTTCACGTAGATCGATTCAGAATTGCTACAGTTATCCAATATGATGTGAAATAAATCAAAAGTTATAGCACTTTAAAGAAAAAGTGGATATACGAAATCTGTGAAAACGGGTTTTCGCCAAAAAAATTGTAAAATCCCTATAAAGAGACACAATTTTTTTTAAACAAAATGAATGAAAAGAGGTCACCCAAATTCGCCAAAGAATGATAAATAGTTTTTTCGAATCATTTGAATTTTTCGTCCTGACCTTGCTGGGTGATTTGAGATGGAACCGGCCTATATATAAATAGAGTGAATAAATTCTTCTTAATTTAAAGCGTCTCTTACTGAAAAATCACCTGCAATCAGCGTGATACAAATCAACCAATTATTTTTTTTTCCCCCCTTTGTGCACGTAAACGCAGAGCGAGAGAAAAAGAAAAGAATTAAAAAAAAAATAAATAAATAAATAATAAAACCAGTTGACTTCTATTTTTTGGATTTCTTATCACGGGTCCAAGAATCATTTAAAAATTATGTAATATTATATCGCATATAAAATTATATAAAACCCTAAATATTATGATCTAAGCAATATTCTTTAATTATTATTACGGAGCACCGCAAGCAAGAATGAATTGAAGTTGAAGAAGCAAACAAACAAAAAATACCAAAAAATATAAAAAAAAAGGAAAAAAGAAGAATTGAAATCGGACGAAGGTGCTGAATCGTTTTAAGATGACAATAATAACTGTTCGTACGCATCTGACATATATAAAATATGCTCGGGTAATAAATACAAAAGAGCGTATAGAAACAATGAGAAAAAAATAAAAATAAAATAAAATATCATCGAGTGAAAATTAATAAAATGATATATTAATAGATCATTGGTGATGATGAAAAGTTATAAAAACTCTTTTAATCCAAGAGAAGAAAAGGAAAAAAAAAAAAACATTTAATGAATCACGTTATTCCGTTAATATGACAAGGCTTGATTTAAAAAAAAAAAAAAATTGAATATAAAACAGAGGAATTACCCGAAGCACTATTATTCTGTTGTAAATAATTCTTCTGTCCTATAAATATTATAAAACTAACGCCTATACAGAGATATAGATATCTGGATAAAACCTTTACGATTACAAACTTTGAAGTCTATTATAAAGATCTAGCTTATGTCTAGGCAATTATAATCAATAATGTTAATGGATATAAAAATTCTACGTAATAAATTATAAAATACATACATACATACATACATATATATATATATATATATATACATATATACATACATACTATATTGACGCAACCATGAATTGAAAGATCAGATTAAAAACGATGATGCGTGCTATAGCTATTGTTTATAATGAATATTTAATACTATCAAAGGCAGCAAACATTAAATCAGTTATGCGCCAATAATTAATAATAATAATAATCATTATATCAGAAAAATATAATGATTCAAATGTTATTAGAGTAAATAAATACAGTTTAAATCATGTTACATTCAGAATTATAGTTGACCATTTTTCATTTATTAACAATAAGTCTATAATAACAGACTCGCAACATATTATATACCATTTCATATCGTATATCAAATGATACAGTGATTTAAAAAAAAAAAAAATTCAATCAATAATAGAATGACGAAATTATAAACGCATATATACCATATATATACGTTCGTAATTGATAAATATATATGTAATAGGTGAATTTTATTTCATATACCATAAAAATTCGGAAACAATTTATAATAATAAATACCTACAAGCTGGATTTCATATAAACTTTCATGAACATATATCGGTAAATGCGTTTCGGTTTTTAAAAATGTTGTGATCTGGATGAATATGGTATATTAAATTACAATAAATTGTTTATGGCATACTCTTAATGACAAAAATGTTACTTATATTATTATAATAATTTCTATGAAAAATTAGTCTGATAGAATTGTCGAAAGAAGAATATTTCTTTTTTATATTTCGTAACATTTCATTATACGTATAAATACATATATTTGTCAAATTTCTTTTCTAGCCCTGCAAGTGTTGTTTATTTTCATAATAAATATATATAAAAAAAAAAAAAGAAAATATATATATAAAGCAATTAAACATATATGTGTTCGATAAATTTATCTTGTACAATCAATAAACGTTGTCCCACACTGATCATTCGATATCGTACATATTGTTGATAATTTCATTTGAGATTATGCCATTAACTTAATTGTAAGTCACAGGATTTATAAGAATTTATCGTATTACATTATAATATCGCCTTGATTGTCAACGTCAGTATACAAATATAATATAGCTATAGACAGAAAAGAAATAGAGAAAAGAAAGAGAAAAAGAAAAGAAGAAAAAGAAAAAAAAAAAAAAATTTAAAGAAACTAATTTACGCGTAAAAGGATATTATATTAAATTTATTATAGGTAAGACGTTGTATAAAATTTAGTCTATGTGCCATCATATCAAGCCTATATCATCATGTTACATCATAATTAAATCAGTAATAAAAGTTAATATCATTAACTATATACACTAATGTATCTATAAATATTTAAGCATGACTGTTGAGATCATGTGTTCATTACATTCTGCCTTTTGGTCATTTATTGAAGAAAACAGTTAAAACAACAACAACAACAACAAAATAATAATAATAATATTTAATAATGAATAAAAAAAGAACTTAGAGTTTCGAAATAATTTTGTTGGATAAAAGAAATAAGAATACCAGTTTCAAACGGTTATTATCTATGTAATAGTATTGTAAATTCTATTATATCTGCTTGATAAGCAAAACGAGTTCGCTTTATGAACGGCAGGACTTTGAGAAATTGTATTGTAATATGATTAGCCGAATAAGTATAACGTATTTGAAAACAAAAAAAAAAAAAAAACTTGCTTCACGTGGCAGAAAGAGTAGTAATAATAAATTATTAACGGTCATCATACCGCAGTACAAGTGCATCAGATCTTTTTCTCTTATCTAATCTATTAAAACTTCATGCCCTTAATTGGTTGAATTATTCAGGTTGAAAATATTCATTCTTACTGCGCGCAGGATCGATTGGAAGTTAATCTAATTCTTATTGAGAGCTCGTTATTGTAATTATAATATAACGACAAGTTGAATTTTGAACATTTATCGTGTGTATGAAATCCCAAAGAATTATATAAGTGAATCTTTTAACGTGAGATTATTATCGCTTCAAGGGCATACAAAGACAGAAGAATTTTATGCAAACTATAGCTAGATTCGTTTTGGATACTTGTTGAATTTTACTTATTTTTTTATTTTATTTTTTATTTTTATTTTTTATTTTTCTCTAATTCGCGTATGTTATGCATCTAAGTAAATTAAGTATTTTGACTAATTATTGTAAAACGCAATACAATTATTGACTCATGTATATACCTAAAAAGTATTTACTATTATATGATATTTAAGGAAATTAAATCTTTAACAAATATGAAGCAAACATAAAATTGTTGCAACTGCCATGCTGTGTGCCATTAACGAGTCATGTTTATTGTAATTTGCATTCTCATCTATCCAAGCTCTATACACTGTTTAATGATAACAAACATCCTTGGTATAATATTAGTTTTTATCTCGAGATATACTATTATTCAGCGAGGAAGCAAAATCGTTATTAATTATTAAATAAATATCATTATACCGCAAGCTAAAATTTTCATCGCGCTATACAATAAAACTTTTCATAGCAAAATACCTAGCTGTATATCAATGAAATTGTTTCTTTCATATTTAACAATATTATAAGGAAACATAATATGATATCGTATGACTTTGAGTGAGGATCTAAAAGATTCTGCTATTACAAATTTAAGCGATGAATATATAATCACTGACTATTTCTCTATTAATTAACCATTACCTTCTTATAAAGCGTAAAGTTTTAACAATATTTATGCCTGCCAACTTATTCATCAACAATTTATTAATTTAACTTGAAAACTGGAAACTAATGGTTAATATTATAAAGAAAGTTTCAGTTCCGGGCGCAGTATTACGTGCCACCGCAATATTCTTTATTATTTTCTGAAATAATTACACACTCTCATGCAATTTAATTTGTGAAAATTCATAATCAAGTATGGGATAGAAATTTTTTATTTCATCAGATTATAAAATACTTTTAACGCCGATTCACCCATTCTAATTCCCTACCCTTTGTGCTTTGAATATAATTGAGATACCTAACATCTGTAATAAAGAATATGTGATGGCTCTACTAAATCTAATAAGATAATCTTTACGTATGAAATTGAATCATGTCGTGGTTTCCATGAACGGTGTACTTTTGAGTCAGAATATTTTAGAATTATACGATATACTAGTTAAAACTGATATAAATGAAAATTAAAAGATAAAATGCGATGATCATATAGTTCCAAGCACAATGAAGTAGGGCCAGGCACAATAAATTTGGCCGCAATTACATTTATAGATCTGTTATAGTATTTATTAGTACAGAATTAATAGACATATATCGTCTATCGTGAATGAAGTTTATTATAGCAATGAAAATCCTATTTCTCTGTGTACCTCTATATATTAACGGGCCAATGTAAACCAATAAACCATGATATATCTACCTATATAAAGGTTGAAGAATCACGTTACCTGTTTACTTTTCAAAGAAGAATGAATATTTCATTTCGATCATATAGAAAACGATTGAATACATTCATCACCTGCAAACAGACATATGTGTTTGCAATTAAATTGAATATTCATTAAAGAAATAATGTTTGTTTTAATTGATAGAATAATTTTTTCATATAAACCCTTTGACTGCTCGGTTCGTTTGTATAATTGATTACTTAACTGAAATGGATTAAATGTAACATATCTTAAAAAAAAAAAAAAAAATGTTATTTTATAACTTTGATTAAACGCGTATATAATTGTTATTTTTTCAAAAAATAACAAAAATTAATTCTTCTACCGCAAAGTACGATATAGTAAACTCGTCGGTGGCAGAAGCACTCTTAGTCTACAATGTTGTTAAAAAATAAAAAAATAAATAAAAATATTAGAAATTAAAGTTTAAAACTGTAAACACGTAATGCGATATGTGGTTTGTAGCGTAATGCGATATGTCGAGATGTAATTGTAAGTTTCAAACACTTTTGAGTGAGAAATAGACACATACTTTGCTGTAAGTAATAAAAAGAGTAATTATATGGACAAACATTCTCCTCTTTTATTATCCGCCAATCATCCACTCGCATATCCTTATATTTTCCAATTACAAATAAAATTCTTCAGATAATTGTGGATCTTGAAAATGATGAATGATGTTTATTTATTTAAATTCTGATTTGGAAATTATTGGAAATCATCCCATGGATTAAGAAGAGTAGTGAAATAGAGCCAATTTTTATTAATAGGATGGTTCTTCAGGTTCTTCTTTCATTTTGAACTGTATGAAGTTTGGATGATTACGATTGTTTATCCAAATATTTTCAGCTCCCTTTTGTTCAGCATATGTTATATTTACATATTTATGAAAGTATTTTCATGGGGACCGAACACCATGAGTAGGCAGCTATCCGCGTACAAGCAAAAGCAATCCATCATCACCCGGCGTTCAAATTTCAACTCAGCTTTGAGAGGACTCGGTTTGACTGACAATGAAGGTAAGTTAAAACTATAGTTTGATATTATGTCAAATGAATTTTTCCTACGCTGCAGATAATATGAGTCAACATAAAAATATCCACCATGTCTCAATTCTATGTTTGTTCACATAGCTGCAAACACCAGCAATTGCTTTTCGTTCGTCGATACATTCTTCTACGCATAGTTCTACTCCCAATTACTCATCGAAAAGCAGTACAATTAATATAGGAAATTGTCTAAATTTAATGATTAGTATCATTACCGTAGATAACATCACGATAGTCCCCGATTCAAATTCAATTCATATAATAAGTGATCGTATATTTGTCTTAATACTTGAAGTAGAACGTTAAATTTTAGATACCAGCGAGGAAGATAATGTATCACATGTGAGCAATATATCACAGCAGAAAATGAGAGAAAGGAAACTTAGGCTACTAACATCGACTAAAATGGAAAATCATACGAAAGTATTTGCCTCGATGTGTCCTGATGAGATTTTAGACCACGTCAATGATTATCATACTAGAGAATACTTTACTACGCTTATGTTAGGTGATGTGTCTGGTATGTACACAAACATGTTTACCCTTATTGATGAGATGTGTGCAATGAGTAGAATATAAATTATGTTTGAAATGATTGAGAAAATGTAATAAATCCTTTGCTGTGGGCATCAGAAGCCGTATCTAAAATTTTCCAGATTCTTCATAATATAGGATGAGTCAATTTTCCAGGATTCACAGACCTTACAGAGAAATATACTAAAACTGGTCAAGGTGGTCCTTCCAAATTGACTGAGATACTGAACAGTTACATAGGGGCGATGGTTCAAGAGATACTATCCCACAAAGGGGATGTGCTAAAATTTTCTGGTGATGCTTTCATTGTCATGTGGAAGGTAGAAGAAGATACTGTCATGCGGGATATAGCAGTAGAAGCTATGCAAACTGCGTGTATTATTCAGAAGCATTTCGGTAGTTTTGAAACAGACGTTGGCATTGTTCTCAAAGGTCTGTGTAATTGATTTTTTCATGAAACGAAGCGTCTAATAATAAAATATAAATCCCTCACAGTCAAGTTAGCAATAGCATCTGGGAAAATTTTCTTCACATCAATCGGAGATCCTGAAACTATGTCGTACTACATCATTACCGGCAATCCAGTTTGGGATGTTAAAGCGGCTGAAGGATTATGCCGGTAAACAATGATATGGTTCAATTCCTCAACGTACATAATAATTATGCTGATCTATGGTCTAAATTCAATCTTAACCAGATGAAACCAAGAGTAGAATAGTAATGTTTGACTTTCCTTGTATGTATCAGCGGTGGAGATATAATCGTTGCGTCAAGTAGCTGGCAATGGGCTAATCCAACTGACTACGTATTTGAATCTATGCCTGATGGCATACATACTTTATTACTGGCAACAACAGTCATGTGGGAACCAGACACAGACAGATATGGAAAGATCGGTTGTATAACACTTCGTATTATTGTACGTCTCAACTGTATTATTCATAATGCTACTTTGACGTTTGCAGATATTGAGTCTGAACAAGATACGACTACTTCGGATGATCAGAGTATATCATTATTTAACAGTTGTACCACAGACAGAGTTCCTGAATCTGAAGCAGCTCCGGTACTCATGAATCTAACAGGAGATACTTTGGAAGATTATAGACGCTGGCAAGTCGATTATAGCTGTAAGTTACATTGATAATGCTTTATACTGAAATGATTAAAAGAGTAGTAGTTTGGTTCAATATAAACACAAGATTCATTCCATTATATTACATTGAGTTCTCACTGAGCTGTGGAAAAAAAAATATTAACATCGACTCACGAATATGGAGTACACTCTATTTTAGCAGTATACTTAATGATGTAAAATTTGCAGTACGACCAAAGGTAAATAAAGTGGCAAAGGCCCATATGAAAAATGCTTTGAGATGTTATATGGTGAGACCGGTGGTTCATGCTGTTGAGATGGATGAACCGATAGAATATCTGACCGAGATGCGCCAAGTTGTTATCCTATTCATAAATGTAATAACGATAAACGTCAGTCAAAGGAAGCTGATTCATTTGGTAGACAACGCATATAAAATAGTCTGTGGGTGTGTGAGACTAACTACTATAATTTCACATTCATGAAATATGCAACTGCTTCCCTAATTAGAGTTCTATAAACATCTCTGAACTATTCATCGCCACTACCTTTCAGAAGACGCACAATGCACAGTTTGATTCTCTAGCATGCTTTGATCTCCTACATCTACATATCTTTCAAAATCACAATACTGAATGATTCCGAAAATTGTTATTTGACTAGGATCGTAGACAGCATGCAAGGCTGCGTTAACAAAACTTCACTATTTGACAAGGATCTAATGTTCTTGTGTATATTCGGTCTTCGTGGTGACAAACACGAGCTTGAATCCCAAATCGGTTTACGTTGTGCTGCAAAACTTTACGCTTCATTGTCTGTGAGAAAAAACATCAGTTCTGTTGCCATTGGAGTTACTACCGGCATGACCTACTGCGGTGTTGTTGGACACTTACTCCGAAGAGAATATACCGTGATTGGCATGGCCGTTAACAAAGCAGCTAGATTAATGTGCGCCTATCCTAATCGGGTAAGCTAGAACTATAAATGTAGAATGAAATTCGATAATTTTAATGTATCTGATACTACAGGTCGTATGTGATCGGGACAGTTTTCTTCTGTCTCGTTTGGAAGCCAGGCATTTTATTCTACAAGAACCAATGTATTTGAAGGGAATAACTCACGTTGGACCCATATATGAATTTCTTGAACAAAGAGGGCAAGTTATCAGTTGCAATTAAAAACTTGAAGGGATTAAGGTCCTCGATCGAAACTTTTGAACAAAGGCTGCAATTACTATCAATGATAAGTGAAAAAAATTGTACAGATCACAAAATGAATACACGGCGATGCATAAGTATCCGATTCTCGGCAGGGAAGAAGAGTTACATATTTTTATACGAACTTTAGTTGATACAATGAACTTTCAAAAAATTAAAAAGGATCAGCCCACAGCAGAAATGAAATACAATGCTTTGATCATAAGGTTTGAAACTTTCAGTTCTACTTATTCGAAGATAATTTACTCTTTATCATTATTTACTTTTAGAGGAGAGCCGAGATCTGGGAAAACGAGATTATTAGATGAAATGGTTAAACAAATCCCATCGGAAGTACAGTGCCATCGTATATCCCTAATTCATAGTGATTACAAGGTATTACTACTTGTTATCATGCTTTTTACATTAGACAGACATTTGATGAGCTAATTATACTAGTATTGCATAATTATGTACCTTACAGTCCCCTTATATTTTGGTTCAACTCATGCTCTCGGTTCCGCTCGGTTTTACTGCATCTTCAACACCCAAGGAGCGTGAAGAAAAGATTACAACTCATATGGGGAAAATACATTTCCCGCATCTACTTTGCTCACTTAATGAAGTGTTTAACGTCAACTTTGAAATCAGTACAAAATACAGAAATCTTTCGGACAGCAAAAAACGAGAAATAATGGAAAATCTTCTCAGCAAACTTATAAGCAACTCATTTACTCGTCAATGGGTCATCACAGTCGACAATGTTGAATATAGTGATGAAGAATCAACGATTCTCCTGCCAAATATAATGAAGGAAGATATGATATTATTCGTCATGGCATTTGGCCAGAAAACATCATCTGAATTCTCATTGCCATACGAAGTTCTCAAAAAGGCAGAGGTCAGGGCTTAATCTATACTGCAATGAACATGCACAGAACTTATATGCCCAAATACTATTTATCTAACATGAAAACGTGATATCCAGGTCATAGATTTAGTTGGAGTAGACAAATGGTACCATGCCGGTCTAGCGTGTCAATTTCTTGGAGTGAAAGCGATCTCCGCCGAATTGGAAAAGTGAGTTACAAATGACAGTGGCGTTAGGGACTGTATGAAGAGTAAATAATTCATTTATAATGTCGAGTTTGGAATAATACAACGAAACAAAAATGAACAAGTTCGTCTGCATTCAATATGCATTTGTCGTTACAGAGTAGTTCAAGAAAAAAGTTTTGGTAATCCTGGTTGGATAGAAAGTTATTTGCTATGTCTTTTACAATCGGGAGAATTAGTGACAAAAAGTGTGAATAAAGATCAGTTCCGTCATCTAGGACTTGTCTGCCCTCCTGACGACATGATTCAAAGGTAAACTGAAAGCCTACTACACTACTTTGTACCTCAGAAATGACACTTTTTTTTTTAAATCTGCAGCTCAGCGTCACAACAACCTCGGAACTTGGAGCATACTGAACGTAATCTCAAAGACGGATGGAAGATGTATCAATCCAGTTATGGGGTGATAATCTACGCTGACTTGATAGCTATAATATAATAGTAATTCAGAAAAGTATTGTTAGATTATTTTCCCTGGTACAGAATTCTGCGTCCTCATTTCATAGGAAAGCACGGGAAACGTCACAGATAATAAAGTTACAGATGTTCCAAATTCTAACGAAGACATGACATCCCTATCGAATATTACTATTTGTGTAACTTCGCCAACTTTTGTTATAGAAAATAGCGACGTTGAAATAAGAATGGATGGTGTGTATATTTCAAAAATATTTTACTCCAGAAGATTATTGAATTTTATTATTAATTATTGATATATGCTTTCAGTTGTAATATTGAAAATGTTTGATTCATTATCCTCGCTTGATCAGCTTTTACTTAAATCAGCCGCTGTACTTGGAGAGACCTTCAATAGGTATATGCTTGAGAGCTTTCTCGAAAGTACAAATGAGAGGGAAATTGCATTAGGTAAATATTCGGAAGCGGATTGTAGATAATTTGTATTATTTTCTTTTCACTATGTAATTTACTTTCAGCTATCAAGAGATTATTTGAGATCAAAATTCTAGGCTGCGCTATGGGAGATTTTAAACGAACTCCAGGGCCTGCGGTCCTTGGAAAATTTCGACATCGAAATATAGATGTGGAAATTCGGTGCGCTTGTACTGGCGTTGTTATTTCAGGTATAGGATAAATAGAAGGCCGCTATATTTAGCATTTTGTAAGAATAATTCAAATTTTTTAAACGAATATAGAAGCATGTGCTGATTTACCAAAGTATGCTTCGTGCGGACTCATGCGTTTCAAGATATCGATGTTTAGGAACACCATGTATAGGTATTTCAACAAATCTCAATTATTTATCCTAACACATACGAAATTATATTTAAATATCGCAAACTCATCAGTATTCGTTACTGAATGTAGTTCGAAAATGTATAGTGAAAGTATAGATAACTAGGTCCGTATACATGACATGATTTCAATGAGGTGTATCATTGTGATCTAGACTACTGACTGAAAATCACAAAGTTGAAATACACGATAAAGCATTGAAATATCTGCAACAGAAGACAAGACGGTGTGTTGCATGTGGCAGTGGTCATTTTGTAAAGCTGTTGGGTGTGAGATACGATGATGAACAACGTGAAAAAAGAAGTAGAGGTGAAACTATACAGTACCTTCAGCATCTCGAGAATTTTCCATCTGTCGAGAAGCACTCAGCCAGTTTGGGTACAATCAGTAGTCACCAGTATCGTGACTCACGAAACAATTATTTTGAACTTCTGCTCGTCCCGATCATTGAAATTCATTTTATATTCGAGTAATACTGCATTCGGTTGTTATATAATATACCTGTATATGTATATATTTAACAATATTTATTAGATACAAGCTCATCAGCGCCGGTTCTCGAAGAAACCCATCGCCCTGGTTGCTTCGGAGCTTTTAAGCCTGTGGAAAAAAGTCCAACGTCCACATTCTCTAGCTTAGACTTCTCTGAATGCCAATGTAACATGATTCTTATCACGATGTACACGCAAGTTGTGGATCACTGTCGGAGTATAGGTAAAGACTGCAACAATATCTGCATAAATGTAACACAAAGTTTAATTCAGAAATTACCGAACTTTTTATACAACATTTTTGTTTGTAATCCCAAATGTGACTCACAGGACGTAAAGACAAGATGTTAATCGCAATCCTGGAGTTCGTCGAGGTGTCTCTATCATCCTGTAACATTGCGCAGGCCAGAAAGTTACTCTCTGATGGAGAAAATATTGTTAATCAAGTGAGAACGCAATACATTAACAATATGTTAAAGTTTGCAGATAATTAATCAATATTTTCGCTAATACGCATCTTATGTTCGATACTATTGAAGATGAAGGGATTGACCGACGATGAAATTATGACTTTACCATACTTGAAAGCAAAGATTCAAACTCTTCATGGAAGATGCTGTCTTGAGTCTGGTCAAATAAAACAGGCCCAACATCATTTACATGAAGCATTATTAAGCTTGGGGTATAACTATCCTAGGAGTGTGTTTGCTAATAAATTCAAAGCCATCGTATACCTCGAATATCAAAAAATGATGCTGACATTTCTACGTCATTGTACTGTAGGCACTACGAAAGGATATTATGCTGATTTTAGCGACCAGCTAGCAAATTGTTTGGCTCAATTGTACGAATTGTTCAAGGTAGTGATCACTAGAGCAGTTTTGCAATAGTAGCTATGATCGTTGATACCAGTAATTCAAGAATGTCACAATTGGTCTCATTGAACATTGATCTATATCCATTTTAGGCAAATGGGTGGTGGCATCATTGTCGTTTAGCCGCTGTATGGGGTCTGAATGCAGCGCTTAAATCCAATCAAGATTTTTTTGCCCTTTGTACTGCGTATGCTCATATGATGGTAGCGGCACATCGCTTTCATCACCGGTATGCAAGCATTTCTTCTCTATGATAAAGAGTGAACTTTACTGATTCCACAAGACTCAGATAAGGAGGGGACTAATTATAACACAATTTATCTAAATACAGGAGTATCATACCGGAATTAGAAAATCATGCAATAAACATCTGCAGCCGTAAAGAACAGACAGTTGAATTACAGGAATTAAAAGCTGTCGCTGAATTATATTATGTGATATTCTGTTCGCGTTGGATGAGGGGAGAAATAGATATGGCATTGAGCATTGGTGTCACAACATTGAAATTGTGTCACACAATTCGCACTTCCACGTTAAAACTCTCTTTAATACCTACGCTTGTTCATATATTAATCTTCAAGTGCGACTACAGCGGTATTGTTTCTATGTTACACGAGCTGGGTGGGTTCTACTCTTTGCATACAGCACCCATATCTGAGAAAGTATTCTTTTGTTAAAGGCTGTTATCATTTTTCAATCAACAGAGTTAATTGCAAATAACGATATGGACAAGTCGGGCACAACTTGGTACTACGCTCTCTGCGTGGATTTTCAATTAGAGTTTGGCCTAGCTGTTATTCCATTTCGTCAGTGCGAACAGTACTATCAAGAAGTGGGAAGCACAATTATGACGTTGCGAGATACCAGCGCGGAAAAACGATACTTCACTAATATGTGGCTATGGTATGGATGAATTTACATTTGGCATTGACATTAACGATTCTGTTTACATTTGATAGCTGCATTTCGTTATGCATTATAACAGGTGTGTTAGAAATGACGATTGGGATGCTGCGACAGTATGGGGAAGCAAAATCCCAGTAATTGCAGTCGACTTTGATGACCATTCAGCTTTAGATTGCATAACAGCTATGAAGAAGCTAGAAGGTCTTCTCATACTATATGGTCAGTTGATTCAAGAATAGTCGGACAATTATTGACGATAGAACAATAATTTTGCACCCTTATTAAATCGTTGTATTGAATAATTCAAGCCTTATGCCTAATTATTACTACTATTACTTAAACACTTAATTGAAGTCATTTTGCGCAACTGTTACAGTGCACAGACTGGATACCAAGAATGCAAAGGCCAATTTAGCGACGCATGAAGAAATTCGCATACTGATGAAACTAATTAGCAGAGCAGTAAAGTCGAAACGCGTTGTGATACCGAGGTATAGTAGGATTCGAATAATTTGGTTTTGATAAACTCAAACCTATGGTATTAACACCTACTCAACTAATTGTTATAGATTCCTCCTGTTAAAGGCATATTACAACATGATCTGCAATCGGGCTCATACAGGATTAAAACTCATCACAGAATCAAGAAATCATGCACTGCTGCGCAATAATAAACTTATGTACCAATGGACTTCACACTGCCTGCAGGTATCATTATGTTCAGATTCGACTTCTTTGGTCCAATGAAAAGAGTAATTAACAATTAAGAGCGCACTCTCTCATTCCGATCTCTAAGAATTTTCTGGTTCCAGGTATGGACTGGTGTCATCAACCCGATACAACGAGATTTTTGGAAGGAGCATTGCACTTTAGATAGTGCATTGGATTGGCACGAAGTTGATATGAAAACTTGCAAGCCTGTACCGTACTCGTTACCATTACCAAAATATTCTCATTAGGTTTAATTTAAGCATCTATATTCGTACAGCCATAATCATAACTACATTTGTTAGAAGACACAGATGTAATCATTGATTACTAATCGCTTTAGATTAAGATATTATGGTACCACACATATAAGTTAATTCCTAAAAACTTCATAGAAACGTTCGTTTAATCATTCATACAATAATTCATAAATATAGCAGTATTCCAATATGAATTAGCCAAATATAATAAACTGTTCGAACTCTTTAACTTGTCATTAGATTTGTTTGGTAACTTTTTACTTTTAAATCGAAGCGACAATTGATAGAGCGAATGAATTGGAATAAAGACGTCGAAATAAGGAATGTGCTGGGTAAAACCTATTTATAAGCTACGAACTGACCTAGTTCCATAATGAACTCCAGATTAGGTCTAAAGTGAATAATTATAATCATTGAAGTTTATCGAGGCACGTAGAATCTGATTTCACTTCAAGCTCCGTCCTGCTTAATATTTGAGAAAATTTGCTTTGTTTATTTAATGAGGCATTAAAGCTCAAAATTTGATTTAATTTCTTGGCAACCAATTACAGCTCACTATATTTGTTTCTGTAATTGAAGAGTGTGCGTAATGTGAATTTTGAGCAATCCGAACTGTTCGGAGCATAATTTTCAAACCTAGTTAAAATAAACATGTGCCTGTTTATATGTCAGAGAAGTATTTTATGAGAGCACGATATGAATGACAGCAATCAAATTCTCGTGTAGAAACTAAATGGATATTATTTATTATTTTTCGCACCTTTTTTATTCTTGTAGCTTAGTTACTACGTGTAAAAGACAAAAATAAGACATATACTTCGTCAATCATGTCTGCGTACCAAAGAATCATTGCCAAAATAGGCTCGGCGTTATCGCCTAAAGCCCAAACCATATGGTTTCATCCAGCAGGTAAGATCGAAGCTTAAAAAATGTAGAACAATCAATTAGAGACTGTAGATAATTCTGAACCCCGTTTACTCTCGAATTTTAATAAGCTACCTATATTCTTTTCAGGACCAACGACTGTATTCTTTTGGGCACCGATGTTTAAATGGGGATTAGTAATCGCAGGTATAGGCGATATGAATCGCCCTCCTGAAACTATATCTGTTACACAAACTGCAAGTCTTACTGCTACCGGAGCCATATGGTTGAGGTACTTTACAAAATTTCATTAGCAAATCATTCGGCGGCCCCAAAACAACGATAGAAGTTTTGGTAAATCGAGAGGAATGATATTTAGAAACAAGACCATAATTTCCAAACCAGAATCACCAGATGACAAAGTTAAAGTAGAAAGAAATTGAAGCAATTGAAAGAGCGCATCAATTATCAATCGCAGTTAACTAACAGCTAAAATTTATCTGATAGATATTCGTTGGTGATCATTCCGAAGAATTGGGTCCTCTTCAGTGTTAATTTCTTTGTTAGCTTGACTAACTTCTATAACTTGACGAGAGGTATATTGTACAAAATGGAAGAAAAACAGGATTGAGAGACTGAATTAAAAGAAAAGTTTGCAGCTAAATTCCTTTGTATGAAACTTTGATGTAAGTAAAAATTATTGAAGATTTTTTACAATTCTATTTTCAGGTGAGATGATTAATTATGTGAATTGAGAACTCTGAGTGATTAGGTGTAAATAATTTCCATCTATTTACAATTTCAATATCGTCATTTCATATATAAAAAATAGAGTTACTTCACTGTTATACTAACTATTCGAATATCGTCATACGGTTTGTCAGTTTTAGGATTCGTTTTAACTTGGCTAATATTTTGTACAACTTCCATCCCTTTAATCACTCTGCCAAAAACTGTGTGCTTGTTATCAAGCCATGGCTAGAAATGAGAAAAAAAAAGAACAAGGGATTAAATTATATCTCATAAACCCATTTAATATTTAGAAATTCGCAATTTTCTATTCAATGAAAATTCTCGATTTAATGAAAATTTCAAATTTGCTTCAAATATTTACGCAAATAAAATCCAAAATCCATAATAGTTACCGTGGGTGTAAGCGTGATGAAAAACTGGCTCCCATTGGTGTTTGGTCCAGCGTTAGCCATGCTTAATGTATACGGTCTATCGTGTTTGAGATGGGACTTAAACTCGTCTTCAAATTCACCACCCCATATGCTTTCTCCACCAGTCCCAGTTCCGGTAGGATCTCCAGTTTGAATCATAAAGCCTTTAATAACTCTATGAAATATGTGTCCGTTGTAGTAGCTGTTCTTTGAATGCATACAGAAATTTTCAACAGTCTTTGGCACATCTTTGCCAAACAGACTGATGTGTATATCTCCAAGAGCGGTGTGAAGAATTGCTACATCGTATATCTTCTGCATATTAGTGGCTTCTGTAGATGAAATAATGTCTTCTTTAGATGGTTTTTCGTTGAAAACATCCCTGTCGCACTCCTGACTCTTAGTGTCTTCTGGTTCGCGCCGTGTAAACATATAAAATCTGTTTTTCTTGTGTGCTGTACAGAACAATGTTGGATCAGGCCGGTTTAGTTCCATCGTTGGATTCTCTGAAGCCTCCATTTCGAACGTTACTGCTGCAGTAGTCTTCTTGGCTTTGCCCTGAGAAAAAGTTCAATAATTTATAATCTAGCTAGCGACTTTTTAGAACTCGAACCAGCATTGCGAATGATAAAAAGCGAGTTTGTATACCTGAAACAACGCCAGTTGCATAGGTCTGAAATTTTCTGGTTTCCCCATGATCGTTACACACCGATTTGTGAACAGATTAACTAACTTTACTCCAAGCATTGTACTGTACATAATCATGTATCCCGATTCGTCGAATATTATGTTACCCAAGTTGGCCTCGGTCTTATCTAACTCTCTCTCCACAGCCATTCTGTTGGAATGAATAAAAGCACAAATCAGTAAAACACCGTTAATGTTGACTAACTAAAAGCTGTAAAAAACAGAAAATAGAGTTTAGAAGCTCTAGCAATTCTAGATATTAGTTAACGTATTAAAATAAGGGAATTAATTACTGTCTACGAACCTGCGACCAAATTCCATGTTCGGTAATTGTTGAGTAGTTTGTTGGAGCTCGGTAAACCTCTGCAAAGTTTCGTCCAAAACCCTGTACAATTTTCCGGTCAAAAAATGAAAGACTCTGACTTTTCTATCACCGCTCAAAGTGGCGAATTTCTTTCCATCTGGAGAGACGGTTAAACCGCAAGGATAGGTTTTATTTTTAGCAAATTCGAACAAATTGGTGTCCAATTTTGAATCGAATTTAACACATTTCGGAAATTTGAACTCCGATTTTGGACCCGTCCAATATTCTAAAATACCAGCTTTGTCAACTGATATGCATGCTTCGAAAACTGGATTGTACTGAAAAACAAAGTGAGAAAAGATTAGTTACGAATAATTGAATGTTATATTTTAATGCCAGAATTTTCTTTGCCAGAAAAAGGAGATGATTAAACCAAACTAGTCTTGAGATGATCCTAGAATAATAATCGATCGTTCAAATAGTTCTGATCAAAACAAATCTGAGTCATTACCCTCATGATGACAACAGGCTTTGTATGTAAATTCTCAAAAATATGTAAAGGTATATTAGTCCCTTGGCCATCATAGACATAAATTTTGTTTGAATCTTGATCGGAAACTGCTAATGCTGGTATTGCGTCTCCAGGTGAATATATCCATTCGGCACATAAAGGCACATAATCCAATCTCATCATGTTAATCATATCTGGAAAATAGAGGAAAAGAGTATGAGTAAAATTGAGTAGAAATGAAATAGAACCCAAACCAAATTCCTGTGAGTTTTAAGGCTAGTCAAAAATCAATAATTATTCAAAATTGAGGTCAAATCTTTGCGGCTTATTAAATACTTACCAAAATTAACGACGTCAAAGACTTTAATGCTCTTGTCTATACTGACTGTACACATTAAGGCCCCATTACAGCTTGCCGCCATCGATTGTATGGCCATTAAATGCGCGCGAAAATGTTTGACAAACTCGATTAGCTCTTCTTGTTTTTTCCAAAATTTAACATGTCCGTCACAGCTTGCAGTGATCACAAAATTCGTCCTAGAATTCGTTCATTGGCATGTAGATGTTTGGAAAAAGTCATTTGTTTAAATATTATTCTATAGTTTTACTCACTTTGTAACCAAAACTTGAGTTATCACATCTCTGTGCATGTAAGATTTTTCGTAACATTCACAGCTAGGTAAATTGTCTAGGTATACTTGTTCGTATTCCAAAACTGTGGATATTTGAAAAATGAAAATAAATAAGAAGATTATACCTTTTTGGGTTCATATGCGGATAGAATTAGTCTAATTCTATCATAATATGGAAAAAAACGAACCGATCAAAAGATCAAAAGCTCCAGATCGTATGAAAAAAAAATTCGCTTCTTAGGTTATGTTTAAATTACCTTTTCGTTTCTTCGTCTGTGCAGCCTCAGACGGCATAGGGCCGACCCACCCTTCATCAGAATCACTATCTCCGTGTTCTCTCTTCGACATAATTTAAAAAGGAATGATAATTTCAGATTTTATCCCTTCGGTTTCTATCTCGTATTTGTTTATTATTTTTCAAGTTTCTACGATGCTTGAAAATCCTAGGGAATATGAATAGTAGTTTGTATTATTTCTACGGGTTGGTAAACCCGAAGCGCAGTAACCTGGCGCAAACTTCAGTGTGCATTATAATTTGTGTGGGATTTGTGAAAGTAGTTACGCAGTCGTGACGAGAACGACCAATCAGAGGCTAGGATTACGCGGCATGATTGGTGCGGTTCGTTCTACGCCGGAGTCATGAAAAAAGTAGTGCTTTAAAATAAGTTTAATATTATATTTCTGTACTAATATTGATATAAAATTCTTAAATAATAATAAATAAATTATTGATAAACTTTGAACAAGATTTATCGCATTATTTATAGAAATAAAATAAACTACGGACACATTTGAACCTTGAGGTATTACTGAAACCGGAGGTGTTCATTGTTGCAACGTAAGTTTGGCGGGCAGCGGTTCACCGATTGGCGGGTCTTCGCTCCTGTAGTTAATGGTCGTCGTAGCCGTCCGTGTAGCATCAGCTAGAAATTTTTCTTAAAATAAAAGGTTTTAAGGTAGTTCGCTGTGCGAAAAAAGTTGTCGAGCTGTCAGTAAGTAGAGGAGAACAAGAACCGAACGTCATATAAAAGGTAAATTTAATATTAACTATAAAATCAATGTCTACAATTTTTCCTACGCCCGCGGCATACATACTGTCTCTGCACGTGGTCTACTAGACTTCTAACAGTTTTATCACATCTATTAACCAGTCCTTGTCTAAAACTTGTATAATATTTATTTGCCATCGTTTCCCTCGTTCGAAAATGACCGCATTATTTCCATTCATTCATCTATAAACTATTTTTCATAAATATCACGGATTACGGCGTCATTCTAGGATGCCATCTTCGCGTTGTCGGCTGTGGCGTACATGTTCTCTAAACGAGTAGGGGAAAAGCCACGTTGTACCGAATACCTTTAATTATTAAAGAAAATCAATTATCAATGCAATTATTTACTTGCATTACATTTAATTCACCATATTTCAGCCCAACTTTTATTTGGCTTTTATTTACCACCCCTCTACCGCCCCTTTAATCGCTTATATCTACAGGACGCTCCAAAATACTGGTATTCTCTTACCCCCCGCATGAATCTATCCTAAACCGATGCCGCTTTTCTTATCAATCGGCCCTTTTCTCGCCTTTTTTCTACTAAATATTATCTTTTGTTTCGTCTTCGTTTTTTCTTCTCTTCTCTTCTCTTTTCATTTCTTTTCATTTCTCTTTTCTCTCTTTTCTCTTCACGGCTCCTTTGCGTCGTATTTTACTTCCACACATATACCCCTCCTCCCCTCTCCCCATCCCGCGCCCTCACAGCTATTTACTCGGACATATAGCCATTGAACCCATTTCGCCCGTTCATGCCAGATGCTTTTTGCTTCGAGTCTTTTTTTTCCCCGTTTTCTTACCCCAAAAAAAAATAATTTATATATAAAATTATAAAATTTTACTCGCAGCATTTTACCGGTCGTAACAAAATCCGTAAAATCCTAATCTCGTTTCTTTAGCGAAATAAAAAAAAAAAACAAAATTCACATCCCTTTTTTTCGGGTTTTTGACTTCGCGAATATTTCATTCGTGTCTCTCTTAATTTTTCCGAATATCTCTAATAATAAAAATTATCTCAATCTTTTTCCTGGACAAATTTCAAGAAAAAAAAAAAGATTAAAGAATTTTCTAGATTTATACAAAAATTTAGATATCATATTTTACTGTACTTTCAAACTTTTATGTCTACATGTTATTGGATATTTTTTTTCGTTTTTTTTTTTTTCATATATTGGACGTTATTTGTTTAATGAAACAAAAAGAAAAAATAACTAATATGACAATGCATTTTCTTGATCAATATTTACGTATATTAATACACACACATGTCTGTCTCTATTTAATGCGTATTTGTGTAGTTTTTATCAGAACTCCAATACATTGGTAATAAAGTATATGCAGACATTTATCCACATCCGTTTTATTTATGCTTTACGATTGAAGAAAACACTTTATGAAACATTATAAAAATTTTATACATGAGGCGAATAATCAGTAGTAGGCATGTTTGAACGTTAAATATAAATACTCATTTTTTATTTGTTTTTATTCCATTCTTTCTTTTTTTTCTTTATTTATATATCTCTTCCTTTATAATAGTTTTGATATTATCATTCAACGTCAAGTAAGTTAGTTATATTTCTAACTGAACACATTGATCTAGGTAATGGTTTTTCAGGATTTAAACTCTACGTATGCGTCATGTACATGAATTTCTTGCTTTAAGATGCAGCATGCCTTTCTATTTTCGTATCACCATGATGCAAACTTAGCAAGAGTTTCACCTGCTTTCTCCTTACGCTATTTTTTGGCACCGTTGTCTACCCTTCCGATTTTCTCCTACTTTGTTTCCTTTGTTCAAAATTTAAAATTATAAATTAACATTTTTCTATGCAATATATTTAGTCTCCAAGTTTTTGGTCGCTTCAATTTTATACTTAGACTATATAAATTCCGGCAACAAAATCTACATTTCACAACAACAACAAAACATAATTCAATTCAATATTTAAACAAAATTTGAAAGAAAAAAAAAATACAAAGATGGTAATTTTTTCGATGAATCAAAGCTACATTCAAGGAATTGCTTAGAGAAACCATAGAACATGCAAAGTCTAGGAATCATTGATTTTTTGCAGGAAATAAAGACGAATCTTGCTTTCCACAACTTATACATAAATTAGAAGATTAAAAAAAAAAACTTGGGTGATTTTTGTGCCAAAAAATGTCTTACCAAAGACTTGACTGTATCTATTGACTTGAATCTACAATTTTTTTATTTAATTAAAAACACTGCGTTACCAATGATTAAAATATGAATTATACTTTCTATAGAAATAGAAAAAATAAAATTTGTCGACGTAGTAAGAAACTCGATATCAAGCGGATAGTCAGATTATAAATACCTTTGCAAAAACTATGTTAATAATGATGATAATAAAAATTACTGAATTTTTTTATTTTATTGTGTTTTGTTTCCCTTTTTGACGTAGACTAGAAGATGAGTTCAAGCGTGTGCTACAAGTGTAACCGAATGGGTCATTTCGCTCGGGAGTGTCCGCAAGGTGGAACCGGAAGCGGTGGCCGAGGAGATCGTGACCGTGACCGTGATGGTGGATTCGGCAGAAATCGTGGCGAGAAGTGCTTTAAGTGTAACCGATATGGTCACTTTGCACGTGATTGTAAAGAAGATCAAGACCTGTGCTACCGTTGCAACGGAGTTGGGCATATCGCGAAGGATTGCCAGCAGGTGGGATCAAACGTAAGTCAAAATTTCATTATCATTACTTTTATTGTTTATATCATAAGGTAAATATTATAACGTAATTAAACATTTTTTTCCTATAACATGTCTTTAAAAAAAAAAAAAACAGAAAAAAAAAAGTAGAAGTTTATATAAATTATTTTTATCGATCGTCTTATGTGGTTGTTGGTTGATTGTAAATATTGTTTTCTTTTTTTTTTTTGATATGTTTAGTATATATATATATATATTTATTTCTTTTATATCTATATACGTATATATTTATGCAATTTTATTAGTCTTGTAATGACTCGTCAGGTCAAGTCAATATTAATGATCAATATGATAAACAACATGTTTGGCTGTAAAGTTATTTTGCTCTTCATTAAACTCTGGGTTATTATTCTAGAACAAAGAGAATTAATGCACTTGTTATCAATAATGATATATTATCTACCATATTGAAATACCAAAATCGCGACTTTATATATAAATATATTTATTAGAAAGTTTGAAATACTTCGAAGATTAAACCACTATAGTGGCGCGGCAGGGGGGGGGGGGGGGGGGGGGGGGCGTATAAAATCAATAAATTTTCAAAATTTCATAACTTTTTAAATGCGTTTTTGTTCTTAGTCGAACAAGTAAATGATATTTGGATTGTGAATTTATCTATCCCAGAACCTTGGAGATATTCAATACAGGTCTCATTTTACTTGTATAAAAGCAAAAATAGTCAAGCTATGGAGAAAACAGGTTCTTGTAAGAATCTGACGTCCAGCTGCGTTATAATTTATCTCAAATTCCTTACCCTACGATATTTCAAATCTTGATTATTCGAAATACTTCGAAACTCTTGGACGAATGAACTTCCAATAAAAAAATTTGTAGCATACTGTTTTTTTTTTTCTTTATTACTTTTTCTAAATTTTTTTTTTCTTATTCGACTAAACAATATAAATGATTTTTGTTATTGTAAACGGATTCAATCGTGTCTGTGATGAAAATAAAATCTGTGTTTCTTTCTAATAGGTCCCAGAACTGAGTTGTTACAACTGTAACAAGACTGGGCATATCGCTCGCAGCTGCCCCGAGGGTAATGATTCTGGTAGATTCTCTGGACAGAGTTGCTACAATTGTAACAAGACTGGGCACATCGCTCGAAACTGCCAGGAATCCGGTGGTAAAACATGTTACGTATGCGGCAAGACGGGCCACATAAGCCGTGAATGCGACCAGGATGATAGGAAGTAGGAAAAATGAACCGAAACCTCGAGATAAAAAGAAAAAAAAACAAAACAAAAACAAAAACAAAACAATACACATTTATTATTGATTGATTGATTGATTGATTTGATCATTGGGGATAGTAATTAGAGTAGCGTTTTATCGCTCCACAAGTATCATACCAAGATCATTCAAAGATAAAAAAAAAGGAAAAAAACAAGAATAAAAAAGATGAAAAAAAAATGAAAAAAACCTCCCTCCCTCCCCCCCAACAACCACCACCACCACTACCCTCCCCTGCCCTCCCCTCTCCGCCCACCGTTGTTTCTTCGCAAGGGTTTCTTATAATCTTTAAGTTTTTATTGCTGTTATGCCACACACTATAAACTATAATAATAATAATAATAATAATAATAATAATATTGAAGATATTCAATGGAATAATATTCAATCATCGCATAGACTCGTCGCCATCCTTCCTTTCAATATTTCATATCCACACATAATTTTGTGCGGTGCAAGATGTATAGTTTGTTTTCTTTTTTCTTCTTTTTCTTTTCTTCTTTTTCTTTTCTTCTTTTTTTTTCTTTTAAATAATGAAACATTTCAATGTTTATAATATGATAATAATAATAATAATAATGATGATAAAATAAAAATGAGTCTAAATTAAGTTATTTACTTTTTTGCTTCGTTTTTTTTTTTGTTATTGTTTTTAATTCTTTTTTTTTTTTTTTAATATATAATATCATTATTATAATAATCATCGTTTAATTTCACATCAGTTCCCATCAGTTTCACCTGCTATACACACGTGCCAATCGAATTGTTTATTCGAATATTATTCATGGTGTCGTTTTTCTATTTTCTATTCTTTATGAATGATGAATTATGAATTACACAAATTATTGATAATCGACTGAATTATGCAGCTGCTAACTTTTTTTTTTTTCTAATCCCAGCGCTTTACTATTCTATTACTTGTGCATTGTGTGTTGCATGTGTTTAATATCTGATAAAGTAATGTATTTGAAGAATATATTTATAACCACCTTACTACATATTCTATTCAAGACATTACAAATAGACTTTGATATAACTGATAATATATCTTTTGATTTTGATTTTTAAATTTGATAAATCTTTGATATTTGAAGAGTCAAATTTGAAGAAACAAAAAAAAAAAAAAATTACAAACCGTTAACAATAAATCAATAATTCAATTTCAATAATATTGTTTTTCAAGTAACATTAAAAGAAAAAAAACAAACTTTTATAGTATTACAATGACGTATAAAAGGTAAAAAACATAATCGAGAATATTGGATTAATGTAATTTAAGAAAAAGAAAAAAAAAATCCCTTTTTCAATTAATTAAATCCTCTTTTTTTTTCCCTCAAACATTGAAACAATTTGTACATCTTGTATCGTGTCCCATCCTATCTCTTTCTCTCTCATCAATTCTTATATATTCAATTTGACATAAAATGAGATAAATGAAGGAAATAAAATAATAAAAATAAAAATAAAATAAAATAAAAAAAAAAAACAAAAAAAAAAAAAATGTTCGAGAGACCGACCCTGAATATTGTAAGGTTTAGTAATGATAATATTACCTAATATTTAAGGATGTATAAGAGTAAGCACTTTTTTGCGATAGCCTAGAATTTGCTCCGCAAAAATGACAATTGATTACTATTTACGTAGTAGTACGCAAAAAAAAAAAAAAAAAAAGAAAAAGGAAAAAAAAAGCTGAAGTTGTTTTTTTACTATAAAAAAAAGAATAAAATAAAAAAATAAATAAATAAATTACTAGATATACTATAGTCGCTGCTGGTGACTAATAGCACGATCATATCTTATTTTTAGTTTTCTATAGATGGGTTTTTTTAAATCAAGGTTGTATTTATATTATTAATCGACATATTTATTCAATTCAATCGTATTATTACATCACTACAATAGGCATACATATATTTACCTATTACTATTTCCTTTATGGATGATTGAAAGAAAATTTTTGTCAAAGTTTGATCCCTTGCAATTTGCATATCGGATGTAATTGCGTTTATTTCGTCGGCAATTACGGTGATGATGATGAAGATATGAAGATGAAGATGAAGATACGAAGATTTGAAGATGATAATAATAGCGAAGCTTCAACGTACGGCGTGTATATCTTCCAACGTTCTGTTGATTCGTCTTGTTCATTCTTTTTTATATTATTAGCTGACGTGGTTTTTCAGGTCTAATTCTTTCCTATTATTTTTATTCTTCTTATTCTTCTTCTTATTGTGTTTTTATTTTATTTTATTTTATTTTATTTTTTCTCTATCTCTTAAAAAAAAAAACACACATTATTCAACGACTGACATGCACAATATGGGTGTGCTTATTAATGTAGATGTACAATAGTGAAATACAGGTGAATGTGAAGAACAGTAAAATATATTCGAAGAATTTTGTTTATCTCTTAATTTGTGATTAGTAGTTGTTCTTACCTTTACTAATATTCTAAAACATTTTATTATCCAAATACCAAAATACGAAATAATGCGATCTTTATACATCAAAAGAATCGTTAGTCCTTTAGGAAATAACAAAAAAAAATAAAAAATATCTTATGGTATTTTTTTTCCATTTCCATTATTATTCTTCATTAATTTCTTCGCAGATATAATAATCTTTGGTATATTATTATCACTGAAAGATTCAATCAAGTTATATTTTACTTGAACCATTCTTATTCTCATTTGAGAATATTTCGTTATGATTGAAGTTATTTCAAAATCCAAATACTTAAAATTATGGATGAAAATTTTATCGTTTTTTTCTTTCTTTTTTCATTTTCATCACAACCAGCAGCGACAGAATGTACTAGTGTTCAAAAGCGAAGTGCAATGTCCCAAAAAAAAAAAAAAAACTAATTGACTATATGAAGTAAACAGGTGTCCTGAGCAAGTGATACTTGTATACAAAGCGCATAGGTAGTGATCAAACATCTTTCTACGACTTCATTATTTCATTAGAGACATTCTCTCCTCCTAATAGATTTAAAAAAAAAATAGAATAAAGCAAGAAAAAGAAAAAAATTAGACCATCTGATAGGGAGGAATCCCCTACGACTTTGTATGAATTTATTAAAACCGTGTGTCGTATCATATCACGACACTCTTAGACCATAATCTAATGCTTTATTGGCTGTTTGTGTAAATTTGCTAAATTATAATGAGGCGGGGTCCAACTGAACCACCCCAATGATGAAAAAAAAAAAAAAAAGACGACGTTATATATGGGGCTTTCCAGGCGAAAACGGCCACTTTGGAAACGGAGTGTCACAGATTTCAATGGTTTTCACATATGTTGTCGTCCATGTTTCACCTTGGATCTCAGGTGAGTCCTTTCGTCTTGCTGACCCATCGCCGCGCTGCTGGCAGAGGTCGTAGCGCTGCACTCCACAGTCGTTATCTCCGAAACGACTCGACCGAATACAAATGTTAAAAAAGCCATTTGTCCGTAAATTCGTGAACTTTATGATGCTTATTATGGAAATTTGAAAATTTTGAACCATACCTCAAAAATGACGAATTTCGCATTTTTAAGCACTTATATCCAGGCTGAAAATTTTCGAAAATTGCCGTAAATTACCCTCTTTCCATGTTCTATATACCCCCCGAAGCAAATTCTGGGCTCTCCAACGGTTCGAGAGTTATAGGTCAAAATGTAACGCAGGCGATCGGTAATTTCAATCGGACTCTGTTGGAGAACACATTTTGACCTATAACTCTCGAACCGTTGGAGAGCCCAGAATTTGCTTCGGGGGGTGAATAGAACATGGAAAGAGGGTAATTTACGGCAATTTTCGAAAATTTTCAGCCTGGATATAAGTGCTTAAAAATGCGAAATTCGTCATTTTTGAGGTATGGTTCAAAATTTTCAAATTTCCATAATAAGCATTATAAAGTTCACGAATTTACGGACAAATGGTTTTTTTAACATTTGTATTCGGTCGAGTCGTTTCGGAGATAACGACTGTGGAGTGCAGCGCTACGACCTCTGCCAGCAGCGCGGCGATGGGTCAGCAAGACGAAAGGACTCACCTGAGATCCAAGGTGAAACATGGACGACAACATATGTGAAAACCATTGAAATCTGTGACACTCCGTTTCCGAAGTGGCCGTTTTCGCCTGGAAAGCCCCATATATCTTCTATAAATTGTCGACTAATTATAAATATATCGTTGTAATTAAAATTGTGTAACGAGTGGGGGCACCTGGGCTAAGATTCTCTGCTACAAGACTTACGTATGAATAATGTAAAGAAATATGAATGTTACGGTGTATAACTAATTCGACCGGCATCTCCGGTCAATCTCGACTTATAAACTAATATTAATAATACTTAAAGGAAGGTAAAAGAGAAGAATGAAGAAGAAAAAAAAACACAACAACAAAATAAATAAATAAAATAAAATAAAAAATACTACAAAATAATAAGGATAACGAGTATTTGAAAGTTATGTTTTTAACAGAATTTTTGAAATAGAATGCGTATGGAGAGGCACACATTTAGATGGGTTTTATTTTCTTCGCAATCCTTATACCGATTGCCTATATCCCAAAATCCAAAGTCCAAATTATACTATAATTATATTATAAAATAATGAACGACTGGTCTATGGCAATGAATTATTATAGAAAAGGCAACAAGATATTTTCTGTAATTTATCCTATGTTCAGCGTGGAAGGGAAAAGAGAAATAATAATAATAATAATAATAATTATTATTATTATTATTTACTAATGATATATATTAAATGTCCAAATAACTTTTATTATATTTCGTCCAATTTATTTCGAATTCATTTTATATGATACATACATAATTAATATTATGTTAAATACATTCAACGAAAAGAAAAAAATGTTGCCTAAAACAAAAAAAGAAATACATAGGTATGGAAGTATTTGAATGAATTTAAATCAAATCAGATTTTCCTCGATTTTTTTGTTTATTTATTGGTGTTGCCAAAGGTCAAGTGATTCTGAAAATGAAAAAAAATATCATCTTTGAAATATGGTATCATTTCTTCAGATCAATCTTTTTTTTTTTTAAGATTCTTCTGAATATATTTGCGCTCTTGCGTCTGTAGATATCAGTCGTAGACATATAAGATATCAGTAGATAAGTCGTCGGTTTAGGAAAATAAAGAAATGCCCCGCCATTAGACTGACAACTTTTCCACAGATTCACTCTAAATTGCGTATTTTGCACCAGATGTCGTCTCGATCGATTCTTCATTCAAAATTTCAATTTCAATTGTTTTTTTTTTTTTTTCGTTTCCTCAGAAACGTCAATTTCAGTCACACGCTGCTCTGTTCCACAATATAATTGTATACATTGTCAGTAGCTATTATATTCAATGAAAAATTCATCGATTACACAAATTGTTGATTACATTGAAATATGGCGATTTTAGCTCTGAATAAATCGACAGTAAAGTTAATAACAAGCACGCAGATTATAACCTCTGTATTTAGTGTCGTTAAAGAATTAGTTGAAAATTCTTTGGATGCCGATGCTAAAAATATTGAAATTAATTTGGTAAGTCAGTCGCAGATTATTATCTTAACATATTTGACATAACATCAAGAGATTTGATTACTACTAATTCATTATATTTCTAGAATTTGTTAATACCTTATACATTATCCTTTATATTATAATTACATAAAAATAGTTTTAAGCGATTGTAAAATATTCTAAAAAATAAAATAACAAAAAAAAACAATAATTCCACGTGTTATTCGATTATCTTTATACTCAGACCGACAACGGTTTATCTTTGATCGAAATACGAGACGATGGATGTGGAATATCTGCTACAGATGTGCCAAACATGGCTATGCCTCATTACACATCGAAAATATTAGACTTTTCAGATTTAGGTAAAATGATTATTTCATTCTATAATCTATATCCCTAGATTCTAACTCAACGCAACATTTGATCTACTCTCATATACCTGAAATAAATTCTAATTACAAATTCTGACCTCTGTGTGTATCGCATAGCTTCATTAGGATATTAGTTTCGAAATTTTCTACCTTTATTATAAAATTAACACTCTATTCTTTATTCTTATTCTTTGAATTAGACTCATTAACTACTTATGGATTTCGCGGCGAAGCTTTGAATGCGATATGCAGAGTGGCGGAGGTAACAGTAACGACAAAAACAAGCCAAGATGAAACTGCGAAGTTGTATACTCTGGACAATAATGGGAATGCGATAAGCGCAGAATTGTCTCATCGTTTTGTTGGTATGAAGAATATAATCTATGAAGATCATATATTTCAAGTATTAGTTTGAAATATTTTAGAAAATTGACTTTTGTTTGTTTTCTGCTTTTCTCTAGGTACAACTGTGAGGGTTCAAAAATTGTTTGAAAATCTTCCTGTTAGAAGACAGATAATAACTAATCCAAGAAAATCGCGACTGGAAATAAAACAGATCGAAAATATGTTGAAAAGTCTTAGCATATGTCAGCCGGTTGTTAGAATGAGTTATAGAGTAAATAATAATTTGGTTTTTTTAAAACCAAGTTGTAATAATGTTAAAGAGGCATTGAGCCACTTTGTCGGCAGCAGAGTTATCGCCAATTTGGAATGGATCCATAACGAAGATTCTGAAGTTTGTTTCAATACCTTATTTTATGAGAAACATTACAATTCTTCAATGCATCAAAGTATTTTTCACGATAATCCAACTTCAATTAATCATAGATGAGAAATAATTTGATATTAGGGTTTCATTTTATAGGTAAAACTGCAGCTGATGATACCGAAACAAGAATTGACCGATCTGCATCTAGTCTATGATTCAAATCAACAATATGTTATAATAAACAATAGGCCTGTTAAATACAAACAATTTGAAAAGGTGAATATTTTCGATGAGAAACTGTTTCTGATTGGTCGTTTACGCTGTACACTTCTGTTATCTCCAATTCATATTTGAATGCTAAAAGCTTTCCACTTGGACATCGCCAATCCTTGAATTGATTAAACAACAAAGAAAAATATGAAATATTGTCTCGTTTCTCATCATAGTATTTCATACTTATTGATTATCTTGATATAGATTATCAACGATAGGATTTCCGATCACTTTGGCAGCAAAGCGCCTGTGAAAAAGCACCCTGTATATCTAATAAGTATTACGGTTCCGCCGAATGAAGTAGACGTCAATTTAGAGCCTAATAAAACTTCGGTACTTTTGAAGAATCAGGTAAAATATTTTTGTAAATTTCGATGCAAAAAGCTTCGAATCTGAAGTCACTAGGTAAAACTAGTTGAATAATAATGATATTTCTCTCTCAGGATATCATATTGAAGAAACTAGACAAAATTTTATTAGAGTTTTACAATTTACGAGATGAAAATGTAAGGCCTGATATGTCTGTCTCAAATACATCCATAGATACTTCTCCAGAGTATCATGACTTCACGCAAAATTTAGCTATAGAAGTGGCAGCGCCTGTTTGCAAGAAGCCAAAGTTCAATAACAACAAATTAAAATCTCGAGATCTTGTATCAGATCTGAATACAGAGTCTAGTGAAAAGCGAAAGGGAGCTGAAAAACGATCAGTGAACAATGCTCTAGCAACGGATGTTGATTACAGCTCTATTAAAGATCAGAACCTTGATAATATGCGACTAAATCCACTGCATTCATCCAAAGACAGTAAAACTGCTGCTGATAATCTTCAAGGAAGAGTATCTGAATCTTCAGACAGAGATAGCTTGGACAGAATATTAAAGACCTTTCCTGGACCAGTTTTAAGCGACTCTGACAGTGAGTCGATCGCCGATGAAGCCCTGAAAAAGGCACGGAAGGCTCCAGCTATAATTGGCCATGCTGTAAGGTCAGCATTCCGTAATCTTCTTATTTATACTAAAAGAACTCGGTTAAACTGCTACAAGGCATGGACATTTTCGTCGAGTTTAATCTAACATTGTAAACTTTTCTCCACAATTACAGGTCTACTGTTACAGAACTGGAGAACGGTGAACTTGGGAAGGAAACTCCATTTTCACCCACATCTCCTCACTCTGCTATAAATTGCAACGACCCGATTAATAACGTAGCAAACGGGGCTGGATCTAATGCTTCTAATAATTACTGTGAAACCTTGAGTCAATTGCCTGTAGTCGATCTTGGTGAAGATTTTGATATTGTTGCGATTTTAGAACGGCTTCCAGCGAATAAACCGATTAAATCAGAGGAGATTTCTTCAGTATTGAAAAATTCTGAAGATGGAACTGATCAGTCTAGAACAGATTGTGGAAACAGTAGTACAGTGAAGGCTAATTCTACATTAGAACTTTGGAGCAGAGGACAGATACCTGGGCTAAAGGTGAAAATTTCATAAATTGCTTAATAGATTGCTTCCTTGTCTTTCATTTTTTTGTAAAATGGTTAGTTAAACTTTTTTTCTTTCTAATACCAGGGGTCTACCGATGTGTCTACTTATAACGATCCAAAAAACACCCCAAAATCAAGTAATGAGAATCAAAATAAAGCGGAATCAAATTCTTTCACTATATATCATACTGGATTTTCTAAATTCTCTTACGAAATTAGATCGCAAGGTGAACAGCTTTTTTTTTTTGCGTTTTGAAAATGAGCTCTGAGTTGTAAACTGCCAAATTTAATCTTGAAATTATTCAAAATTTCAATGGGTCTTTTGTCTTGGATAAAACTTTGTAGTGCTGGAGGAAAATCCGGGTGCAGCGTTACCATCGATTGGAAAAATCATGGCTAATCGTTGGAAAGAACTTTCACCTGAGGAACGTGGATATTACAGAGATTTAGCACTGGAAGAAAAGAAGAAAGTAGAAGCCGAAAAGAAGAAATCAAAGATCAAACAAGTTTCGCAACAAGAATCAGATAAAAATAAAACCAGACTCGTGCAAATGCTTGAAAGTATGAAAAAGACGAAAAGCAATAAGAAATTAGGTCTCAATGAGAGAACTTCGACTATGTGGGAAATAAGCATTCAGAATATCACCAAAAATTTCTTCTCCAAGTATATACTTACAACTATTGCAACCGCTGATTTTTTAAACAGTTTATTCTACATAGATAAAAAAATTCTGAATGAGATGAACTTTTAATTTGGCTATGATATTATTTCACAGGCAAATACCAGAAGAGGAAAGAATCATTGGACCGTTAACTGATGAAATTTGGACTATAAAATCCGGTGGGAAAATTAGCGTGATAAATAGCAGAGAGGTAATTGGAGCAGTAGATCCAAAAGCGAACGACGAGGAAAGGGTACGGCTGATTTTTTCATTTGTGTAATTACCTAGTTTCCGAAAGTTTTGTGAATGAAGAATCTACTTGTTAAATATTATGGTAAAAATTTTTCAGATAACTGGTGAAACAACTGAATCAATTTTGCAGTCATGGTTGAGAGAAAAAAACGCACATTCGACTTCAATTATGCATACGATTTACAATATCGACTTATCGTCTGTTTGATATAATGATATACTTATATTGGCTTATTATTTTTCATATGATTCCGTTTATGGTCGTAATGTAACTGTAAATATTTAATATCTTGTAATATTCAAAGGAATATTGATCCTTGAACAAATCGCAACGGCCAATTCCAAAAATCAGTGTTTCATACTCTTGCTTCAGTACTGTACTATCATTATGTTAATAATAAGATTACTGCATTAATTTTTTTATACGTTGTATTATAAACACTGGAACCAAGCTTGGCCCCAATAATATATTCAATATGAATTCATATATTTCCAGAAAGTTCTTCATTCAAACCCAATCATCATTAAAAGCCCGAATTCTAGGTTTGCCTCGAAATTACATCAATGTAGAATGTTTCCTCCGAATTTCGAAAAGATACAATCAACGATGCGATCTGTATGCTGCACCAACCGCTTGTTCATCAGTAGCTGAGAACTACGTAACGCGATGTCCAAATATTTGTTAATAATTGTGAAGGATAGTTCGAAACACTAGTAATCTACTGTAAAAAAAACTTAGTCAATGGAATATTTTTAAGAATCAATTACAATTTACGAATTCTCCATAACTTTGACGATGAATACACGATTGTATCAATGCGGCAGCAATAAATTCTTAAATATATGAATAATCAATTGCTTTGTTATTTTTCACTTTCCCCTCCCTGCGATTATTTATTTCAAATAAGATATTGTTCTTTAGTCTATTTTCGATTCAATTACAATTCAATTTCAATTCAATTTAGCTTTTAAATTGTTGCGTCAGGTACAGGCAACAAAAATTTTGTCTCACATGAATGGCATGCGGGTTGCCTACGACAAGGCGTCTTTTAATTAACGAAAAATCTGGCAGTTGATACTATAGTTTTGGAAATTTTAACTCGCGAAAATACTCCTGGTATCAGGAAAACATCTGACCCGAGGAGGTGTGCTGAAATTTTCGGAGGGGGAAAGGCATAGTGTATTGATACATGCATGCATACGTTGCTCCATGCACGTCTCTCTACGTTCATTCATATCAGCTATTTTGACAATTTTTTTCATTTTAACGCAAAAAATATCTCCTGGTATCAGGAAAACATCTGACCCGAGGAGGTGTGCTGAAATTTCTGGAGGGGGAAAGGCATAGTGTATTGATACATGCATGCATACGTTGCTCCATGCACGTCTCTCTACGTTCATTCATATCAGCTATTTTGACAATTTTTTTCATTTTAACGCGAAAAATATCTCCTGGTATCAGGAGAACATCTGACCCGAGGAGGTGTGCTGAAATTTTTGGAGGGGGAAAGGACTGGTGTATTGATATGGGCATATGCATACGTTGCTTCATGCACGTCTCTCTATAGTTTAAGTATAGTAGCTATTTTTATAATCTTGAAAATTTTAACTCGAAAACTACTACCAGAAAAACGACTCCGAACTTACGACTCCTATTTGAAATGAATAATCGCAGGGAGGGGAAAGTGGAAAATAAAAAAGCAATTGATTATTGATATAATCTAAAAATTTATTGCTCTAGCATTGATACAATCATATTCATTGTCAAAGTTATGTAGAATTAGCAAATTGTAATTGATTCTGAAAGATAAATATCAAATATGAATTGCGGTCGAGTATCTTCATTCGGTTCCTGGCGTAGGAATTATCATAAAATAAACTACGTCCGTATTTCAATAAGATCCTACTTGATATAATCAATTTTACAAAGAAGAATGAGTGTTATAATATCACTGCGTTCGGAATATTTCTATCAAGTCGCGTTAACGCACCCCATGCGTACTCATTGACGATCACGTTGATCGAATTTCGACTATACTATCTAATAGTCGAGCAGCGAAGCTGATAATTTCGCGCACATGTTTATCAGCCGCCTGACGATCCGAGACTTGCGATACCGCGATGTACCTGAAATATCACCCTGTATACATGACTGTTAAGTTTATATACTGCGATTGAAAGTTTAGTCGTATCGATCGTATGCGCTTTAATGAAATTTATTTCCTCCTTGAGTTTGAATTTGAATTAAATTTGAATATCAATATATTGGAACCCGGTGTTAAGTTATAGATTACTTAGATTTATCACAACGTAATAGGCCTGTAATTAGCAAGATCAATCTTTACGTAATTTCTATTCACAAGATCTCTGGATAATTAACTATAATCTGTACCTTACAATGATCATAATTGATGCAGATTATGGGTTGATAGATTTATTCAGTTCTAAAGTATTATATCTACTGTTTGCCTGTTTAAGATTAAAAAAAAAAAAAAAAAACAGATAAAAAATTCAAAAAACGCTCGTAGGTGATTACTATTTATCCCTAAGTGACTAAAGATCGAAGTAGGTACGACCTGTGACTTATAATGAATATGGAGCATTCCGCGTCACTTCAGCCAGAAAAATGAAAAAAAAAAACGAAAAAAGAGAAAAAAAAACGTACAAAATTATAACAAGTATGCAAAATAAAACCTAATCGTTTGACATCTGAGTTGCCTGTATGCAGGCGTTTTTACTTCCCTATGAAGTTTTTCCACGAATACTCCCGGTATATGGACCGACATATGCACGTGGTCTGCGTCACTAGTATGACCACGTGGCGTATAATATTCCTCTTGATTTTAATAGTGAGACTTATTATTCCGAAGAAGAGTTTATGAGATAAAAATTGTTCAGGATAAAACAACGAACAATTTCATTGTTTGTACTACTGGCTAGAAAATTGATCCAGTACGTATACCCGAGAGACAAAGAAAGGTGTGCGATATACACATCAAATATTGGCGCGTCACATTAAAGCGGTATTTTTGAACATGAAATCCGCACACTGCACAGCTATATTACAGTAATAAAAATGCTGATTAAAAATGTACTTAAAAACTTCTGAAATATTATCAGTTCAACCTCTTCTCAATATAAATGTAAATGTTTTGTCTATCGTTAGCATGTACTCAAGAAAATACAAGAATATATATATATATATATATATTATATATAATTTAAAAAAAGAAAAGAAAAAATTTGAATTGGCTATGAAGTAGGCAGCTTTTTAATACCACTGTGTCGTTAACGTGATTAACGGAGCTTATTGGACCTTGATCAATCCATATACAAGCAACGAAAGTATTCACTAGACTGTAAGAGATCTCGCTGACATATGTATATATATGTTACACACGTATACATGTTCACGTAATTATATATACTAGTGTAATAACGGGTAATAAATTATAGGTGTAGATATACAAATATCAAATTATTTATATTTAACATTATAATGTTTGTAAATTCTGTCAATGAATTATAATGAAAAGATCGTAACTCGTTGAATCTGTTAGTTTCAAAGACGTAATTTACTTAAAATGAACGGAAAGCTTTTCTCCCCGTCGTATCTTAACGTATAACTCTTTTAAAATATGTATAACTCGTAACGTTTATATAGTTATAATACTGTTGAGATACACGCTACGGGGTACTAATCCCGCTCATCTTCTTTACTTACGTATTTTTAAACAGTAATGAGGAACACATCGATGATGCTAATGAGTCTCAGCAAGTTACCGCTTTTTCATTAGGACCCCTCGATGTAATGAACCCATGTATAGCACAAAATTCATGCTATATAGATAACCCGTCTTACGACCTTTCGATAAAATGCATACAGAAATACTTCTCACATCATTTCTCTCTCGTATTATAAACGTGATAGTGATAATACTTTACTGATAATATAATATGAACTATAATCGATCTCGATTTGTGAAAAAAAAAAAATCTTTGATCTCTTTATTTTAATAACTCTTCCGAAAATGTTTCTAACGCTGTAATATATACTTAAGTATAATCTTGAGTACAAATATATCTTATATGAGTAATCAATTATTACTTGTTTGAATATAAACAAACGCGTCTATAAAGTTTAGATATTATTATGTCGTTGTAGTCGTCGAGAGAGAGAAGCTTATATTTTCTAGAGATCAGAGGGAAATTTGTTCTCTTATTTATTATTTCTTAAAACAATTAATCAGTGATCTTAGATATAAGAAAGCGAAAGAATTGAAATTACTCTTTCTATCTATATAGCAGAGTATAGATTTAAGAACTCGTTCGTCTTTAGATGTACAACAAATAAAAAAAAACAAATTGCATCAATATTAATAATTGAAAAAAAATAAACTTCATCGTCTCATTGTGAGCATGAAACCGTCATCATATCTATATGAATTTTCTTAAAAGCGTATAAGTGACAAATTGCGCGCGGATTTCTGTTCCTCATCAACGCATCTTCTCGTTTTTAGTATAATACTTTCGTTACGACTTTGCATATAGAATGAATATATTAGGTATGTAATTTTCTGTTAGAATAGATAAAAAGGCCGAATTTACTATATCGTAAAATGTTATTTAATTTTGTTTAATTAATTTGTTATAAATTATAAAAATTAATCGAATAATAAGAAGAGCCTGGTAACGTTGAATAGCAGTTTGTAAAAAAACATCAAGTCTTCATTACGGTGTACGGCGATACGATTGGTCAAAGGTCTTTCAAGTAATTCCAACGACTCGACACTGGTTTTGTATCTCCCCAGTCAACGGTGCGATTGTGTCGGGTGTTGATGTATATTTCCTTCTAAATGACATAGCAGTGAGTTTAAAAATACATTAATTATTATATTTAAATAATTTCCCCATAGGGAAAGGAAATTAAATTTCATTACAAATGGGAGAAATAACGCTAATTAGGTTCTAAACAAAAAAAAAAAAAAAACAATTATTTATTCAAATTATCATTATTACGTAATTTTATAATCGTAATCATAGTCATAATCGTTTTTATCGGTGATCGAGGAAGTTTTCTTTAAACTGATATTCGTTTTGACCGTAATTTCGGGTTAATTCGATTATTTTAATCAAGTGAAAACGATCCAAGGTAAGCATCTTTCAATTAATATTATTATTATTATTATTATTATTATTATTATTATTATTATTATAAGCATGTGTCAAAAGTAACTGACTCGATAATTAATTCTCTATAAAAGTATCAAACGACGATAATACACTTGCGATATAGTGTATATATATATAAAAACTTGGCAATTAATGATTATATAGTTAATATATATATGTATAGTCTTGAATTTGTTTATTTTTAAAATTGATAAAAATATAATTGAATCATCGTTAAGTCGGATAATTTTATTGTTAAAATTAAACCTTGCCACACCTAGCCGTTTACGTTATGTTTGAACTATCATATTGCTGTGATCAAAACAAGAGAGGAAGAGAGAAAAGAAAAGAAAAAAAAAAAAAATGGAAAAAAAAAAACTGAAAACCGAAAATTATCTCGACGTGTTTACATTCGCGCTAATCCTTCTAATACAACATGATATGAGAACGATTTTGCCTCTACAAGCTTTTAGCGCGCTGAATTCAAACTTGGAGCCTCGTCAAGTCTTCAGGGAACTTCCGGGTGCCGTTGATACTCGTAATATATAGCATGAAGGGGGAAAAAAAAAGGAGAATGAAAAAAAAATCATGTGTGATAATAGGCTGAATCTGGAAAGTGGGAAAATATATTACAGAATTTTATTTTGCTTCAGAAATAATTGCAGACTCACATAAATAAATGAATCAGAATTATTTTTAGAATTATTCAATTCTCGTCTAGAGTATAAAAAAAAAAAACTGATATTATTAAAAAGAGTAAACATTGAGATATAAGCTTTAGAGAAATTACTCAGACTCTCCAAGAAAAAGTTCGATGTAGACAGAGTTTAGACAAAACAACAAAGATAGATATATATGTGTGTCTGTCGCAGTTTGGCGCGTAATTTTTTATTCAAATCGTTGATTATTAATTATTATACTAATTATATTTATTTATTTGTTTGTTTATTTATTTATTCATAGCACGAGAATGTGTAAAAAGCAATTATATTAATTGTTCGTATTGCATTTTAGTAATTCAATACGCTAATTACTTTTCGGAGTATTGTAGTATTTCAGTATTTCAGTATTATATAAGATTTGAAATTGAAGAGGAAAAAAAAAATGTTACAGAATGAATCTTAACGATTGAAAATCTAATTAGAATTATTGAAAACTTTGTTTATTCGTCCACTTATATGCGTATAGGGAATAAGTTATTTATAAATAAACAATAAATAAGGTTGCGCCTTGATAATTTATATCGAAAAGATCACGACCTCGGGATATCGTCTATATAAGAAGACTCCCTTTGCCGTGTATACACGTATATTTATTTATATTTATGCATGGCTTATTAAATTATGACTAATATTCATATATATGCGGCTCATGTCAGTGTATACTGTAAATCTCAGTATCATGATCATTCTGTGGGGAACATGTTAGTGGTGAGTTTCTGACGGTGTCTTTTACGATAAAAATCATAAACAGGTCTCTTCGGGTTTCGTATTGCAGCACGCAAAGATTATGCGAAACCGCGAGAAGCTCGGATTTAAAGATCTGCCAATTTTCTTTACCGGAATTTATTTCAGTTTTTTTTTGCTGTCAGAAATAGAAAAAGAAAAATCGAATCGAAAAAATGTATTCAAAAAAATTGTAATATATATATATATTTTTTTTTTCTGCATAGTATAAAACAAAACGATGAAATTTCACAATCGAATAAAATAATAAATATTCGAAACTAATTAGTGGATTTTCTTCTTTTTTTTTTTAATCCTTTCAGACTGAAAATGAGCGTGGAAACTGCGAAACCATCGACGACGGTGAGTTATACTGTTACATAATGATAATTAATTTGGTTTCTGGCTTAAAACGTTTTTTATAATAAATTCAGATTCGGTAAGTAGAGAATCGCGTTCGATAAGCTCTGCAAAAAAAAAAGAAAATATACACATAATATAATTGACAAAATGAAAAAAAAAAAAGAAGCAATTATTAATTTGATAATTCTGTTTACGTCTAAACGTCTTCTTTCAAATGACTTTAAAGAAATTATTGAAACTCATTCATTTATCTTACATATATACAGATCAAAGTAATTTTCGCATTATTTTTTATTTTATATCTTTTTTTTTCTTCTAAAAATCTGATATCAGATGAGTGAAAAAATTGTGGAAACCCTTGGCGATGTAATAGTAGCTAGTCTCGAAGCCACAGCTCAAATTTCCCTGGGCCAGGGACTCCTAAGGGTTGCTGATCGATTTCTATGGGTGGTTGAAAAATCGGCACAGTGGAGCCTGCCGGTTCACGAAGTAAATGCCGGTAGGTAATGATTAGTAATTATTTTTTAAATCCATGATTTATCGTGATGGAAGAAAAAAAAAAAACTAAGACCTATATAATATGAAATATAAATGGAATTATAATTCGTTTGATTCCATCGAGATTCGAGTTACAAATTTTGCATAACGGTCTAATAACGTCCGAAAAAAATTCACAGAAGAGAATGGGAAAGCATTTGGAAAAATAGAATTAGTTCGTCCGTTGCCATGGATATTTTTCCTACCAAGTTTGGTGATGCTACGAGTTTGCAGACTTGGCATAAACGTCGGTGCTGTTATCCTGGGTTTTCCAACGCTACAACCTACGGGGATGGTAATTTGTTTCCCTTATCCTGAATATGGAATTTTTATCATCCTTTCAGATCTCAGTCCCGCGAATATATTGCACTTTTTATTTTTCGTTCCAGGTAAAGTTCATTCAAAAAGGACGCCGACGTCTTCGCACTATCAAATCTAACGGCGTAAAAAATATGAGGCATCGAAAAAGCTCGCGAAATAAGGTAACAATACTAGATAGCAGTTTTTAAATTTATATTCATTATCCATTAGTCGCTCCCACACATCTTCAATAATTATACATCATTAGATCTTAATTATGATAGCTATTTACATTCCTTCTAATTATTTATGCATAGATGTAGCCGATGGATTCCACTCATTGTTAGTCATAATTTTTTTTTTGTTGCATGTAATTAGCCTAGTGGTTTTATGCATGTATGTGTGTGTAACATACCTACCAGTGAACACTATCCTGAAAATTGACAAAAATTAATCGAAGTGATCATTCGCCCAAAATTCACATGCATAGCTTTAAAAAAATAAAAAAATAAAAATTATTCGTTGCCAAAAATGTTGAAATTTGAATAGCTTCATGCTTCGATGATTCAAGCGCGTGAGAAGTCTGTTTTAATTTTTCGAAAATCGTTTATTAGTATATGAAATTATCAGAATCGTTAGAAAAATTACGCTTATCGCATCTCTGGTCATACTTTTTCACTGGTGAATAAATTTTTTTTACCAAAATCGAGTTCTTTTCTTCGTTCTTTTCTCACTTAAACAGACTAAAATTGGAATAAAAATTTTGAGATCGATGCAAAGTTTTGATTATATTAGATTCTTGTATCATGTAGTATTACTAGTGTCCTATTGTATACGTAACGAATGCAATTGCAATTGCATTTGCAAATGTTATTGTGATTGTAAATCTTATGGTGATGGAAATATATATAGGAGGATGAATTAACCGAGGCAAAAAAAAGTCTGATTAAATCGATGCTATCGACATTGTCAGCTTTATCTTGCCTAGAAACATCAAGAAGAACTCCGTCACCTCCGCCGACTAGAGTTTGCGTTCGAAATTCGGAACCGGATGCAGTGAGTATAATCAATGTATACCAGTGATAGCTGAAACTGTTACCCCTGAACATACGAGACCAAGGATGCATCATGTTTGAATTGCCAATACTCTAGCCAATAGCCTCCTTTCAAGGTTTTAACTGATGCAACGACTAGGGAATCGCTCTTTAAGCAGATATTCGTCGTATGAGCTCTCAAGTCAGCTATTGCTTCGAGTATTGCCAATTTGAAGATGATGTACTCTCAGTTGCGAATAATAAGGGGCGACAGTTTCAGCCATTCTTACTGTACAAACGAGTTAATTGTTACTGATTGTTATTCCTATTGCATGTCGTCCCGAATGGAAATTAAAAATCCGGACTTTCCTTCATGCACGATCTTTTTTTTTTGTTGTTTGTTTTGTTTTTGGTGATGTAAACGTCCACTATTTGTTACACATTACTTTCTGTACCAAATAGAAGACGACAGATTTAATTTTTGGTTTTAATCTCGGAGTTTAGATCCGAGATTTATTCTCGCTGTGGAAATCGTTAATTCCTTCTTCTTCTTTTTCTTTTTTTTTTTTTTTTCTTTCTTTCTTTCTATCTAAATAATATTCAGACTCCAACACCGGAAGAAAAGTCAACGACAGAATCAACTAGTCCACAAGTTGATCCTAAACGGAAGTATTCAGAAGTTGTCGATCTTGATGAAAGTTCTGACGTTCAATCCGCTGAAGAATCTACAGAAGAAAAACTTGAAAGGTTGGCAAATGCAGATAGCGATGCTGATGACCAGGATTTCGACGTAAGCCTTCAGTCTATATACTTATTTACAAAGTGTCGAAAAAGACACGATTTTTACATCATTTCATTAAATTTTATAACTTGTCGCAGAAAAAAAATAATAAGTTGTTAATTTATAGCTAGCTAATTGCGTACGATGCTTATTAAAATCGATGAATCATGAGTCCATATAATTCGATACGCCGATACGCGTTTATAATTATATAAAAATACTAAAGCGTAACAATCCTTAGCCGGAATTGCGTAGAGTTTTATTATCAGAAGTAAGCGATTCACGTGACTTGACCCAAAGTCGACTATATAGATGCTGATAGCTGTTAATTCTTTTTTATATTACGAGCACGGTAACTATCGCCAATTATTGCTAATTATGTATACAGGGTGGTCCGTCTCTTTATCTCTTCAGGCAAATATCTGAAAAAAAAAATATAGAAGAGATACGAGAAAATGTTTTGGTCAAAAATTCTTCACGGAGGCAAAGATGATTCTGACATTCGTCGGCTGTATTACTTCCGAGATTTTTCAAAGTAACTTTTGATAGATGCGATTAATCCTAAAAACAAAAATAAAGAAATCTTGAAACATGTGAAACGATGATATTTTTTGCATAAAATATTTTCATTCATAAGTCAAGTTTGATTTTCTCTATAGTTTTTCTTTTCTATTCTTTATTTTTTTATTTCCTATTTTCCTTTCTTAGCCTGCGGAAGAAGAGTTGATGGCTTCCGAGAGCACAAGTGCTGACGAAGAAGAAGACGAAGACGATGAGGATGATGATTATTTAAGCGAGACAGAAATCAATGATTTACGTATCGATTGTGCCTTAAATTCCATGCCTAAGCCAGTAACTGCAGTTGCTGATCCTATCCCTGAAGAACCTGAATCTGACGAAGAGGTATTACCTGAATCAGGTCCGGAGTCAGAAAGAGAATCTGGAGAAAATGTGAATCACATATCGACGCCAAACGTGAGAATATTTTTACGTCGATTTACGTATATTCGATTATCGTATATTCCTTTAACGCATGACAAGATAGGAATATCACATTTCTCTTCAACGTCTTTTCGATATCGGATACAGAAAACTACGGAAGAAAAAGTCACCGAAACTTTACAACTAGCGAAAGATTCGGAAGACAATGAAAAACTCGAAGACGAACATCTCGCTGTTCCTGTTACTCCTGTTACTCCTGGAACAGATGGAGACAATAACGTCAAATTTTACTCCCCAATCGACTCCCCGGTTGATTCTATCCGCGATTATACGTCGCCGGTGTCTAATGACGGTAAGTTTATTAGAATATAATTATATCATTATTAATAAATTGTCTTCTTCATAAAATTTCATCTCCTAATTATTGTATTAGTAAATCATTTAATTTTCACAATTGTTTAAATATTACTATGCAGATAACGATTTAATCTCCTCTGAAGAGCAGTCGAATAATACGTCATCAAAGATCTTAAAAGAACCGGAAACACAAGTCGATAATGAGACTTTAGAATTAAATGAAAAATCCACAATTTCTGGTACGTAACGATTAATGTATCTTTAATTAAACGATCAGTTATACCGTTCACTGTTTTTATTTTCATAGGGTGGCGGTTGGATAGCTACATCTCAAACGGAAACTTTATTTTACCAATATTTTTTCTCTCCATTTCAATATTATTGTTAAATACATATTTGCCGAGATTTTTTTACATCTCATTATAAATTATAGCTATAAATATTCAAATATTCGGTTTATTGATAGATTACAGCTATCTAAGATTGATAAATAAAATATATTATATACCATGTGTTATGCAGACTAGAATTCTCGTTTTATATACGAGTGTTTTTTATTGTTCTTTGTATATTAAAAATGTTCATCAGTTTGTGCACACACACACATACAAACACAAATACAAACACATGTTATTTAAACATATATAATTGATATTGGAGATTAAAAACGTTTATTGACATCAGGAAATACCACGGATGGGAAGACCGCTACAACGAACGGTACCAATGATGAAAACCGAAGTAATTATCAAACAACCGGAAAAACTCATCACAATGGAAATCACAACGACTTAAAACAACAGAGCAAAGAAAAATAAGCCGATAATTATGTAGAATAGGTTCTTTTCTATTTTCAATTAAGAACGGTGCCGAAATATATTTTTACGTCACTTAAGTAATTTAACATTCGATCGCGTATCATTGGTTTAAAACATTTATATAAAAGAAAGAAAACGAGATAAAAAAATAGAAAATTAGGAAAACTATCGTCGGCATCGTTGCTTAATCCACAATCGTACCTTACATTATATACATACCGATAATATAGCCTTATATAACGTACGTCGTATAAAAAATGTTATTGCGAAAAAGTGAAGAGTTGCAAAGAAAAAGGAAACAGAAAAAAAATCATTTTAATTATTAGTTATAATGAGATTATTGGTGGGAGTATTTTTTAGTTAAATGCGAAATGAATCAATCCGTGATCGTAATGTTTTTTTGCTATAATTGTTTTTTTTTTTCTTTTATTATTTTATATTTTGTTGTTTTAATTTTAAAAATTTCATTTCATCGTACTTATTTCATCTTGTTGAATATTAAATAAATCTTATTACATCCACAGGACGATTTTATTCGTTTATTATTATTATTGATTTAGTTAAATTTCATTTTTAAAAGTATAATAAACAAATTTATATAGTATATACTATAATTATGAAAATTTAAAAATCATAAGAAAATAATAACGAATAACAAAAAAAAAAAAAACAGTTTTTTTAATACAGTTATCGTAAGTTTTGAGTAAATATAACATCTGATTATTGTTGCAGTATAAGAAGAAGAAAAAACTAAAAACTATGTGAATGTAGGTATATGAATGATATTTATTTAACAAATAGCAAGATATTCGTTAAAAGGTATTTTTCAAGCTGTTATTCTGTCTCTCAACACAATATTGTTAACGTTCATTTATTCATTTGTCTCTTGTTGTTGTATTTTTCTGTCTTGTTTATAGAATGTTTTTATTTTATTTTCTCACCTCGGTAAAGTGCTCATCAATATTTGATATAATAATAAAGCTCGTTTCATAAACTGGAAATTACCTTTTTTTTTTATATTCATATATTTCAGCGGTTTCTTAGTGTGAAAAAAAAAAAAATTAATACAACCTTCGAATGAATAAATTACAATTTATATTTGCATAATTATAATCTATAATTAATTACTAGTGCAGATGCTCGATCGCGAAGAAAATCTAGAAGAGATAAATATAAGAGGTATATATACATCGACAATCAATATATTCTACATACGGGTATATTATCATTAATCAATCAATTTCTTTAACAGCTATCCCTATATTAGTCTAGAGAAAATAACAAAATAAAAATAAAAAACTCTCGAACATTCTCTGACAAAATTAGTCACTGCGAATCATAAATCTTACGCTCGTTATTATTATTCATTACTTTTTGAGGCTTGCTTTATTTTTATAAACAATAACAAATTCACGGTCGTATTCATGAGATCCTAATTCCGTTTCAACGATTATCAAATCTACGAATTTGATTAGTTGAAATTCTCCGTATTTGAATCTTACCTACATTCAAACTGATAATCTCAATGCCTTATTACATGCAACCCGCGAAACACTTAAGTTATTTGGTAGCGGTTAGTAGGAACCGGGAATCCCCTAAATCGATGAATATAGTTATACTGTCTATGAGCTTTTGGGAGTTTAGCTGTTACACATAATACATGCTTAATTTATTATCGACAAGCTACAAATTCATTCTTCCATATTACGAACAAAATGCATGAACGCGTAAACAAGCCATTCCGAAACAATGAACGCAATGTATTAATTATAGAGTCTGCGCGTCACGCTCCACTGATGATGATGTGCGGCGAGTGGTAGTTTTTTAAATTTAACGAAAAAGCGGCGCTTTAGATGTGAAAATGAATTTTCGTCCATTATATTTCATCCTATTTTATATTCGCCGCACAACCGTCTATGTAACAGTAAAGCGTTGAGCATTATTTCATTGAAAGAAGCCTGCCTGCGCGAAGCCATATATTTACTGTGCCGATAGTCGTAATAGGCCATAGTATGTACGGTTTGGAGAATTTTATAGCTAGAATCTAACTGCAGGAATTAATCTTAAACCGCATATATTCCCCTCCAGGAAAGCTGGGAACGAAAAAGTTGTGCTCTATCGATAAGACGCGTAAGCTTGAAACTTATCGACATATACATACTTTCGTTTGTAAGAATTCCTACTATTTTTCTTTGAGGGATAAATATTTGGGGGTAAAAAGAGAGGAAAAAAAACTAATCAGCTAATCGTCAACTACAATCATGCGTGCTTACGGCACATGTGTGCAAATCATTTACTAATTATAATTAATTATCTGTGGGTAACCCCGGATCTTATCAAATATGAGCTAATCAAACTATTCAATTATGCAATCAGTTATCATTATCTTAATTCGTATATATGGACATAATTTATACTCTGATGGCTTAGCATGGTTTATGACAAACGCATCTCTATAACAAGAGTCACAGAATAATAGTAAAATGTGGATATAATAATTGAGAAATGAATAATACAATTTTTATCATGATACAATTGACAATTATTCGAAATACAAATTTTTGCGATAAGTATACGGAATACATAGTATATTAATATGTTATCTATATTTAAATGGTGATATGACATGGCTAAATCCCACGCCTTATGAGATACGACAATTTTTTTATCAGCTAGTAAAGCACACCATGAGTTTCAGATCGTTCATCATCTCTCTAACAGATAGCGCTGGTGATTTTAAGATCCGAGCGTCCATAGCTCCATAGCTGCATCAGCAAGGCTCAGCGCACCTACGGTCTACGTCGCTGTCAAATGAAATCGTGAAATCAGTCGCGGAGTTTCAATCGAGGTGGATGTGCGCGTCATGTTATTTTATATTATGTTAGTGATGAATAGGAGTATGTACCGTTATTACAATATCTCTTAACTCTGATTCGAATCGATTATTAATCAACAAACCAAGGATTATCGCGTGTAGAACGCGTACCCAAGCGTGTGGTATACCTCAAGTGAATGTGCATGTAAATAACAGATAAATTCTATAGTATTTCGGATAACGTATCGTGACTACAACGCTTCTTTCCGCAGGACTACTTACTCTACGTTCTTAAAAGATTCGGTGAGTTTATACATCACTGGTATTGTTATACGATAAGATCGATTGTTGAGTAATGTAATGTAGCATTCATTTTCTTTAGAATTTTTTTTTTTTTCACTGTTATTATTCTACCCCTGTTCTTCTTCTTCTTCTTCTTTTTTTTTTCTTAATCCCTTTTTTTTATTGTTTTTCATCGCATTAGACTAGTTCTAACGAGTTGCTTTGCTTTAGACTACGAGATAGGAATTTTTAACAATTCATTCTAAAGATATTATTCGCGCATTAAACAAGTAGAGAATTTTGATTTCCTAAGGATTAAATAATCGTCCTATTTCTCGCATATCACATAACCTAGAAATTGTCGGCGTGTACGGGGTGCTTCAATAGCAACCAATCAATAGATACGACTAGCAGCTGACAGCTGACGAATCAAAACGTACAAAACTTGTTATTTTTACGTTTTGATTTATCGCGGATAATTACTTTCTAGTATTTTGATAAAAAAAAAACAAAAATTTGTTTTCTCTTTACTTGATTAAATATTTCGTTACGATATTACTCTCTTGTTTTTATTCTCTTTTCTTTTCTTTTCTTTTCTCTTAAATTTAGAAATCGGTCATTATTTTCTTCTTCTTTTTTTTTTCTTTGAAAGGTCACCTGGCACGAAGACAATATTCTTGATTCTTATTTAGTATGTATGACGATATTTTGTACAACGTATAGGTTAATTTAAGTTCAGTCCATAAAAGAGAGAGAAAAAAAAAACAAGTTAAAAAACAAAAGAAACGTTATTCATCGTAGTTAATTTTGATTTTCTATACTTCAGCGAAATATTTTGACTCATTTCACATCGTTCACATTTGTTTTTTTGTTTTTTGTTTTTTTATTATTTTTCATTCATATATGCTTATCTTCATACGTATATGGAAAGTTCCGTCCGGTTTTAGAATGAGTTTATTATTTTCATGTATACACATACGGAGTAGTCTTTATCTTTATTGTATTATGCAAAATAGTAAGCAACGGTGTTTATCTTTGCCAAAAAAAAAAAAGAAAGAAAAGGAGAAGTAAGGAAAAGAGAAGGAGGACACAAGTTATCCAAACTTTAAGAACTTTATGTTTGTCTCTTGTTACGTATATTCTACGAATCATTAATCATCTAATGACGCAATAATTGTTCGAATAATAATTGTGTTAAATTATTATGATTTTTTCATTGTTAAAATTTTTCCCCCCTTACACAGTTTACTTCTATTCTTACGTAAATAAATAATGTACATATTCTTATATATATGCACGTACATAATACATGTATGTATCTATATTGCTGCGCTATTTTCTCTATGTTACGTTATTATGTTTAGCCCACATGAAGCCTTGTTTTATGTACTTAAATCAGAAACTATCGTGTTACACGAACTGTGATGAAGTCTTCTAACCGTTACAAGACAACGCGTATTATTATATCTTATATATCTAGAGATACAGAGCGTTATTCAATTGTCTAGATGCAATTATAGTCAAGGATTATATTCGTATGTTCTTTTTCAGATTCTTTTTTTTTTTTTGCTTGTTGTTCTATTAGTTTAGATAACGAATAATAAAATAAATTGAAATACATGTATAATAAAAATTTCAATTTAATAAATAATTTCACACTAATTATACATTAAATTCTATTATATTACGGAAAAAAATACGTTAAATTTTATTATATATTATGTTAAACTATGCGTGACTATCACTTTGAAACTAATTAATTATATCAGAATTATCGTCGGGTTGGGTTGGAAAATATCCGGGATGTAGATAATTTTTTTTTTTTTTTTCCTCCAAGTTAGTTTTTACATATCAATATTTTTTTAACAAGGTGATATCGTTTTTGATTAATAACTAAGATATTAGTTTATTTATTACGTTGCATTGGATTGTAGCAACGTTCGTATTATATTTAAACAAGAATCAAACAGCAAAACAAAAAAACAAAAAAAAAAAAAAAGGATTATTCCATCATTTCAGAATTATAATCGAATCGGAAAATTCGTTATTTTCAACGGTTTAAATTCTAAGCATCGACGCACGCCTTGGTGGAAAAACATGCTTTTCCACTGAGGTGATGGTATGTGGTCGCCTTCAATTCGCACGTTTATACACGCGATTCAATATGCACACACACATACTTATCTATCTTTCTATCTACCTACCTACCTACCTACCTACCTACCTACCTACCTACATTTTTGATGACGGTGAACGTAAAACGTGAAAGTCGTCGAATTACCGCGTCAATCGTGCCAATCGAAGGTCTAATACTAACTCGCGTTGACCAGATGAGTACGAGATAAAGAATTATAGGATGAATATTATTTCTATATACGGAATATCTTGATGCGAGAAAACGAGTTGCGGAAAAATAATGATAATTATTTTTTTCTTCTAATTTTGTTAAAATGTAATCGAGACCAAATATATGTCATGTGTGTAGATATTTATTAAACGTTGAAAACTCGTCTTCCAATAATAATAATAATTATTATTAATAATAATATTATTATAATTATACTAAACATCGTATGAGTAGTACAGCTGAGTCTCGAATTATTATAAGCGTAAATAATAATGATTTGTATTGTTAGACAAAATAATGATCAGTATATGGATTCGTTTCGTCTGCAATTAGAATTCACAAAGGTATATATATTTATGTAGACCAGACCTATTATACAGGGTGATCTAGAATGCGGTACTTTTCTTACATCGTTGGATTCCTTGTAAAAATCTAAGACCAAAATTATTCATCTTAAAATGTCGAAAGCTAAGTCGTTTTCAGGTAAGAGTCATTTAAAGTAAGCCAATACGAAAGCAGATACGAAAATGCGCGAAAATGACTCGCTGCCTCGATTTCGCCAACTGACAAAACGACGATTCGGAGTTCGCGGCTGTTCAGCTGTGTTTAGCTAAGCTATAGAGGCGATGCAATGGAAACAGAAGAATGCTGATTACATATTCATGCATAAAAATGTAATATTACATTCGTTTTGTCAGTTGGCGAGATCCAGTAGGCCAACAATAGCGGCGACAAGTCATTCTCGTATTTGTTCTTGTATTGGCTTACTTTAAATGACACCTACCTGAAAACAACTTGGCTTTCGACGTTTTAGGATGAATAATTTTGGTCTTAGATATTTTTTTAATGAAACTATCGCAATCTGGATCACCCTGTAGGTATATAGTATATTTAAGGATATGGTTCGCGTACTTTTATAGTTGTTTCTTCAAGGAAGAGCGACCAAGCGTAAGAATCTCAGTTATATTCCGGCAATACCGAAGAGTCTAGAACAATAATTATAAGAATATAATTCAGTAGAAAATAGAAGGAAGAGATTTATTATGCATTTTAGTTTGTCTATTCGATTATCAAGTCCTGCGAATATAATTTTTTTTGTAACACCTGTTGCGAAAGTTCGATTTTCGTGACCTATTCAGCGTGCGTAAAGTACCTTATTTACGAAGAGTGAAGAAAAGAAGAGTTAGCGCATGCGCACATCGGAAATACTCTACTTTAGACACTAGTGCTTTTTCTTTAGCGCATGCGCACTTCGAAATAAATCAATTTTACACACTGTGTCAAAAAAATATCGTGCGATAGAAGCGCGGATAGGCAATATCTGCGTCTCGTATTATCACAACATTTTCCTTTGGCTCGTACTGCAAACGATAGTAGTCGTATATTACACCCACTTTCCGTACTTCTATGAGAATATATATATTTTTAATCGTTTTTATTAGATCCCATAATAACATCGAGACGTGTCTGTACAAACTTTGTTACTGATTATTCTGAGAAAATCGAATTATGTAAATTACTTTAATTCTGCACGGAGAGACTTTTCATGGCAAAAAGTCCAATACTTGCTAGTAATTCACGGACATATCTACGTGTTTGGTAGTATTTACCACGATAATAGAGAAAACTAATATCTTGGATGAAATATTTTACTATTTGGAAGAGCAACAAGTAAAAAACGGGTATTAAGGATTGCCACCTGCAAATAGTAGAAATAAAAGTAGCAGTAAATGACAGCCATAATAATAAGAGATGCCAAAATAACGTAAGAAGAATTTCCAATCTGAACAGGAATGTATAGCAGATGCTATACAGCTTGTACTGTTTCTGACCGATCCTAACACAAGTTGAGAACTTATATTACGAAAATTACCAGCGAGAATAGTAAAACTGAGCCCGCGTCACAGAGATTTGCGTCTCGTAAGTTTGCCGATAGGTGGCTACCATGGTGGTGATTTTTCTCACTAGTGGTCAAAAGTATCTTCGTGCGATATATAAGGACCCGAATCTGCCTTTGATGTATGTATATGTATCTGCGATGCGTCCGGACTTGCGAGCGTTTAGTCGAGATGACTTCAGATAGATTATTAAGGTTAGGTTAATGTTAAGTTAGGGAGGTGGCGGTGAAATATATATGTATCAACCTGAAAGAAAACAATACCTGAGCTTGTGGATTACTTGTAACCTTAGAGGGCCCCGAACGATCAAAACAATTAATTATTATATATACAATCGAACAAGCTCCCCTAGTCAAAATTTTTAACAATTTTATCCGAATATTTTTTTCTAAAGTGAATAGTAAAACTTGCAAAAATTACACCAATCTTTCCTAAGCAGTATAGCAATTCTCTCGTCGCGGCAATCACGATTTTACCATACTGTTTTAGAGTTGTTGCTTGTCATTTTGGGTCTTGCTATCATTGGAAATAATACAGTCATCGGTATTTATTTTACCATACTCGCTGTTAAAGTTTAACACACTTCTAGGAACTAGCTCTGGCCTCTATTGGTTGTATTCCTATTACAGCTAGTAATTTTGGGAATCAATACACAATCTAGGAATTTTTGCAACACTGCAGACATGTCCGTAGATTGGAAGAGAAAATGGTAATGTCTGGTAGGAATTTTTAGAAAATTTGCCATCAAAAGTCTCTCCGTGTGAGAGGATCGCAGAGTTTTTATTTTCCTTGTTTATTTCATTGAGAAATCTGCTTTACGATCAGACTGTCTGGAATTTGATTAATCGCATGCATACCCAGAAGAGAATGAATCCCACAAAAAAAAAAAATAAAAAAAATAATAAGGGTATCGGTTTATTTACCTGAAAATATTATAATCTAGGTAAATTTCGGAATTGGAAATTTGGGTCACAACATTATAATGCGATAACGTAGTTCGTTCAGGTTGTGCCAAAATTAAATAAAAAAAAATAATCATTTAGTTATTATTATATATCTGAAATATAAGTATAATTCTACTTTGGCTTTTTAAAGAGAATTAAATCCCACGTTGTAGCAGGAGACTCGATTGCCTTCAGGGCTTGTGTTTTAGTCTGAATCAATTTCTATTTGAATTAATTTACTTACTCGAATTTATTATTATTTAGTTTATTTTTTTCCTTTTACTTCATCTCAGATAAAAAAAAAGGAACACGTGTTTATTTTTATTTTCCTTATATTAGTACTAATTATTTGACTTTCATTTTCATTTTCATTTTTTCATTTTTTTTTTTTTTTTTCTTTTCTTTCTCGTTCTTGTTTTATGGGTACTTTAACGGCTCATCGTCAAGTGTAGGTATACTCATTAGTATACGGTGCCATGAAAACAAGGTATTTCCGGCGCCATCCGTGCTGACTAATTGTAATTTACCTGCTTTCGTTTTATATCATTTTTATTTTTATTTTATTTTTATTTTTATTTTATTCTCACAGTCTGCATATATTATAGATACATACATACATACATACTTACAAGGTCACAATTAGTATTGCACTAATACGTTTATGTATTATATAATATATTTGCGATAAGATAATGATTTATTTCACAGAAATTAGTGCAAGACCACATTTTCAGTATACTAGGTTTTTTACACTCCAATCGTAAAAACAAAAAAGGAAAAAAAGACTGCGAATTCGTGTAAAATTTAATATATACACATGACCGATAAGACAAGAGACAGAGTATATACCTCATTCTATATATCGCTTCCATATTTTTTTTTCCTTTTTTTTCTTTTACCTGTAAATGGAAAACACACATAAATATCCCATAAATATATTTATACTTGACGATATAGACGCACTTAACAATAACATAAACTATAACAAGACTAAACTAATCTGTATACTAACATACGTATTACGCTTGCTAAATTACTCCGCAACTTCTCTACCTAGTATAGGTATATACTATATCTTAATTCACGATGAATGGAGCGTCGGTTTAATACAAGCACACTTCTTTTTTTCTTCTTTCTTCTCTTCTTTACTACTTCTTCTTATCTATGTATTTATTTTATATTTATTTATTATCATTATCATCAATTTTTTTTTTTTTAACGATCGGAACATTTATAATAATAATAATAATAATGATAAGTATTATTATGCATTCAGTGCAGTCTTATCTCTTTCTGCATTTGACTTGAAAATTGTTTAGCATGTATGAATTAATTTTTTAATTTTTTTTTTTACATAACATGATTGTACGGTTGAAGTCATGTAACACACGGATATACATATATATATATATCTACGTAGATATTATGTTATAAACATGTGGTTTCTATATACTTTTTAATGTTATAGAGATACGAATATTGTCATGCTGATATAAATTTGTGAAATTAAAAATCCCACACAAATAACGTATATAATACACGCAATTTTATTATCTAATTATTATATATTACGTACAGTACGATATCTACACACGCGTGCGAATGCGGAAGGACAATTTAAACCGGAAGTGAGATATGACCACGTTTTTCCTCAGAATTACGGTTTATATACAACTTCCTATAAGAATAGGAATTCATATTTACGACAAACTAAATGAGAATAAAAATCTTTAGACGTTATTATAATTATAATTATAATTATAATTTAGAAATTTTAAAACTGTTTTAAAAATTCTATCGAAAATATATATATATATTTTTTTTTTCAACCACTATATGTAATCGTCTATACCAATCTGGGACACTATCTACTATAATATCTATCTATATATATATATTTACTGAATCCTTAAGGAAATATCATACGTTTATTGATCTAGTATATAGATATAGATATATAGAAAAGGTGAATCATTCCCCGGTTAGAACCAGTTCCAATCAAACTCGTTCTACTCTCGATTTAATAGCGAGTTGAATTAGTTGTTTCTTCAAATTGCAGATTTCACTTTAAGAAGCTATATCCATAGTAATAATAAAGTTGAGCTATTAATTTGCGATTTAATTTAGAAAGAAAAAGAAAAAGATTTTATTTGTCATAATTAATGCACGAATAAAGTAATAGAATTTTTTTTTTAGTATAGAATTTGTGTGTCGCGTTTCAGGGCGATATTATTATTTATTTTTATTTTTGCCCTCCCATTTGGAAATCCTTTCGAATGAGACTGAAAAAAAAAACAAAGAAAAAAACCGTGAAAAGATAGCGCTGAAAATGCATTTTATAACGTATTAGGAAACTCGATAGAGACTATAATAGTAGATAGGGTGCAGTATGGATCCTATTTTATTGCCCCCCATAAAATGGCCCCCGCTGAGAGAGGGGGGGGGGGGGGGGGGGGGGGGGGGGTCGACGCCATTTTTTTTTTTTTTTTTTTTTTTTTTTTTTTTTTTTTTTTTTTTTTTTTTTTTTCAACCTACGTAAATCTGTGGATTCTAACCTAATTGAGGTTCAATGATTGAAAACCTAGGTGAATCTTAACGATTTTAACCTAAGTTCTAATTCTATCTCTGCTCTCTTCGCTTCGGCAGTATGGGTCCGATCCATTGACCTGGTATATATATAGATATAGAGGCCTGTGCTTCGCTTTGCTTCGGCAGGATGGGTCCGTTTTCTTGACCGAGTATATATAGATATAGACCCATGGTTCTTTTTGCTTCGGCAGTATGGGTCCGTCGTTTCGAATATATATATATATATATATTTCGGTTCAAACCTCGTTATGCTGCGGTGCTATACCTTTGTTTTATTACTAAGGGAGGCAGGTATAAAGGTTTCCGTCTTTTGGGAGTCGGGATTACGACGGGACAGTCTGCGGACTCTAAGAAGACAATGGCTATGATTCCTGAAAGAAGGACTCTTGTTTATGGTTTGAGCTCGTGTTTATTCAGGCAGACAAATTCATTTACATACATCACAGATTTAAATCTAACTATAACGAGACACATACCGCTAAGAGAATATCGTATATAATACATTCAAATTATCACTAGTGAACAGGAAATAGATATTCGAATCCTATCTTTTCAAAGCCCTGGTACACTCTAAAACAGTTTGGACCTCCTCGGCAAGTGCAGTAGTGAACAAGGCTTTCATCTCGAGCATTGTCAGTTTGAAATAGTTTTTCACGAAACTTGCTTTGATCACGTTCTTGATGATGTGTTGCGTCTCGTCAAATTTCCTTGACACCAGATCCGTGTACTGCTCGAATGGTGCGTCTAGGAGGTCCTGGGTGCTGGCTAGCGTGGCGAGTTCTTTAACCAACTCGTTTTTACACAGATTCGTTGTAGTAGAGCGATTCGTGAGGTTGGTTAAATACTCAGAAATGCAGGGTGCAACACTAACAAGACCATCGAACGTCGTCTGCTGCATCACGATGAAGGGGGAAGTTGTTGATTTTGGCTTCTTAGGCAAGGGCTCGTGGTTCGGTGCCCGCGGGAGTTTGCACCATAATCCCTCTGGTTCTGTCAGAATAATTGCTTTCAAACCGTAAGCAGTTGAAAACGATAGGGTTGATCCGTCCAGGTCCAGTGGTTCGTTCTTTGAGCCTTCTCCGCTGGCACACTCCGAAGATTCGAAGTATGCAGAAATCTTTTCGGTATTTCTTCTTAAATTCAGCCATGTCACCATGCGCAGAGTAACGCCGCTAGTACCAGTTCCATTAAACTGTACAACAGGCTCGAAGTTGTATTCACTGGTTAATTTATACCCGACCACCGCCGTTTTAGAGAAGGAGCTATTAAGGCCGTACACAGTTGACAGTAGTAGCAGCCTACGCTGTTTCAGATGTTTTCCGGTTACACCAGTGGTGTCGGTGGTATCGAGCACAGATTCGTTAGCAGACATGATTATTACACGTTACGTAGCTCACAAGTTCAGAGATGCTCGCTTCTCGAGGCTCGAGATGATTTTGGGTAAGGGATGAGAAAATAGGGTCCTATTTGAAGGCTTTCCACCTCCAGACACCGGTACGACTCAGCCAGGTCGGAGGGTGGTGGTATTTTTTTTTGTAGTTTTGTGCGTTAAAAGCCCAGTTGCGATGCACGTCCAGCTTTCTAGAAGAAGATTCTGTGACAAGTCCTATCCTGCACAAGTACCTCCATGGATCACTCGTCCCGATAATATCGTCTCACTTACGGAAAACAACACTTTGAACCGCTCGTAAAATATGTACAGCGCAGAATAGCGAGAGCGGAGCGGCGTCCTTCTGAGGTAATAAAATGCAATTACTCTCTGAATATACCGTCTAATCGTGGGATTTCCAGAATTCCGGCCAACTGAAAAAAAGGGTCGAACCCGTGCTTAATCCCTACCGTACCGAGGAACAAACCGGAAAGGTACAGTGACAAGTCCTGTCCTGTCGAAGAACCTCTCTGATAATTGAAAAAAAATGTTTTATACTGCTCCTAGACACTGTGTTGTACAGAACACTGTGGAGTGAGCGGCGCCATCCTAAGACAAAGAAATGCAATTAGTCTCTGAATAACACAGGCCAGTTTATGGCTTTTTCAAAATTTCAACTGATCGAAAACAAGGGGTAGCGTACGTCCAACCTCCCCATCGCGGGGGGGGGGGGTAAGAAATTCACCGCTGAAGGAGAAGGTTTCGGGTTGCAGCTCTCAACGTGGCTAATGACAGTACATAGTGAAGACGGTATGTGTAAAAAGGGGTCAGTTTATAACTATCCTGCAATGGGATGGCCAGGGTTTCATACCCTCAGTCTCGGTGCACAGGTAACCGCGCTGCTCGATGAAGCGTCGTATACCTGGCGATCGCTTTCACACAGTGAGTGTGTCACGGGGTAGCCGTGTACCCTCGCTCATGCGATACGGAGGTATTTTGCTGTATGAATAATAGCCAATATGCCTCCGACTCCTGGCACTGAGGCGTACGATGCTTGCTAATTAACTCCCTCTCCCAGTGTTCAAAAGAAAATAGTTAGTAGTGGATTACCTACTAGACGATGTTAGTAACGATTGACACAATAGAGCGGGGGCTGAAAACAATTAAGGATAGCGGGGAGGTAAAAATCGTCGACCACCCACTCCCTTCAAGCACTTGAGGGATGTGGTGGTGGAACTGACCGATAGGCTGAATAAAGGGGGCTGTCAAATGCGAACTTGTACCATATCTGAAAACACCTCAGAGCCGAAAACTCCGTTCGTCGTTTGAAGAAAATTTTGAATTTTTACATCGTTTACACTTATTTTTACCAAGTAAAAAATGTCGCGAATTGTAGCCGGGATCAGGAGAGCTGCCTTGTCGGTGCTGCGGTACCTGATGAAGCAGCACTCGGCTCTTGTCAATAGGCGGATAGTGACGTTTTTGCGGGTTATTCCGCGTACAACATCCGTCGACGAATTACTGGCGATGTTTCGCGAAATAATAAGTGTGTGTCGTGTGGAGGTGATAGCTGCGATTCACCGTGAGAATTGCGTGAAGAGCAACCTGGAGTGTATGCAGGTGCTACGGGCTCAGGTGCTATATTGGAACGCCGAGGAGGATCTGTTGATTCGGCCGTTCCTCCAAAGCGTCAGAGCTTTAGAGGAGAGTCGCTCCAGTGCCAGCGGTAAGTAAAAACAACTAGATGATTTTCATATCATTCTACAACATTGTGATAATCATATCCCATCCGGATCTGTTATTTCCAGAGCTAGTCATATTCCAGCAGGGGGCCGTTGATGACGAGATGCTTCTCGAAGCAGCCGAGGCGTATGAGCTCTCAGCGGTCTGCGGAGCTGTACAGTGTAACGGTGGTGGAGCCTCCCCCTGTGAGTAGCTGTTTCGCGCTAGAAATTCCTTGGCCGTATCTCTGAGCTGTGTATAATAAGAAATTTATAACATTGCAGCGAACGCTGAAATGGCTGCGAGCGATCGCGTAGTCAACGCGTCGATGACGCAAGCGGTATCGGGAGAGCGTGGCTCGCTACCCCGCTTAGCTTCACAGGGTGAAATCCTGCAGAGCGGCGAGGTAGTAAGCGAAACCATCGAGCGACTCTCCCAGGTATCAATAATCGAGGTGGATGTTTCACCGGTAGCAGAGCCGGAGAGCGAAACCGGGTATTCGCGAGCCCTGAATGCCGATGAAACCGTCTCGGTCGCGTCATCGAGGGCTTCCGTCGTCTTCAGCTCTGAAGAACGTGAGTCTTTCTCGTAATATTGTATATTGAGGTTATTATACACCTGTTTTTTTCTGATAAGGTCTATAAATGTTTCCTAACCTCTTATTTTTACGTTTCATTCCGCAACAGCGGAGGGGACTGTCTCAAGACCGGAGGATGCTCAGGTCTGGCCTAGCCTATCGCCCGCCGATCCCAGTGTCTTTAGTCAGCTGGTGTGTAAGTATTGCTTGTAATTCGAATAATAAGGCTACAGTCGCTCTCCCCTGATCTCCGCTGAAAATCTTTCTCAATCTTTTTTTTTCTATCAAATCAACGCGTAACAGCGGATCCGATAGAGAACTTTGCTGAGGAGTATCAAGTCTCCATGATCGCAAACAGCAGTTCGGATTTTTTGCGGGAAAGTCTTCCATCGGATTTTTTTTCGCTGGAAACAATAATAATATCGTCCCCGCCTGGCGAGCTTCCCTCAGGATTTCACGCGGCTTCCGAGGAGGAGTAGTTCTGATTGTATGCCTCCTTACCCTAGCGCATAGTTTAATATGCATCGATCCAGGGAGAAAAAAATAATATAATGTTTTTACTTAATTCCTACAGGTGCTCAACCGGCCGTGAGGGTTCGCTCGCCTAGCTGGCTATTCGGGGTAAATAACGGCGCCGGGTCCTCAGGGATGCAGACGGGAGGGGCTGGCCCTTCATGGATGAGGCGCGCTGCTCGTGCGGTCGATCTTCCTGCTGAGGAAGGACAACAGCCGGACCAGGAGAACATCGCTGACGACGATCCGGCAGAGGTGAATACTCCCCGGTTTGAAATCACCCGACGGGTAAATCGGCGGTACCAGCGTTTTGGTTTAGGCGGCTGTCAGGTGACAGTACGAATCGGTGTTCCACCAGAATCTGCGAACCCAATCGCCTGGTTAGAAGAGGCCTTTCGCGAGCTGTACAGATATTTCACCTCGCTCTGCACTCCGAATGACATCATGGGTATTAGTTTCAGCACGGAGGGTTTTACAAGGGGTTCTGCGGGGTTAAGCTTCCGACCGGCTCGCGATTTTCGCTTTGAGGATTTATGGGGTCTTGTATTCAGGGTTACTCAGAGCGCGAGTGAATTTGGAATTGATCAGCCGTTCACGGTGAACATAACAACTATTGCTGTTCCAGCAGGTCGGGGGAAACGTCTAGCGCTGAACGGGGAGCAACTGGTCGGTAAACGTTCCATCCTGACTATAGGGAACAGCGATAATTTATGTTTACCGAGGGCGTTGTTCGTCGCCGGAGTGCATGCGAGGAGAGGATCTGTACGGGATGGGCCGTTACAGTCTGAGTGGAACAAGGCTAGGGCATCGGGGAAAAAATATCAAGGCGAGAAAGCTCGGGAACTAGTTATAGATGCGGGGGTCGTCATACCTGAGGAGGGCTGTGGTATCGAGGAAGTTGCACAGTTCCAGCAATATTTGGCACGACAGGGATACGCAATTCTAGTTTACGACAGCGAGACGATAGGTAAAGGCGGCCGGCCGCTTTTTAACGGGGAGGATATCGTACTGGGCATGGGCTACCGCGGTTTAGTACACAGACTTAATATTCTTTATTATCCGCGACTTGGTCATTATGACACCATTTTAAATATGAGAGGAGCTGCTGCCTCTGATTTCTTTTGTCAACCGTGTAATGTAGGCTACGCTCACGGTAACGAGCATAGGTGTTCAAATAAATGTAGCCGTTGTCTCTCGACTCCTGCATGTGACAGGGGAGGTGCAAAAGTCGAGTGCGGTGCTTGTAATCGCGATTTTTACGGAGCAGAGTGTTATAGGCGGCACGCTCTGCAGGGCTCGTTTAGCGGTAAACGAACGGTCTGTAGTACCCTACGGGTATGTGGAACCTGCGATATCTTTACGGATACCTCGAAGGGAAAGCATATTTGTGGGCGAACATACTGCAGGACCTGCCGCTCGAGCCAAGAAATTAATCACCGCTGTTACATGAGACCCGTAAAGCGGAACACAGGCGAGGCTCCTAATCATATTTTCATTTTTTACGACTTCGAGACACGACAGGACGAGACTGTAGACGGTGACGAGACGATAAATATACATGTGCCAAATTTGTGTATTGCGCAACGGACCTGTACACGTTGTATAGGCACGAGTATTCTCGATCCCTGCCTCGGGTGTGGCGAACAACGCGAATTTGTTTTTAGGGATGACCCGGTCCGTGAACTGGTAGAACTCGCTGATAGGAAGGTCGAAGGCTACCGAAAAGTTATTTGTATCGCGCATAACGCCAAAGGTTTTGACGCGCAGTTTATCCTCCGTTACCTAGTGGAGAAAGGCGGAGAGACACCGCAGGTAATACTGAACGGTAGTAAAATAGTTTTGCTAGAAACATCTAATATCCGTTTTCTAGATTCCCTTGCCTACATGCCGATGGCTTTAGCCGCGTTACCAAAGGCTTTCGGCTTACCCGAAGCCACGCAAAAGGGTGTATTTCCACACCTCTTTAATATACCGGCTAACCAGCGGTATGTAGGAGTATTACCTGCGGCTGAGTTTTATTCGCCGGACTCCATGACGGTAGAGGGTAGGGCCCGATTTTACGCGTGGTATGAAGCTGCCGTAAGGGAAGGCTACGTTTTTGATTTTTCTAGGGAAATCGTTGAGTACTGCCGGTCAGATGTCACGATTTTACGGTTAGCCTGCCTTGCTTTCAGAGATATATTTTTACGTACTGGCGATGTCTGCCCGTTCACGGAGAGCACCACTATCGCCTCCGCATGTTCCATGGTATTCCGGAAAAATTTCCTTCGCGATAACAGCATAGGGATTATTCCGCCCGCCGGGTACCGACTAGCTGATAAACAATCATCCAAGGCCATCCAGTGGTTAGTCTGGATGGAGCACGAGCTAGGGCAGGAGATTTTACACGCGGGTAGGGCTCGGGAGCAGCGTGTGCTAGGGCGTAGAGTAGACGGGTACTACGAGTCGCCGGATGGATCGCGCCACGTACTCGAATTTCATGGCTGTTATTGGCACGGCTGTCCCCGCTGTTATCGCGTCAATAGGGATAAGGAAATTGCTGGCGGGTTAAATATGGACAGGCGCCTTGAGGAGACTCAGGCAAAGACTCGCCGTATGCGTGCCCACGGTATCGTTGTGGACGAAATGTGGGAGTGCGAGTTTTCACGTTTGATGGATGCAAGGGTAGAAGTGCGGGCACACCTCGATCGTAACGGTTTTCTGCCGAGTGTGGAGAATGCTAAGCTGAATCCGCGTGATGCGTTCTACGGTGGTCGAACGGGTAACACGTCGAGGTTTCGCGAGGTAGACCCCAGACTCGGCGAGGAGATCCGCTATGTGGATGTGTGTTCGTTATACCCTTGTATCTGTAAAACCGGAAAATTCCCGAAGGGTCATCCAGTAGTATTAGTAGGTGAGGAGTGTAAGAATCTGACCGGGGCCAGTGGAGTAGATCTGTTTAGAGTCGAGGGTTTGATTAAATGTAAAGTACTGCCGCCCCGGAATCTTTATCATCCGGTATTACCTCTTCGTATGCACGGCAAACTAATGTTCCCTCTCTGTAGCTCATGTTGCCGAGACATGGAACAGGGTCCATGCCCTCACAACGACCCCCGTGAGAGGTGTCTGAGCGGGACATGGGTTTCAGACGAGGTGAAAAAGGCCGTAGCAATGGGATATAGGGTAGTATCGGTGTCGGAGATCTGGCAGTACGAGGTGACGGTGTTTGATCCCTCTACCCGGGAAGGTGGACATTTTTCCCAGTACATTGATACCTTTTTAAAAATAAAACAGGAGGCTAGCGGCTGGCCCGCTGGCTGTAGTAGTGAAGAGAGCCGGTCTCAGTATATCGAAGAGTACGCCCGGGTAGAGGGAATCATGCTAGATAAGGCTAAAATAGAAAAAAATCCAGGGCTGCGTTCTGTGTCGAAGCTATGCCTTAACTCCTTCTGGGGTAAGTTTGGCCAGCGAGACAACCTCTCAAAAACAAGTGTTGTCAAGACCAGAGAGGAGCTGCTAGGTCTGGTGACAAGCCCGTCAATTCTGCTGGAGGACCTAGTAGCCGTAAACGATGACGTTCTGTACGCTCGCTGGTCATACAAGGATGAGAGTGTGGAGGCCTCGAGTCTTGCGAGTGTAGTCATAGCTGCGTATACAACGGCACAGGCGCGGCTCAAGCTGTACAGTTATTTAGAGAAACTGGATCGTAGGGTGTTATATTATGACACAGATTCGGTCATTTACGTTCGGTCTGGTGCACCTGGGGAATACGAGCCGCCGGTTGGCAGTTTTCTGGGTGACCTGACCGATGAATTAGAACAATATGGCGAGGGGAGTTACATACGGGCTTTTGTATCCGGCGGAGCAAAGTTTTACGCGTTCATAGTAGTATGCCCGGATGGGAGGGAAACCGAGATCTGCAAGGTTAAAGGTATTACCCTCAACTACACCACACGCCTGAAAATAAATTTCAACGCTATAAAAGAAATGGTAGTTGAGGAGGGGGAAAGCATTAACCTCAAATATCGTGCGATCCGACGAACCGCAATGCATGATGTGGTGACTCGAGATCAAACAAAAACATGTCGCCCAGTTTTTGTCAAAAGACGTTGTTGCAGGAATAGTTTTGACACCCTTCCATACGGGCACACTGCAGACGCGTAACCAGCTCCGCCCCCCGGTCCGTATGTAATCCGAGGGAAACTAGCAAACAACACCCCCACATCCAGTTTCGATTTAAGTTAGCTTTTACGTTATTTTAGTTGTACAACTTTTGTAAATTTATCATGTGATTAGGTCTTTAAGCCATACCTCACACCCTATACCTGTGATAATAGAAGTAGAATAATCTAGTCTAGGTCATGAGTACTATTGGGTACCTGCTCTGTTAAATAAAAGTACTATTAGCAATAAGAAAATGAATGTATTCCAGAACTGTTCAACATTGTTTAGCTGTCGATAAATGTCACCTGAGCCACGTCCTTCTGGCTTACGGCGTATACACAGTATGCTAGATTCACGATAATTATGGCATTCGGAATAAAATAATTTATGAAGCAAAATGTTTTAATTCCACTTGGTCAACCCTCCACACATACACTCTGTCGGCTGGGGGTCGAGTCTGAATAAAAAACTATTATGAAATTAACCATTACCTCTGTACCTCTGTATACCTTTTATTATCACTTCCCTTGAAACACCTGTCAGCAGGTTACAGAAAATCGCCCCCTGAGTGAAAACAGAACTTGTTAGAACTATTTTATCTATAAATGAAATAAAATAAATAAAAATATATTTAAAAATGAAACGAGTCAAATAAATTTTAAAATATCGCTGATTTCACTCAGTTGAATAGCCGCTGGGTTGTTACACGCGGTAGTTAGTTCTCCCATGGTCGGCCAGACGAGCAGTGTTCGGACGCAGTATTAAGTAGCCGTGTTCTTCACGTCTTCAAACGCGCGATATCAGCTAGTTTAAGCGCATAGTCCAGATGAGCAGCTCACACGCTGATTATCAGCTGATTACCGTCCGAAATGCTGAGTCACCGTGACCGCGCCCGCTATTAGCTAAAAGATGGCGCGCACCGCGCCGCCGGGCCCCCCACCGCGGGGATAAAAAATACCATTTGGGAAGTAGTAACTTTTTCATCCTGATCTCAGCATAGTTGTCGACTCGCTCGCGTTGAAAGGTCGAAAACTTTGCATTCTATTCATATCGGGAAATGGATACCCGCTGGAATCACCCATTTTCCGCGATAATAGCCGGGCCCTCTGGCTGTGGAAAATCAGTTTTTGTGAAAAATTTCCTTCGACATATTGGGAATATGTGTGACACTCGCTTCAGTCGTATAATATGGTATTACGCAGAGCAGCAATCACTCCACGGCATTAAAAAAGGAGACACCGCACCGCTTAGCGACATCGAGTATCGAGAAGGCCTACCCCAAGAATCTGATTATGACTCAAACACGCTACCCAAGTTGCTTATAATAGATGATCTTATGCGAGAAGCCTCCAATAATATAATCGTTGATCTTTTCACCAAAGGCTGTCATCATAAGAATCTGAGTGTATTTTTCATCACGCAGAACTTGTTTCATCAGGGTCGCGGGCAGCGTGATATTTCTCTTAACGCGAATTATATTATATTCTTCAAGAATCCACGAGATCGCGCCCAGGTGCAACATTTAGCTCGTCAGGTATATCCTGAGGATCCACGTTTTGTTCAGGAGGCTTACCACGATGCGACAGCTCGTCCCCACGGTTATCTCTTACTTGATCTGAAACAAAGTACCCCCGAAAACTGTCGCTATCGTAGTAATATATTTCCCGGGGACAAGCACCAGTTTGTATACATCCCAAGAAAGGATATAAAGTCACGCGCTCAGCAGGGGGTACCAGTCATTCGTTTGTAATGCCACGCGCCGGCCAAATTGACGCTAGGACGGACTCCGTCCAAAGTAGAGCTGGTTCCAGACGGAGTGCCGAGGCGCGTAGACGATTCGGAAGCTCCAACACTGAGACGCTGAAGGCATTGTGCTGCCTAAAGCCTCAGCAGAGGATAGCTCTACTACGCACGGCCGATAATTCGCTCGTGAAAAATATCTGTGAATGCGCTTTGAACACCGTGCGCGGTAACGTCATACTCAGTAGGCGAGAGAAGGCCCGACTTGCCAGACATAAGCAGCTTCTTCGTAAACTGTCCACTAACAAGGGTAGTTGGAAGAGCAAGAAAAAATTACTAGTTCAACGCGGAAGCGGATTTCTACCTATGCTGATAGCACCCATTCTTGGGACGCTTTTTGGTCAACTGTTTGGACAATAAATAAGGGTGTAAAATGGAGCATGCAAAGAAGATGGTTTTAATTCCCTCGGATACCATAGAACGGTTTCAACGCAATATTTCCTCATCGGGCGCAGCTTCGGAAGGCAGCAGTGCGAGTGAT